>CM031985.1:2886578-4102761 GCA_018804465.1 Populus tomentosa
AACCGATTCAATCAGCCACACTTACAAAAAAAAAAAAAGGTATAAATAAAATAGCTTTTTCTACCCTAAACTTAAAAAGGAACATTCCCTAAGACACAAATGCTTGAAGACCGCTTTTTGTGATCGGCTTGTTTTAACTCGCAAGTGCACGAGTGTGCGATGTAGCAATAACTCGGTAAGATCGAGGTCATATCCACAGAGAGCTAGATCTGGAAATTAAGCTAGGTAACAACAAAAAAAAACTCAAGAGAAATTAAATTAACAATAACTTGGTTGAAAATAATTGATGGATTTGTTTTCAAAGATGAAAAAGTGTAAATAGATTTAAAAGACAAGAAAAAGTAAGTCTTGGTCCAAATCAATTTTAATGGTGATGTATTGGTGATTTCTTCAACATATATAAGATAACTCAACCTAATATCAACGATGGTGATATTAGATCGGAAGATATTACAATGAAGTTTAAAAAGATGAAGATTAATTATTGCTTAAGAATGAACAAGTACTTTCAAATTAAGTAAGACATTGAATCAAGCAATCTCTATACCAAAACTAAGGTTTGTGCATAAAAATTCAAGATTATAACATTACCTAAATGATTTCTAAAATTTCTTTGCAATAATAAAACATTCATGAAGAAGATGAGAAGATAATCATGAACATTCATTCATATACTTAAAGAACTCACCTCACATCACCATCATCCTTGATTTGGATCCAAGAAAGAGATTAGCCAACCATGATTATATATAAGAACACTTAATAGAAACATGAAATAACTTGAATCAAACTGAAATAATAAGTTTTACAAACTAAAGAACCGAAATTACAAAGAAGAACACAACAGAATTTCAGTAAAAATTCGGACACAAAATCTGACTCTAACTTGGACAGCAATTCGACCCTCTTAGAAGCCTCCTCCTGGAGATGGCTATTAGAGCATATTATAGACAATTCTATGAGCTTATCCAGATCATTAAACGAACAGCTCATTTGGACAGCTGAGTCAAAAGTTATGGGCAAAACACCGAAAGCTGTTCTGGAAAATTAAATCAGGCCAGCTTGGAGAACCACTTTGGTGCACGTTTTTCTTCCTCCTTTATGAGCTGTTTTCTTTCTCTTGTTGACCCAAAATAATGTCACAATGTCCCCTCCAGCTTTCCATCCATGTGCTTGCCCGCTCTGAATCAATTAATTGCCCAAATAAATCAAATATATTTGTTGTGTGGACATGTAAGATCATGGATTGTGCTTGGGCTGATTTGGCAGGCTGATTTGGGGGCTGATTTGGGGCTGGATTTAAACATCAAATAAGTATACAATTGTACCTATATTTGGGCTAAGCTTGACATTGAAACCTTGAGTGTTTGATGGTTGAAGTTTGCACACAAACATAAGGAAGTTTGGGCTTGAATGGATCATATGATATTCTTTTCTAGAATTGGAAATAATTGATTTTTTGGGCAAATTTGGAGCACTTATTTGAACCAAGATTTGCTTCAACTCTTCAACTAAATTCTCTTCAATTCTTTGTTCCGAATTCCGACGTTGAATTTTCTGAAATAATTCATTAAGCTCCAAAAACCTATCGAAACATAAAAGAAACTTCATTACTAAAAAGTACATCACTTATTATAAAAAATTCAAAATAAAAACAATAAATACATATGTAAAATAAAAGACTTAATGCTACTTTTGATGGCACAATCACACCTCCCAACGTAGATTTTGCTAGTCCTCAAGCAAAACAAAACATAAAACCTTTGAAATAAAAAAGAATAATAATAACATAATTAGGCTCGACTCATCACACTTAAAGGACCTATCATGCAAACATTGGTATCTTTAACTTAGTGTACACAATACCAAATAAAGAAAGAAATAAGCATACTCACATTCTCTAAATCAAACATCCATACAAAAGTTCCAAATTCAATCGTATTTATCATGCAACCAACATAATTGATTCACGCGAAAACTCAACTTGTAATCTTCCCTTTTCACTACTACAACAAGGTAGCAAACTAAAGAAATATCTATATATATTTTTTCCCTTCTTTTTTTTTTTCTTTTTTTTTTTTGTTTGAAGATATTATTTATTCTTTTTCTTTAAGTGGTCACTTCCCTTTTGACGCGAATACAAACATTTGTGATGAATGCACCCGGTTACTCACAAAAGTCACAAAACTTAAAGTGCTTTGCATACTCATATTCAAGCTGCCTTTTGACGTAAAGATAAACATTTGTGATGAATACCCCTAGTTACTGAGCAACTCAAAACATTGGAGTAGATAGAACTTTGTACACATTTATTTATTTATTTGTGTAATAATTATTACTTTATTTACTTAAACCTTGTTTAGGACTAGATCAAAAGGGGATAATCACAAGTAAAGCATCACACTCATCTTTCATGCATAATCGCACAACTCACACAACTTTTACAAGGAAAGATGTACTTCAATAATCTTTAAAAAAAGTATGCTATATCTTGCTTTATAAGATATTATCTATCCCAAATTAAAGCATGCAATGTTCAACACAATAATAAATCCAAAAATGTAATGTTGATCCTAAACAAGTCTCATTCACATTCGAATGCAATTTTTTTTTTTTTAAACAAGCATGGTTATCTCAAGCATTTCACATAATCAAATATCTAAAATTAAGTTTTACATTATCCTCAATAAAAAAGAAAGAGAAGAAAGTATAACGATTAGAAAACTGTTACTCCCCTTTTGTTTTCAAGGATGAATGTCTGATTGACTTGGACATGAGCTGACTTCTTGCTTGATTTTTTTTTAACCTGCATATCACAACTAAAAGAAAACATTGATTTTTTTTTTTTGTGAAAATAAAGAACCTCACACCCCCCAACTGAAAATTATGCATTGTCCTAATGCATGAACAAGAAAATATAAGAGATGGAAGACAGAAAATAAAAATAAAAATAAAAATGAAAATGAAAAATAAAATAAAAATAAAAACTCATTACTTCTGATACTACAATGGTATTGGATCTTCAAGATCCAATGTCTCAACTTCAGCCACAACGTTTTCAAGATAAGGTTTCAATCGATGACCATTTACTTTGAAAACATTTCTATTCTTAGGATTTTCTACCTCAAATGCACCATGCTCAGAGATGGATTTAATCACAAATGGACCAATCCATTTTGTCCTCAACTTCCCAGGAAAGAGATGTAATCGTGAATTATACAAGAGAACCTTTTGACCAACATGAAAGGATTTTCTAAAAATATGTTTATCATGCAAAGCTTTCATCTTATGTTTTGAAATTTTTGCATTTTCAAATGCATCATTTCTCAGCTCCTCTAATTCATCCAATTGAAGCTTTCTATTTTTTTCAACCTCGTTTTCATTGTCATTGAATTGCCGGATGGCCCAATATGCACGATGCTCAATCTCAACAGGGAGATGACAAGGTTTTCCATAAACTAGCCTATAAGGAGACATTCCTAAAGAGGTCTTGTAAGCAGTGCGATATGCCCACAAAGCATCAACTAGTCGTAGGGACCAATCCTTACGGTTTGGATTGACTGTTTTCTCTAAAATGTTCTTGATCTCCCTATTTGCCAACTCAGCTTGGCCACTAGTCTGTGGGTGATATGGGGTACTGACCTTGTGAATTACACCATATTTTCTCATCAACATCCCAACGGGCTTGTTACAAAAATGCTTTCCCCCATCACTAATCATAGCCCGGGGCATGCCAAAACGAGAGAAAATATTTTCTTTCAAGAATTTGACAACAACTCGATGGTCATTGGTGCGAGATGCAATGGCCTCCACCCATTTAGACACATAATCAACAGCTACAAGGATGAAGTGGTAGCCAAATGAACTTGGAAAAGGTCCCATGAAATCAATCCCCCAACAATCAAAGATTTCCAAAACAAGAATGGGGTTAAGGGGCATCATGTTACGCCTAGTGAGGTTACCTAGTCGTTGGCATCGGTCACATGCAACACAGAAGGCATGGACATCTTTGAACATAGTGGGCCAATAAAAACCACATTGCAAGATCTTGGCAGTGGTTTTCTTGGAAGAGAAATGCCCACCACAGGCTAATGCATGACAAAAATTAATGACACTTGGAATTTCATGATCAGGGATGCACCGCCTAACAATTTGGTCAGGGCAATATTTAAATAGGTAGGGGTCATCCCAAAAAAAAGTACGCACGTTGCGCAAGAATTTTTGTTTATCAAGTTTAGACCAATGAGAAGGAATCTGACTTGTGGCTAGGTAATTTGCTATGTCAGCATACCATGGAGAGCCAATGTAGGAAACAGTACCTGCACAAAATAAATTTTCATCAGCAAAGAATTCATTTATTGGAGATTCATCAGTTATGGTCTCATAGCTTGAAAGACGGGACAAATGATCAGCCACTACATTCTCTACTCCCTTTTTATCTCGAATTTCAAGGTTAAACTCTTGGAGTAGGAGGATCCATCGAATCAAACGTGGCTTGGCATCCTGTTTTGTGAGCAAGTATTTCAATGCTGCATGATCAGTGAAAACAATAACAAGAGATCCAACCAAATAAGACCTGAACTTGTCTAATACAAAGACCACAGCTAAGAGTTCTTTTTCGGTTGTAGTGTAATTCAATTGAGCATCATTCAAAGTCTTGCTAGCATAATAAATGACATGAGGCTTCTTATCTTTTCTTTGCCCTAAAATAGCCCCTACCGCAAAATCACTAGCATCACACATCAGTTCAAATGGTAAAGACCAATCAGGAGCTTGCATGATTAGTGCAGTGGTCAACAACCCTTTAAGATTTTCAAAAGCTTCTTGACATTTTGATGTCCAATCAAATTGGACATCTTGTGACAACAAGTTACACAATGGTTTGGCAATGGTACTAAAAGAATGAATGAATCTTCGGTAAAAACCAGCGTGTCCTAAAAAGGATCTCACATCTTTCACAGTCCTAGGGGCAGGTAATTTTTGAATGACTTCAACTTTTGACTTATCCACCTCTATCCCTTTTGAAGAGACAATGTGACCTAAGACAATGCCATGTGTCACCATAAAATGACACTTCTCCCAATTAAGTACAAGATTGCTCTCTTCACATCTTTCAAGAACTTTTTCTAAATGCATTAGACACAACTCATAAGAATCCCCATAAACTGAAAAATCATCCATGAAAACTTCCAAAAATTTTTCCACCATGTCACTAAAGATACTCATCATACACCTTTGAAAAGTGGCTGGTGCATTACACAAGCCAAAAGGCATTCTTCTATAAGCATAGGTACCAAAAGGACAAGTGAAAGTGGTTTTTTCTTGGTCTTCTAAAGAAATCTCAATTTGGTTGTAACCTGAGTATCCATCAAGAAAACAATAGAAAGCTCTTCCGGCTACTCTTTCAAGCACTTGGTCTAAAAATGGAAGCGGAAAATGGTCCTTCCTAGTCACCATGTTCAACTTACGATAATCAATGCACATACGCCATCCAGTTTGGATTCTAGTTGGTACTAGCTCATTATTTTCATTCTTCACTACCGTGACTCCAGATTTTTTAGGGACAACTTGGGTTGGACTAACCCATTTTGAGTTTGCAATGGGGTAAATGATACCCGCATCAAGCAGTTTAAGCACTTCACCTCTCACTACTTCCTTCATGTTTGGGTTCAGTCGTCTTTGCATTTGCCTCACAGATTTAGCCTCTTCTTCAAGATAAATTCTATGTGTACATAAAAGAGGGCTAATTCCTTTCAAGTCAGTGATTGTCCACCCAATTGCTTTCTTGTGTTTTCTCACCACTCTCAAAAGTTCTTGTTCCTGCTCGATGCTAAGTTTTGATGAAATCACAATAGGATATGATTCATCTTCCCCTAGAAATGCATACTTAAGATCACTCGGTAAAGGCTTCCTTTCTGGTTTATAAGGTCGGACAAGAGATGCCTCCACTTTCACTTGGGGTGAAATCAAAGGCTCAAACGATGGGGTCCATTGACCTATTGACATAATAGGCATTGGATCCAGATAAGTCTCGAGTTCTTTTACTTCCTCATCAACACATTCCAAAGAATAAAGTCTTTCATCATGAATTAAAGTTCTTTCCAATGGATCCTTTACCCATTCTCTCTCAAAGTGTTCTTGACAAATTGTTTGGATCAAATCTACCTCTCTAATGTCCTCATGTTCACCAATTTGTTTGGAGACATTGAATATGTTCATCTCCACAGTCATATTCCCAAAAGACAATTTCATCACCCCATTCCTACAGTTAATTAAAGCATTGGATGTAGCTAGGAAAGGTCTACCTAAGATGACTGGGATGGGAGCATTAGAACCTTGAATAGGTGCGGTGTCTAACACTACAAAATCAACAGGAAAGTAGAATTTATCTACTTGGACCAACACATCCTCAACAATACCCCTAGGAATCTTGATTGACCTATCAGCTAATTGAAGGGTGATTCGAGTAGGCTTGATTTCTCCTAAACCTAACTGTTCGTAAACAGTGTAGGGTATCAAATTCACACTTGCTCCTAAATCCAACAAAGCTTGGTCTATCTTATGACTTCCAATAATGCATGAAATGGTAGGACAACCAGGATCTTTGTATTTGGGAGGGGTCTTAAACTGGATGATGGCACTAGCATGCTCAGTTAGAAAGGCTCTTTCTTTCACATTCAATCTCCTTTTGACTGTGCATAAGTCCTTAAGGAACTTTGCATAAGATGGGACTTGTTTAATTGCATCAAGGAGTGGAATGTTGACTTTCACTTGTTTGAACAATTCATAGATTTCTGAGTTCACAAGATCATGTTTAGGTTTCCCTAACCTCTGTGGAAATGGTGCTCTAGGAACAAATTCTAAATCACTCACTTTGACTCCAATTTTTCTTGAATCATCTCCTTTCTCACTCATCTCTTTCTCATTTATCTCGCCTTCTTTGTCACTCAAACTCTCATTTGTCACTTGTGTTTTGATTCCCTCTTCACTCTCCCTAGATTTCTCCTCCACAATACCTTTAGGAATCCCAAAACCTATAGCTTTGTCAACAATCTTTCCACTTCTAAGGGTAGTGATGGCTTGGACTTGTTCATGGTTTGAAGGTTCACCAAGTGAAGATTCACTCATGTGTACCTGACCTCTAGGATTTGGCATTGGTTGAGCTGGGATCTTTCCCTTCTCTTGAATGCTTAGTGATTGAGTCAACTTGGTTAGTTGACTTCGAATGTCATCTAAGGTCCTATTGGTCTGGTCTTGAAATTTGTAAGCTTGGTTGTTGATTCCTCCTTGTGTTTGCATGAATTGTTGAAGAGTATCCTCTAGGGATCTCTTATGAGGTGGTTGGTACGTGTTATGTGTGGGAGTATGAAATGGTTGGGGTGGAGGTTGAAATGTTTGAGGTACTGAAGAGCCCTCATTTCTCCATCCAAAATTTGGATGGTTCCTCCATCCAGGATTATAGGTCTCAGAGTAGGGATTGCCTACTTGGTTTGAAAATGGCTTTCTAACATTACTTGAATCAGAAGTTTGGCCATATAGCACTTCCTTGAAGGTTGGAATGGTAGGACACTCAGTTGTCCTATGCCCTTTGCTCTCACAAACAACACAACTTTCCTCTTGTTGTTCACTCATGACATGCACTTTTTTAATCTCAAGAGACTCTACTTTCCTAGCCAATGAGGCTAATCTAGCATTAAGATCATCAGTCTCTTTTAATTGGAACTTCCCACTTGAATGAGAAATGGTGTTTCTAGACTCAACATGAAGTGGGAGAGAAGTCTCCCATTGCTTTGTGTTTTCAGCCAATTGATCAAAAAAATCGAAGGCTTCACTTGGTTCTTTGTCATAAAACTCACCATTACACATGGTTGACACTAGCTTTTTAAAATCTGCGGTAAGAGAGTCGTAGAAGAAACTCACTAACCTCCACATCTCAAAACCATGGTGGGGGCATGCATTTAACAAGTCTTTGAACCTTTCCCAAGCTTGGTGAAATGACTCATTTGGACTACAAGAAAAATTCATCATTTGACGTTGTAAGGCTGCCGTCCTATGAGTGGGGAAGTATTTTTTCAAAAATTCAGCTTGCATTTCTCTCCATGTACCTATAGACCTAGGACGTAAGGAGTTTAGCCAAAGCTTGGCTTTATCCTTTAGAGAGAATGGGAACAATTTAAGCCGAATAGTTTCCTCAGTGCATGTTCTATCAATAAAAGTATTACATACCTCTTCAAAGTCCTTAATGTGTATGTATGGATTTTCAGAATCCATACCGTGAAATGTGGGAAGAAGTTGAATCATGCCCGGTTTCAAATTGAAAGCTTGTTGGTTAAGAGGCAAGATAATACACGAAGGTGTACTTTGTCTAGCCGGGTGAAGATACTCTCTAAGAGTTCGAAAATTAGGTTGATCATTAAATTGTGGAGGTCCATTACCTTGAACACTCCCTTCACCCTCTAGATCTTCAACATTAGCCATGATAAAATAATAATAATAATAATAATATAACAATTATATGAATACGAAAGGAAAGGAGAGAAAAAAAAACAAAAAAAAAAACAAATAAAAGATTGCAAATAAAAGTAAATGAAACGTACAAGATAAAGTAATGGCTCAAAAATAAAAATACAACAAATTAAGAAATTCACTCTCCAACTAATAAACAATATTAACAACAATAAACATTAAAAGATAAGTATAACAAGCATGAATAAAGAGGCGGTAATACCGGCCAAGCACTTCAAACAATAAATATAAAAGAAATAATAACAATAAATAACAACAAAATAAAATAAACAAGAGGCGGTAATACCGGTCAAGCACTTCAAACAATAAATATAAAAGAAATAACAACAATAAATAACAACAAAATAAAATAAACAAGAGGCGGTAATACCGGCCAAGCACTTTAGACAATAAATATAAAAGAAATAACAACAATAAATAAAATAAACAAGAGGCGGTAAAACCAGCCTTATAATATAAATAATAAATATTAGAAACTAACTAGAATAAACAATAAAAGAAAAATGGTTGAACCAACCAAAATCCAACAATTAATAGTCCAATATCCAAAAAGTTGAGGTCAAATTTTTTTTTTTTAGGCGGTAAAACCAGCCATTTGATTTTTTATTTATATGAATTTTTTTTTATTTTTCAATAATCAAACATAAATTTGTTACCTTTGCTTGCTAGCTCCCCGGCAACGGCGCCAAAATTGCTTGACCGCTTTTTGTGATCGGCTTGTTTTAACTCGCAAGTGCACGAGTGTGCGATGTAGCAATTAACTCGGTAAGATCGAGGTCATATCCACAGAGAGCTAGATCTGGAAATTAAGCTAGGTAACAACAAAAAAAAACTCAAGAGAAATTAAATTAACAATAACTTGGTTGAAAATAATTGATGGATTTGTTTTCAAAGATGAAAAAGTGTAAATAGATTTTAAAAGACAAGAAAAAGTAAGTCTTGGTCCAAATCAATTTTAATGGTGATGTATTGGTGATTTCTTCAACATATATAAGATAACTCAACCTAATATCAACGATGGTGATATTAGATCGGAAGATATTACAATGAAGTTTAAAAAGATGAAGATTAATTATTGCTTAAGAATGAACAAGTACTTTCAAATTAAGTAAGACATTGAATCAAGCAATCTCTATACCAAAACTAAGGTTTGTGCATAAAAATTCAAGATTATAACATTACCTAAATGATTTCTAAAATTTCTTTGCAATAATAAAACATTCATGAAGAAGATGAGAAGATAATCATTAACATTCATTCATATCTTAAAGAACTCACCTCAATCACCATCATCCTTGATTTGGATCCAAGAAAGAGATTAGCCAACCATGATTATATATAAGAACACTTTAATAAACATGAAATAACTTGAATCAAACTGAAATAATAAGTTTTACAAACTAAAGAACCGAAATCTACAAAGAAGAACACAACAGAATTTCAGTAAAAATTCGGACACAAATCTGACTCTAACTTTGGACAGCAATTCGACCCTCTTAGAAGCCTCCCCTGGAGATGGCTATTAGAGACATATTTATAGACAATTCTATGAGCTTTCCAGATCATTAAAGAACAGCTCATTTGGACATCTGAGTCAAAAGTTATGGGCAAAACACCGAAAGCTGTTCTGGAAAATTAAATCAGGCCAGCTTGGAGAACACTTTGGTGCACGTTTTTCTTCCTCCTTTATGAGCTGTTTCTTTCTTCTTGTTGACCCAAAATAATGTCACAATGTCCCCTCCAGCTTTCCATCCATGTGCTTGCCCTCTTGAATCAATTAATTGCCCAAAATAAATCAAATATTATTTGTTGTGTGGACATGTAAGATCATGGATTGTGCTTGGGCTGATTTGGAGGCTGATTTGGGGGCTGATTTGGGGCTGGATTTAAACATCAAATAAGTATACAATTGTACCTATTATTTGGGCTAAGATTGACATTGAAACCTTGAGTGTTTGATGGTTGAAGTTTGCACACAACATAAGGTAAGTTTGGGCTTGAAATGGATCATATGATATTCTTTTCTAGAATTGGAAAATAATTGATTTTTTGGGCAAATTTGGAGCACTTATTTGAACCAAGATTTGCTTCAATCTTCAACTAAATTTCTCTTCAATTCTTTGTTCCGAATTCCGACGTTGAATTTTCTGAAATAATTCATTTAAGCTCCAAAAACCTATCGAAACATTAAAAGAAACTTCATTACTAAAAAGTACATCACTTATTATAAAAAATTCAAATAAAAACAATAAATACATATGTAAAATAAAAGACTTAATGATACTTTTGATGCACAATCAACACATAACCAGCCGCCCCTCCATTTGTTTTGCTCTCTGTATCTCTCCTTCTCTAATCTTAAGATTCTTAACCAGTAGCCCCCCATACAGGCACTGAGGCACACACACAAACAGCTACTGAAAGGAACGGGAGGATGGGCAGTGAGTTTAATAATCCACTCTTTCTATTCGCTCTAGCCAGGCTTTCATTTGATACTTCAACTGGGGAGGAGAGGAAAATCAGTTTTTTCGATACGATCTCCTTGTCTCGTTGCACCAACATAGAGGAAAACTTCAGAACGGGGCAGTGGGCTTCGCTAAATCCTAATTTCATTTTCGTTCTCCCGGTCATCAAAAGCTCAAAGCTACTGGTTCTGTTTTGTCATGCTCTATTCAGGTTCTTTCTACTCTCGAGTTACGTTTCAAGCAAACTCAGAAGAAAAAGAGGAAGCCCACGAAGCAGTAGCAACTACTTCTTCTGCTTCGTCTTGAAGCTAGAATCAATCCCTAGATTTCATACTTTTCAGGGAGAAAGTTGTGTATTTTGGCTTGTATAGAAACGACATCATTTCATAGATTTTAAAGCTTGTATAGAATCGAACTGATCGGTTTAGAAGGGAAAAAAACCGAACCGAACCGAAACTGGTCGGTTTGAACCGGTTTTTGGTTCGGTTCAAAAATTTGAATTTTTTTTTTTGATTTGATTATTTATTTTAATCCAAAACCGGACTGAACTAGAAATATTCACCCCTAACTGCTCCTTCATCATATGGGGATGACAAAACCACGCCATTTTTTCAAAAAATAAACTCAACTGAGTTTTTAAAGCATTTACTTACATTTTAGGCGCTTGTAGCCCAGCCCAGGAACACAGACCTGCCATGCCAGCCCACCCTCACGAGCCTGGAACGAGCTGACCTGCTCCCTTTTTAATTTTATTGTTTACTGAACTATTTGTTTATTCAGTTTTGTTTTTGGGAAAATAATAAAATTTATTTTTCTATGTTACTGATTTTAATTAATAAATATTTGAAAAAAGAAAGAAAGATGATTTCCTTAAATTTTGTTGGTTCTCATTCAAAAAAGGGCATGATATTATAGATTTTGTAATTTAAATTAAATTTGTTTCAATAAAAATAGCTACTTGTTAGATTATAAGGTAAAAAAAGAAAAATATTAATAGAAAAATTTTATGGTTTATTTTATATCTTTAGAGTTAATTATAAATTAGTCCCTATTGTAATTAATAATTTTAATATCCAGTTTTAATTAACTTTTAAAAATATTATTGAAAATAAAAAATCACAGCTACTTACAAGAATTTATAAAAATATGTTATGATTTCTTTTATTTTCTATAAAAAAAACATAAATGCATATATAATTTATTATTTCTTGATACCCTAACTTCATATTATACATTACTTGAAGTAGTAAAATGAAACATATGAATGTAACAAAATCTTTTTCCTTAATATTAACTTGAAATTAGCAAATTAAGTATCATTAGTAAGTAAAAAGAATATAATTTACAGGATAAATGCTATTATTTTAGGACATCCCTGTTTCTGAGCAGGTTGGTCTAGTCACTTTTCAAGCAGAGAATATATGGGTCTGTAGAGGGATTAGGGCCGGAAAGAGTTGACTGTAATCTCCTCTCGTTGTTTAGGTCTCTAATCTCCCCTAATTGTGATTTGGGCAAAGATCAGGGCTCCCTTCTGGGCTTTTACTCTATTTGTTCTGGATAGCAGATTGGACTCTGTGCTAATTTTCTTTTCATATAATAAACAGTGTTGTTATGATATTTGGAATTTATTGATAAAATCCTTTTATTTTTCAATAAAAACACGTGTCTTTTAACATTTTGCTAGTCTAATATTTTATCTTTATTTCAACTTCAAAGTGAATGTGTCTTAATATGACAGGGAAAAAACCTGTACAATCGTTTACTATGTGTACATGACAATAATATTTGACTATGATAAGGTTATCTTGCCATTAAAAAACCACATACGAGTATTCATCCACAAGGGGGAAAGGTATAGAATATTTTATCTTACTAAATGAATTCCTGATCATATAAATAATAGGATGATTGGATGTAGTAAAACTTGATTGATTTGGGATGAGATTATTATATTTGAGTTTAGTGGCAACACTATTATATATAGTTATATGATTTAATTTTAGGTTATAAGTTAAAGCAAGTTAAGATAAATCTAAGTTTTTTTAAAACTTAATATAATATTATTTTATTTTAAAAAAATTACAATATTTACCTGAGATTTTTTATTGACCCAACCAATATCAAGCAGTAAATTATTGAGTTGAACAATCAAATTGAGCCTAGTCTTATAAGCATGTCCTTGTAATGTTAGCAATGTGCCTAATCTATCATAAGCTCTATCTTATTAAAATTCTGTCAGGTTTTATGGAGTGTTTGATATTATAGTAGTGATTATAATTATGATTGTGATTATGATTTTAATTAAAAATATTTTTTGTTTAGAAATATATTAAAATATGTTTTTTTAAAAATAATTTTAAATAACTTTTTTTAAAAAACATTAGTAGAATATTGTTTGAACCATATTTTTTAACAGAGTAAAGTAATATAGTAGCTTGGTGAATACTAAGTGCTCAAATGTGAAATTGGGTGAGGCAAATAAACTCGAGATAATCCAAAAACAAGTTAATTTACAAGTTGCTTACTTATGTAATAACTTAACTCCTAAACATCTCATTTATTTATTTATTTTTTATGATGATAACATTATTTTTTAAATTTTTATTTTGATATTATTTTAAGGTTGTATTTAGAATATAGTTGAAACTGTATTTTTTAAAATTTTAATTTTTTGATTAAATATTTTTTTTATATTTTAAATTATTTTAATGTGTTAATATATAAAATAATTTTTTAAAATTAAAAAAAATATTATTTTAATATATTTTTAAATAAAAAAATATTTTAAACTATAATTAGTATCAAAATTTCAAACGCTAAACAAAGATGATCGAATTCCATTACAACAGTTGATACAATACCCCAAACATGTGATGACGTACTCTCATGCCACGCATTCTCTTCAGTTTACTACACAAAAGTATTCAGCACGTGCCCTCTCTCTCTCTCGCTCTCTCTCTCTCTCATCCTGCCAGTGGCTCTTTCCCCCTTCCTGCATCCTCTATCTTCACTAAAAGTCAACACAAATGTCCAACGTCCTCTACCTTCATTACTTGGAAACCGACAAACACTGAACACCCCCCTTCCCCCAAATAAATAAATTAATAATTATAATATTCCAATCCCACAAAATCTCACTTTTGATTTGCTCCTCTTCCCAAATCCTGCGACTCATTCGAAGAAATACGAGATTCTCTCTCTAGCTTCTCCAACAAGATGGAGCTCCTACACCCCGCCCACCCGCCCCATCACAACCCGAACCCAAAATCCCATTCTTCGGGGTTAGTGGTCGGGCCGGACCGGATGTTGAGCTCTGATCAGTTGCTGGACATTGTTGAAGAAGGTAGCAACGAAAGAGTGTATGTGGCTGTGGGGAATTCTTCAGAGAAAGCTTTGAGCTTGCTCAACTGGGTTTTCAATATCTTTGGAACCAGACAAATTTGTTTGCTTCACGTTCACCGTCCTTCTCCTCTGATACCTACTCCCTGTAAATTCTCTCTCTTGCTTTTTTTTTGGTCTATATACTGTACTCAAATCTTGAAATGTTTGTCGAGTTCAATTTCTATCTTCTTTTTTTCTTCGATTCTTGTTCTTTGTTGGGTTATTCTTAGAAAATTTCTTGGATCCAAGATGGGGTTTTTCTTTATTCTTTAATTTACTGTTAATTTTGTTGTTGCTGGGATTTTTATTGTAGTGGGGAAACTGCCCGCAAGTCAAGCAAATTCTGAACTAGTGTCAGCATTTCGAAGGGAGGAGAATGAGCAGACAAAGAAACTTATAGATTATTATCTGATCATTTGTAGTAGAGCAAAGGTGCGTTGTCTCCCAGATTATCTCTCTGTACATGGAGGCAAGGCTGTGCCATTCCTGAGCTATTAAATAAATATATAAAAAAATTTTAAAATTAATTATTAACTTGTGTATTTGTATTTTTTAAAAAAATAATAAAGTTTTAATTTAAATATATTATTTAAAATATTAAAAAATAAATTTAAAAGTATATAAAATTAAAGTGAAAAGAAAAAATAAATTTATTATTAAAGTTATATCTTTTGATGTTATGTGAAATATAATTTATCTATAATTAAATTTGAATTGATATTATAACAACTTCTTAATCAGAATAAAATAATAATTTTATATTAGAAAAACAAAATAATTAATTTTTTTTTTCTCTCTTAACTTTCTTTACTTGATTCTTATTTAGATTATTATTTTATAAATTAAATTTTGTAAGTTTACAAGTTTTTTTTTTTATTTTTTTTTAGATTTTTTTATGTTTTTTTTAAAAATTTTTTCTCTTTATCGCCTTTTCTTTTCTTTCTTTTCTTACTATGTTTCTGTTGAGTCAGCAACATATAAAAAGCAACATATAAAAGAAAGGAAGAACTAGTTTTTTTTATTTTTTCTTAATGATAAATAACTATTTTATCCTTAATGAGTCGTTTTTTTTATTTGACAGTTTTTTTTTGTTACTACTATTAAGCTCATTATAAAATTTTAACCAGATTTTATTTAATATATTTTAAGATTCCTCGTAAAATTTCAGTTCAATTTGATGATCGTATTGAAAATTATATCCAATAAAATAAAACTTGTTAAATTGTGTTTTTTTCATTAAATTTCTGAATTTTTATAAAAATTTTAAAATTTTAACTCAAGTTAAAACATTATATTAGAAGGCTTCACGTAAATTTTTAGAATATTTTGATAACTTAATTGAGAATTATGAATTTTTTTTTTACATAAAACTAGTAAAAAAATATTGAAAAAATCTTAACCTGGGCTATATAGCCCACTCAAGCCTTTAACATCCCTCCACCCTTGCATGTAGGGGAATGATATTTTAATGTTGCTTGGGAAGTGATTTTCATGTCACTTGACTTTAAGATAGGGTGGTACTCTTCCTGGTCTAATTCTGCTGTTAAAAAATGCAACTTTGCCTTTGACACTGCTGCCAAGCTCTCCAGGGACTTTTTTTTTTTTTTTTTTAATTTAATGGCAACTTGATTTAGTTATAGTATTACTTTAATGCATTTGCATGTAGAGTAACCAGTTGAACGATTCTTTATTACAGACATTTATTTTCTTTGCTAATCACTGGGAAAATGCTCACTTTGCAGGTTGAAGCAACTATTATTATAATTGAAAACGACCAAGTCCATAAGGGGATTGTAGAATTGGTGAACAGACATGGTGTGAGGAAGCTTGTTATGGGGGCTGTAACAGAAAAGTAAGTAGATCACCAGTGTTATCTCAATCACTTATATGAGTTTTGGGGTGATCGCCATGAAGTGTCTCGTAAGTGAAAATGCTTTTGTTGATTCTAGCGGTGCAGCACCTGTCTTTGTGCACTGCATAGTTTCATGTTTTTCAAACCTGTAAGCCATGCACCGATAGATTATATAGTAAAAATATAACGCGGTATCATCTCTTAAGACAAACATACATTCTCAGTGAAAGACTCTACTCACTTTTTGAGTGTTTAGGTCAGCTTCAGAACAGGATAGTAATACCTTTATCATCTTGCCCCTGAAGCAAATTTTCAACAGCAGACTTGTATTTTCCCGCACAAACTTTGTTTTCCAGTTACTGTTTTGCATACTGGATGCGTTCTGCTCTACTTGGAGCCTTATATGTTCTTTTGTTTTTATTCACCCATCTATATTTTTGTTGTTTTCAATCGAAATGGTTCGATGCAGTTGTATGAAGGTTAAAAAGAGCTCCAGCAAAGAAAACTATGCAGCAAAATATGCTCCTTTGTTCTGTGAGATATGGTTTATCAACAAAGGGAAACATGTGTGGACAAGAGAAGCTTCTGAAAATTCAAATCCATTACCAAAATGTGATCATGCTGAGAATATGAGTTTTGAAACTCTAAGATCTGAATCTTTGCGATATAGCGAGAGTAACTTGCCATTCCAAAAAAATAATGTTCGATCAAACTCTGCTGCAAGAATATCCTGTGCCAGAATTAGCGGTTTTGTTCAGAATGAATCAGTGTGTGCAGAATCAGTGTTGCCAAGTATATATAGTTCTTATAGTTCACAGTCCTGCCATCCTCTCCAGAGTTCAAGTAGCAGCTGTGCTCCAGGATGCACTTCCACTGAAAGAAGAGTTTCTTCAGGTTCTGATTCAAAATTGGAGGAAGAAAGCTCACATTCTCATGTCGAAGAAGTGCGTTTAGAAACAGAAGCATTGGGGAATGAATCATTTGAAGATTTTTTGAAGCGCAAAACGTTGGAAGCTATCAGCAAGGTAACTGCACTTCAATATTCCTGGTTTATTTCCGAATTTAGTTTGCAGATAATGTGGCTGTATTTATGACTCCTTGGAGCATATACTTTGGAGGAGACTATAAATTAGTGTGCAACTTACTTTGTCCCTAGTATGTTCCGAATATTCTTGGTAGGAATATCAAAATTTTTGTGCCCCTCACACTAGAGGTCTGTACTTGCATGTTGAATCAATTGTAAAGAGAAAAGGTCAACAAGAAAAGAAAACTTGGGATGCACAACACTTTTTTTCACATTTATCTTGTGAAATTTCAAAATTATTTTCTTTGCTTATGTTAAATAATCATTTCAATTCAAAATCTTAAGTTATTAATTGAGACTCTAAGATATGATGTATATTATTATTTAATACACCTTCTCAAGTGAAATCTCTTTGGGCTTAAAACTTGTACATACCTGCTACCTTGTGTTTAATTTTATTAAATAAAATGGGGGTGGTGAGATTCAAACTCATGATTGCTTGATCAACAAGGCTCTAATACCATGTCAAAAAGCCATCCCAATCTAAGAACTTAAACTATTAGATGAGACTTCAAGATATGATTTATATTATTCTCTAACAGTAAACTATTAGATGAGACTTCAAGATATGATTTATATTATTCTCAAACAGTTTATAGGCAAAAATCAAATGAAAAAAATTGCTTAAAAAACAAACATTAACGTTTCATTAATCTTTTTTAATGTATTTCAACAACTTGCCTTTTCAAATTAATCGTGGCAACTAATACAAATTCACATCATGGAATCTATCAAGTAGTCCCAAATATATTCTCGCTTTTTCCTCTGAAATATTTATATGGACGGTTAAGTTAGGGGAGTGTGCTAGATATTTGAAGATTTAAGAAACATGTGAAATAAAAGAAGGGTACTCTCAATCATTTCCTTGAGGCTAACTTTTGTATATGCTGTACTTGTTTTTCATTGGAGAGAAAATCTAATGCCTCTCTTCTCGTCAGGTCAAAATCTTTGAATCTGCCCATGCACATGAAGTTAAACTTAGAAAAGAAGCTGAAGATGCACTCAATAATACAATAATGGAGCAAGAAAAGCTATTGGAAGAGAAAGATGAAGCAACTAGAAAGCTAGAGAGGACCATGAGAAATGTTGCTCTTCTAGACAGTCGTGCACAGGAAGCAAATCGCAGGTCTGAGGAAGCTGGTGGAGAATTGAAACTCATTCAAACATCCATTTCATCTCTGAGGCAGGAAAAGCAGAGGATTCGACAGCAGAAAATCGAAGCTGTACATTGGCTTGAGCGGTGGAGAAACCATGGGCAGGCAGGAGCTTCAAACTGCAATGGAATTCTTGGAATTACTGAAGAGTTGCCTGAATTAGCAGAATTTTCTTTGTCTGATTTGCAAACTGCAACATGCAACTTCTCTGAGAGCTTCAAACTGGGTCAGGGAGGTTGTGGCTGTGTTTACAAAGGTGAAATGTTGGGTAGAACTGTTGCTATAAAAAGGCTGCATCCGAATAACACGCAAGGGCAATTAGAGTTTCAAAAGGAGGTTAGAGATCTCCCTCCCTCTCTCTTTCTATCTATGTAGAGAGAGATGTCACATGTACTTCTTCACTGGAGCTTCTTGTAGTCATGACTTGAAAATATCACTATTAATCCTTTAAATTGTTTACATACATGCCTTGGGTGTCCCTGGTTACTTGACAATTATTTGGACAAATCCGCAGTTAGATATGATCTTCATATTATCATGATGTTTGAGACGATCAGAAAACAATGGGCATATTTAGCAATCTGATTCAGAATAATGTTGTCATCTGCGAGACGCATAATAAACCATCTGATTCAGAATCTAGAATGCTAAAATTGAATTGCTTTGGCTTAATTTCCCAGCACCTTCTATATCAAATCATATGTCTGAAATAACACGCAGTTTTTACTTAACCAGGTCCAAGTTCTGGGCAAACTGCAGCATCCTCATCTGGTGACTTTGCTTGGTGCATGTCCAGAAGCATGGTCTCTTGTATACGAGTACTTGCCCAATGGGAGCCTCCAAGATCGCCTTTTCCAGAAAAGCAACATTTCCCCTTTGACATGGAAGATCCGAACACGAATTATGGCTGAAATCTCAAGTACCCTTTGCTTCTTGCACTCTTCCAAACCTGAAAAGATTGTCCATGGTGATCTTAAACCACAAAACATCCTCCTGAATTCTGAACTTAGCTGCAAGATATGTGAGTTTGGAATTTGCAGACTGGTAACTGAGGACAGTCTTTATTGCCCAAGTATTCATAGGAGCAATGAGCCAAAAGGTTCCTTTCCGTATACAGATCCAGAGTTCCAAAGAATTGGAGTTTTGACACCGAAGTCTGACATCTATGCCTTTGGAGTGATCATTCTGCAGCTACTCACTGGGAAGCCACCTGTTGGATTACTAGGTAAGGTGCGTAGAGCACTCTCATGTGGGAAATTAGCCTCAATTCTGGATCCATCAGCTGGAGAATGGCCGATGTTTGTGGCAAGGCAACTGGTGGATTTGAGCCTGCAGTTCTGTGAATTACGCAGCAGGGATAGACCAAACTTAACTCCTACACTGGTGAGGGAATTGGAACAGTTGCATGTTTCAGAGGAGAGACCGGTACCATCTATCTTCTTGTGCCCCATTCTCCAGGTAAAGATAGCACACGTGTACAATGAAATTGAGAGTAACATGATTGTACACTACAGACACGCCCTTTCTCCCTCTTCCCCGCACCTCTTCCCTCCATTTTTTTCATTTTCTAGGTATGCATATGCATAGGCTTGGCTTTATCAGTACTTACAGGCTCAATGTCATATTGAAGTTGAAAAAGCATTCCTCCAAAGTGCAATTTTTGCCACATGCTGATTACCCTAGAGCAGAGGTGTCATATTTTGCTCAAGTTGGCTTACATATCAAATGGTTTTCTTTCAGGAAATAATGCACGACCCTCAGGTGGCAGCTGATGGGTTCACATATGAAGGAGAAGCCTTGCGTGAATGGCTGGCAAATGGCCGTGAAACATCACCAATGACCAATTTGAGATTAAGTCACTTGCTTCTTACTCCCAACCATGCTTTGCGTCTTGCCATACAAGACTGGCTTTGCCAAACTTAAAATCTCATGCATTCAATTACATGGCGTGTTCATCATGTTTGTATAGATTGCATTTTAGGCTATCCTTGCTTCACCGTGTATATAATGGAAATCACTGCATGTAAAATAGCGGGTAGTATTTCAAACGCTGCGATAAAATTCCGCTGTGTTTGATTATTTGTACAGAATTGGTCCCGGCCAAGTGAATTGAACCTGAAAACCTTTGTTATGCAAGCTGGGTGTGTATAGATGTCTAAGAAATTTGAAGCTTCTGACTAGAAATGGCAAACTTTGATGCAATCATATGAAGCCATGGAGCTAGGAGTCTGTACGGGAACTATTTCATTTCTCTTGATCTAAAGCGAAGGCAGTTGATAAGCCTTTCAAAAAGTGCTAAACAAACCCGTCTTATCTCATTATACATTAACATAACAGAAATTCAATGCACGCCTGATTCATCTGTGGGGCATATAATTATCAAACCCGCAACGAGTATGATAAGAGAAAACCTTGGCCACTGACTAATTGTACAAAGAAATTCGCAGACGTGTTGTTGACTAGATTGAAATCCTAACATCCTTGCAATATCCCATCTCTAGCTGAAAGGAGGGAAGCAGTAGTTTGGTTCTCAGCATCACTAAAGGGATGATCTTCCTCTATGATCTTTGGTTCATCTCTCCTACCAGCCAAAAGTGGAGCAGCCTCCCTTGTGTCGTTCCATAGATGTACTTCCTTTTTAGGAGCCAAGTTTTCTTTGAGATTTTTTCCAGGTTTCTCGAGCACCTGCCAATTGTTGACACTATCCCAAGAATCCAGATTCACCCTTTTCTGGCCAGACTCATAATTTGCGTCATTTCGGCTCTTTTGAAATGTTTGGATCGAATTTTCTTCTTTCGGGGACAAGAATTTATTTTCCGAGGAATCATTCTGAGAATTACTTCTTGCAAATGTTCCATTAGAAGATTCCTGTAGAATGCCTCGCGCTGATGAAGAACTGTGGCAGAAGCTACCAAATCCCTGAATCCCTCTAGTCACCTTTCTAGCTCGCTCTCTTTCTTCTTTGAGAAGAGGTTCTTTTTCAAGCAGGTTCAAGATTCTCTCTGATTTCTTTCTAACAGCGAGACCCCAGTTGAATCTGCATGTATTTTTCATTTTTTGTGACGACAAAGCCAAAAATGCTTATAAAGCATCTATATACAT
The DNA here is from genome assembly GCA_018804465.1 of Populus tomentosa. Classification (NCBI taxonomy): domain Eukaryota; kingdom Viridiplantae; phylum Streptophyta; class Magnoliopsida; order Malpighiales; family Salicaceae; genus Populus; species Populus tomentosa. The sequence goes on from CM031985.1 coordinate 2,908,143, forward strand.
CCAAAGATCATCAGAATAACAGAAATATATATGAAGACAAGTATAAAAAGAATCACAGACCCTTTCACATCTATACACTGAAAGCTTTCCATCTCCCTAATAACATCTTTGTCAATCTGAAACTCCCCTGCCACACTCTCTGGTCCATGAGTCAACAAGTGTTCAAGTATAATAAGGGAATTGTAAGAGGGCCTCCAGTTCTTTCTCTCAAATCTCAAGAATCTGATTTGGCCGAAAGATTCAAACATACAATGGAGGTATCAAGATCATGCAATTCATGAGAAAAGGAATGATTTTAAAGAGAAAAAGACCATGGAACCAGAAATGAAAACCTCTTGTGTAGGATCTCCACAATTCTCCAATAATCATCAACTTCAAAAGCAGCCCTTGAAATGGATCCAAGGGTAGGACTGTCTGGAGCCCATGAATTCCCATTCGTAGCTTCTTCAGTCAACCTTCCAAATATTATTCAAGCACCATCAAGAAAACACACATAAACCATATCAAAAAGACATAATAATACACCCAATATCACGTCAAATTCTAGTTGAAATGAATCACTACTGGTGTTTAAAAGCTTAACCCATAAATAACAAATGCCTTACAGTTCTGCTGGTGTGACATCAGTGAGAGCTAATCTAGCACTCTTGATCTTTTCCTTGAAGAAGAAAGAGGTTTGCTTCTTAAGTTCATGGAATGACAGCGTCCCTATATTGTTGTTGCCATTGCTTTTGCTTAAGATAGACATGATTCAGGATTCCGAATCAGCCGAGAAAAGGAAAATCCTAGGAGTTATTTTTACATCAGGGCTACCCTAACTATTAAGAACTTAAATTCTTAGAGTGGACAGATTCAAAATAATATTTAATTCAAGGGACGGAAATTATGTTAATAGCGATTGTTTCAAGGTAAAGTAAAATAGTGAAAAGGATGTCTAGGTTTTTTTATATGAACAATGGATGTCATGCCAACATGTCCACAGTAAACATTATGGACGGAGGGTTCCCAGTTTGAATTTCAACTTTGTGTCTGTATCAAAATGTTTTTGTCCTCTTCTCCATCTTCCTGCAGAAATCATGTCCCTGGAAGGAGCGGGGTGATTTTGACAGTTTGGAGGTTTGTTTTGAATAAATTACCAGTCCCTCTAATTCTACAAAATTAATTAATTGGTTATTCTTGTCTTAAAAATAATTAATTAGTCTTTTTACAAGTGTTAGTGTGTTTTTATGAATTTCTTAACAAAATCTGTTATTTGCGTTTAAATTACTCAATGCTCCCTTTAAAATAAATAAAAGTAATCGTATCACCAAACAAAACCTCCACTTCCTAACATCAGCAATTTGTTTTATATCATCATCTTCTCTCTTAAAAAAAAAATCATTTTAAGGTGATTTGTTTTTATTATTATTATTAATATGGGTGTTCAACTCAGTTTACGCGCACCTCGACTAATCCCACATGCTCTAAAGTTAATGACTATGTAAGCCTCCGGCGATCATCATATTAGCAGCTACATGACTCAAACTTGAGACCACAAGGAAATCAAATTTTTTGGTCTCAATCTCGTACTACTGGCTCGCTTGCTAGATTGTTGATTTGCTTATTTTTAAACTTAAACTTAGATGCCAAAATCTAAAAAAAATCATTATTCTTTTAAATATACTAGGGTAGTATAAGAAAATTTGATTTTGTTATATAACAACTCGATATATTTTTCATGCCAATTCTTTCATTCCGAATCTAATCCTGTATAACTCTTGAATGCATGCATGCCCATTTTAGATTTTGTGTTTGATTTTGTTATATACAAAGAGAATGAGAGATCATAAGGAAAGATTTGTAGTTCTTCCCTTCTCCATCGGCTGTGCATCTCCACCGGCGACACCACCACAACAAAAGCAGCATCAAAAGTTAACGGGAATGACTTTGATGAAGGAAATAAAGTAAAACTGGAAGGCAATAGATTGTTTGGAAATGGGCAGTATGAGGAGGCGTTTGCTTGAAATTGGTTTTTTCTTGTAATTGCAATTTTGGTGGACCGCTGAATTTAATTAATATCAGAACAATAATTTTAATTAAATAAGACGTTTCCAATCTGTTACATTTAAAAATGTGTTAAATAAGACGTTTCCATGTAGATGGTGCCAACACCTTTTGGGCGATATATATGGCACACTCCCTAGCATGTTAAAGGCACCCATGCTTTTTGGACAGTGAGTGCAACTCCTCCCAGCATTCATAAATGCTTTTCAATCATGTCGTTGAGAACGATATCATGTCCTCTTCTTGGTGAAGCCATGTGTGTCAGTGGTGGTGGTTTGTTTTGTTGTTGGTGGGTTTTTTTTCTTTTTTTTTCCTCTCTCCTTGAATATTATAGCTTGAGCTTTTTTGTTATTGGTATTTTAACTTCAATCTTTATTTTTTTTATTTCTATTTTTTTTTATTTTTCTTTTTATAGAACTTTTATTTGTTTTAATTTCATCTTTCCATCCGAATTTGCTATATATTATTTTTTTCTAATTTGATCCTTATTCTTTTGATTATTTTTTAGGTCTTTTGTTGAATTGATTTTTCTTTTCAACCTCACCCTTCAATCAAAATTTTGTTTTTATTTCGAACCTCATTCTTTCGATTTTTTTGGTCCTTTTATTTATTTTTTTTTATATAATTTTACCCTTCAACCAAAAATAAATTTTATTTTATTTCAAATTTAATCCCTATTATTTCAATTTTCATTTTTTGTTTTGTTCCTTTTGTGTAATTGATATTCTTTTTCCAAGTGAATCCTTCAACATTTAATTAGTTAAGAATTAAACTTTGTGGTTTTTTTAGATATGGTGTTTTTGGTATAATGCACCAGGTCATGGGTTTAAAAAATTAACAGGGGTTGGCATTATTTTTTTCTTATTTTCTTTTCAACTTTGTGCTTTTTTATGTATTTTTCTACCAGGTTATCCTGATCTCATGACTTAAGTCACAAGTTTGGTGGGTTAACTTGAGTTAGCTCATTTCTTATTTCTTGAATTACAGATTTGTCATGCTAACTCAATTGACTCAAACCAAATTTTTTTTTATCTTTTCTCTTACCCAATTTTATCCTTCTGTATTTAATGGGCTGAAAACTAAGTTGCATCATGAGTCCCTGTTTAAAAAAATATTTCTTTCTCAAGTTATCGTTATCATTATCGTTATCACTTTTTTTTATTTGATCCATTTGCTGTCATTATATATGTTTTAATCATTTGATTAAAATAAAACCAACTTATTTGACTCATTCTGGTCTATGATTCGAGGCATAATTTTTTCTTTCTTTAAAATGTGTTTGCACTAACTAAACTTCATTCTTAATACAAAAAAATGTCCAGCGACATAGTGCGGGAACACGACTAGTTTCATCTTTTAAAACAATTTACAATGTTGAAATGAGGCAATTAAAAAATCTCATTAAAATTGTTCTAATAATTTGATAATGGAGTTAGGTTGAAAGTGTAGTTGTATGTAAGTTTTATTTAAAAACCACAATGTACTTTTATTTATCATTCTTAGACATATCGGGTCGCAAAGAGCACCTTTATTATAGTAATAAAGTTGTGAAAACTTATGGATTGGACTTTTCGCGGGCTATGACCTTCAATTAGTAGAATCATTAGGCTTGACCTAATTGACGAGTTGATGAAATTATTGACTAAACCAGTATCTAGATTGACCGAACTTGTCTTTAGTCTAGAGGGTTAACTGGATATGTTTCCCAAGTTTTCTTATAAAACAAGTCCTTTGTCAAAACACAGACCCTCCAATGCTAAAGATAGTAAAATATAAGAGGAAAATAATATACAAGAGAGTAAAGAATGTGGAAGAGTATATTTGTGAATATTGTGTGTTTTTATTGAATGGTTATCTATGATTCCTGAAATTATTGTTTGTGGTTTCTCCTGAATGAACTTGAATTGTTTCAATACTTACTTGGTGACCTAAGGCATCGATAGACTTTGGTAACATCACTTACCTCATAAAGCGTGAAAAGTAGTGTTGCAGGTAACTCACAATGAATAAAGTTATAGTATCACATGGAGAGTGGAGAAAAGATGATTATCAGTGGTAGAAAGGTTGGTCTTGTTGGTTGTGGTGCCTTGTTGCCCATTGATGAAGAGGTGGGTGTTTGATAGGTGTCTTTGTCGTTTCAAATAGGCAAGAAATGACCATTGACAAGAAAAAGATGTGATTTTATTATACATAATTTTTTTTTTGAAATGTTGTGGTAACATTCTAACATATCAAAAATTGAAAATTATAGAAAACACTAAAAAATGTGGGTTTTTTTTTTTATTGTAAATGGGCATTGTTCACAAACTCACAAAATATTATGGACTTAATGTTCATTTTTAACTAATTCATTTTGTTGTTAAAATTTTATTTTGAGCGATTTGATCTTAATTAAAGTCCAATTGCTTTTGATTTCTTAGGTAAATATGAAATTGGAAGAAAAGATAATAAAATAAAAAAGGACGCCAAACCCGAGTGGCGTGCCAAAGATTTTGTGCAAAATACACTTAAATCCTCAATCTTCAAAAAAATTTTGTAAAAATTGAAGCTTGTAGTGGTTGGCCATATTTAGGAATTATGAGAGATTTATAGATTTGATTTCATTAGGTTGATTTATTATGTTTCAATGATGTTGAGATGTTAGGAATTACTTGTGAATATTGTAATGCATGTTCCTAAGAATTTTCTTATTGTTAGTATATTTTGGAATGATGAAAAGTACAGAAATTTTTGAAATTGTATAAGTTTTAGTGTTTAAGTAATGTTACTATGCTTAAATTGGATTGGTATGTTGATGAAATTGTGTTTAACCATGATTATGATTAAAATGAAATAGAATGTTTAGATATAGGATAAAGTTTATAGGTAAAACAATTGGTTATTTTTACATCATAGTTTGTAGTTTATTGTATTGGGATTTAGGTGATAACAACATTAAGGATAAAATAATAATCATAAATAAAATCAAATAGTTTGTGGCTTTATTTATTTTTATTGTATATGCAGGTAACAAAATTTTGGTTAGTCTCTTATATAGGAGAGATGCTAATAAATCTTTTTTTTTTTTTAGAATAAGAATCTTATTACCTTTTTAAATCTTTTAATTTATGTAGATGTATAGGAAAAAGTCAATAGCGCGTTGTACAAACAAGATCATTGTTAGTTCTTTTAGCAGCGTTTCTAAAGACCATGAGTCGTTAAGTGCCGGCCATGAACATGTACCTGAGGCATAGGTAGCCACTCTCGATGCGGGCTCATCGAGTGTTATGCCGTCATACGAGGGGAGATCTTTTCAGAGCGGGATCCATTTACTGGGAAGTACCTTACCCAATGGAAGCTTAACACTCAATGCAAGTTTGTTTTCCTTTCATGCATTACTAAAAAAATAAAAAACAATTAATAATCTTTAGAAAATTAATTTCAATTAACGAATGTAATTTCAGGTTTATAAATATTGAAGTTACCCGAACGATAACATCAGCGATAAAATCATCAATGGAAGTGCCATAGTTTCAATGAAGTCAAGTTTTCAAAAATCTTGAATAGAAACCTGTGATTGATGCATGATTCATAAATTTTAAGGTTAGTATTAACTTAAACCATTTTTTATTATGTTAATTTGGTTAGTTTATTAATATTAATGAAGTTATTCTTTTACAAATTTGAAATGCAAGAAAAACTTTACTGGATAGAGTTGACAACGTTGTTGTTAAAAGGGTTTTAGAGAATTATGTTACAACTAGTTAAGATTGAAGTCAAGAAAAATATTTTTATCCAAAAGGTAAAATTTTATTTTTCATTTATTAACATAATTCATTTGTATCATATAAGTTGCGTGATTTTTGGTACGAGGAGCAGAAAAAAACCCAAAAAAATATGCTAAAGAAAAAGAGCTTTTAGGCTGGAAGGATTTGGCGAATTTGGAATGATTTCAGACCTTTGTACATCTCGGAGGCTGTATAGGCAGAATATATTCAACACATAACTTTGAGCATTTTGTATGACAGTCACGATCCGGTGTGGGAATCGGAACATGCAGATTTACTGCTCCATTATAATCATAGTTTTGAAACTCGACTTGGTCATCGACCCAGTCTAGTTATCAGGTCATAGGTCAGATGGGTTGATCCAAATTGACCCGGGTCAACCCAAAAAAATCACTTATATAAAACATCTAACTAGTTACAATGCAACTAAATTTAAATTCTAAACCAACAATATAAATTTAATTTAATATCCAAAACACAAATCAAATTTAAATTCTAAAATATTTAAAACAAAACATCCAACAACACAAATTTAAAATATTTAAAATAAGAGAACTGATACATTATCCAAAAAAACAAGGTCTAATCAATAGCTGTAAATCAATAACAACTTTATGATTTTTTAAAAAATAATTATCAAGTTTTTTTTTTAATTTTAGAAACACAGGATGCAAATTTAATAATTTCTTTTAAATACTAACATTAATATTAAAATTAAAATTAAAAAAGGACAAATTTCTTTAATTACAAAACCTATCAGTTAAAAATAGTTGTGAGCAGGAGACAATATTTAATACTGGCCATTGGGAGAAGGAGAGAGAAGCCGCTTATATCAAAAGAAATAGCTAGACGGCTGGAGAGGAATTGCACGTGTAGAGACAAGAATAAAAGGAGAAATAACAAAGCCATGGAAGGAAAACGACGTTCATCTTCGTCGTTTGACCTCTATACATATATTAAAAAAAAAAAAATAGATCGGGTCTCAACCGGGTTTACCCGGGTCGGCCGGGTTCCAAGTCAACCCACCAGGTCGATCGGGCCAACTCCCAAGCGGGTTTTTTCTTAAACCCAGACCGGTCCCATACCCGAGTTGGCCGGGTCCCGGGTCAACCTGTCGGGCCGGTCCGGGTTTAAAAACTATGATTATAACACATACTAGTGGATCCATTCTGTTCATTTTGCATGTAAAGCGGATGGTAATATTCTTTTTTTATTACTTTTTTTTACAATTTATGTTTTATATGGATATGTTTAACTAACTTTCTCTTGCGAGCTGTGGTTCTTGCACGTGAATCAAGATTGATGGAGCTTTTTATAAAAATACACGTGCAAAATGATGACCGTCAAAAAGGGGTACAATAGCTCATGGATAGCTAAGCTCAATATTTCATGGCATGTTAGATTTCAACAATTTATTCTCTCAAGTTATTAGTTTTTTTGAATTTGCTGACTTTTGTTTCATGAAACGTATAACACCCGATTGCATGAGAAATACAGAAACAATCCATCAACCCATCTAAAACTCAATAGAAATCAGGTTACAATATCTCAGACATTACAACAGGGGACTTGCGGACGACCCAAAGTATTTCAACTGTTGGATGCTTGCAATCGGTTCTGAGCACTTAAACTTTGGAGTTTGATTTAATTTTAAAGCAGTGAGTTGAAACTTGGACAACCCATCTTGCTGGTGAGACAAAACTACTTAATGCAAAGACGACCAAACCCAAACGATTATATATGGAGTTGAAATCATAGATGAGTGGTCCATGTACTCCTCCTTATCACCTCTCGGTCTTGACGAAGACCAACCTCTATCTTCTAAAAGAATTGTATCTCCAAGTTTTTGGAACGCACCAAATTCCACCTGAGCGTCTAAATCTGGATCAATACCAACAAAAACATCTCTAAACAAGGTTCCAAAGCCATGCCAAATGTGTCCAAAGAAAAAGAGCAGGGCAAACGAAGCATGTCCAAAAGTAAACCAACCCCTTGGACTACTACGAAATACACTATTGGATTTCAAAGTAGCACGATCTAATTCAAAAATTTCACTCAATTATACGCGTTTAGCATATTTTTTCATATTAGCAGGATCATTATAACTGACCCCATTTAGTTCACAATAAATATTTGATTTTTATTTTATTTTAATTACTTTAACCCCTATCTTCTAAAAGAATTGTATTTGAACTCAAATTTTAAAATTTATAATAAATATTTGATTTTTATTTTATTTTAATTACTCCAGCACTTATGTTATAGAAGAATTGTATTTGAAGTGATAAATTTTAAAATTTGTAATGCTTCTGATCCTTCTCGATGGAAGTCTTTCTCGCTGATGCCCTGGCACGATCCCCTTCTAGGTGTGATTCGGCGAATGAAAGAGCTAGTTCTGCAGCTAAGTCTACTCATCACCTGTTTGCTTTTTCTTTTTTATCCCCTTCCTGGCACCTTACCAGCAGGTCAAGGTGCTCCAGGGCTTCATAGGGGGACAGGGAATTTCTCAAGCAGCCATAGAATGTGGAGAAGAGGAGGCATTCTTTTCCCAGCATTTGGTGCCTAAATCGAAGCATATAGATCCGTAAATAGATTTGTATGTATAGTCACTTCAGTCGTGCTCGTCGTTTCTCAAAAGTATCGATAAATTATTCACTTAAGATAAGAATTCGGATATGCTGAACATCTTAGTCTGAGTATGCTGGGTATGTGCCAAGGCCAGTGGATTGGAGAATCAATAGAGCTCGTGGTGGAATAGGAGGTTGAATCAGAAGAGGACAAGGAAGATGACATCGAACAGGCTTTGGAACTGATGACGTTCCTTCTTACAGGGCACGAGATGGGATCACGCTTTCCTTGTTGGAAGCTGTAGGCAGTTCTTCTCTTTGCCTTTCAGCCGGAGGGATGTCCACTTATCCCTCTGTGAGCGGAGATGGTGATACAGAAAGTGTTATGGCTTTGGTGGAAGGCTGGGCTTCTCCCTTCTTCATTGATCTGGGGGGAAAGGAACTCTCAATTCCTTCCCTTAGAACGCTCTAGAGGAGTAGGACTTGAACCTTCAATGGCTGGACCAATAGCAAAGGAACCTGGTCACTCGCTCTAACCCGAACCTCAGCTCTTCCTTATTGCCTATCGTGGCCCTTTTACTTTTATAGTATCATTTCATTTTTATTTTATTTTAATTACTTTCTACTCGCTTTATTAGATTTTTTTATAAAAACATATTTTACTAAAATTATTTATGGTTTTACCGACAAATTAAGTGCATCAGTATATTTTAGAGAGTTGGAAAAGAATTATAAAAATATCATTGTCACTGTTCAATTACCAATAAAATTAAATTATTGGTAATAATAAAAAAATTACTGATGAAATTACAAACGGTCATTTTTATCGATGAAATGTTATATTTACAAGAAATATACTGCCACTATTTAATCCCCAATGGAATTGAATCGTCGGTAATGATAAAGATAAACTATTTATGAAATTACAGATGATTTTTTTTGTTGGTAAAATATCATACTCATCGACAACAATACCAACAAAATAAAGTGAGTAATTTTTTCTTGTTTGATATTTTTTTTTTATTTATAAACCTATAAGTGATTACATACCGACAAAACATGACTCACTTAGAAAAGTTTTTCCAACGAGTAGTACCCGCTTGTGAGCCAATCAGTAAAAATCATATTGACAAAATTATTGTCTAACTACCGATAGAATATTCCTTAGGTAAAACGTAGAATTCTAATAATGATACATTGTATATCAGTCATTATGTTAGTAGTCCCTTCTTGATCCGTAATCGATGCATGATACAAACTTTATAAATAGATTGACCGGTGATGGAAGAGCATCAAAATCAAGTTCTGTTGAAAAGCAATACAAAACTTTACAATTAGATTTAGATTAACTGCTAATATTGAAGGACGAGACCTTATGTTCAAAATGCTACATCTCATAATAGTTGAAGATGATGAAACGTAGAATCTTACTACGTTACTTTAAACGCAATTTTAGCTCGCCCCAAGTGTTTTCTTTACTGCCAAATGACGTCAAGGGATGGGGGGAGGGGGCTAATTGAGAAGTTTTAAACAAAGAGGGACTCAACTGAAGAAAGTTTGTGTTAGGGAGCTACAACAAGAATCCATGAATAGTTGGGGGACTAATCAAGAGGTTTCTCCTGATTTTTAACTAAAATTGCACTTACAGATTAAAGGGTAGGTAAAGTTTTGGGTCGAGGACATCCAACTTAAACTCGTATGGAGGATGGTTTTAAAATTATAGCCATAAAAAAAATAAAAAAATAAAAACCCCTCTTACAGCCAAATAGATTTTTACTCTATCAACAGTCAAACAACTAAACGGCGGTTAGGGCTAGTCACTAATGTGCAATAGATCGGAATTCTCACCATTAAATTTGAAAAATAAGGAAAATAGTTCAACTGTGTTGATTACTGCCACTTTTATTGCTTAATAATCAGAAGAATAAAAGGTTGAAGAATTCACAAATAAGGTGTTTTGATTCTTGGACATGAGTGAGGTAAAGTGTTTTGCAGGCCCAGATGCATACTGATTAAAATAGAAGTCCTGTTCTGCTCATTGCTGAAGCTAGAAACCATATCTTTCTTTCTTTTTCAAAATTACCCACATTTTCGTTCTTGGTTTGTTTGATATATAGGAACTGGTTGAGAATGCAGGCGCGGCTGTAGTGCAACCCATGTTTTTAAATAAAAAATATTATTTTGATATTTTGGTTTTAAGAACATGAATTGCACGGCAAAAACTCATTTATAACAGTCAGGAATGCTGCAAAATGGTCAACACCAACTAGTTGATATTGCTATTAATTTGTTTGTTGCATGAATCGTCATGCATCAGTGACATGGATGAATACATTGAACACTCCAAGCTTGACATCACATACAAAAACTACAAGAAAATGAAAGGGATAGGCTACAAGAGCAGCGCATCATTACTGGAAAAAATGTTGGTTTGAAATGAATGACATAGTGACAGGTTTTCATGACCGATGAGGTCTGACAACAACCTCGCCATCCCCTAACCACAGTGCATTTACTGTCCAATTTCGAAGTGGTTGGAAGTTGGAGAGATTTATGACCTGGTCAGCCAAGCAAGCCACGCCCCTGTCTGTAACCTCATCTCAGGGCTATTGTTTTGCTGCGTGGCATAAGCAAGAGACATGCACAAAAAATGTGGATGGTCGAAGAGAATTTGAGGGTTTTAATGCTGATTGGTTGTCAATGCTGAGAAAGAAGAAGAAAAGAGCAATGGGTTTCTTTGACTTTATGATGGGTCAGCAAGGGATTTGCTTTTCTCCCTCACTCACCAAACCAACCACCGCAAATTGAATTAAAGAACATTTGATTATGACAGGAAAATTCTATAGAATTGACTGAAAGCTACGTTGACCGACTGCAATTTTGGAAAATATCAAACTATATACACGGATCTTTATGACCAAATTGAAGATTACAACCCTGCGACTTAGGAAGCAAAGTGCTGGCCAATCTTTAAGCGATAAGGTAGTTCATAGCCAGTGTTCACAATGTTGTCAATGGATGGGAAATAGCACAAGAACCATCGTGCTGGCTTGACTGATGGGGGAAATGTCAAAAGCATGTTTCCAGTAGAATTTGGTGAGTGCTTCTCAGCTTTAAGGTAACCAACGTATCCTTGTTAAACAAAGGGCAAAAAGCTATGATTTGTGTGTAATAACAAGGCCACTGACCACATATTCTCATACAAAAATATTTTGTTCGAGAAAGTACAGATTTCTTTACAAAAAGAAGGGTAGCAAAGAAGCAGATGCTACGATAGCTGTTGTTGCCAAAACCAATCCCATGTACAAGTGAAAAGGAACAAGGAATGGAACAAAACCCTTTCCAAAAGGAATGCCATTTATTTTTAGAAAATTACAATTTTCTATGACGGTTTCTAATCAAGGAGAGAACCAGCTTTTACACCTTTACACTCCTCACCACCCAAGTTGATCGCACAGCTAAGTTCTCAAGATGGAATCCCCTGAGCTTAATTGTCATGTGTGTTACAAAGGTGACCAGGAAAAAGAAGAAAAAAAGAAAAAAAGGCAAAAAGGAAATGCCTGGTTTTTTCGCAGATGTCTCTATATCTTCTATCTGTATCTTTCTCTACTTTATTATACACACGATCTCCATATCCTTCCCTCTAACGAAATAACAATGATGGAAACATCATCATGGTACCGCCGTCGATCTCCCTGCGGTATTTGGAGCAACTCGTGGAAGTCCATACCTGCAATTAACAACGAGCAAAGTCACTTTCAGTTTCCATAATTGTTTTTGCTGCAGACAGACAACTCAACTTTCTTATTAACACTTGAACAATACCAGCTTTCTTGGCTGCACGGAACAGAACTTCCTCGACCAGATGTTGAGCTGGATCTCCTTCGGGTTGCAATGTGATGAAAAGCTCAACTTCATAAACAGCTTCTTCATTTGTTAAGTATTGATAAAGCCCATCGGATGATAAAATCAGAAACCTGTCTTTTGGGCAGAGTCTGTGGTGGTAGAGCGATGGTAAACAAGTTATGTAAGGGGAATTGCCAATGTAGTCAATCCTGAACATCTCCAGAAGTGCGTCGTTCCATCTAGGCTGCAGAAGGGAAATAAAAAATGTGAGAAGCGGCGCCGCATTTCAAAAGCAAAAGCACACAAAAACTGCATCGCCAAAATATTCTGTCCTCTCAGCTGGCAATACTTTGTTAGCACAAATGGACGATACAAGTATCAGTTCTACACCTTATAGTTCTAAACAATCAAATGCTCTGGATGCTCCCCCTTCCTGTTCCCCTGCTATTTGTTTAAAATGAGAACATGAGGCATAGGCCATCGTAGTATCCTTCATGTAACTATTTCAAATTCAAGTATCACTGAACTATGATTCCTTTTTCTCTCAAATGCATTATTAGTGTTATAACTTGCTATTCAGAGAAGAAATTAGGAGGAACATCTCAGTGCTATATATTTCAAGCTTAGTTTATCCATGCCCCGTTGGATACATTTCTCAAGCCATTAGTGATATATCCTTCTGACAACCTAGACCCCATACAATGGCAAAAGAATTGAGCTTCTTAACCCCAAAAAAAGAGAGTCCGGATGTTTAAATTGCGACCATACCTGCTTGAGAAAACCAGCACCAAATGCCCGAGTAACCTTCAATGAACCTTTCACACGGTCATTCAACAAAGCACAAGCATCATCTGGGTGTTCGTTTTTTATTCTTTGCACTTCCTGAAATGCAGACAACACAGCGTTCAGATATAGTTCACACCAATGTAATGAAAACAAAAAGGAGTGGACATGCTAAATTGGTCAGAACAAGATCTCGTTACCACAAACTGAAAGCTAATTATACCTCTTCCAAACTGGTGCTGTGATCAACACTCAGCTGTGAGGCCGTCAAACTAGGCATTGAATTTGATCTTTCACCATCAGAAGCTTCAAGATCATGCAATGTTTCCTCGTTAATTCTTTCCAAGTCCTGTCTAATCTTCCCTAGCCAATAATCAGGCTCTGCCTTCTGTGCTAATACTGCTCGACTATCACCCACATTCATCACATAAACATCTTCGCCCTTCATTAACATCACAAGAACACAAGAACCCATTAAAGCCAGCTCCGGATTCTCTACTAGCATTTTGTCTGCAATATCCAAATATGAGTCCTCTGTTTTCTTCAAAGCCTGAGACAAAGCTTCCAACACATCTGCATGGTTTATTGGGCCAGTATCTGATCCCGATCGATTCAATTGCTCCTTTAATCTCTTATCAAGTTCCATTCTTTCCCTGTCCCATTCGCATTTCCATCTCCTCTGATTCTCCTCCCATTTTTTAGCTGCTCCTCTATACTTCCCTTTGGAACTCCTGCTCTTTTTTCTCTTCAAATTCATATCAAAACCAACTTCCCAACTCGCACTCGGATGATTATCTCGATCCAAATACCGATAACATTGATCATTTCCGCAATTCCCATTAGTTTCACTGTTATGTAACACATTTTCCAATCTTGAATTGGTACTTTCAACAGAATTACTAGTATCTGTTTGAACAGGGGAAGATGCAGGGGCTGATATTTTATCAGAATCAAACTTATCATCCCACAACAAACCTTTAAGCTCTTTATGCACAGCAGAGTAGAGATTGGATAAAAGATAATCAGGCGCATCTGGGCCATTGAATCCATCATAAATCCCAACAAAAACCCAACCATGCTCCTCTGACACAACAACATGGACCCTATCCTCCCCTGCTTTCCCTTGAGCCCATTGAAGATTTTGACTCTCTAAAGAATCATCATCCTCTAAACTGCCATCGCTACTCAAATTAAGACTACTCACTGTCAACTCATTCTGCTTCTCTGAACTCAGTATCCACTCAGGTTCCTTAACAACACCAACACCAACACCCCCTTTTATGGGAGCTACAATCGAGTTCTGTCCACGAGTTATCTTTTTAGATATTGCTCTTCGTAAGACTCGAATCAGCGACCTTTTTCCTGATCTGGATCTAAAAGCAAAACCACCATGGGAAAAGCTTCTTTGAAACTGATCAGAACTGCCCTTTTCCAGCGGACCCGAGAACAACCCACGATCCAACGGACCTGACATGAATCCTCTCTCAATCGGACCCGACAAGAACCCCCTCTCCATCGGACCTGAACAAGGATTCAGGGCCGAGTTTCCTGTTAAGGGGCCAGAATTGATGGACCCAAATAGACTTCTGGGAATTGGTTGCAGAGGAATCGAAGCAAAAGAGGTTGAGCTCTCAAAAGCAGCAGCTCGATCGATGGTGTTATAAACATAAGGATCGATGAAGGCAGTGGAGAGTGGCGTTGACGTGTTGGCGCTGACGGAGGCACCGGATATGGTACGGAAGGTGGTTGTTTCCTCTGAGTGTACTTTGGAGGAGGATAATCGGGCCGGGTCAGGTCTCACATAGCAAAAGGAGTGACCTAGACCTTCGTCTAATGGGTTAAGTACCGATATATCCTTTCTCCGGCGAGCATCTCCAGTTCCAGTGAAACAGACCGTCAGTTTACCAAAACCGTTTCCCATTAGAATTTTTTTGGTATGAACTGAATCACTGTAAGTTATAGTAATTCATTAGCATAGAGATAAAGAAAGAGAGAGCAACTGAAGAGAAGCAGAGGTGAAGCTCAGAGAGAGAGACAGAGAGGGAGAGATAGAGACACAGATGCGTTGACTTTTGGGTAAATTTTTTTATCAGCTTAGGAAGCAGAAAATGGGGTCTCGCCTTTAGGAGCTAAGGCATGTTACCTCGTAGCCGCCTTTTATATATTTGTGAACGTGAAGTAGTTATTTTTTAAATTGATATTTTTATTTTTTAAAATTTATTTTTAATATTAAAATAATTTTAAAATAAATTTTTTATTAATAAAAAACATGTTAAAATTAATTTTCTAACACCTCTTTTAAATCTTCATAAATATTAAGAATAGTTTGGTAGATAAGATAAAAGTATAGTTTTTCACTTTATTTTTTTAGTTTAATTTTAAAATTAGTATTAAAAAAAATGTTTATCTTGCATATATCATATCTAAAAGAAAAATGTGTTGTTAAGATAAACTAGTAAAAGATTTAGTTTTATTAAAGCTTAAATTAGTTTAAAGATATGTTTATATATAAATAGATGAATTCAAATATTAAACAGAATGTGAAAAATAAAATTTTCTCTTATCTTATAAAATCACGAGGAATTCAGTAAATTAACTTGGGATCGAGTTAATCTAAGATATAAATTGGTTTGAGTTGAAAAAAATAAAAAAAAAATTATTGATCCAATTTAATATAGTCAAAAACTCAATCAAAATTTATTGGTTTTTTTAAAAAAAATTATTAAAATAATATTATTTTTATTTTTAAAAAATTTAAAATTAATTGAGGATGATCTACCCCTTCAGCCTTATTCTAGAATATTATTTAGAATTGTGATCGAATCATGTTTTTAAATTTTTTAAAATATATATATATATATATATATATATATATTATTCAAATATATTTATAAATAAATAATTTCAAACAGGATGCATATCTACTCCCAAATTGGATTTAAGACTAAGATCCTCTCATTTATATTTGGTGCATGTTTAAAATCTGGTCGGAAGATACCTTAATTGTTAGAAAGAAGAAAAGAAAACGGGTCTGCTTTTGTGCGTCTGTGGAGGCGTTGACTAAAGTTGCGGGTTTAAGTAAATCTCTAAATTATAGAAATTAATTTAATAATCAACTTCATTAAAGAGCGTTGGATCACAGGCGCTTCTGTCTCTCTCTCTCTCTCTCTCCAAGCGGGCAAAGATTTGGAAAGATATGCATGGTAGGTAGGACCACATTCGGAGGGCTATGGAGTGGAACAAGAACATGCTTCCTTTGGAAGCATTTGAGCTGAAAAAATGGCCTTTCCTATTCACCTCCAGTCTTTTCATGTGAGTGTTTGTTATGGCATTGCACTCAAATTCTTAATAGTATTTTTTTAATTAAAACTATATTATTAAATTTATTTTATCAACATATTAAAACCATACAAAAATATTTTAATTTAATCTTTAGATAAAATTTTTTTAAAAAAAAAACAAGTTGTAGCGTAAAATAAACACAAGTGCAGGTATTGTCTTATTTGATTTTATTTTAAAAAAAAACCTTAATAAATTAAGTAAATACTTGGTTCAAATTACGGATCTAATTGAATAATCATCTAATTACATGCAATTAATGACTATAATTAATGGGTGTTGCAAAACAGTCATATTCAATGAAAAATTAGTTATTTATCAAAATATGATTGTTAGTTACCTCTAAAAGTGAACAAAAAAATTTAAAAACCGATTAAATTGAGAAAACTGAAAAATAAAAATGAAAAAAAACGAACTATGAAAAAAACCGATTAAAATTTTAAAAAAACCGGCTGGTTTGGTTTTGGTTTTTTAAGTCTGAACTGAAAAAACTAAATCGAACCTAACCCGAACCGAAAAAACCGGAAAACAACCTAGCTAAACCGGAAAAAACCAAGTCAAAACAAAAAAAACCAAGCCAAACCGATTTGAACTGATTTTTATCGTAAAAACGAATCAAACCAAATCAAAACCAGTCAGTTTGAACCGGTTTCGGTTCAATTTTAGTTTTTTATAAACAAAAAAAGATTCAGTTTGATTATTTTTTTGATAAAAACCGAATCGAACCGAAAATAATCACCCACTTAACTCAATTAAAAACTTTAATATTTATATAGAATCTAATGCTTTGAATTTTTCTTTTCCAAGAACTCCAATTATCATAGAAAAAAGGATTGATTTTAAAAAACTGATGACATGAACTTTCAGTTTTATCTTCATTTATATCTAATTATTTATGTGTTTGTAAATCTTGAATTTAAAATTAAAAAAAAAAAAAAAAACCTAGTTAAGAAAATAAACATTGTGATACACAGCTGTCAAAGTCAGCTTGAGGATTGATCTAGAAAATAGCTTGGGTTATAAAGTTAACTTACCAGATTAATTAAAGTCAATAATTTTTATTCAAACAGTTTTGTTTTATTTTTTTACTAAAAAAATTTAAGAATTGACCAGAATATACCAGCCAGATTAACAAAGTCAGTATTTTTTATTTATTATTTAATCTGAAACCCAATCTTATCAAGCTGTCTGATTTATCTACGTGCGTCATATTATAAGTTAAGGAAAAGAAATGTAAGAACATCAAATTATCTAAAAGTGGAATGGAGTGGGAGACGCACGCGCTGTAGAAGGGGGTAGGGATCGTATTAGCAAGTGGATGGGTGAATTGAAAGGGGACCAGAAATTCTGCAAGTATCAAAAGTCAAAGAGGGACAGCTCTTAAACACGCTTGGTAAAACGTGCCATGGTAACCGCTGGATCGGGAAGATGGATTGATAAAAGAAAGGGTATGGTGACACCTGGCGTTTAATTATGGCCTGACTATTGTTTATTTTGTCAACTCGTGGTTTTCAGGGTACGTTCTCCGCAAGCTCTCTTTGACTTTAACTTGCACACAAAAATAATTATCTTTCAGAACTGTTGTTTTTTTATTTATTTTGGTGGGGGTGGGGTGGTTGCACTCTACAACTGCTTGCTGCTACGACATTACACTATTATATTTAATGTTTATTTATTTTTGTATTTTAAAAATATTTAATTTTTATTATTTTTAATTAATATATTTTAATATTTTTAAATTATTTTAATGTGTTGATATCAAAAATAAAAAAATATTATTTTAATATATTTCAAATTAAAATAATTTAAAAAAACAACTGTTACCACACCTTTAAATATTTTCTTAAAATGGTATTATAATAGAGTTATTTTTAAAAATATTTTTATTTAAAAATATAATAAAATAATTTTTTTATTTTAAAAATTAATTTTAATAATAGCACATCAAAATAATTTATAAATATAAAAAAATTAATTTAATTTAAATTAAAATAAAATAAAATTAATTTTAAAAATATTTTTAAAATATAAAAAAGCAAATAGCTTCTTAAGCCTGTCTAGCAGCACTTGAGCACTAACACCTGCCGGAGTTCAGGCGGTGGCTGAGCTAACTTCTTTTTACTTGGGGGCGAAAAACAACACTCCTCAATTCTCAAATAAATATCTTCACCAAAAGGTTGTATATATTATAATGGATCATGGGATTTTAAAATGAAAATGAATTTTTAAATCAAAATATAGAAAATATCTTACAATTTCAAAATATTGAAACTTTACTAACAAATTAATCTGATTTTTACCTTATTATAATCTTCGAGTTTTTAATGCAGTTCTTGTTTTAAGGTAAATTTAGGAACCGAAAAGTATACAAATTAACAGAAATTAATTGGTGCAGTAAAAGTACTTTAGCACAAAACAGAAAACACTATTCGTGGGAATAGTGTTCTGACGCTTTTGTCATTCTAAAAAAACAAGAAAACAAAAAACTCATTGAATTTTTGGTTTTGATTTTGATTTTAAAGAAAAAATAATTTTTTCAAAAAATTTATTGATTATTATAAAGATTTATAATTAAGAACAGCTCATTCTTTTAAAAAAGAATTCACAGTTAAATGATATTATTATTCTTAAAAGCAAAATTCAATCAATTAACTTATAGGGTATTTTCAAATTTTCTATTTATAATGACTGAATTAACTTTAAAAATAAAATTTCTTTAAGTAGATATCAAGTGTTTTTTTATATATTCATATTAGTTTTTTTAATGATTACCAAGTAGAAAATGAGGTAATTTAATATATATATATATATATATATATATATATATATATATATATATATATATATATAATAGTTGACGAATGCTTTGCATGGGCAACAAGTAAGTTGTCTTGTCATATTTAGATAGGTCATGTGACGCTTATTGCAGCGAAAAAACAATTATACTTGTTATTATTTTGATTTATCATGATAGGACTTGTATGAATGGGTGGCATCAGTTGGTTTTTTTTTTTTGTTTTTGTGCTCAACCTTTTAAATTTTCACAATAGTCTTTTGTTTTGTTTTTCTTTCAGATTTGGTTTTTGTTGTTTTAATTGTTGTTTTTTTAAAAATTATTTATAATTGAAATCTATTTTAAAATTTATCTAATTTTAATTTTTTTTAATTTGTTAAATTTAATCTATATTCTTTTGATTGTTATTTATTTTATTCAAAACTACTTTTAAAATTGGTTTTTTTTATGATTTCATCCTCTTTTTTTTTTTCGTATCAGATTTTATCATTATTTTTTTAATTGCTATTTCTTTACTTTGTTAAAAACATTTATTGAATATTGACTATTGTTTGCATTTTTTGTCTTCAATGTTTGATTTTTTAAGAGTTAAACTTTCTAATTTGTTTCAATTTGTATTTCATAAGTGGTATCACAGTCTTTTGCCTCAAATCGATGATTTTGTAGGTTAACTATATTTGACCTGAGGCTATCAAATGTGAAGCCATCTCAAAATTCTTTTTTTAAAGATATATCATCCAGTATATCAATGTCTCAATAATTTAAACTTGTTTCGTTCAGTAACCATAAATTTTTTTACTTTCTAGCATCTTCACATTTTTTTAGGATTAGAAAAAGGATGACTCAACTTGTGGCGTAGCATATGCTAATGATTTAGTACTTTACTATATTAAGTTAAGAAAAACTAAAAAAGCTCGACAATTAATAGTTGCAATTGTTACTTTACTATATTAAATTAAGAAAAACTAAACAAGCTTAATAATTAATAGTTGCAATTGTTGTAGCTCCTAATATAATAGCATTGTGGATTTTGTAGAGTGCCATATTTTATCCATGTAGTGTTTTTTTTGTCTAATTTGATCATTTTACATTGATTTAATTTGTGATTGGTCTTGATAGCTTGTTGCTATAAGCTCAATGTGAGATTCTCACCGATTCAAAACAAATCTCATTGTTAGGCTGTCTCAAGTAATTGCAGAGAACTATTTTGATTTTTATCTTTCAAATGAATAAAACTAAAGTGACTGATATTCAAAATGAGCAAGAAATCCATGCTTTTTTTGTCCATGAAGGAAAGTGGAAGAAATTTCATGCATGGAAAACAAAGAAAAGAAAGAGAAGACAAAAATCATCTGAGCAACGTTTCATACTCATGTCACCTTGAAAAAATAATAACAATGCGAAGCTTCTAATGACACCGATGAAAGTCGTATTTGGAGGTTGGATGAGGTTGTGCATACCGCTCCAAACTCGGCGACACTTCCCACACACTGATGCGCTAGTCTTTTTTGTCTTTGTGTTGAATTTAGTCCATGATTTTATAATTAAGATCTTTTTAATTGAGTCCCAAAATCAATGTATCCCACACAACCAAAGTTTTTATTTTATTTTTATAAGATCTCTTTAAGTGGGAATATATGTATTCAAGGTAATTTAGTATCATGTGCTAGCCACATGAAAAATACTAATAGCAATTTGAACAAAAACCTAACTTTACTTAATAAAAAGATTACTTTTAAATTTTTTTTCAAGGATTATCCGTGCTTAATAAATTAGATAAATATTATTCTCGTCTAGACCAATAGCTTGTTAGCAAAACACAATCTGACAACAAGCATTGTGAGGATTAAATGGAGAGATAAGGTTGAAAAAACTACTGGAGTAATAAGGCAGAACTCTCCTACAATGCTGCCAGTGGATGCCTACAAAATTGGCACCTTAGCTGGAGAAAAGTTAGGGATAAAGATGCTTCAATGACAACAAATTCAAGTCAGAATGGCAGTCTAACAAGATAAAAAAACTGTTGTGACTCTCCTGAAACTAAAAGGATTCTATGATGATAAATCCGAATGCCACTCCATATCCTTGTCCATGCAGAACAAGATAACTGCTATCAAACTGTATAGAAGATAATCTCTAGTCATTAGCTCTTAGAATCCTTGTAAATGTCCTCTTCTGTACTTTTTAAATACCCTGCCACCATCACTGTAAAACTATCTCTGAGATTTATTGCTGCAAGATTTATCAAGCATTGTATGCTCACGTTCTTCATAAATAAAGAATAGAAAAATAGAGAAAGTCTTCACTCACACCTACAGTTTTCTTCTTGGTATCAGAGCTTGTGTGAGCATACAAAAACATAATGTCTTTACTGTCTCTAAATGTTGGAAACTTCGTCACTCTTAAACTCACTCCAAACAATTATCCCTTGTGGCGTGAGCAAGCCTTAGCCCTTGCAGAAAGCCAAGACTTAGTTGGCCATCTAACTAATGAAGACCCTGCACCCATTCAATACACCACACCAGATATTAGTAATATCACATCCGGAGAACAACTTAAACCCAAACTAACAGATACCTTCATTGCCTGGAGGAAAGCAGACCGCCTTCTGCGAGGGTGGATCATTGGAACACTCTCTGAAGAAACACTAAGTCTTGTTGTAGGACTTGACACAGCACATGCTGTTTGGGAAGCATTTAAAAATGCATATGCACAAGATTCACAAGAACGTGAATTCACACTTCGACAACAAGTAACATATTTTTGTAAGGAGGAAGACCAAACCATAGGTGAGCATATTCAGAAATTCAAGAGATTATGTGACAGTCTTGCTGCCATTGGGAAGCCTGTTCCTGATAAAGAAAAAGTCTTCTGCCTCCTCACAAGTCTTGGTCCTCAGTACGGAAACTTTACAACTACCATGCTAAAACCACCAAGACCATTATACACAGAGTTAGTTTCACAACTTTAAAATCTTGATCAATGACACAGTTGGTTTTCCAGCCATTCAGATACAACAAACTCTCCATTCAGCCCGCAGTTAGCCTTTTATGGACAACAGCAACAGCAACACCATCCCCCTTATAGGTATCGTAATAACTCACACAAATTTTCATCTAATGGAAGAGGTTTTCAGGCACAGCAAACCCGAGATGAAGGACAAAACCGCAATGTTGATACTCCACAACAACGACGTCCTCCTCCATTAGAAGAGCGTCATATGACTCTAGTGGAAAGAAACCTCTACCGTAATGAAAAATGCCAATATTGTGGCACCACAGGTCATATTGCCAAAATTTACTGGTAGGTGCCCAAAAAGTCTACAAAACTTGATGATATCCCACAAGCCCTTGCTGCACTCACTCTTGATAACATGGTAGCAGAAACTGAATGGACATCAGACACATGAGCATCAAATCATATGACAGGTCAACCAGGTATGTTATCTAATATTCATGAATATTATGGCACAGACTATGTTATTATAGGAAATGGTTCTTCCCTACCAATTCTTGGTATTGGTGATACTCTTGTTAAACAAAGGAATATTGCTCTGCTTCTCAAGAATGTTTTGTTTGTCCCAGATTTGAAAAAAAAATCTGCTTTCAGTAAGTCAACTAACTACTCAATTTCCTATTAATTGTGAATTTTCTGATGTTGATTTCTGTGTTAAGGAACGAGCAACTGGACAACCAGTAATCACAGGACAACGCAAGGGTGATCTTTATGTTCTGCACAACTCACCAGAACTATATTTTTCCCATCGTTTTAAATCTGGATCAGTAGATATTTGGCATCAACGTTTAGGACACCCTCAATTTTCCACCCTGCAGTTATTAAAAAATAAAGGATTGATTAATGTCATCGAAGCAATGAAAACTGAACATCTCTGTGATAGTTGTCAGTTAGGAAAACTCAGTAGATTACCTTTTTCTAGTTCTGAACACTCAAGTACTGATATTTTTAAAAAAGTTTATTGTGATTTATGGGGACCTGCCCCTGTTTTATCAATTGGAAAATTTAGATATTATGCTTGCTTTGTTGATGACTTCTCTAAGTATACATGGATAATCCCTCTCAAACTTAAATCTGAATTTACGAATACATACTTAGCATTTGAACAGTATGCTAAAAGACAATTCAACAAACAAATCAAAGTTTTTCATTCAGATGGAGGTGGAGAATTTGTCAACTCAAAACTCTCCTCTCATTTTCTCTCCACAGGAGTTATCCATCAGGTATCATGTTCGTATACCCCTGAACAAACAGGTATGGTCGAACGACGTCATCGCGTCATACGCGAGCTAGGTATGACCATGTTATTTCACAGTTATACACCCTTATCTCTATGGGTAGAAGCATTTACTACTGCTGTTTATCTCATTAATTGATTGCCCTCATCATCAATTAATTTTGAAACTCCATATTTTAAGCTACATCATACTTATCCTGATTATTCTTCACTACGTATCTTTGGCTCAAAATGTTTTCCCTACACTTGGGACACACAGGTCAATAAATTTGATCCCAAAACTGTTCCTTGCATCTTTGTAGGATATAGTAATACTCACAAAGGATATAAATGTTTCCATCTAACGAGCAAAAAGGTTTTTATTTCACGACATGTGGTCTTTGATGAATTAATTTTTCCATATAAACCTATCAGTAATTATGCTTCTACTCCTCTTTCACAACTTGCTCTTAGCATATATGATGCATGGCTGCCTTGCACTAACATTTCTGCAGAATCACCTGAGCTAGCTGAAACACCATCATGTCAGAGCTCATTGCCCACTGTTGACACATCTACACCAGCAACCCTTGGAGAAACACCTCCATCTCTTACTCCTTTAGGTCTCCCCAATGATGGCACCACACATAACTGTGTGCGAGAAGAGGAAAATGTTTCTCCCACAGCTAGTGAAACATCTGCATCCTCTACTCCTTTAGTTCCTGTCGTTGTGTGCACAACACAATCTGATAGTTTTGTTGAACACACAATCACACCTATTGATTGGACAATACAGCAGACCGTGAGGCTTGCAGATACTCATGCTTCAAGACTTGAATCACAGATACAAGATCAAATCCAGCAACACCTGCAATCAGTGGCCTATCATCCCCCACCTGTTGTGCCTCATGAGGAAAGCCAATTTGTTCTGCCTGAATCAGAAGCATTGACAACTTCTATGCCTATGCTTCATCCAGATGAGCATACCAGTTTACATCCTTATCAATCTGCTCTCACTGATGACTCACCTAGTCCAAATCAGTCTCCCCAGGTCTCTATCCCCCCATCCATGACCACACGCTCACACCATGGGATTGTTAAGCCAAATCCCAAGTATGCTCTGTCCATCATATACTCTCCTTCTATCCCACGAGAGCCTCGGACTACACAGGCAGCATTAGCTCATCCAGGCTGGCGAGCAGCAATGACTGAAGAATTAACTGCTCTGCACCAAAACCAGACATGGATACTGGTTCCTTGCACTTCTGATATGCATGTTATCGGATCCAAATGGGTACTCAAGACAAAGCTCAAACCTGATGGCTCTCTAGACCGACTGAAAGCAAGGGTTGTTGCCAAAGGCTTTCATCAAATTGATGGCATTGACTTTACTGGAACATTCTCTCCTGTTGTCAAACCAAGCACCATTCGCATGGTCATTACAGTAGCCCTTGTTTAGCGGTGGTCTATTCGACAACTTGATGTCAAAAATGCTTTTCTACATGGCTTCCTCTTCGAAGATATATTTATGGAACAACCACCTGGAATGTCAGATTCCCAATATCCACAGCATGTCTGCAAGCTTCAACGTGCTCTATATGGCCTTAAACAAGCACCTCGTGCTTGGTTTGATCGGTTCAGCACCTTTTTACTTAAATATGGTTTCTTGTGCAGTCTAGCAAATCCTTCTTTATTCACCTATCATGCTGATCATGGCTCACTAATTATTCTCCTCTATGTTGATGACATACTACTCATAGGTTCAAATGCATCACTTGTTATAGATTTTATACAAATCCTCGGCAATGAATTTGCCATGAAAGATTTGGGACATGTTTATCACTTCCTTGGGATTGAGATATCTCAATCATCAGATGGTCTTCACCTCTCACAATCTCACTATGCCCTTACCATCCTTGAACGTGCGAACATGGTCAACTGCAAACCCATGAGCACGCCCCTTGAAGCAAAGACCAAGACCTCATTAGCTGACACTCCTTTGGACGATCCAAGCTATTTTCGGGGCCTTGTTGGCTCTCTACAATACCTTACTCTCACACGTCCAGATCTTTTGTATAGTGTTAATTTTGTATCACAGTTTATGCATGCCCCAAATACCACACATTTAAAAATGGTCCATCGTATCTTACGTTTTGTGAAAGGAACATTATACTCTAGGTTACATTTTACTTCACATACTACACTTGATCTCTCTGCTTTTTCAGATGCTGATTGGGCAGGTTGTTCTTCCACCAGACGCTCTACTACTGGTTATTGCATCTTGGCAAAAATCTTATCTCTTGGTGTTCAAAGAAACAACATACAATCTCTCGCTCAAGCACTAAAGCTGAGTATTGCTCCATGGCTAACACAACAGCCGAAATCACTTGGTTGACATTTCTTCTCAAAGATCTGCACATCCCACTCACTACCCCTCCAGTCCTATACTGTGACAATCTGAGTGCACTACACATGACAATTAATCCAGTGTTTCATGCTCGCAGTAAACATATTGAGTTGGACTATCATTTTGTACGAGAACGAGTTGTTATTGGACATCTTATCACCCGACATATAAACTCCAGTAATCAGATTGCTGACATCTTTACCAAACCCATTTCAAAAGCTGCCCTCAATTATTTTCAGCCCAAACTTTGCCTCCAGCCCCGGCCAAGTTTGCGGGAGGATGTTAGCACAACACAATCTGACAACAAGTATTGTGAGGATTAAATGGAGAGATAAGGTTGAAAAAGCTACTGGAGTAATAAGGCAGAACTCTCCTACAATGCTGCTAGTGGATGCCTACAAAATTGGCACCTTAGTTGGAGAAAAGTTAGGGATAAAGATGCTTCAATGACAACAAATTCAAGTCAGAATGACAGTCTAACAAGATAAAGAAACTGTTGTGACTCTCCTGAAACTAAAAGGATTCTATAATGATAAATCTGGATGCCACTCCATATCCTTGTCCATGCAGAACAAGATAACTGCTATCAAACTGTTGTGACTCTCCTGAAACTAAAAGGATTCTATAATGATAAATCTGGATGCCACTCCATATCCTTGTCCATGCAGAACAAAATAACTGCTATCAAACTGTATAGAAGATAATCTCTAGTCATTAGCTCTTAGAATCCTTGTAAATGTCCTCTTCTGTACTTTTTAAATACCCTGCCACCATCATTGTAGAGATTTATTGCTGCAAGATTTATCAATCATTGTATGCTCACGTTCTTCATAAATAAAGAATAGAAAAACAGAGAAAGTTTTTACTCACACCTACAGTTTTCTTCTTAGCTTAGGAACCATGACATATTTTACCCTCGAAAAATTAGGAAAAAAATTTTAATATTCTTGCGACGAGATATATATATATATATATATATATATATATATATATATATATATATATATATATATATATATAGTAGCTCTAGTTCCAGTGCCTGTTTGATATAACAAAATAAAAATGGTATAGACCGTCAAACAGGCACTGGAACTAGAGCTACTATATATATAAAGTCTCCAAATTTATGATTGAGCCTTTTCTTTTTCTTTTTAATTCCTCCTCGAGGATCGCCTTGGTAAAACTGGGTGGCATATAAAGGTAAAATGGTTTTTAGTTACAAATTACAATGATTGCGTCCAACACAACCGAAAGCATTTTGAACATGGCGTTCGAGAAGATTAATGAATCGAGTCTCGAAAGAACCTGGGTCCTATCAAGTTAGTTTCCACTTTGATAATAATAATAATAATAATAATAATCATAAACATAATAATAATAATAATAATAATAATAATCCCGTCTGAGATTTCAAAACTGTCATCATTCAGCGTTGCAAGTGGAGTAATAAAAGTATTATTTTATTTCAATGTTTTCAAAACCAGACCGGACCAATTGATTCGACAAATGAGTTAGTGGTCAGAAGATTATTTAAGTGTTCGAGCTTGAATAGCCTAATAAATTAATTTTATATAAATTAATTCTTGTGAACCGACAAAACCATCGATCTACTTTAAAAATTAAAGGGACTGCAAGTCAATTTACCACTTTAACTTTTAAAAACCTTAAAAAAAAGGCATGGTTTTGAGCTTCACATGAGCCAAAAACTTAATCACTTCTCGTCACATGAGTGCATATTTGTCAACCTTATATGAAAGAGATTTGTGTTATTTTATCAATAATTTTTATTAAAACACAGTATTTTTTTAATTAAATTAATATTTTATTTAATTCCGCTCCAAACTCGGCTGAGTGAAGTTTGAAATCTCAAAAATTAATTCAGTTGACCGGATTGAGTTTAAGAATATATTTGATTTTTAGTTTTAATTATTTTTTTAAAATATATTTTATTTGAAAATATATTAAATTAATGTTTATGCAAATTTTTTTTTATGATTTTGATATGTTTATATGAAAATTAAAAAAATATATTATTTTTAATTAAAATATATTTTATATGGCGACAGCAAATATATACCGACAACTATATACACGCAAACTCCAACAACGCTCGAAAGAGAGAGTGACAGGGACTATTCACTTCCCCTTAGCCGCCAACATCATATTCCCATTTCTACATCGAAAACAGTCACAGTTGAAAAAAATGAAAAACTCAATTTTCATTCTGTTTTTAGCTTTCCACACGTTGAAGCTTTGAGGAGCTATGGGAAATTGAAGAAGATTTTCTTTTTCTTCTTGCCGAGAAGAGTGCCATTTTTTCTCCATCTCCTATGCATCCATCATTCATGACTCGAACTCGGTAATTAGAATGTTCGGTGATAATTATTAATTTATAAGCTATTTATCTCAATTTAATCCTTAATATGATGTGGTAATAATAGAGTTTTTGCTTGTTTTGATCACCCGAAATTAAATAATTTAATCCTGAATACAAAATTATTATACGGACCAGGTCCATCATCTAAAATAATATTATAAATAATTAAATTTATTCAAATCATGTATTTAGTAAATTATATTTAGGATTTGTTTGAGGATATAATAAAAATTCAAATTTTTTATTTAAAAATATATTAAAATAATATATTTTTAATTTTTTTTTAATATAACATATTAAAATGATTTCAAAACACGAGGAAAAATTAATTTAAGATTTTAAGAAATATTTTTTAAAAAATCACGGTTAAACTATAAACTATAATGAAAAACTAGCCTTAGAATATTGATTTGTTAGTATTTGATAACAAAATTGTATGTATAATTACTAATCTTTTGTTTTAAGTTATTTTCTAAGGTGGTGCTCGAAGGAAAAACAAATGACGGGCCGGTCCAGATTTGGGCCTATAGAAGAAACTAGCATTTCTCAACCTACCCGTTGGGCGGTCCAGCTTGGATTTTCCCACTGCTATTCTTACGAGTTACTCGGTGCTGGGCTGTTGATCCTTCCTCTTCGACTCATTCTTCCATCGAAGCAAAAGCCAGGATTTCTATAAAGAACGTCTAAAATCACACAGATGTAAGCTTATGACAAGCTCCAACAGTGCAACTCAGACAATCAATGGCGAAAATCAATATTGCTGAAGCTCTGTTTCGACTCGAGAGTGATGATGCTGGTATGCAAACTCCACACACCGAGTGGACAAGGCAAGGCATTTTCTTCGACAGGGATAGGCATTAAACGTTGAAGACTACACGGTCCAATATCTTGCGGCGTCAAAGGTTGAAAAGTAGGTTAGAATCAGTCAACATATATATAATGCAAAAAATATTCAAAGTCCCGTATGTTAGGCATCTTCACGGTGTCAAATATAACTTACGGTTCAACGTTGTAATTCTAGTTTGTACGGAATATTCAAAGCAATATTGTCTTGCTACACAATTATATAAGCTGGATGAAATACTGGAAAACTAGACAGCTTGCTGGCTGATTATTTGCTATAATGTTTTATTCTATGAATAAATCATGTGTTATGCTCTTTATTCAAGAGCTAACCAGGCTTGTTCAATGAATAATATGGATCGCATAAACCAAGCTTAATGTACGCCTCGGCAGATTTAGAGGACATTTGAAATTGAGTTTTAAACCGCGCGTTTCTAAAATTATTAATTTTTATTTTTATGTTTTAAGATGGTTTTGGTTTATCAATATTAAAAATTATTTTAAAAAATATAAAAAATATTATTTTAATATATTTTTCAATAAAAAATAATAATTATTATATTTTTAAACACCGTCTATAAAACACACATAGACAGAATTGAGATTCTCTCAACAATTGAATGACTGAACAAAAATCAAGTGACAAGAGAGGATGAACTGAAAAAACATGGTTAATTTCTGCAATATTTCTCGACCGAACATGTTATTTTTGTGAGGGGGGGGATCTTGTGCACAATTCTTTAATTAATTAGGCTAATTACTCGACTAGCAGTCGTAATCCACATCTTAACATGGATACATGAAGGAAGAAAGCCTAGCCTTTAGTAAAAAAACAGGATAAAGGCATTCGAGAATGTCTCCAACATGTTGACCTGCTTTATGTGAGCTTTTCCAACGAATCTTTAACTCTTGTAGACAAACTAAGGAACCTCAATTATTGCGTTCGCTTAAAGAAAAAAAAAAGTAATAATGTGGGGGTTTTAACGGAATATTAACAGGCAATTTTTCTTTTCATACTTGTTTTTTATTATTATTTTTAAATTCAAACAAATTATTTATAACGTTTATATTATTTGACCTAACTTAATTCATTAAAGTTAGATAATATGATATTACAAATAATAATAGGTAAAAAAATAATTTAAAAAATTGATATTACAAGTTACGTGATCAAGACTTTTAAAACCCAATCAATTTATAAACTCTATACTGATTTTATTTTTATATTTGATAACTTATAAATTGATTATTTATTTTTATTTTATTTAGAAATTTGGTTTCAAAATTCTTGATAGTAAGTTTCATATTATATTTTATTAACATAAAAAAAAATTATTTCTTGATTGCAGAGAAAAAAAAGATAACTGAACTTTAATGGTTGTGTAATTGATAAAAATTTAGACTTAACACTTAAAATGCTAGATATATATAATATTCACAAAAACATTTAGCCTCACCTAATATATCCAACTCTTTTGGATTCAAGAATTTGACTGAATAAAATTTACAATTTATAAAATAAAAAAAAATTATATTAGATAATAAAAAATGGAAATGAAACAACCACGTTACCTACAAATAAGAGTGAGGCAGACCACACTTGAGGGTCTAGCTGCTGTGGTCAATCGTGTGACTTGTTCTGTCCCCGTTCCGGGTTCGACCCTCTATGTGTACGCCTGTCATCCCCGCGGTGCCTTACCTTGCTCCTGGGCTTGCAGGATGTCCAGTGAGCTGTAAGGATTAGTCGTGGTGCGCGCAAGCTGGCCCGGACACCCCACGCTAATCAAAAAAAAAAAAGAGTGAGGCAGACCAACACTTGAGGGTCCAGCTGCTGTGGTCAATCGTGTGACTTGTTCCGTCCCCGTCCCGGGTTCGACCCTCTATGTGTACGCTTGTCACCTCCGCGGTGCCTTACCTTGCTCCTGGTGCGCGCAAACTGGCCCGGACACCCCACGCTAATCAAAAAAAAAAAAAAAAAGAGGCAGACCAACTGCCACTAGAAATTAGTCCAAGTCGTCCTCCGATTTTTATTTTATTGTTCCTTAATCCTTAGCTTAATTAACAGTATCTCTATGTTGGCGTGCCAAAGTAAGGTTTGGTTCACCTCGATTGCTAACACCTCTTGTTTTTTATTTAAAAATTATTAAATTAATGTTTTTAAATATATTTTTTTTGTAGTTTTGATTTGTCAATATTAAAAATAAAATAATAATTTTAATATATTTTTAAATAAAAAATACTATTTAAAAATACTCCACAACCTCAAACTATTACAAAAAGCATGAAATGCATGCTTTTAACATGTTACATTGTGTTAATTAACAACTTTTTTTATTTTGGTATAATGATACATTATATTTTAAAATTATTTTTTATTTAAAAATATATTAAAATAATATTTTTTTTTAATTTTTAACATTAGCATTTCAAAACTATCAAAAACTATTAAAAACTATTAATTTAATATTTTTTTGAATCAAAGATATTTTTAAAACACATCCAAATATAATTACATTTAAACTCGGTTTTCTCTTTTCCATTAATGACCAAAAACTAAGATTAGCCGGATTAGTAATAACCCAACGGGTTATAAGGTATTTATATCCACGAAAAAAAAAACAAAAAAAACAAGGATCTTAAGTGTGTTCAATATTTGTGGCCATCCAATTCCAATCCCTGGCCCCATGCTTATTTAAATCACTTTTATTATTATTATTGTTGTTGTTATTATTGTACCTGAAATTGGACCAGTCTTCGATAAACAAGACCTGGCTTGGCGGGTAAACTGCGTCTACAACTGCCTTCTTTTCTCCTTGTAAACTACGATCCCTTTGTTGGTACAAAAGGCCAACGACTTCTTGTTTTTCTTGTACGTTAGATTAATATCTTGCCAAGTATATGCTGCTCGCTTTCATGATATTCTAAGCCTTCCATAACTGACTCCAGAGTTTACGAGCTATCTCTAAGCTCTTTCTCCTCCATCAGGTTGGTTTTTAGGCTTTTCATGTTCCCACGATTGTTCTGATCCTTCTTTCTTTTTGTTGTTTAACATGTCAGTAAATACAAGAGCAGTCTGAGTTGGTGTTTTACAGCGTAAAAGACTGACTTCATTAATTTTCTGAGCACAATTGCCTTTGTGTTCTACACCTTGTAATAATCTCCCTTTTTATTTATGGATATGCCTGTTGAAGTTGAGGAAACTACATGCGCGTATTAAGTTCAGCTACCCTTGTTGATTTTCCAGTCTTAGAATCCTTTTGAACCTCACAGTAGACATACTCCACCATGTTAATCAGCTCTGTAAAGATGGGGTTCTGTTTATTGAAATCTTTTTGCTTGGAATAATTTGCGTGGAAAACTTGTTTGCAATTATATATATATATATATATATATATATATATATATATATATATAATTACTCTGGTGTCTTATGCTTATTCTGATCAAAGATGAAGATCTGAGAGGCTCTTGAGACATGGATTTTTTGCTTGAACAGCAATTTCTCGACTTGTGTACATGGAGTTCGAATTCTAAATATTCACTAAAATATACTCATGATCATCTCTCTGTGTGATTTACATGGTTAGTAATGTTATTTCAGGATATCAAAGCTGTCTTCGTGGTTGAAATCAACTGTGGTTTGTGGGAGGACAGACAGCAGGAGGAGGATCAGCTTATATCTTGTCTGAGATTATATAAATGGGAAGACAGTTGGAGCGCCAAGTTTCGGGTGTTGGATTTGAGGACTATCATCCAGGTTGCATGTGGGGAATACTTCAAATTCTTGACTACCATTATTGGCACGGTCCTAGAAAATCACCTCTGCGCAGAAAGCATGGCAGATGTAAGCCATCTTAATTTGCCTCATGCCCTCGTCCTGTCTCCACTTTTTCACTTAATTTTTGCCATCTTGACTGGAGTAAATAGAGAGTGTTTTTTATAGATACTTGTAAAGTATTGGTTCTATGTTATTATCGAAATTGCAGAATTAGGTTCGATAGAGTTGTTTGATACTTGTCATGGTAGAAGAAAAGAAATTGTCCTGTTTGGAGTTGGATATGATTTTATCTTGAAGACTCGAAGAGCTTTGGAAATCGTTTTACGTAGAAGCTTGATGCGATTAGTTTATGGTCAGACATGAGGATACTTTATCTGCACACACATAGTAAACTGTTGTTTCTTGATATTGAATGGCCCCGTCCTGTTTTATCAGTAAAACCTGTTCAATTGGTTCCACCTGATAAGTGGTATTCTCGCCACCAAACTGATACTACTAGATCCAATAAATGACTCAATAATGGAGTGTGTCCAGATCCAATTCAATATAGTTTTTCTGACTACTGAGGTTTGGAGGGTTGAATGGCATTGGCAGCTGGTTCAACCTGGGAAAGATGTGTTCTTTCACCTAGAAAATGACAACTTTTTTCCCTCTTTTCGGAGTATCAGAAATCTATATCCTTGTCAATATGTGTAATGTGCTTTTCATCCCCTTTTATGGTCTGAGCAACCTTATTTCCTTATTTTGCAGGCTGCCGAAATCCAAAAACAATCTCTTTTGATCATTACACCAATGAAGTACAGGAATATTTGAGTGCTGAAGCAGTCCCCTTACTGGTAAGTCCACTGTTCAGATAAAATGCATGTGAATGGGTTGATATCGATGAGTGCATTTTACTTTTATCCTGAAAATTACTTCTTTTGTATGTAAAACTATGAAACTGAGAATAACTTGGTGAAAAATTGGCCAGGTTGAACAGGAAACTACAAAGACTAGCTCCCCCAACAGAATTGCTAGAAAAGCCCAGATAAAAGCTTTAATTGCCAAGGAGAAATTTTCAAGAACACGGTCACAGAAGGCTGATCCAGTCCACCAATTAGAACCTTCAGAAAATAGCGTTGCTACAATAAATAGTGATTGGAGAAATCCAATCATTATTCTTCACAAAAGTGCTGATACTGCTGCCTCCAGATTTCAGGTTCCATCAGTGTCTAAGACAACTGAAGAGCTAGTTGCAGCCAATAGTACGTATCATCTGCCTGGCACTGTGAATGCCAGTGACTGCTCAAATCAAAACCAGCTTTCTGCAGAGGATGCATTTTCCTTGGAGAACTGTGATAACTCATTAAACCTTTCACATGCTAAGCGTCTCAACAGAGAAATTTCATGCCCTCAGTTTAAGGAGAGGGTGGATTTTACGGAGATCCTCAAGGCAAATGAAAAGCTGTTGGAAATCCTACAGGATCCAGGCGTTCAGAACACCCATGTCCAGCAGACTTCCAAAGCAAAGGTAGGATTAAGGAGGTCAGGATCATTTCCTGCAGCTGACTGTTCACACATTACATTTGTGAGGCCTAGTACAATTGAGCACAAGCAGAAGGAAATTTGGTCCTTTCCAAAGGGAGTGAAGCCATCCATCGGGAATCCAGCACCAAGGTCTACTGCATCCGAGTCTTTGGAAGATTTTTATGGGAAGTCAATAGATTTAAAGGTTAGCAATCATGGAGTCACTTCTATTGATCAAGAAACACAGTTTTCTTCTCTCGAGTCATCTCAGGGATTGCATAAATACAAGTGGCATCTTTCATTTATGAGTCCTTTTAAAGGTCTTAAGAAAAAAATAAAGTATGCACTCACAGAAAGCAAAAGGGAGAGTGACCATGAATCAACAAATACAAGTCGCTACGAAGTCCCTTCTGGATACAAGTTTTCCACCGATGAGGAAGAGATGTCTAAGAAGTTGGAGGAAATCACAATTCATCAGGATGGTGTAGAAAACCCCACAAGTTTTCAGGAGACGAATAGTTTCGATAATGATCTCAGCAAAGCTGAAGCCCCACGCATAGGAAGAGGATCCTCTCTAAAGGAGTCACTGGATGGTTATGCTCGATTGTTTGAGTACAGTTTCAGTAAACAGGTCAAGTGGAACCAGTATCAATCTAAAAGCTTAAAGTTGTCGAGTGAAGATAAATCTCAATCACGTGGTCTGAGATCCTTCAGAAGGAGACTCTCTCTGCCAGATATCGAGTCTATATATCTCATTCCA
This sequence comes from Populus tomentosa, assembly GCA_018804465.1. Taxonomy (NCBI): domain Eukaryota; kingdom Viridiplantae; phylum Streptophyta; class Magnoliopsida; order Malpighiales; family Salicaceae; genus Populus; species Populus tomentosa. The sequence goes on from CM031985.1 coordinate 2,943,184, forward strand.
ATTGAGTCCTCAAGTGATGCGCTTAGTTCAAATACGACCGGAATGGACTCCGATGCGAATGTTAAAACTGGCTTTCTTAATGACTTGAAGTCCGTAAGCACTCCTGAAGTTAGAAAACAATTCAAACGACTAGATAGTGTTGAAGAAACTGAACTTCAGAGCAACATAGAAGAAAGAGCTGGCAGCATGGACAATAATGAATGTTCAGGTGGTCTAATGGCAAGTATCAACGAAGGAAGTGCTATTACAAGTGAACTAAATCAGGATACAATGGGACCTGAAAGGGGAGATCAGAGTTCTCAGAGTAATCAGGGGAATGGTTCAGCAATCACCTCCATTAGGGAGCATGAAGAACAAAGTCCAATTTCAGCTCTTGAGACTCGTTTTCGAGATGATATAACTTGCCTAGTAGAGTTCCCAATCTCAGAAGGTATGGCATACTATCTCCTCTTACAAAATGCTTTACAAGCCTTAAAATTTGTCCTTTTTTTCTGGGGATATTTTGTTGAACCAATTCCATGTATCATTGGCTTTGCAAGATATGTGAACAGCATTGATTGCATAGATTTAGTGAAAAAAAATTCTTTAGACTTGCTAATTTGACCACTCCTGTTATTCAAATTATTTTTCTGGAAAAAACCATCTGATAAGTCGAATGTGACAGACTGACCATAAAAGCTTTCTATAATGGAACTTTATTTCCAGAAAATGTCCATAAAAAACTCTCCCCAAAAGTATATACTATTCTTCTGGCAGTATGATTGTATTGATAGTTAACTGATTCCCCTAAATTGCATCAGGTTCAGAGCTGGATCCTAGGCACATGTGTGTTGATGAACCAGATTCTCCTGTCACTTTACAAGACAGGCCAACCGGAGATTCCTTGGAAGAAACTCGCAGCTCTAACAGCCATGCGAATGCAGAAAATGCAAGCACAATGGTTGGTGCTCGATTCCTTCATTTTGAATTGAACAGGCCAGAAGATGATGCTGATTTCAATTATTTGAGAGATGTGCTTGAGGTGTCCGGCTTCATTGGGCCAGAGTCCCTTGGCACATGGTATTCATTAGAGCAGCCCTTGAGTCCAACATTGTTTAAGGCTTTGGAAGCTTATTTGCACAAAGGACTTGAATCTTCCTCGGAGGATGTTGCCTACAATTGTGATCACCTGCTTCTGTTTGATTTGATTAACGAGGAACTGCTCGACATATATGAGAGCTCATTAGCCTACTTCCCCAAGCTCTTCTCTTTCACTCAACGCGTCCGTCCACTGCCCAGAGGAAATAATGTTATTGATGAAGTCTGGAAAAGAATTAGCTGGCACAGGAGGTCAACCTCAGAAATGGAGCAATCAATAGAAGATATAGTAGCTCGAGACTGCGAAAAAGGTGATGGTTGGATGAACCTTCAATTGGATGCTGAGGATGCAGCGCTAGACCTGGAAGATTTGATTTTCGACGAGCTTTTAGATGAAGTTATATGTTCATATACACGGTAGACAGTTGAGGTCAGATGAATCAGCCTTGCCAAGAAGCCGTTCTGCCTCGAGGCTGGCTCTGTACATTATAGTTTAGTTTCCTTCTAATTCATGTTTACTCTGCCTATAAATTCCATGGTTTCTTGATTGCCTCGAGAGAAGAATTAAGGACTGCCATTGTTAGCTCTGAAAAGTTTCCATGTTTGCAACAGCTTGATTTAGAAATAAGACCACAAGACTATTATTATCGACAACCCTTGGATTTTCCAATAATATTTTCACATAAAAATTAATATCAAGTCAAGATATTTAAAAGGGTGCATTATAGGAAAAGAAGAAGAATGCAGGAAGTGCAGGATTAATAACGTCTACAGCACGCAACCTACTGATGGTTGTTGAAATGCTGTTAGTTAGTTAGCATTAAGTCAGTCAACAGAGTTTGTTACAGCAGTTAGAGTTAGTTAGAGTAATCAGTTAGTAGTTATTACAATGACTATAAAAGCAGATGGCAGGAATCACATTAGACACGAAAAATATAGAATACAGTCAATTCAGTCTCATCTCTTCTCTCTCGAATTCTCTTTAACAATTTCTCTGTTCTTCACCTCATTTCTTCTTCACTTGTTAAGAAACCTTAACACTTGCATTTGTATTTTATTGTATTGCATTCTTTTCCATTCGTCTATATGGCTTTCAAAGTTCTAGAAACTATACCGCTTATAGAGCACAAACTGTTCGTGAAAATTACCGAGTGAAGAAAATAAAAATCTCCTATTCAATGAATTATGCAATTGGGGGTCAAAAATAAGCAAGATTATTAGTGATGAAGTATGATTTTATCAAATGGGCTCGAAGGCTAAGTCGAGACTTGCGGTAAGATTTTTAATCTCTTGGTTTTAATGATTTAGTCTTTTTTTTTTTCTGATCAAGTGGCTAATAGATTATATTCAATACCAGTAACAAGTGAACTTTCTTAAAATTTTGAGATTCTTTGATGATTAAATTAATTTCATATAAGAGAAAACATAATTTTTTTTTAGAAAAAAAAACCTAGAAATAGATATATATCATCTATAGTAAAGAAAAATTGAACCTGCCTCGTGAAGGTTGCATTAGTTTTTTTTATAACTTTTAAGGTTTTTTTTTTTTATATAAAAAAAATTTACATATCAGTCAAATATTTATATCTTATTATAATAAAATATCTTTAACTTATCAGAATAATATATTTCTAACTATAAATTTAATAGTTCGCTTGATCCACACAAGCTTAAATTTAACACTTGATTAAATTCAAAGATGATGGATTTGATAGTTTACCAAAACGATATATATTTAAGCTCAACACTTATTGAGTTTTAAAATATGGGTTATTATCCTAAACTTTGTTATTTGTTCAAAAAAGGAGGATTAAAGGAAAATAAAAAATGTTAATGCATCAATTATTGTGAATAAATTTACTTCTTAAGGTTAGGGATGACATTGGAGTTTTACTTTAACTGTTTGCAAATAAATTACATTGCGATTTGTTGAATCAAGATTGACAACGTATACGAAGAATTGGAAGGAAGGGTTCTGTGTATCCAGTGTGTGCTGTCTTGGATGAGGGGTACCAGAGCTGAAAGTTGGTCTTAGGATGCTCATGGATAGTGGAGAATCACAGAGACTGAGTTTAGAAAATATTGAATGTTACTGATAAGTTTGATGGAGATGCTGAATCTAAAGTTATAACAGCCTCCTATTGAAAAACTTGCCCAGCATAAGCTCGGAAGCAGCTAAATTCCTGGGTTTCTTCGGAAGTGCTTTTTGTTTTGGTTGCAACTCATTGTATAAACTGCTGGTGATTGAAGGTTCTGCTGGAATGAGTTTTGCTTCTCTTTGATTGTTTATCAATTGAAACATGGATCTGTAATTGCATCAAGTGCCTGTCAAGTTTATGTGCCTCATCGACACTCTCTTCATATCTAATGCAGATCCAATGATTTTCAAAAATTACCTCCCGGAAGGTTTCTACATGACATATATACTTTATCTATGGTAACCCACATATATTTCCATATTTTTATTAGCATGGAAGAAAGTTTCGCTTATGGTGCTTGCTCCTGCAAAGTTCAGCCTATAGCTTTTAACATGGAAAGCAGCAGAAAGCACCATGACAGATTTTCTTGGTCTGTGTGCAGGTTTCTGCCTTTGGATGACAGCATTTGATGTCAACTGTTCCTCCATTTTTGTCTGATCTCAGTTTTTGTTGAGTTTCTGTTGTTACATTGGTATGATGAGCCAGAAACAGACAGTTTACCATGAGAGCCTCCCTGTCTGAAAAAGAGGAAGCCCCATGCCAGAAGCTCGCAGTAGGTGAGCTAGTAATGGACTGTCCTGCGTTCCAAGCTCATCAGAGGCAAAGGCATTGATCATCAGTAGTGGATTTCATCATCGGTCTCTGCCTCTAGTCTATATGATTCAGCTCCTCTTCTATCTTAAGCACATGGACGCATTTCATATCAGGAATATTGTATTGTGAACAGGGCCTCTGGTCTACTCTGCAATCCTGGGGTTCTTTCCTCTATCTTATTACTAATCAAATTTATCTCTTTAATATATTTCAAAAGGCAACAGGAAAACATATAGAAATAAGAAAAAGCTAGCTTTTTTTAAAAAAAAAATACACAATGCAAAAGGGAAAAACAAATCAGGCCTTTTATAGAAGAGAAGAGTGGCAGACAAAATTTGGAGTTTGACGCGAGAATAATTCGCTGACAAAAGCAAGCTCCACTATGGAAGAACAAAGGGCATTCAAGCCCCACTGCACACTAACAATGGAGATCATTGCCCCTCTTATCTAAATCGTAGCATGCCTGTCAAATGGCTTGCGAAGCGCAGTGCCAAAGCATCCACGAATCCTTGACTCTGTTTCACTTTTTATTTTTTATTTTTTTAAGTGATATATATTTTGTATTTTTATTGATTTTTTTATAATAAATTTCATCCTTATTTTATTTTATTGTTGTTTTTTATATTTTTTTATTGAATTTTATTTTCAATTTAATCCTTTAAAATTTAATTTAATTTAATTTTTATATTAAATTTGATCTTTATTTTATTGTTGTTTATTTATTTTTATGTTTTTTCTAATTAAATTTTGTTTTCAGATTAATTCATTAGCATTTGATTTTAAAATACTTTTATATAAAGTTTTGTTGTTATTTTTTTTATTGTTATTTTTTTTTATATAGTAGAGCCCTTTTTGTTGTATTTTTTTTAAAGCTCATCCCTTATTATTTTATTGATCTGTAACTTTGCTTCTTTATATTTTAGGATTTATCTTCTATGAGGTAGATTTCTTGCTCATGATCAAAGTTAAAGGCTTTAGAAGTTACCGAGGTTGAATTTTGTCTATTTTAGGTTTTTAATTTATTTTGTTTTGCCATTATTCTTATACATTTGATTTATTATAAATTAATTTTCATGTTTTTTTTATTTTTTTTTCTATCAAGTTATCTCAATTTTATGCTCTTAGTCGTGGGGTTAAGGGGTTGACATAAATCTTTTTTTTTTCAATGTATTTTTAATTAGTTTTTTTTTAATTTCACCCTTGAACATTAAGTTATTTGATAATTGTGATTCATGCTGATATTTAGTTTGTTTTCGACTAGATTATCCTGGTATTGCAACTGAGTTGCAGATCTTACATGCTAATTAAAATAAGTTCGGGTTTTTTTAATTTTATTTTTTAATATTATTAATTTTTTTATTAATTTATTTATTATCATTATCATTAAATTTTTTATTCATATTATTTAAATTAGCTGACTTCATTAAATCTACTTGAATCAATAACCCCAAATTTAAAGTTGTTTTGCTTTTCATAAATACTTGCGTTGTCTCGAACTGTGTGTGTGTGTGTAAAAGATTTTTTGACATTTGGAAAAAAATTTAGCAGATCCATAGCGATGAGATACTGGGAGAGAAACATCAAGACCAGACGTATCATTACATTACAGGCACACCAGTCTTTTTGCAGCAAAAGTGAAGAGTGATATCATAGTGGGTTCTCGGACACGAAGGTCTCTGCTTCCATGCAGCACAGTAGCTAAGCTGTCTGAAAGTGAAAACACAATCCCTCTATCCTTCCCTTCCTTGCATTCCATAAATGTCCACCAACCCATTGTTGAATTAGACGTACGTCCTCTGTAAAGAAGACGAGGATCCACCACAAGTAACAGACTCGGGACATCCAGCCAAGTAGCAGCGGGTAACAAATTATAAGGACCAAATTGAACTTATATTTCTCATGAGACTCCACGGGACCGGCTGATCCGGAACTGAAATCAGGCTGGGTTAAAAAAAAACAGGGAAAAAAAACCTCATGTGACTTGACGGGTTAACCCGATAAGACCAGGTTGCAAACCCGTTGACTTTTATTTTTTATTTTTACTAAAACGATGTCGTTTTGATTTTTTTAAAAAAAAAATTAATCCAGCCAACCTGGTGATCCAGTTAAAACTCGAAACCCGAGCTTTAGACCGAACCGAGTTTTAAAACTATGCTCCTAACAGCCGCAATAGTAAAAGTCAATACATTTCTAAATATTTTTATTTTTAAATTATTTGGACTAAATAAACATTATTTTTATATATTTTTAAATAAAAAATTACTTTAAAAAATAATTATTATCATACTGGCAAACAACAAAACTACAATAGCCTTGCTATGATCATAATCAATCACGCAACTCGTTTGAATTGCTGGGAAGAAAAAGATAGATCCAAGAAAGAAACAAGTTGGGATTTTTAAGTATATATGAAGCTTCTCTCTGTATGAGCTTCATTCATTGACCGAATTATAATTTTTGCTTCACCAATATGATGAATGGACACTAATTAATTATAAATAAAGCTATGGTATCACCGGTGTATGATTAAGAATATTTAATGAAGTCGATCTAGACATCTAATGTCTAAATCAAAAGGGAATATGTCAAATGTTGCAAGATGCTGAATAGGAAATAAGTTAGGGTGTATATTTTAAAAGTTTTTTAAAAAAAATTTAATTTTGTTTTTAATTTTTTTAGTTTAAATTAATTGTTTTTGATGTTTTTTAATCATTTTGATATGTTAATATTAAAAATAATTTTTTAAAAATAAAAAAAATATTATTTTAATATATTTCCAAATAAAAAACACTTTACAATATAATTGTTATTATATTTTTAAATATCTTCTAAATCACTCTATCCCTGTAGCATCATATATCATGTGTTTTTCCTTTTTCCATTTATTTTTTTTATTATTAATATTAATATCTAAATCAATTTATACATATCTTAATTAATTTTATAAATTTTAAAATTAATAATCATATAAATTTTTAATAACCATCCAATTAACATCCACGAATTCTTCTTCCCGTTTACTTTCTTGAAGGCATTCGATGATTTGGTGACTAATTTATTAATTTCAATTATTTGATTATGCTAAACGAAAGAATCCTTTTCATGTGGACCCACAAAGGTTCGATATTCCCATAGTGGATGAACAGAATATCTCCTTTGATTGCTCTTTTTTTAATAAATCTCTATCACTTGATTTTTCCCATGGAGAGAAGAAAAAGAGACTCAAATTATCTATCCACGAGCGGTCCTCTCACCTTGATTAGACCCCTCACTCACTCATTGTGGGCTAGACTTTTTCTTATTCGAGTTTTCGTTTTCTCTCTCTCTCTCTCTCTTCTATATATATGTGTATATATATATATACATATGTATTTTAATATTTTCTTTTTATTTAAAGATAAGTAAGACTGTTTGGTTAATCAAATAATTTGTATTTTTTTACTTTGAATTTTGTATATAATTGTATTTTAAATTTTGATTTTATAAAAATTAAAATAATATATTTTATTTATTTATTTTGCATAACAAAATTCATGTAATATTAATTTTAACCAAATAATTATTTTAAACACATTTTTAGGATTAGCATTGGGACATTCTTTTAACCTGTCCATGAAGGAGAAGCATGTGTCCACGCTAGTCTTGACCCACCACTGATGGTCACCATACCTACCATTTTCACTATAGCCCCACCACCCAGCAGCTTTATAATTACCATCGCCACCGTCTCCAGAATCATCTCCGTCCACTCCGACACTGTCATCTCTATCTTTACCGTTACTAATAAAAACACCAGAACAATACATTATTATCATTCTACTACTATCATATTCTTAAGTTATTATTTATTAAATGTTGCAAAAGAAAATTTTCTATATAGAATATGTTAAGGAAAAATATTTGATATGAAAAAAAAAATATTTATAAAATGTTTTGAGAAAAATAATAATTTCATTGATTTTAAAAATATATCTTTCTATCTTATATGAAGGCATTTAATTAATTGAATTTTGCAACTCAATAACCCTAATTGATTCTTAATTATAAAACTTAGTCAATGTAAATTTCTTTTAGAATAAATATTTTGAGTATACTTATAACTCAACAATAATTAGACCAATAAATAGATAAATGATGTCGCACCAATCTCAGGATTACTGAATGCTTACATAATTGTTAATTTTAGAGTCCGTGAAATTAATTAAAATACACACAAGTTATTCTAAACACCCACACTAATAAAAAAAATAATTAAACCAATGATACAAGTATGTAATTCTCCTCCCTCCTCCTCTTCTCCTCCTCCTTCTTCTTATTATTATTATTTGGATGGCATCTTTGACAGTATTTTTCTATGAGAACTAAGTATATTTATTTAGTATCATCAGTTCCATATTATTATATTAGAATTAAAAGCTTTATATTTTATAATTTAGCTAGATGAAGTCAAGGAAAAATAACACAACATTTTAACCAGTATTTTTCGTAGTTCGTACGTGATAATTAAAAGCAATAAACACAATCAAAACACATAAGATAATCTTGTTAAAACTGTTGTAAAAATTTTAGTTAAATTTAACAATCAGATAAAATATTATGACTTGTTTAATTTATTATTCTATATGGTACAATCAATTTTTTAAGATCTAAATCTATTTGATTGGTCTATGAATATTTGTGTTAGGTTAGATAATTTATTTAAGTCATATCATTATTTAATTATGATAATTACATATTTAATTGTTCAGAGACATCAATTATCACAGGCTCTACTACTTCAAGCCAATTATAGGAGATTTATAACTTTGATGACGGGAAATTAATGTGAAAATTGCTTTATAATTCGATGTCAAGCACAGGTTAAAAACTAACAGACGCTATTAGCCTAAGATATAACCACGTGTATGTTGGATATTAACCGCCTTTTTGCCTGAACTACACTATAAATAGCAGCTAAGGGGGGAACCGCATAAACCATCCCAGAGCACTTAGCTTGAGTGAATTCTTCCAAGTAAAGAAATCCCTTAGTTTCACCACACTTTCTTCCTTTCCCAAAGATAATGTCTTGCTGTGGAGGAAACTGTGGCTGCGGCTCTGGCTGCAAGTGCGGCAGTGGCTGCAATGGGTGATTCTTTCTTTCTTCGAAAAAATCAATTTGCTATTATTGTCTTTCATTAATTATAACTTCTTTGCAGTGCTGATAAGATTTCAAATGAATCTGACACTCAGGTTTTCTGTTTTTGTAATATCTTCCTCTGCATTTACATGGCAGATGCGGCATGTACCCAGACTTGAGTTTCTCCGAGACCACCACAAGTCAGACGATCATAGCCGGAGTTGCTCCAGTTAGGATGTACGCGTCAGTCAGTCACAGTACTGCAGTTGAACTATATAGTCTTAGAACTTGTAGGGGATTAAGGACTAATTACTAGCTGCTGCAGGTTCTACGAGAGCTCTGAGATGAACTTTGGTGGTGAGAATGGCTGCAAATGTGGATCAAACTGCACCTGTGATCCATGCTCCTGCAAATGAGAAAACGTCGCCGCATGGCTCCAACCAAGCAGTTTTATGGAACTATAATAAATAAAAAGAAGAAGTCTGGTCACTCCATGTTTGTCTAATATAGTATTTGCTGTAAATTAGAGTACAGTTAGCTAGCCATGGCCGCCTCAAATCCTTTCTACAGGATCTCATTTGATGGCTAGTAATCTGTAAGTGTCTTGTGTTTCCTGCTGCTATGTTGGTTCCATTCCATGGAATTATGTATCTTTAATTGGAAGCTTTTTTATGTTTGTTGACTCATTACTTCTTCTCTTTTGATTCATTTCATAGACTTTTCGTTTGCTTTTACACTGTTGATTTTTTCATTTCTAATCCCAATGAGATAACAATCTAAAATTAATGAAGCAATCCCTAGCATTTGACTCTCTTAGATAGTAATCATTATTATATACAATAATTCTATCCTCCCTGGCAGATAAACTTCTACCACACATCCAAGACCTTAGCCACTCTCTCCCCCTTCGCTCTCTTATCCGTAGTTTTCCAAGCTCATATGACAAAACATAGCTTGCTTGATTAGGAGTCTTTATGTTTCCTTGAAAACATGCTTTTCTTATTACTTGTTCTTAAATTTGATCAAGATATATTTTAAAATATGTAATGTGTGGGTTTTTCCTATAGCACATAATGTCATATGAATTGATAAGATGAAATTACCTTTTTACACATGAATTGAAAAGAAAACGTGTCTTGGTCTTAAAAATAATTTAATCTTTTCCAGTGATCCATTAGCTGTTAAGAGATTATTTAGGAGTATGTTGTTTTTTTTTTTTTCACGGTAAAAATACAAATTTACTCATAATTTGTTGAACTGTTGACCTATAATTATTTAGTCTTTTGCAAGAATTTGAAATAGTTAAAATATTTTTTTTATTGGTTAAAGAAATTAGAGTTTTTAATGGAGGTTTTTTTTTTTACATTTAAGAATACAATTAGACCCTTAGAAAAGATAAAAACCAAGGCCTGCATCTAGGGGCATTTGTGTATTTTTATGTATTTTTATAGTGGTTTTTTTGTGATTCTTAATCTCATGACGGGTATTCTAGTATTTTTATGTTGGGAAACTATTTTTTTATTTAAAAAAGTTGTTAACGCATGACGCTCACATGCCGGCAGGTGGACGTCATCCGCAATGTTTGGGTGGCGCGTGCGACGCTTTATGATAGCTAAATCTATCATTTTTTCTTATTGAATGCGTCATTGTATTCTTTTCCTCATGAGATGACACATGGTGGTGAATGATGGGAAATCTGTTATGGGCGGTTGCTTTTTTTTTTTTTCCTCTCTCATCTAGAGAGAAAATGCACCTTTATTCTCTTTTCTTTAGATTTGAAATTATTTTTTATTATTTATTTTCATAATTGGTATTATTATAAAAGGTTTAAGTATTTGTTTTTAGTTCTTAAATTATAATTGTCAAGTTTTATTTTTCTAATTCAGTCCTTATTCTTTTTATTTTTTATTTTTTATTTTTTCACTTAGTTCTTTTATTAAAGCTTTGTTGATTTTCAATTTCATCATTTAATCAAAGTTTATGTTGTGTTTATTGTTTTTAATTTAGCCTTTATTTTTTTTTTGTCAAAGTTTATTTGTTTTTACATTAACCCTCCATTTTATTTATTTTTATCTTTTCTTTAGATTTGTCAATTTCAGTCCTTATATTTTTTTTGTTTTTTTTCATCCTTGGTACTATTTAAAAGTTTTAAATGTTATCAATTTAGTCCTTGATTTACAATTTGTCATATATAATTTTTTTCAATTCAATCCTTATTTTTTTGATTCTTGATTTTTTCCCTTGGCTTTTTTTTTTATTGAAGTTTTGTTGGTTTTCAATTCCATCTTTCAATCACAGTTTATGTTGTTTTATTGTTTTTAATTTAGCCTTTATTTTTTTGATTTATTTATTTATTGTTAAAACTTATTTGTTTTTAAATTAAGCCTCCAATTTAAATTATTTTAATGCTCTCTAATTAATTTTTTATTTCAATTTTCTCTCTTAGTTTTTTAATCACAATTTATGTATGTTTTTTTTATGATTTTATCATTAAGCTTTTGATTTGATGGTAAATGAACTTTGTAGTTTTTTTATTATGGAGCTTCCAATCTATTGACATGAGTAACAGGATTGACAAAAGCATTTTTTTAAAATAAAACAAATTCATTTTCTTACTTATTTAACAAAAGCATGACTTTTTTCATTAACAACATTGTTTTTTTTTAAAAAAAAAAACTTAAAGTTATACAAATAAAATTTTTGTAAGAATTTAAATGATTATATATGATTAAAATATATTCTTTAGCCAAAACACTCCTTTCATTAATCATTTATTTATTTATTTGTTTGGGTTTTGATAAAAAAATAATTTTTTTTTTATCAAGTGTAGTTTTTCATATATCATGATTGGTAAGATAGTTTTAAGGAAAAAAATATTTCACTTTTTAAAGTGACTATAAAAAAATAAAAAAAGAATTAATTTAAAAAACAAAAAAATAAGAATAAAAAATACTTTAATCTCATTGGATATTCATATAAAATTGTTTTTTTAATATGCATATTAATTTTAATATAATTATGTAAAAAAAATTGAAAACATAACCATAAATTTTTTAAACTTTGGTTAAAAAATATTGGCATAATTAAATAATTTTTGAAATATCATTCTAATTGAAAATTAGGTTGATAAACCACCTGAAATTTATGGGTAAAAATAATATTATTAAACCCAGCTTAATAAAATAGACCATAGTCCTATATTCTAGCCTATGTTGGGTTTTAAAAAAGTTTAGTTCAATTGACCCAATAATTATTCCCATAACTTAACTCGAATTAATTCATGATTTTTTTAGGGCAAACAAAGTTGATTAAAATTAATATAAAAATATTATGGTTTTAAAAATTTTAAAAAATAGAAACATAAAACGACATCATTTAATTTTTTTTTTAATTAAATCAGAATTTTACGAAAATTAAACTATCCGTAAATTTAAATAAGCTCCTCCTCCTCCGCTGAAAACCCGTTTGCACTTTCTGCCTTCTTCGCTGCATTTCCAGCAGTAGCACAAGCACTTTACCACCAGCGCCACAAAAGCCATGGAATTGGAAGCCCATCATCTTTATTACAATTCGAATAGAAACCCAATGGCAAAATTTTAGGTTCGCTCTTATCTCCTCAACTGACAGCTTTCCTAACAATTTATTTCTTTTTCTGTCCATTTATCTTTGTTATTGGATATCCTTTTAATTTCTGTCGTTTTCTCTTTTCCCTTTTTAGTGTTTTCTCTTATTACTAATCAGCCATTGGATGCTTGGATCACCATTACATTTGCTTTGTGTGTGTTTTGCGTCTATGCACATAAGATGTTTGATGTTTTTTCTAGCAGTCAAAAAATGTAGTGCAAATTATGTATTTGTTCTTGGAATTTATTTTTTAATAATGATCCTATTGGGATTCCCTGCTTCTGTAATCTCATTATTCATAAGAAGCGAAAACAGCTTGTTTCCCTCTGTGTTGCGCGCTTGCTTTTATTTTGTGCATTGTGACTAATCTTAACTGATTTGGTGGGATTCTGGGATATGTGAATTCGGGCTCTGACTGGGTGGTGGAAATGAGCTCATGTGTTGCTTTTACAGAGGAGAGAGTATTTATTGGGGTTGCCACCCAGCAAGGGCTTCTTTTAGTCATTATGGAATTTTCTGTGTTAAGTTTAACAGCTTTGAATGACGAAGGATCCTTTAGGGATTTAGGTATAAGTGAGAGATTTAATACGATAGGAGCGAACCTTCAGGATTGATTATGGCTTGTTACAAATATGTAACTTACTGATATAGAATCACCCTTTGTATGTATCTGTTTCAATTTTAGCTATCGGTGAGCTGGTGCACAAACAGAACTAAACACAAATGAGAAACTTATGCGTGTCAATTTTGTAAAGAACTTGTTACCTAAATAGAGATCTTACCAATTTTCTAGTTACTGTTTCATTGAAGTAGGTTGATTGCATAACACCGCAGAAGGGTCAAGGTCAAGCAGAAAACTTTGCAATTCCTGTTTCAAGCATGTTGAGTAAGCAACAACTGGAACAAAGGTTAATGCTTCAGTTATTTATGTTCCCTACCACTTGCTGCAGCAGCTGTTATGGAGGCAATGGTAACTGAGTTGAGTTTTATTGTCTGCATTAGAGGGAATCACTTAGCTTTATCTGGTAAGAAGATTTTATATTAGCTGCTTCCACTTTCAAGCAGGATATATATCCTTGTCAAAATTTTGATGCTGGCTGACTTTTGGTTTTACTTTTATGCTGCACCTGTTAACCTTTTCAGGCGCTAGTATCCAATTGGAGAAAAGGAAAAACCTTTATACTCTTCTTCTAGTCCACTTGTCCTGAAATACAGAAAAGCATGCAGGCACTAGCTCTTTTGAGGCATCGCCGGTTCTCACAAACAATTAATCAAACACTTTTTATCCCCTCTTTATCTGTCTATCAAACACCTTATACTTGCTTCAACTTTCTAAATACCCACACAATTGATAAATTTCCCAAGAAAAGCTTAGACCCAGAAGGACCGAAGTGCTTATCTTTGAGAATTGAGAAACTTCCGAGAGGAGAATCAGTTGGATATGCCTTTCAAAGCTGGATGGGCGAGGGTTTTCCCATTCATCGAGGTGACGTTTTTCACACTATTAATCGCTTAAGGAAGCTCAGATTAAACAAACGCGCACTTGAGGTGTGTTTATTAGTGTTGTCTTTATAGTTCTTTGAGAACATAACTTAAATAGCAATGTTAGTTCTTGTCTAAATGCTTTAACGAGTTACACCACAACATTTTATCAGGTGATGGAATGGGTAGTAAGGGAGAGGCCCTACAGGCTCAAGGAACTAGACTACTCTTATTTGTTGGAATTCACAACCAAACATCATGGGATATCACATGGTGAAAAGCTCTTCTTGCGTGTCCCGTCTGAGTTTCAGAACGAGTTGCTGTATAACAATCTTGTAATTTCTTGCTTGGAAAAAGGTGTCATTAGGCTTTCACTTGATTACATGAAGAAAATGAGGGAACAAGGTCATCCCATTTCATATTTGATTTTCAACCGCCTTATAATCCTCCATTCCTCACCTGGCAGTAGGAAAATGATCCCGAAAATCCTTGCTCAAATGAGGGCTGATAAGGTGGTTCCCCATGTTTCAACATATAATATCCTGATGAAGATTGAAGCAAATGAACATAATATTGATGGGTTAGTGAAGGTATATAATGATATGAAGAGATTTAAAGTTGAGCCGAATGAAGTATCTTTCTGCATATTAGCTACCGCGCATGCAGCGGCAAGGTTGTATACAGTGGCTGAAGCATATGTTGAAGCTGTGGAGAAGTCATGTAGCGGAGACAACTGGTCAACACTTGATGTTTTGATCATATTGTACGGACATTTAGGAAAGGAGAAGGAACTAGAAAGAACTTGGGGCATTGTACAAGAACTGCCTCATGTTAGGTCTAAAAGTTACATGCTTGCAATTGAAGCATATGGTAAAATTGGACAGCTTAGCCGAGCTGAAGAGCTTTGGTTAGAGATGAAGTCAATACATGGGTTGAGATCAACTGAGCAGTTCAATTCCATGTTATCCGTGTATTGTAAACATGGGCTTATTAAGAAAGCAACTGGGAATTTTAGGGAAATGGAGATCAATGGGTGCAAAGCAAATTCCATAACTTTTCGACATCTTGCATTGGGTTGTTTAAAGGCTAACTTGGTGGAGGAAGCCTTAAAGACTCTAGAAATGGGGAAAGGCTTGACAACAAGCAATAGGGTAAAGAATTCAACCCCATGGTTGGAGACTACTCTATCAATAATTGAACTTTTTGCAGAAAAGGGTGATGTAGTTAACGTTGAGAAGTTGTTTGAAGAACTTGCAAAAGCAAAGTATGTAAGGCATACATTTGTATTCAATATTTTAATAAAGGCTTACGTGAAAGCCAAGATTTACAGTCCAAATCTCTTGAGAAGGATGATTTTAGGGGGTGCTAGGCCAGATGCTGAGACATATAGTCTGATCAAACTTGCTGAGCAGTTTCGACCCTGATTTTGATATGCTCAAAAAGAATTGACAACAAGCAATAGGGTAAAGAATTCAACCCAGTGGTTGGAGACTACTCTTTTAACAATTGAATTTTTTGCAGAAAAGGGTGATGTAGTTAATGCTGAGGGGTTTGAAGAACTCACAAAAACAAAGTGCACAAGGGATGCTTTTGTATTGAATATCTTAATAAAGGCTTATGTGAAAGCCAACAATCCAAATCTCTTGAGAAGGATATATTAGGGGGTGCTACGCCAAATGCTGAGACATATAGCCTGATGACAGTTTCGACCTGATTCTGGTATGCTCAAGTTGTTATTGCTGTACTTCTACATTTCATTCATTTTCCTCAACAAAAATTAAAGTTGTTTAGTGTATCAATAGTTGTATGTGGAAACAAAAGGTGAAGGACATGAAAGAATTCGAGTGTGATCTTGTAGATAACAAGAAATGGTGTTCCTTCTGTATTTCTCGTCAAGTGTGTTCTATTCACTACAACTTGCTTTTAGAAATTAAATATGTTTGAACTTGTAGGACTTCATTTGCTCTCATACTATGCATCTCTACAAGTGCCTTTCACCGATACGTTCTTTATGCTAAATCCAATATATATATATATAGTATAGGAAAAAAATACCCTATGCAATTACTCCGATTAACATTTGGTTTCATTTTTCTTCTTTTCGTGATTGTTATGCCCAGTGGAAATTCAGTTATTGCAACTTTTATTTTGATTTATTATAATTTGTAAGAAAAGATAGCGTCTCTTAAAGGGCTCAAGAGCAAACAGCCTTCGAGCTGAATCACCCATGAAAAATGCTGTGAAATGTTCTTTTCTCTCAGCCATGGTTTTCTCTTTATGAATAATTCACTTGGGTTTGACTTTGCTATTGTATTGATTTTAGTGACCGTCAGAAGATTTCATAGACGACAGTATGGCATAAAGGAATAGTCCAGTGGTGGTGGAGAGATAAAACAAGAAGTCAATAATGCTAAGGGACGGTGGTGCCAGTGATGACTCCGAATATTTTTTTTGAAGGTGGGATCATTCATGAAGTTGCAGCTATAGCCAACATACCAGGCTGCTGCTATGATGCTTCTACCATGTTTTCTGCAATTGGAGGCCGTCTGATCGTCTCGATGGGGCTGTGATATGATTGTGGGCTGCAATTACTGCTGTTTCCTGTGTTTTTCGCCACCACAAGTGCTCTGAGCTGCTGCTATTGCAATTTTTCATTTGTTGCTGCCGGAATTTTTATTTATCAATGTTGCTGCCATGTTCTCTTCTACAAGGGGAACTTAATGGTTCTAATCTGCTTTGACGGCTACCTGTGGTTTTCTGCTCTCATTGATATTATGGTTCGTCTAATTTCTTCTGGAATTCTTCCACCCAGTTTTGCTTCTCGTAATTAAAATTATGTTTTATTTCTTGTATTATCGAAACAAAAAATAATATAATATTTGCTAATTAGATTTAGTGTCAGAAGTAAACAAGTTTAACTGCCCCCGAGCGCTCCGTTCCGAGAATAGTATTTATCTAATTTTAAAAACTTTTATAGGGGAAAAAAATTTGATACATGAATCTGTCTAGGTACAGTTGTGCTGTTTGTTTATGTATTTTTTAATATAGAAAAATAATTTTTTTTATTCATAGCATGACTTTTTTAATAAAAGCTTTTTATGATTTTGAAAGCATGTTTCACTAAGAGAAAAAAATATGCCTTCTAAAAAAAATAAAGGAATAATTAATGAGAAAATTGTACAAAAACTTCAGAAAAACAAGATATTATACTCAATTGAATATTTATGAGAAATTTGAGAAGAAAAAATAATATTAAATTCATGTATAATTATTTAGAAAGTAATTAATAATATTGTCATTAAAAACATCTAATCTCATTTGAAAAGCATGATATCACTGTATAACAAATATTAGTCACCTCTAATAATTGAAAATTTAAGGTTGAGTTTTTCAACTTTTCAAAATCCAATTTTCAACTTTGTTTTCATTTAAAAAAACATATTTAGATGATTAAAGATCCAACAACCTTTATTCAACTCTTAACTTGCTGACCTTAAATTTTTTTTTAACTAAAATATGATTGATTAAAAGTGTTTTATCTCTTGTTTTATATGAAAGATTTCTGTCTTCTTTCATATCTGTTAGGGATTGAAATATATATATAAAAAAAATTATGAATGAAATATAAAATTAAAAGAAAAAACAGGAACAGGTGTAAAAAGAAACACCTCTTGAATTGTAAAAAAAAGAGAAAAAAAAACTTATTTTTTTACTGTTAATCTCAATTCTTATTCTTTCAATTATTATTTTTAACTGAATCTTATAAAATCAAAAAAATATAACTTGTAAGATGAAAAAATAAAAAAAAATTAGTGATTAAAGAGCAAAAAATAAAAATTTTAGGGATAAAAAATAATATGAATAGTAAGGGAACATGTCAATGAGTATGAATGTGACGACACAATAAATTTAACAATTGGACGAGACAAAATAAAAGATAAATAATTAAAATTGAAAGGATAAACATAACATGAAATGAATATAGAATTGTATTTAGTAATAATATACCAGACATTAACTTTTTATTCTGTTTATTTAATGATGGACAAAATATAATTAAAATCTAGAAAAGTTTATTTTACCCTTGAATGTATAATTATCAAACTTCATATATTTGATATTGTTATTTTTATTTTAGTTTATGCTGAGTGTTAAAATTTTATTTTAACTAATTTAAAAAACACAAATAAAATAATAACTTATTTTGTTTAATGCATTTATTTATCAATATAAACTAGACATTATATAATAAATTATAATTTACTGTGGCTGCTAATTTTCTTCAGTATTTATTTGATGGAATGAAAAAGGTAGTTTCAAAGAATAATAACACGCATAAAAAAACATTTCTTAGAATAAAATATTGAAAAAATACATAATAGACGAAAAAATAAAAATGCATCAGTAAAGAAAAAAAAAAAAAAAAGGAAGAGCAAAGGCTTTGAACTAAGCCTCAGCTTGAAACAGCCTACATGTGCTGGGCAGGAATGAAGCCCGAGATGGACTAGCCATTTGGAACACGTGTCATCCAATGGTATCTTCTTCAACCTTTCGTCAGTTTCTGCATTTGTCCACCAAATTTCTTTGAAAATGCTCCTTTCAACACTCACAATGGTTTTTTTTTTTTTTTTAAAAAAAAAAAAGTACACAAAAGCACTCCATTCAACGTCATGAACACAAATATAACATCAAAGATCGTGTTTAAGCAATCAATCAACACGAATTAATTTTATAATCTAAAAACTCAAGATTCAAATCATGATTTTAGTGACAAAATGTATAAATAAAATCGTGTGAATAAAGTGTTCATGAGTTCTTTGTTATGATAGCTTTTATTTAATGGTGATCTTATCGTGTGTTTAATAAAATATTCTCTCTCTACTCTCTACTGTTTCTTTCTTGTTCAATTTTCTTCATTCACATGGGTTTTTTTTCTCCCCCTTGCTGATAACTAATTACTGAACATTCCATTTTTATCTCCAAGCATTCCATAGATCCTCAACAAAGGTGTTTGAAAGGGCAACTTTTTATCAAGAGAGAAACCATGCACCTGCTGAAACTAGATCCTTGCATGAACCAGCAACGAGGTTTCATGCATGGTGAGGAAATTCAAAAACCAAAATAATCATAGCTGCGATAGTTTTATGGAGTAAAAAGTCCTGCATATTTACACTCAAACCATGGATCTTGTCTTTGAAAACATAGTTCGGAACACAGATCCTCCTGGTTTTGTTCTAAACTCATTACAAAAGTATAAATGAAGTTTAGTTTCGATTTTTTTAAAAATATTTTTTTTAAAATAATATTTATTTATATTTTAAAAAATATTTTTAATATCAATCATCAAAATATCTAAAATATATATAAAAAAAAATTTAATAAAAAATAATTTAAATTTTTAAAAACACAATACAACCACATTTATAAATAATCTGATAATAAAAAGTAGCCAGCATCCTCATTTTCGAAATTCAGAAAACAGAAAAATGAACAGCAACCTTGTGGAATTCTCTTATGACTATTACTCGGACCTTTAATATTATATTAAAAAAACCATTAAAAACCTTTAATATTATTTGAAAAGCATAGTATCATCCTATGATTCTTAAAATATCATTTTAATTGTTTTATATGAAAAGGATTTTGTTTTAACATATTAAAAAATCTATATAAAAAAAAAAAGCCACCAGACATATTCTAGATACGCTTCGACCTGATAAGTCAAGCTCACACGCATAGCTTTAACAAAAAAAAGAAATAGACATACTTGGGTTTAATAAGCCAAGCCTACGTACTTGGTTCTTTACAGAGAAGCCCAGGCACACCTAGTTTTTATTTTTCAAAGGGAGCACACAACACCTCATTTGCTGCAACAAATTTTGATCATCTCTGATAATTAAAAAATATAATTCCAAGTTTTGGAACTCCAAAACCTAATTTTCAAAGTTCTTTCACCTATAAAATAAAAACAAAAAAACATTTTTAGAGCCTTGATAACCCTTTTTAAAAACTCTTAATTTTTTACACTTCAATTTACTTTTTTCAAGTATGAATGACTTGTGTTTGGTTAATGTTCTAGAATAAAAAAAAAATACAGATAAGATAAAAACATATTTGATTAAAAAAATAAAAATAAAAATATAAACAAAATATATTTTTGAGATAATTTTAAATTAAATTTATGTTTTTTAAAATAGAAGGTATGGAGGAACATGTCCTCTATTGTCTCTTTTTTTTCTAGATAGTAACCAAATATTGTCTAAGAGATCTAAACCATTTTTATTAAACTTGTATTAGTAAGATGAATCTATTAATAACAACAAGATTGATTTTTATTTTTGTAGCTTAAATATGATTACCTAAAAGTTCTCTCTCCTTTCCCTTTCCGACGGTTCTCCCTTCTTTATAGGGAATCGGATGTAAGAAAGAAGAAAACATAAACTTTTAAATAGCCAAGGAACAAAGTGTAGAAAGACACTCCTCTTGAACAATAATAATAAATAAATAAATAAACAATCCTTTTTTTTCAGTTAAGTTTGTTTTTTATTCATTCAGTTTTTTTAAATTGAATCCTATAGCTGTATTTATTAATAGTAGTCTCTGATATAATGAATAAATAAAACCGAATCAATATAACTTGCTAGGATAAAAAAATAAAAAATAAATAAAGTATAATGATAAAAGCGTAAACAACAAAAAAACTCAGGGACTTAAAAAAAGAGAAAAGAATATTTACAGTTGGGGACCTGGGGTGAATAGCATGAGTTTACGTGACCAGTGGTAAAATAGTAAATCCCTTATCTATTTTAACCGTTTCGTAAGTAGTTTATAACTAAGAAAATAATGACAAAGAGGATTAACTTATAGTATAAAATTAATATATTAACCTGCATTTTACTATGGTCAATATTATTTTTTAAAAAAATATAAAAATATTTTAAGTATATAAAATATTTTAAATTTTTTGAGTTTGGTAATTATACCATATCCAAGTGAATTGGATCTAATGATCATGAAAATCCAAGGCAATTTGAGTCTAACATTCATGCTTGACTCATGAGCCTTTAATTTGGTGAGTCGTGGTAACCATACCAGACCCGCGTCTGGTTTTGGCAATCAAATATGGTTGCCAGATCCAAGGCTCTTAAGATTGATATTATTGTCATACCCAAGACCCTTTGAGATTAGCATGTTTGTCAGACCAAGATGCTTAGATCTGACAACTCTTGTCATACTCAAATAATCAACAAATAAATAGAGGATAATTATACACTTTAATTGTCAACAGAAAGAAAGAAAAAAACATATTGCGGCTATGCCAGACCCAAGAGTCGTGGGTCCGGGGTCATGCCAAACCCGTGCTTGAGTTTAGCAACTTTAGCATACATGCACCTAGGTCTAGAAAGATTAGTAGACATGTGTTTGGTTCTGGCAACCATGTCAAATCTGTGCCCGAGTTTGACAACCATATTAAACCCCTGCTCCTTGGTCACGTATGCCTGGATTTAGCACCAAATATGGTTGTCAGACCTAAGCAAATAACAAAAACAAATAGAGAACAATTATATATTTGAGTTGTCAAAAGAGAAAAAAAAAAAAAAAAAAAACACAAACAATTAATCATTGGTGACAATCCAAACATTATACCTCTACACGTGTCGTGTCATGTGAAAGAAAACACGTATACACATCTATCTAAATGATGTATGACCAGATTTGACCACTAAGAGGTGTCTCATGCACCTTCTTAGTGGCGTGAGTGATGTCCACTCATTAGAACATGTGAAACACCAACAACTTTTTTAAAAAATAAAAAAATAATATAAAAATACTAAAACACTCTTTATGGTCCTCTTAATTACATATCTTATCCAAGTAAATATTTGCAATCCAAAATAATTTGTTGCTAGAGTCATAGTGAAAACCCACATTATTTAGCTTTTTTTATAATTAGAAGTGGACTTGTATTATTTGTGGGTTCGAATTATTATTATTATTATTATTATTATTATTGATAAAAAAGTAATGTTAGAAAAAATATTAATGATATTTTTTAAAAAAATATATTAAAAAAAATATCCTTATAAAAGAGTAGAATAAAATCGAGTTAGTCCATGATAGATCATATTCCAATATAACATGATAAAAAAACACAAAAAGAAAAATCACAAAGCTGGTTAAAAAAAACCAGCACCGAAAAGTAGCGTGCTAGGAAAACATATTTACAGAGTCTGAAATAGTGTTTCTACGAGACCAGTTATTTTATATATATATATATATATATATATATATATAAAAACCAGAGACGTGAACTTGGATTGTTTGCTCCTGGCCTCCTGCCTATTATTTACTTTAGGTTGACCGGGCGTGATCCTTTATTGAATCCTTTTTTTCTTTCATCAAACCGAAAAGTAGTGTACTGGAAAATACTACGTTCATACAGAGTCAAAATCTTCAAGCAATGTCAGACACAGCAACTCCGGCTCAATTTCCGGGCACGGACCCGCCTGTACCCAATCAAGATGATGCCCTCCTTCAAAACGGCTCGGTTATCGACCCCAACACCCGCACCACCGCCGTTGAAACCCTAACCAGACCGAACAACAAAGGCAATCAACAACCGGTGACGCCTGTTCGAGCGAAGAGAAGATCATCAGAAATGACCATTGTGACCAGTTGGTTGCCGCCGGGATGGGTTGTTGAAGATCGGATTAGGACCTCTGGCGTGACAGCTGGCACCGTAGATAAGGTTAGTTGCAGTTCGTTCTCAATTAATTAGCATTTTTTTCATCAAATTAGATTTTCTCTTTTCTGGGGAGATAAATGCATTAATGCTTCATGCTTGCTTAATCTTGGATATGAAAAAAAAAAACAAAAAAAAGGGATAGACTCAGCTGCTATCTTACAAATATTCGCAATCTCATAAAAAGAGGCTTATTACAGCATTATCACTAATTTATGAAAATACTTTTAGGTTGTGAGAGCTAGAATTTTGTTGTAAAACTTTATTTTCAAACATTGAAGCAGTTGGGGATTTTTATTCTCTACATTCATTCATTGTAGCTTGCATCTAATATGAGAACATGAATGCTTTCGTATTGTAGTTTTAAGGGTTTCTGTAGCATGGGGCGTTTGTCAAAACTTGAGTTGGGTTAAATTCAAATGGTGTTTCAGTGTTAGCCACTTTGAACAACTATATTCATGTATTTAAGGGATAATAAGTAGTATTCAGGTCTGTTTTAGCTACCAACATATGTTTGACATGGGTAAAGGAAAAGGGTGGAAGAACACAGCTCATGACATGGCTTCATGGACTTCTTCCGTAGTCATCAAATGCTGTTAGTAACTCCCTGTGTTCAGGCTCTGGGATGTTGACCAATTCACACATGCACGCATGCACATACTCACAGGATTTTTCTGCTATAAAATAAAGTAAAAGAATGTGCTAATATAGGTGACGAGGGTTCCCAACCATTTAGAGAAGTAAAAAAACTACCACATAGATGCGGCGTTCTTTCTCTACAGATCATGGGTTAAACACGACTACTTATTCAGTCATGAAGTGCCAAATCTTAACAACAAGCAAAGACGAGGAAATAGAGAAACAGGATAGTAGAGGTCTGGAGGACAATTGATCCACCGATTCATGTTGATTGTTGGGGAAACAAAGACAAAAGAGAAGACAGAGGACGTTAGAAGAGGGAATGAGAAATAAACATGGAAAGAAGGTGTGATGGATACGAATATAGCGGTGAAAATAGGAACAGATATATGAGTGGACTTACACTTTTATATGTTTTTCTAAGAAATCATTACATTGAATATAGAAACAAATATTGTGTTTTAAAGGCATTGGAGATTATAGAAAGTAATTGGCAATTAACCCCAAGGCAAAGGCAGATGCGGAGAGTTTAATATAAGGCCAAAAAAGAAGGTGCTATTTATTTATTTAATTTTTTTTTCTCATGGCGAGAAGGCTCTATTTGTTGTTGAAAATTCATTTAAACTATCTTTATGAAGTGGATCTTTAGCCTGCCATTATCTTTTTTAGTTTCCATTCATAGCAACTATAGTTTAATATAAAGGCCAACTACCGAGTGCACTATCTATACAACAGATGAACAATATACAAGATTACCCATGAAACTTTAGAACTCCTCTTCATTAGCAAAGAAGTCTTATTCTGCGTGCCAATTGCCAAAAGTGCTGTGTTTAACCCAAACACTCTCTGAAGAATTGAGAATATATCTTCTCGTTAGATTGCTCTCTGAACTCACTCATTTTACAAAACCCAAAATACTGCTAAAAGTATACATATCCCACATGTCCTTTTTTCTTGCACAAAATTCACAATCTCCAAGCATTTAGCTCTTCATCAACTGAATGTAAGATGTTGATAAATAAAGCTGCCTCCCTGCATGCTAAAAAAAAAAACAGAGAAAGAAAGAAAGAAAAAACTCCATTAACCTAGATTTGTCCAATTTTCTAAGAATTATTTATGGTTAGAATTGTTCCTCAAGCTGCCCTTATGGGAAAAAAAGGAATAACACACTTATAGACATGACATGACATGATAGAAAAAAGCGAACTGTTTCTGTTCTCATTTCTCAAAGTTCAGGAATGGTTGGAAGAAGCTTCAGTATGCATGGCCAGAATTAATAATTCAGAGCTGTGCTACTCTTGAGATGAAGAAGCATTTTGAGAGTGATTAGATTTTGCTATTGTCTTTACAATGTCAGATCTTACTTTTATTGTGTGGCTAGATTCAGTGTTATGATTCCATCACATAACTGTGGTTTCAATCTGTGTTTTTTATTTCCTAGAGTAGAAGTTAGAAGTCTTTTGGTAAAAGAGAGAATTGTATCAAAATTACTATTTTGACAAATGGACTATTCGTTTTGATTGTCAAATTTCAAGCATCAACTAAATGGTATGTATCTTGTGCAGTATTACATTGATCCTGCCTCAGGTCGTAAGTTCAGGTCCAAGAAAGATGTTCAATATTATTTGGAAACTGGAACTTTAAAGAAGAAGGGAAAATTGACTGAGAACTCTGATGCCGATACTAATGTGAGTAAGAAATCTCTGTTTAGACTAAAGGATCGGCCCCTCCATTTCTCTGATGACATTTTGTTTTTCCTCTGAACTAACCTGTATAATTTCGGAAGTCTCCAGGGAATTTAAAGGGTGATAAAAACAAGTCTGGCGCAAACACAAGTTTTGCTTTGAACTTTGACTCTTTTAATGTTCCTGAGAGGACCGAATGGGTTCTTGCAAATGCAAATGAAGATACCTGGATTCCCTTCATTGATGGTAAAAAGGTACCTCTATACGATAAGGAACAGTGGGATTTTGCATTTGCATCTCTGACGACAAGTACTCATGGTAAAAGAAAGCGATGAGACTTGAAACTTGAGAGCGTGTGGAATGTACGCGAGTCTTCATTTAACAAGCAACAGCCTGATAATTCAAATAGTTAATTTTTTTTATATCATAATTCTAGTCACAGTAAATCAAATAGTTTTCTTTATCAAATCGATCCGGTCTAGTTCTACGTCACAGACTCACAGCAATTCAAATAGCTTCTTATCAGATCTTGTCTAGTTCTATATTGGTTCCTGTCTGTGTTTTCTCTTAATTCAGTGTTTCTCTGTGGTGGCTCCTGAAAATATCTCTTATATTGTCACAGCCCACCGGCGGTTGCCTGTGGGCACTGCTCAGTGCACTCTGCGCTAGGTTGCGATTAGGATTTAATTTGTGATGAAGAAGGTATCGGCATTGTGTATATGTTTTTTAATATTATAAAAGGTTAAAATTGGGAATCCAAAAGATGATGCTTTTATTTTATAAAATAAATTGAAAAAAATATAAATTTACATGTATGTGTTTCAATTTTTTTATTTTGTTATAATAATATGATAGAAAGGCTTGGCTTTTATTATGCATGTAAAGACCTTTCAAACTTTTAAGTGAAGAAAAGATAATAAAAAAGAGTCCTTGAAGTTTTAGTCAAATTTAGCCTAACCCCTGACCTTTTATTTTCTTTTTATTTTGGTCCCTTAAACTATTAGGTCTAAGTAATCGACCTCCTCTTTTAAAATCATGCGGTTGTTGTAGCTGGGTTTGGTGGGGTTAAAAATGTCCGTAACAAGGCTCTAAATCTTCACGGTTAATTGTTTCAGCCTGATAATTAGAGAGACCACGATTAAAAAAAAAAGAAAAAAAAAGGGTCAGGGTTTATGTTGACCAAAAATCCAATTAATATCCATTGCGGCTCTAGATTCAAATTAATATCCATTGCTATAATGTAATTATTATTTTATCTTTTTCATGAAAAATCAATGAACTAGTTCTATATTTTTACATATTTCATTAATTATTATCAAATTAATTAGGGATAATATAATTGTTTCACATTTTTCAGTCCAATAAAATTATTAAATTACCTTTAAAAATAAAAAATTAATAAAATGTTATATAAGGGTTATTTTATATTTTTCATCCTTGTTTTTTCTGTTATAATTATGTTGAATTATTGACAATTTAATCTTTTACTATCCTCCCACGATTGTGCATGTTCCTTTATAACATTCAGTTTTGCGTTGGTTAACATGTTTTTCATTTTTCTTCTCACCTTGATTTTAATGTTTTCCACTCTAAATTTTCAAACCAACTCTTTAATTTATTTTTCTATAAAATTAGCATTTTTTTTCAAGATATGTGTGCACCAATTAATTATTAACACAATTACTTTTTATCATGATTTTTCAACCTGACCTGAAAGTTGACCCCAAGTAGCTTCTAGGTCACAGGTTGAGTAAGTTGACTAGGATTATCCAGATCTGCTAATTTTTTTTTATTTTACAAGAATGACAAAATTATATTTTTTGATAAAGATTTAACAAATAAAATCAACATGTTTTGAAAAATAAATTAACAAAAAAATTCAGTCCTTTTTCCTTTGATTGTGGTTTTTAATTAATTTTTTTTCTTGGTTTAATCCCTTGGCGTTTAGTTCATTGAGAATTTTGTTTTGTAATTTTTTTAGGTTTGTTTTTTATAACGTGGTATCGACCTCATAACCAAAGTCACAAGTTTAAAAAGTTAGCTTTAGTGGACTTCTATTGTTTTAGCGTTTTGTTTTTAAATTCTGTTTTCCAACATTTGATTGGTTACGAATTAGTATTTGTTATTATTTTTATTTGTTCTTTTTTTAAGAATATCCCGATTTCATATCTCAGGTCGCAGATTTGATGAGTTAACCTAAGTTAATTAGGGTCTTTTTTTATTATCCTTTCTTTTTATATCCTAGATGTTAATTTTTTATTAATTTGATTTATTTATTGTAATTATTTTTTATGTATTATTAGATTAACTGAGATTATTAAATTCGGTAAACTCAATTCTTTAAATTTTTTCAAATCCTGAGTTTCGTATAGAATTTTTTTTAATTTTTTTTTTTAAATAATTCAACCCGTGATATACAATGTAGCGTAAACTATCTAGTTGGAATTACTAAAACAAAACCTATTTTCTTTATCAATGGAAAATCTTAGTACCTCTCCAAATCCGAAGGAAAAATAATCCTTTCCTCCATTGTCCACCCTAAAATAATAAACCCGCCCAAGGAAGAAGTGAAACCCGCCCAATTCCCATTTACTGCAGGGTAGAGGAGTTGTAACGGTAGTATTTGTTTTTCAAATAATATTTTATATTAAAATATATTAATAATATTTTTTTATTTTTAAAAAATTATTTTTAAAGTGTTATATTAAAATAATTTAAAAACATTAAAGATATATTAATTTAAAATTAATAAAAAAATTAAAAAATTAAATTTTTTAAAAAATATTTTTGAAACAGAAAAAAAAAGATATTTAATAAATAAAAAAAGGTAAATAAAAAAAAATTACATCAGACAAAACTAAACTTGTGCCCCTCACCTCAATAGGTTCAGACACTAATACAGGCAAGGCACTGGTTGTGTCAAAGCATACTCATCCATAATAAGCGTCTCTCTCTCTCTTTTCTCGATTTCCTGTCTCGTTTTCATCGCTGAACACAATCGAATCAACTATGGTCAGAAAATTCTTCGTCGGCGGCAACTGGAAATGTGTATGCTCACTTTTATTTACTTTACCATTACTTGTTACTGTTGCTCTTTTTTTTATATATCATAATTTGTGATCGCCATAAATACTTAGACTGTATTTCCGACATGGATTTTGGGTCTTAATTGAGATTAATTTGCTCTTTTTTGGTCGGGGTTGCAGAATGGGACCGCCGAGGAGGTGAAGAAGATTGTCACCGTGTTAAATGAAGCTGAGGTTCCATCTGAGGATGATGTCGGCAAGTTTTTTTAAGTCATATTTACAACTCTGCATCAATTACATACATTTAGTGAAATCTCACTTTGTTTGGAAAGTAGAATTCAACTCAACTTGAATTTGGACTTGTGATTTTGTTTGAACCCCACGTTACTGTTTGCAATCTAAGCTGTGATTTGGGATCATTGAATTTGATGCATTGGTAATCCATAAATCTTCTCATGATTTTTCCTTCTTTTTTTTTTAAATGGACTGTGAACAGATATTTTGAATCTTTTGGAACCAAAAGAAGGGCACAATTTGATTTTATACACTGAAGCCATGCATGTCAGCGGCCACGCGTTTGCCTAAGTTGCCATTACCTAACTTCATTTTATATTTAGGATTTAAACCAATATGGAGTTCCTTTATTTACTTCATTCTTAAATTCATTTTATATCAAGTTGCTGTTTTTCTTTGTGAGCTGTGTGCTGTACTATAATTTTGTTCACATTGCTCTAGTTTTTGATGGTGCAGCGGGCCTTTCTTTTTTTCATTTGCAGAGGTTGTTGTGAGCCCTCCATTTGTGTTTCTTCCTGTTGTAAAAGGTTTGCTGCGACCTGATTTCCATGTCGCCGCCCAAAATTGCTGGGTTCGCAGAGGTGGTGCTTTTACTGGAGAGATTAGGTATGCCAATGCTCGTTTAATCTGTATTTGGGTCAAACCATAAAGGTGCTGGTTCTAGTCTTGAGACTGTGACTACCAGTTGCCATTTCATGTAAAAATGCTAAAGATAAGGACTATCTCCATTTCCCCCTTCTTAGTGCCCCATTTCATTGGGACTGTGACTACTAATTGCCATTGCTTTATGGGCTAATATACAATATCATCTGAACAGTACTTTTATATATGTTTGTAGTTATCAATGTCATGTCTGTGACTAATAGTTTGTTGTGTTTGGACGGGAAAGAAGAATCCCAATTGGTTGTCATGTGATGGTTATAAGATATGGTATAACAATGTTGTACAAACAAGTTAAATTTTAAGATGATCTTTAGCTACAGGGGCAGGTTTTATTTTTTGTTTTGAATATCTGTTCCTGAGAACTTTTACTTTTAAAGTACTAACAATATATTTGATCCTTTTACTCTCATTTTTGTTGCCTGACTATTGTGGACAGCGCTGAGATGCTCGTGAATTTGGGCATTCCCTGGGTGATTCTTGGCCATTCTGAACGAAGATCTCTGTTAAATGAGTCAAATGAGGTAAACTATATAATATTGATGTGCATATCCTATACACTAAACATATGCTGTTTAGCATGTAAAACTATACCTTCTATTAAGCTTTTTCTTTATTGGTGTTTCAACTGTATATTTCTTATTTTAAAACCATATTCATATGCCTGCATCTGTAGTTTGTTGGAGACAAAGTTGCTTATGCACTTTCTTTAGGCTTGAAAGTGATTGCATGTGTTGGTGAGACACTTCAGCAGAGAGAGTCAGGATCTACAATGGCTGTTGTGGCTGCACAAACAAAAGCAATTGCAGGTAATTCCCTATTGTTGAGGTAACAGCTTGTCAATTAAATTTTTTGGTAATGTTGGTTCTGTATTGATTCAAGAATGCTTACTTGTAGGCCATGCTTATAGAGAAGTTATTGCATAGCTAGTTTGTAATGATGCCTTGCATTAGTAGAAAAATAGGTCCTTCTCAACAAAGGGAAAATAAATCTTTCCCAAAATACCTTTTCATTTACACCTCGATTTAAATAACTGTTCATTCTTTCTTTGTTTTTATTGTGTCATATTCTCCTGCAGCTAATGTTTCATATTGGGACAATGTTGTTTTGGCCTATGAGCCAGTTTGGGCCATCGGTACAGGAAAGGTTGCAACACCTGCTCAGGCCCAAGAAGTAAGTATTAAATCGGTTCAGTTGTCCTGCCAATGTTTACACTTGCAAATTTGTTACACTTGAGCTCTTGTATTCTCTACAGTGTCATTGACAATTTTTGAAGTTGTTTGTGTGAGATTGTTATAACAACAAAAACTATTATTTATATCAACATAAAATTATTGGCTTCTGCAGTCTATCAGCCAGAACTGTTATTTACATCAACTGTTTTGTGAGATCAACAATGTGATAGCTGAAAGATTATACATGTTATACTTGAGCTCTTGTATTCTCTAAAGTGTCATTGACAATTTTTGAAGTTCTTCATGTTAGAATGTTATATCAACAAAAACTATTATTTATATCAACTTAAAATTATTGGCTTCTTTAGTCTATCAGCCGGAACTGTTATTTATATCAACTGTTTTGTGAGATCGACACTGTGATAGCTGAAAGATTATACATGTTTTTTTAATGCTCTCCTAGCTATGTGATCTTCATCTAAGCAGTCTATATGATGGACTCTGGTTGAATGATGATATGCAGCTTAAATACTTCTTGACATGCATGTGTCTGTAACTCCTTCCCTCTCTCAATTTCCCTAGTCTTTTGGAACAATGTCGAGCAGCTTAACTAATTAGGCTAGGTGACATGTACCCAAATTCTTGTCAAGTCTAAAGCTGCTGCTAGCACGCGCACAAAAAAAAGTACTTGTTCCATAAATTATTTTACCAACCCGCCCATACCATCTGTTGTGTCCATATCATTGCTAAAATAATCTATCTGAATCATTTGTCATATTGTTTACATTATTCATTGGATATGCCAGGTCCATCTTGAATTGAGGAAATGGCTCCATGACAATGTTGGTGCTGAAGTTGCTGCGTCAACTAGAATTATCTATGGAGGTAATTTGTCTATTTTTCACTCATTATGAGAACTTTTGCTGTTGTTAGGTGTTATTGGATACTAAGTAGAAAGTTTCCCATGCATTGTTGTGGATGTTTGGCCAAAGTCCTTTTTGGAGACAACTATTGCTCAAACTATGTATTCTTGAGAATTTTATGGTAAAATTCACACAAGACATCATCAATGGGAAAATTAATACTTATCATGTGGTAGCTTTAAGTGCAGCTAATCATCCTTGGTTTTTATTGAATATATATATATATATATTGATGCTTGAAATTAATAGGGTTTGGTTTGGAATTTTCAAAACCTGATCTTGTTTGGTTCAACTTTGATTAATGACTATCTTTTAAAATAAATTGGTCTTAATTTGAAATATCCATTGGAGTCTTTAAATTTATCAATTTTGAAACAAAGATCTTAAAAATTTGCTATTATTTTTCTTGTTATATTTTATTTTTAAGTTCATTTAAAAAGATTAAATGTATATTAAGTTATTTTCAATTTCAAAACCCAAAAAATAAAAATCCCAAAACAAGCCAAAATCAAATCCAAGATGCTTTAAAGCTTAAAAAAATTATCAAAGTCCAAAGCTCAAACCCAAGACAGAAGTTTAAAAACAAAGTCAAAGCTCAAAATGCTTTCAAGGGCATAAAAAAGAAAGGGAAGCTGAGTAGAGAAAGGACAGATGGTAAGTCACGATTGAAAACTATCAAGCTCTTGTATATACAGTAATGTTGGTATTATTATTAATGTAACAATAAAATTATAAAATGGCAATAAGGGCTCTTATTGGAGACAGCAAATAACTCTCCAAATAAATATTTCTTGCTCGTCAAAAGTTCAAATATCAAATAAATATTCAAAACAAGCTGTTTTCATTCACTGTCTAGAGAAAGTTGCCCCTTCCTCCAATCTCCCAGGACTAAATTATCTTGCTAAGCCCACCCTCTTGTCCATTCTTTGCTTGAATTGCATAATTGTGTTCCTGTGCATGCTTGGTCCATTCTGAACTTCTGGTTGTTAATTGTCACTCTCTCAACACTTCTTTAAATAATGGCGAAGGCAAAGGTCTAAAAAGGAGGTCTGAACTGAACTTTAACATTTGAATGAGACTGGTCCTCGCCATTATCATGTTTTATATAGCAAGTATTTAGTTAAGTTTTGTATTTGAAAAATTACCACCCTGAACAACTTTGATCTGGAAACTGAAGCATCTGCACCCTACTACTTTCATTTTTCTTGTCATCTTTTTTACTCTTTATTTAGATTGGTAAACTTGAGACGATTAAATTCTTGCTGCAACTGACTCATGCATCATCTGCACATGTTTGTAGGTTCTGTAAATGGAGCAAACTGCAAAGAGTTGGCAGGACAACCAGATGTTGATGGATTTTTAGTTGGTGGAGCTTCTCTCAAGGTGACTTGCTCGCTTGCTTTCTTATAGCTTCACCATTCTTTCTTATTTTAATACTCTGTTGTTTGGCTCTTTACCCATCTTTTCATATTTGCCAGCCGGAGTTCATTGATATCATCAAATCTGCAACAGTGAAGAGTCAACTGTGAAGAAGATAAATTGGTAGAACTGTCCTGCTTGGTTTTTCTCCTGCGATGCTCTTAGTGCAACTAGCATTTCTGTGCTCTGACCACTCTGGAACAGATAGATACCTTTGCCATTATGGTTCCAAAACATAATAAATCAAATCTGTTGCCAGATCGCGGTCTGCACTCCTGAGGATTTGCAGCGTTATGTGGTTTTGATTCTGATTCTTGTTTTTCTTGGATTTTTTTGGTTATGGTTTAAGTATTATCTTGAGTTATTAATTGCAGTTTTTTATTCGGCGGTAAATCTTTATCCTACAGCCATATTACGCAAAAAGCATACATGCTGATTTTCGTGGCATTGATTATTTGCATCTTGACTATAAACATATATTCCGGGGCCTCATATAGGATTAGAAATCATAGAAACTTACTTTTATACGTTGTCCTGGTTATCCTGGAGGTGAGATCATCAGTCCAGTTGTAAGGGTAATATGAGTCCAAATGTCCAATGTTAGAACTCGAGATGTTATCTATTATAGTCGTTGGGCATCAGTTTGAATTCTGTAATGCTAATCGAACTCCCACGTTGTCGGCTTAGCAAGGTACTAGATTATTGGTCCGCACAATGAACGGGCTGTATCACAAACATGAAACAATATTAATGTTGTTATTGTTTTTTTATTTGAAAAATAATTTAAAATTATATAAAAATTAACTTGATATGATTTAATTAATTTGATTAATTTAAAATTAATTTAGATAACTAATTTAATTTGATAAATATTCAAGATGATATTATTTTTTTTATAAATATTAAATTGTTAATATATTTGATTGATTTGAATAGTATAGATTAATTTGTTAAATTACATGAGGTTATTTTATAATTCGTATATTGAATCATAAGATTATTAAAAAAAGTTAAAATAAATTATGAAATTTATTTGTTAATAAATGAAATGTAGAAATAGAAGGGTTAAAAAAAACAAATTAAAAAAAAATCCTAAAAGTATTTATAGTGCCCGTCCATATCGTTTCGAAGCCCAGTCACAGAACTGCCACTCTTTTGACTAATCTCTGACTCGTTCTGTCTGTGGATAAAATAATCAAACCAATAAATTCCACATATCTTGTCTCTTTCTTATGATCACCTGTCTCTAGACTCAAAGCCCTAGATTCCACATATCTCTTTAGGGTTTGAAATTCTGGGAGAGAAGAAGCTCCTCCGTCTTTTGAAGTTTTAGTCCACATTATTATTATTAATTCCAATCTCTAAATAATCATGAAGTGTAGATACTTTAATCCGGTGTTCTACATATGTATTGGATACTTTTCATATGTATTCAGTCCAATAAATAAATATATCCAGATGCTTTGAAAATCGTGCATATCTATTGGCACAATTTCAATTGTTCTTTGTTTATTACTTTTTAATAGTTTTTCCGTATTTTAATTTTACAATATCAAACTAAGTTATTTGTATGGTATATAATACAAGGACCAAACGTATTGATTATTGCTGAAGAAAAATAAAAAATATATATGATCTTGATATTCTTATTACAAGTCTCGATAAAAATAATTTGTTATTTGAAATTGCATTTTAGATCATTTTATTTAATTCTGAACTTACAATTATTGTTGTTTGGAATTTTAAGTTGAGAAATTAATTTAGTGATGTTTTAAAAATGTTGGTTAAGTGTTTTTAAATAAAAATAGATTTAAAATGTTTTTTTGGTACAAAAAATCCAACTTGGATTTTTTGTCATTGCGGTTGCTGAAATTTATGTTAATAAATGATGTATTATTTGTTTTATTTTTTTTAAAAAAAAAAAAAAATAGGTGACATTTTCTCCTCACTTTGATAAAAATTAGAAAACCAGCCAAGTGGTGGCCTTGTTTCTGTTCGTGAGACGCGCCAGCCCTATCCTTTTAGCCTTAGAGCCAAACACCTTTTTATGTTTTTTTTTCAAAACTCTCATTGTTTTTCTTGCAAATTTTTATTTTTATAAAAATGAATTACAAAAACATGATTATTAAACATCATTAGGTCTATAATCTAAGTCATGGTTTGGAAATGAGTCCTATTATTTAGCAAGACTTTTCAGCTGAAAAGTCAAATAAATTGGATAATGACAACTAAGCTTTGTATTATTGTATATATTGTTGCTGTCTTAATTACCTCAGCAACATGTTGTTAAAAGTAGTTAGTAGCCTACTTGTTTATAAAATTATTTCATGGGAAGCTTCTACACGCCATTCATTCTTTCTTTCTTTATTTTTATTTTTAATTTTAATTTTAGTGGTAATGGAGGTTACAGCACTGACCATGGTCCAGGGGCCTGTCGTTGACCGTATACTTAACGTACGCAACGCAAGCCATACATCAACTCACACGTCACTAGTTTTTGTTTGCAAAAGTGAAGTTTTGGATTACACCCACAAAGTCCCTCCTTAGGCACGTCACCACTCACCAGCTTATTTGGTTCCAGATAAATTATTAAAAGATTCACCCTCAAAGTTTTCCAATTAAAAAATTATGTGACATTATAGATAATTTTTTTATATGATAATTTATTTATATTTATATTTTTAAAACAAAAAAATTCAGAATCTCGTATTTTTGTTGTATTCAGAGTTGATTTCAATGCATGAAAACTCTCTAATATAAAAACAAATCCCATGCAAATAAAATCTAAGGGGGCATTTCAGAATACAATAATAGCTAATTTTTAAAATATTTTTTATTTTAAAAAAAATTATTTTTGACATCAACATATTAAAATAAAAAAAAATATTAATTTTTAAAAAAATATTTTTTAGGAATGTTGTTTGGAACACAATTCTTAGTAATCTCTTAATATGTTTCAAAACTTTATTTTATTTATTTTTAATATAAGTTTGAAATAAATGAGAGGAAATTGTTAGATTACAGGGAAAAAAAAGAAAAAAAAGAGAAAGTTATCCATTAGTACAATTATAACAACAAGAAAATATCAACATGTTTCTTCAAACTATGGGAGTTACATTGGGGTATATTATAATATTCATCTTGCTAGAAAAAATATATAGAGACTCCAAAAGATTTTTTAAAAAGACAATGCCATGCCTTGACAATTCACATGGTCACAATACATTTATGAAGTGATTGTCACTGCAGGATGCTTTTAGGCTTGAAATAGACGCTAAAGTCTCAGGTTTTTTTGAAAGTACAGTAAAGATTGTATAAATTAGGGTTTTTAAAGATATAATAATGATTATTTTTTAAAAAATATTTATTTAAAAATATATTAAAATAAATATTTTATTATTTTTTAAAAAAATTATTTTTAACACTATCATATTAAAATAATAAAAAAATTTAATTTTAATAAGAAAAAAATTTATTTTTCTATAAATATTGTTTGAAACGCAGTTTCAAAGAGCCTCTTAACATATTTCAAAAACTCATTTTGTTTATTTTAGTATAAGTTTGAAAAAGATGAGAGGAAGTCGTCAAATTACAGAAAAAAAAGAAAAAGAAAGTTATTAATTAGTCCACTTATAACAACAAAAAAAATTATATTTTGATGTTAACGTATTTCTTCATGATATAAGAGTTATATGGGGGTATATTATAGTATTCATCTTGAGAAAAAACAAATCAAGATCCAAAAAGATTTTTTTAATTCAGGTTAGCTTTTTTATTTTTAATTGATTTTTGTTAATTTAAGCTCAATAATCACTTCATCTAGGTCTCTAAAATGTTTTTTTTTTTTGTATTTTCGGATATATATATATATATATATATATAGTCAACATAAGTTTTTTTAATGGTATTGAATGCATTGACAATATTTATATTTTTTTTAACATTGACCAAAAATAAAATTAAGTTGACCCGTGAAGAAGCTGGCGCATGACTAGTATATAAAGGCAAAATATCTATACCCGTTGCCATCTTCAAAAGGTGGAAATTTCCATGAAAGATGGTCTTAATCACAACCTTGGAAATACGTCCTCTAGACCATAAAGGGCTCTCTATAGTTCTTGCGTGCACTACTTCATCTCAGCACAACACGTGCGAGGTAGAGCGTAATTTATTTAAATATGTATAATATAACTTCTCCACAAAATGTATAATATGTAATTTATTTAAATTTCATTCTAAGAGCTTTTCACCTATAAATAAAAATATTTAAGAAATTATATGTTTTTTTACTATTCTTAAAAACAAAAAAAAATACCATTTATGATGGATACAACAACAATTTTCACAATCTAAAACCATATTATAGGTTAATAACATTTAAGCAATCACCAATGATAATTTTTTAAATATAATTACAGATATGAATAATTATTGTAAGTAATCTCACTATAAAAAAAATATAAGTACCATCTCATAAATATATTTTTTTTATTTGATATACTTTTATATAATATTAAATATTTTTTGAAGGATTGTATTTAAAAACCGCCCGCAACACGTGTGAATCTACTAATTTTATTTTATTATATACAACACCCCTTCCCGTGGTTCTGAAAGAACGACGGAAATGTGACTCTCGGCTAGCTAAATTTACGTGGTCAGCATATTAATTAAAGTGACAAGGAGCGCCGTGCACGGGAGATTATTCCTCGATTTAGATTGTACTAGATCTTTCGCCATCATTTGTCACGAGTTTTATCCAATATATTTTTTTTAAATAAAAAAATATTTTTTTATTAAAAAACAAATTTAATTTAATGTAATTAAATTTGTATATCAATTCAGAATGATAATCTCATGAAAATAAATCAAAATAAATTATGAAACTCAATTTCTTATGAACTCATTATTAATAGATGAAACCAGAAAAGAATAATTACAAAAGGATCAAAGAAAATAACCTGAATCAACTCAGGTTACTCTTTAAAACCTACAACCTGAGTCATGAGACCATAATAACTCAACAAAAAGCATGTTAAAACAAGTTATGAAACTCAATTATTAATCAACTTGATGTTAAAAGATAAAAATTAAAAAAACACAAAAAAAAACTTGAATCAACCAATGTTAATTTATCAAACCCATGACCAAGTCATGAGATGGGCTCACGAAATATCAACTAACCTGTGACCAAGTCACAAGATGGGGTCAAGAAAATAACCTTATAAAAAATGAACTGAAACAAATCACAAAGTTTAATTATTAATTAACTTAATGTTGAAGGATAAGATTAAAAAAAATCAACTAGAAAAAAAAAAAACTTGAGTTAAACAAGTTAATTTGTTTAACTTGTGATATGAATTATGAGTATAAAATAATTTTATAAAGTAATTTGAAAAATATTAATCTAATATTGAAGGTTGTAGTTAAGATTTTTTTTTAAAATAGATTGAAAAAAGAAAAGGAAAAAAATAATAATTCCATTTAATAGTGTTATACGAGAGAGGAGGGGTAGACTAAAAACTCTTTCCTCTTTAGTTTTTTGTTATTTTCAATAACAAGAAGAAAAATGTAGTGTACATAACTCGGAAATTTCTATGTTTATCTGATCTGGAATCCACATCCAACACCGAGTGATCACCATACGATACCCATACGAGATTCAACTACTTTCCGAATTTTTCTTTCTTTATTTCTTTTTTTTTTCTAAATATAAAATGTCAAAATATCTGTATCCATGTCACTGCATAAAATGTTGGATACAGTGATTTTAAAAAGGAAAGAAAAAAAGAAGAAGTAAGAAGCTACTCGCAGACCTCATTTAGTATTACAGTAATAATTACTTTTTAAAATATTTTTAAATTAATATTTTTTTATTTTATAAAAATTATTCTAACATTAATGTATAATTTAAAAATATCAAAAAATAATTAAATTTTTTTTTTTTAAAAAAAAATTTAATTTTATTTTAAAAATATTTTGTAACACAAAAACAATAACATATCATCAATGTTAGATATGGTCCATGCAAAACTGTGCAGCATTAACATCACATGGCGGACATAAAACAAAGAAGCAAAGGAAGCAACTTGCGCTGTGGACGCTTGTCTTGGTGCGCAACTTGCATTTCACCAATATCGTCACGGGGTGCCTTGCACGTGACCAAGGAACCATCATCGTGCTTCTTTCATAAACCACAACCTCTAAATTTTCTTTTCCTTTTCTTCCCTATAAAAGCCAAAACGTATAAAATTTATGGATAAATGTGCTAATATATTTTATTAATATTCTAGAATACCCACATCACAACGGAAAGTGAAACATGATGCGATTATTATTAGAAAATATTATAAATTATATTTTTAAATTTTATTTAATAATTTAAGTTATTAGGTTGAGATAATTTTCTAACATGATATTAAAATCTTGATAACCAAGCAGTTACGAATTTGAATTTCATTTTTTTTATTTATTTAATAAAAAAATTAAATAAAAAATAAAAAAAACTTGTACACTTTTTTTCATTTGAATGAATATGTTATAAAATAATATAAATTATATTATAAGACTTTACCTTTAAAAATAAATAAATATAAATACATATATTAATTTAGAGTGAATTTATATTATTTTAAAATAATTTTTTTAAAAAATATTTATTTTTTATCAAAATTATTTCTATTTATATCTTCTTGGTTTTGAAATAATAATTAAACACTATTTAAAAAATATAGCTAATGATTGCTGGAACGACAAGAGTTCATGTAGAAAAGAGAGTTGCATTAATAATTGACAATAGGGGTTACATAAATTAAGATGCAACTTAACAGAGAATTAATTTTAATTGTTGGCTTGATTATATGCTGATTAATCCATGATATCCTCCGATGTCCTGTACTTGTTAAATATTGACTAGATATTGTACGGTTCCATTCCATTACTAATAAAATAAAATAAAAAATCCAAAGGAAGAAAGAGGCGAGTAGCCGGTGAAAGCGCCGCTGACTGATACAGTGAGCGGCTGCTGCTGAATTCCGAAGCCGCTGCATGTATACAAAGCCAAGCCAAGCCAGATACACTAAGCAACACAAGCTTAGCTGTCTGTGGACTGCAGGATTCAGTCAGAGAAACAGAATCCAATGGCTGAGAGTTGCTCCTTTAATGGTATTGGTAGGGAGCAGCCTCCCATCAAAGCCTCTTCTTATCTTACAATCATGTTTGTTCGTTTGTTTTAAAAATATTTTTTATTTTTTATTTTAAATTAATATATTTTAATATTTTTAAATTATTTTAATATACTCAACTAAAAAATAATTTTAAAAAAATAAAAATAATATTATTTTAATACATTTTAAAAAAACACTTTAAAATATAACAGCTACTACACTTCCAAACAAACATTTAATTATAAAAAATAAATAAATAAATAAATAAATAAAATAAAATACATTTTAGTAAGTTTATTTAGAAAAATAAGTATTTTTCAGTTAATTTTATGTTTTTAAATTCTATATTATTATACTATTTTAATTTTTTTAACCATAGTTTTTCTAGTTTATTTTTATTTTTAATTTTTTAATATAAAGATTATTATAGTTTTTTTTTATAGTTAGGAATTTAAATGAATAGAAATGGAATATTTTAAATATCTTATTATAATTATATAATTACAGTATTATTGATTTTTTTAAACTTTTATATATAACGAACCTGTTATTTTCCCCCATGAATGCGTGAACAAGATGGCAAGACAAGCTTGACATAACGTTGTGCTTAAAAGCAGGACCAGCCCGCCATTTATGATATTCCTCTATTCATCTATCCTTTCTTATTGCCTCCTACCAATCAAACACTAAAGAGCTTAGCTCCGACCTGGTCAACTCACCCTCTCCCTCTCCCTCTTTTCTCCACTAAAACAAGTTGTTGAGTTAAGAGAACAAGAGGTGGGCTGTTTTGTTCTCTATGTTCTGGTTTATGGACTTGCGTTTAGTGTTTTTTTTAGAAACAAAAGTTGCTCTTTGATTGGTGCCTTTCTTTCTCTGATTTTTCTTTCTTTTTTGCAAAAAAAGGGTCTTTTGTTGGAAAAAAGGAGTATTTTTTGTGTGTTTTGTTTTCACACCTAGATCTACTCCTTTTGCTGTACTTTTGAAACATCGTTCCTTTCAATGTTTCTAAAGCTCAAGTCTTTGATTTGATTGATCTGTAGGAAGGCAGAGAAGTTTCACAAGGGTAGCTAGCTTGGGTTCTTGATTTAATTTTGATGGGGATTTGCTTGAGTGCCCAAATTAAAGCTGAGAGCCCATGCAGCACAGGTATTCTCTCTAATTCTTACTGTCTTTCTATTGAACCCCACGAACATATATGTATCTTGCTTCAGTGGTTATGGCTGTTTCTTTTTTAAGTTTGATTTCCCTGAATATTTTTGTACACCCTTTTTTTTTTACCTGATTAGGTTATTGTTGGTTTTCCATTCATTACCTGATCAGGTTCTGAATATAATTGATTATTTTCTGAAAGGTGAGTTGGTTTGAGCTAAAATGAAGTGTGGGTTTTGAATCCAAATGTGGTATGTTCGCTTGGAAGTGGAATTGATTTTTTTATTTTTTTGGATAACTAGGTTTTTACTATTTTTGGGTTGGTATAGTTTTGTTGAGAACTTTAATTCTGTGAAATTGGACAAGTTTTATGTTCCCGATTTGTCAATGGGGTCTGTTTGGGTTGCTGGCAAATAACATGAAAATAAATGGAGATAGAATCTTAAAGGCTTTTCAGGTTCACTTCAGTATAGGCAAAATGATCAGCTCAATCAAGGCTTTATCTTACATAAGTAATGTCACTTGTTGTTTTACTAAAAGTAGCACTGGAAATTGCTTAGTGATATGGTGGCGGCAATCAATTTATGTAGAGTTTATATTTTTACTTGAGACGCAGGGTTGAGTTCAAAGAATGTTAGCACAGATGGGACTGATCTGAGCAGTACGAGTAGCAAGGTCTCATCTCTTTCAGTGCCACCCACTCCTCGGAGTGAGGGTGAGATCTTGCAATCCTCTAATCTGAAGAGCTTCAGTTTTTCTGATCTCAAGATGGCCACCAGGAATTTCCGTCCTGATAG
This sequence comes from Populus tomentosa, assembly GCA_018804465.1. Classification (NCBI taxonomy): domain Eukaryota; kingdom Viridiplantae; phylum Streptophyta; class Magnoliopsida; order Malpighiales; family Salicaceae; genus Populus; species Populus tomentosa. The sequence goes on from CM031985.1 coordinate 2,984,951, forward strand.
TGTCCTAGGAGAAGGTGGTTTTGGTTCAGTTTTTAAGGGATGGATTGATGAGCAAACATTTGCTGCTGCCAAGCCTGGAACTGGAATGGTTATTGCTGTGAAAAGGCTTAACCAAGATGGTTTCCAAGGTCACAAGGAGTGGCTGGTGAGTTCATTTTCTCCTTCCTTTCACTTCGGTATGAAGCGGAGATATTTTCTGGAGTCAGAAACAATTAAAATTGTGACTGTAGAGTTGGATATCAATAAAATCCATTATGCTGGCAACTCCAAATTTCAGCATGTTATTTCCTATTGCTGACTTTCTTTCCTATTTAGGGTACATAATTAAGCCAAGTTTATTCTAGTTTCGGGTTTAGAGGCTCACTTATCCCGTGCTTTTACTGTAGGCGGAAGTAAATTATCTGGGGCAGCTCTATAATCCTCACCTTGTGAAGCTGATTGGCTATTGCTTAGAGGATGAACACCGACTTTTGGTGTATGAATTTATGCCTCGAGGCAGTTTGGAAAATCATTTATTTAGAAGTGAGTTATTCTTGTTTTATCTCTTGAAATTTTTAAGCCAAAATGGATGTTACCAATAATTTGAAATTTACACCTTTAAACTGTTGCTGTCCCAGGAGGTTCTTATTTCCAACCACTTTCTTGGAACCTCCGAATGAAGGTCGCTCTTGGTGCTGCAAAGGGGCTTGCATTTCTTCATAGTGCTGAAACAAAAGTAATATATAGGGACTTCAAGACTTCTAACATTCTGCTTGATTCGGTATGGGTGATGGGTGAAGCAGATTTTCATACTCCATAATATGGTTTTATTTGATGATTTCAGAAAATCTTTTCACGTTCTATCAGTGCTTCTAAGAATTTCTTTTGCATTATTATTTCAGAAATACAATGCGAAACTTTCTGATTTTGGGCTGGCCAAAGATGGGCCGACTGGTGACAAGAGTCATGTATCTACCAGGGTTATGGGGACCTATGGTTATGCTGCTCCAGAATATCTAGCTACAGGTATTAATCAAATTCAGATGCATTTTCCCAGAGCTTAATTATAATTGTCCTGTCTAATACTTTTCTGTCAATTTAGGCCATTGTTTTTTACTCATTTCTGATGGCCACTCTTCTTTCCTAACTAGGGCATCTAACTGCCAAGAGTGATGTCTATAGCTTTGGAGTTGTTTTGCTAGAAATGTTATCTGGCAGGAGAGCAGTTGATAAAAATCGTCCATCTGGAGAGCACAATCTTGTTGAATGGGCTAAACCCTATCTAGCAAACAAACGCAAGATCTTTCGCATCCTAGATAATCGTCTTGAAGGTCAGTATTCAATGGATGTTGCCTATAAGGTCTCTACCCTTGCGCTTCGTTGCCTATCCATAGAAACCAAGTTTCGACCAACTATGGATGAGGTTGTGACAGCATTGGAGCAGCTCCAGGATTCCAAAGAAACTGGTATTGCCAATGGCGATGTGGGCAACAAGCCCCGAATACGTAGACGAAGTGCCAATGATGCAACTGGTGGAGTGAGTACTGCTGCATATCCTCGGCCCTCTGCATCCCCGCTTTATGCGTGAAATAGAATCATGGAACTTGACTACAGCTTCATCTTTTCATTTCTTAATACAGTGCTGGCAGTTTTGCAACTCACATGGGGATCTTGGCACCAGTTCACGTATATTCATCCAATGATTGTATAGTTTCTTGTTTTGGCTAATGTATTCAAAGTCCCGCTGACAAATTTCCAGGTCGGCCCTGGAAAGAGGAGTGCTTTCGATGATGCTTGTCTTTTAGATTGCAGCACTTGGAAACGGCTTCGGAGTTGAGAATCAGAGAGGCAAGAGCTTTGGGACCCTATATAGTTAGCTCCCGTTTCCTTATCCCACCCTGGCTTGTTGTACTTGATGTATTTAATGTTAGTATTCCTTTTTTTCCTTTCCATATGGATCTGTCAACAATACCTTTAGATGTGTTGCAGTCGGTCGTTTGATTTTTTTTTTTTTTTAAAGAAAACAGAGAAGCTAAGATATGTTTAATGTTCGGTGGATCACTTCATCTAAGCTGTGATTATGTGCGAGTACAAAAGCTATGAATGCACCGTTGTATTTCTCGTGGCTTGTACAATGCCTTTTCAGAAAAGGGAAAGCGTTGCTTTTTTTTTTTTCCGGCTTTTTGCAGAATTCAGTGCGAGATTTTCCCTTGGTTCTGCGAAAAAAATACTCAATCTTATTATTTAATTCTGTAATATAGCACTCGGATCATATAATAACATTATTATCAAATTCGGTAGCCATATAACCAAATCACATAGTTAATGCATTCATGCTGTGCAAAGTGGCTAAAATTTGGAAAAAAAACTGAATTTTGGCAAGCATTATAGAATATACTTGGAGAAGTGAAGAAAAAAAAGGAGAGAATGGAAAGTTGAAGATAATAATGTCAAGTTGTCAACCACACCTTAGACTTCACTGGGAAAGTAGGGGGGAAAAACGAGGGGGCACACGTGGATACTATTGTTATGTGGTTAAAGTCCATGAAGCTTTAGATTTTTGAGCTGTGCAACAGTTAGTCCAACATGGCATATCAGATAGTGCATGAGCAGCACTGAGTTTTAAGTTTGTGGAAAATCTGTTTTAATGTGATCACGGGACCCATGTTCTTGACACCCTAACAAAGCGCACCAACGGATGGCTAGATTGCGCCCGATATTATGCAAAATGCTGTGAGATCAATGTAGCTCTGTGTCCCCCTTCCAGGTTACCTTTGCTACTGTGCAATTGCCCATTCCTGGAGCGGAAAATCTGACGTTTAAGTATTTATTTCTCTAGTAAACAGCAAGCTAAATGATTGGCAGCTATATGTGCTCATTGAGGAAACCATGCTGCATGTCTTTTGTCAATGCCTATGATCAGACCAGACATGCTCACCAGATCAGGGAGTTGTCTAATGTAGTTGGGAGTGGGTTCAAGCTATAGCATTTGATCAAGTTATCGGGAAACAATATAAATGTGTGCTTATCTGGGGAGATAAAATGAAAATGTCATGCATGATGCGACAATGAAGAGACAAGCAACAATGATCTGCAATTTTGAAAAAGTTTTTTTACACATGGTAGCGGACCAGGCTGGGGACTGGGGAGAAGCGGGCTTGAAGGTGCGGGAGGAATGAAACCGGCCACTCAGCCAGATAGTAATTCTGCAGAGTGCAGTCACATTTAGAGCCTCTCTAGAAAAAACGCAAGAGTAGCTCTGCCAGAGGATCCCAGATCAGTTCTCACACGCGAAGACAAGGAAAGCCAAGGAAATGGAAAATAGAAACCTCATCGTGCATCAGATATCACCATCCATCTTTGGGAAAAACTACATCTTTCAGAGGAGATGTGAATTTGTGCCGTGCAATATCACATGCATGTCACGCAGCTTTGAAGGCACGACAAACCTAAATTTACAGCCATCTTGCAAAAATAAAAAGATGATCATTGCCCTTCCTATTTTTTGGATTGCATGTGGATATTCACATTATTATTTATCCCCCATTCATTTGCCATTCTCCTAGGGAGCTAGGATGTGCATTTCTATTTACTGGTAGAAACTGAAATCTTATCCCGAAGTTCTAAGTTCTAACCAATCGTGGCGTCCAGTTTCTCCAATCTAATTTCCCAGTGGTTCTATTTCTCAAGTTGACCATTTCTCTGATGTCGAAGACTTTTTTCCGGTAACTGTTTCCCGGTTTGGTAGACTCGGCCCCTGTCTCCCCAGTGGCCTCTTCCTTAACCTCTTCAATTTCAGAGACAGGTTCAGGGATCCCTTCATCTTGAGAAGAAGTCTCACTGATTATGTTTCCCAATATCTCTACCGCCTCACTCATTTTAGGGCGGGACTTGGGCTGCTTTGCTAGACATCTGTTTGCCAAGGCTGCTAGTTTCTGAGCTGATTTGATGCAACACTGTCCTTCCAGTCGGGGGTCCACAATAAGGTGGAACTTCTTTGAATCAGATACAAATGGTTTTACCCATTCCAAGAGCTTTTGCTCACCCCGAGGTAGGTTTCTCTCAACTGCTCGCCTTCCTGTTATAAGCTCATACATAACCACCCCAAAGCTCCATACATCACTCTTAGCAGTAAGCCTGCCAGTCTGAACATACTCTGGGGCTGCATAACCCACTGTGCCCACAACCTTTAACAATGTAATTATAATGCATAATTAGAGAGTAACTAGTTCTGCTTAACAGTAAAATTATAGGATTAGTTAAAACAAAGAAGAAGAGGCACGCTGCTTTTGTAGAGGTCAACTCAAATTCTATAAACTAGTGTATCAATGGCACTTGAGCAGGTATACATGCTTGAAGATATAACCACCAACAACATTACAAAATTTCCACTTGTATGATATTAACTAGGTACAATGGTTTGTCTCACTGGGACTTGTGCATATTTCTATTTACAAATGTATTTCTCCATGTTTGATCAAAACCTTTCAAACAAGAACAGGCATGAAAATAGAGTGAAAGACGGGGATGCTCTTGATATTATTCTCATATCATCAAGTTTCATCAACAAAATCTACATAAAATCAATGTCTTTCCATCTGAAAATCTCTTTTTTATTTATCTTTCTTGTTTGAACTGATTCATCTTAAATACTCAACAAGGTTTTTTTTTTTTACAAAAAGAGAACAGGGAAGAGGAAGGAACTACTTACTGATGTTGAAACATGACCGAGTCCTTCAGGAGGTCCCTGTCTAGCTAGTCCGAAGTCCGAGAGCTTTGCATTGAAGTCCTCGTCTAGTAGAACATTAGACGCTTTAAAATCTCGGAATATTAGCTGTTCCAATGCATGGCAAACCATAAGCACACAAACAGCTGAGAAAACAACGCAATACATTACAAACCACAGCAGACACTTGACAGAACTCGAGGGAAAATCTCTAGAATTGTCAATTAGCAAGTATCACATCCAAACTTCATAAATAACGAAAATCTATAGAAAGCATGAATTCCTATTATTGTAAATTTCTAAAAACACCAACAGATGAAAACAAAAAAAAAAAAAACTCAATTCACGGATAGAAGCAATTTGAGCATGGCAAACAGAGAAAAAAGAAAAAGAAAAAGGCTTTGAAAGGTCTAAGATTCTATAACCAAAGCAACACAACATTATATATATAATACCTGAAAGTCCATTTCTTCATGAAGGTAAGCCAACCCGCGAGCTGCATCTTGGGCAATTTTTAATCTTGTCATCCACGGAAGAGTTATGGGTAATACCCTCGCTAATAAATGGTCTTCTAAGCTTTTATTATGCATAAGCTCATAAACCAAAAGCCTTTGAATCCCTCTTTCATCATCTTCAGCACAATACCCCACTAATTTAACAAGATTTGGATGCTTAACCACACCCAAGAAATTCACTTCATTAATCCATTCCCTATGCCCCTGTAATACTAGAAGAAAATTATCCAAAACACACAAATTTCATTAATCATTTAGCAAAAAGAAACCCCATTTTTATTTAACTATTAGAACCTCTAAATTAAACACTGTTAATTACTCAATTATAACAAGGAAGGCATGCCTGGAAACCATGACGATTCAACTGTTTTATAGCAACATCCATCTTGGAACCTGATTCATGATCAGCTGGAACTTTAACGACGCCTCTATAAACGCAGCCAAAGCCTCCCTCCCCAATAAGCAAACCTCTACTGAACCCCCTAGTAGCAGATTTGAGTTCGGAGAAACCGAAGACTCGCAAATCATTAGCTCTTCTCTGACTCAGTAACTCGAAGAGCCCAACCGAGTCAGACAAGTCCCTAGAGGAGTAGCAGTAGCTGTCTGAGTCAAGCTCGGACCGCCTTGTATCAAGACTGCTGGACGCCACGCTCAAGGACCTGGCCCAGGATACTCTGGATACCTTCGAAACCGGGGCGTCTTCATCTTCCCTTCTTTCCCCGTTCGAGAAATGAAAACACTTCATTATTCCGAATCCAAAAAAAGAAGAAGAAGAAGAAAAACACAAGTTTTTAAGGAAATGAGGGAGATGGAAGGGGTCAAAAGGAGAGGGTGAGAGGAGGAATGACTAAAATAGTAATTTGATAAGGCTTTAGAATGGAAGGAGAGATAGATGGGGACGGACCCATTTAAATTGGTAGGAAAAAGTGAGGAAGTGGATCACGAGAAAGAGCGCAGGAGGAAGACAGAGAGAGATCAGTGGTTGCTGAGTCGTCGTTGTTCTGTCTTCTTCTATTTCTGTATGGCCAACCATTTTTGAGGTTTGGTGTCTTCTCATCTCTTTTATAAGCTGAGGGGTTTAACCACTGTTTTGTTTTTGTTTTTAAATTTTAAAGATCATGCTTTGTTTTTTATATTATATTATATTGTATTATCAATAGTAATAATTTTTAAACAAAATAAATAAAAAAACTGATACTAAAGTCATGAATTTTTTTTATTATCTTGGACATTTATATCAGTTTGAATATTTTTTGATTAATTTTATAAATTTTAAAATTAATAACCATATAAATTACTAATAATTATTATATTAATAATTACAAAGCTCAAATTTAAAACTATAAAAAAATAAATCTTTTCATTTAAATTTTTATCACTAAATTATTTACTAAGTGGTTACTTCTTCATTGATCCTGACCACTATACTTTTAAAATGGACAGTTAAAGTTATTTTTTTATGGATTTTATAAATTAATTTAAATTACTTTTTTTTAATTAAAAATAGTTACAAGTATTTTCTATAGAAAATATTTTTCTTTATGTTATAAATTTTGATCAAAAGTTCAGATTTTTAACTTTTAATTTATAAATTATACTTTATATCATATTTAAATTTTTTTTAAAAAATAAGTCAGTTTTTATCAAATATATTTCTAAATTTATTAAATTTATTTTTATTGAAACATTTTAAATTATTTTAGAATTGTTATTCATATTTTACTTTGATGATGTTGTTTCTACAAAACACAAAACATGTATATCAAATCAACAATTTTTTATTTTAAGAGATAACTTTTTATTCACACCCTAATAATTTTAACTTATTTTTATCACAAGATATTTATAAAAATAATTTTTAAATTATAAATTAAAGTCAAAATTCATGTTAAATAGACGTTGAATCTTTGATATTTTGAGTTCGAAACAAGATGGGTCTCTCTCTCCAATTCCAACGTCAAAATTATGAGCTCAAGTGTGGAAAAATGACAGGTAAAGATTTTAATTAAGTATGACTATTGATAAAATTTGATTGTTGGGTGTTAACTTTAATGGAAATCGGTGTCACAATTAGAGGGAAGAAAATTAATTCTATTCCAAATTTCAAATGTCAAGCACCTGATTGCCATTTTTAGATTTAAGTTATTATTTATTTATATATTTTAAAAGCTGTTAAAAAAATTAAATTTTTATTTATTTTTTATTTATTTTAAATTAATATATTTTTAGTGTTTTTTATATCATTGTGATATGCTGATATCAAAAATTATTTTTAAAAAATAAAAAAAATTATTTTAATATATTTTTAAATAAAAAAACTTTAAAAAACAATTTCAATCACGATTTTTTTACAATTGATTAATTTTTTAAAAAAATAAGTTTAATAATAATAATATTTTATTAAAAAAAATTGGAGGTCGATTCTTCCTAGCTTTATACTAGGTCGACTCTACCATTGAATTTTAAAACTATAAATAAAACGAGTTTTTTTTTTTTTTTTTTTATGTGCATCTTGAGTTAGGTTTTATAATTTGGGATAAAAAAACCTTGAAGCTCAGGGCAGTTTTGTATTAATGGTGTAACCTTTTTTGAGCACCTGAACGGGTCAGCATATTAATTTCTCGCTTAAATGAGTAAAAAAGTATTAATTTTATAACCTACCACAATTATTGGTTCCCAAAGGGTCCATCTTACGGTCCATATTTATTTCTTTCAATAAATATCTTCAGATCAATTTATATATTAATAAACGCTAAATTTATATTTATTCTTGTACAGTAATAATAATATTTAGAGATTTTAGGGTCAGTATTCAGGAAAATCTTTTAAATTTCTCTTACAATACTAGTCAACATAAAGAATGCATAGTTTAATGTTAATTGATGTACAAATTGGAATGGGAATTTCTTTACTGTCCAATCAATAATAATAATAATAATAATAATAATAATAATGTTTTCTATTTGATCTTCGATGGCTAAAATGCATCATCCCTGTATATAGACCGGGTCCATTTTGCGCAGCCGTACAATCTTAACTGGGAGGACAATTTCAAGAGCCAATGGTTGTTGTTGTAAATTATATATACATAATTTAATGGGTTGATCTATAATTTAAGTTGACTAAGTCAAATTCAAGTATGAACTGCTTGAATAACTCTATTATTTTTTTTTAATAAAAAATATTATTTAATATTAAAAAATAATTAACATAAATTGACATAATAATCTTCAGTGATCTAAATCAAAGTGTATACAAAAAAAAAAAAAAAACATAATGGTGACTGTAAAGTGTGAATTATTACAGGTAAGAAAAACAACACAAGCAAAAATTATCGTTATTAATTGGAAAAACAAAACTTGTGTACAAGCAAGCATGAAGAAGTACTATTCCCCCTTCACAAGCAAGTCTGCATATTGGTTTGTCTCAGGAAACGTATGCACCATAACATCTAGTGGAGATGACTGCCTATTTGACCAATTTCTTCCCATCTATAAAGCTGTTTTATGCTGATCCGTTTCTCCTGTGTTTTATTTTTTATTTTTTTTATTAATATAGATGTTTGGGTTAATTTAGGTATATTTTGATTAATTTTACGGGTCATGAAATTAACGATTATGTAAACCTCTAATAATCCTGGAATTAATTTATGAGACTCGAACTAGTATTTTTAAAAAACAAATCTAAAATTTAATAAATTGAATTACACCTCTTAGTTCATATTTTTATTTGTATACAAACTTACACAAACTTACAAAAATATTAGTTGTGTACTAAAAGCTACACATGACAACGTGAAGTGTCACTCCTTATATAAAAAAAAATGTTACATATATATATATATATATATATATATATATATATATATATATATATGAGTTACTCCTCTTAGTTCATATTTTTATTTGTATACAAACTTACAAGAATATTAGTTGTGTCCTAGAAGCTACATGACAACGTTACATGTCACTCCTTATAAAAAAAAAATGTTACATATATGCATCATATATGCATTTGTCTTGGTTTAGCAACTTTATATATATATATATATATATATATATATATATATATATATATATATATATATATATATATATATATCATTGGCCCGATTGACTACTGAAGTAATTACAACGATGTATTGACCTATTTTATGAAGAAAAGAAAAGCAATAAGAAGAAGATCACCATTCTACATTGAATATCGAAAGAGAAAGACTTTATTTGTATGATGACCATGTAAACCTCAATACAAGAAGAAGTCGATCCCAATATATCCCGGACTTTGCATGATGACTATGTACACCTCAATGCATGAAAAAGTCGATTCCAATATAACCTAGTCTTGCTTTATTGATTATTAAATGGTTAAATAAGAAAAAATCAACCCTCTCATAAGGAACATGTGGCCTTTTTAGTATATTGGATATGAAAGTGCGTAATTTGTTCTAGGTCTAAAAAGCCAACCAAAACATTTTTAAAAATAACAATAATATTGGTAGAGGGTAGAATAGATGCTTTAAGACCTTTTATGCTAAAACCAAATGTATAGCACATTAGAATAATACCAAAAATGTTTTTAAGATCATCTTTTTATCATACAAACAAGAAACCATAAGCCCAGGCAACCTGCCTCGACCTAACTATCTATGGGTTTAGAAGCTACATCCAAGTCCAGCACCGATGGGCCTAGTCAATGTGTTTTGGCTTATTTTGGATGCCAAACAAGCTTAATTATGTGACCGGAGCTCCGAACTCCATGAATCATCCATAAAAAAATAAAATTATTTTTTAATAGTGGAACAATTCTTCAGTCTTTTCATAAAAAAAGTAAGATTCATGGACTATAAATACTCCATGAATTTTTCAAGTAAAAAATTTATAATTTCTTCATTCTTTTTATGTATATTTTTGCAGAATCTCTCTTCCTAAAATATCATTCCATACACAATTTTTTCTATAAAAATGATCATTTAAACTTTTGAGAGTTCCAATAACTATATAAAAAAGAATCTTTTATATAGGTATTTGGCTTTCCACATTAGACTATCACTGTTTTCGGTTAAGAAAAATAAATCATATTGCAAGAACTAAATAATACACCTCTTATTCAACCACATAAACCTTGCATATCTGAAGATTTTCAATTTATGATTTCTTGCATTCTTTTTATTGAATAGATTTGTTGAATTTGGTAATAACTATGAAACGAGGGAATTGGGGGTTGTGATCCTTGATAGATTACGAATTTATGATCAATGATTTCTAGCATTTCCTTTTCATTGCTGGATTGGTTATAAGCGTAGTTTCTTTTTCATGTTTTTTTACGCAAGTATAGAGGAAAAAGGAAAATTTCCCTTTTCTTTTGATAATTTTTAAGATTTTATTATAAACTATTAATGATTTTTCTAATTATCTTAAAATATAACAAATTGAATTAGTTTTGGTTAATGTATTTTTTTGTCAAAAGTCTACTTTATCCAACTCATCAGATCACACGGCAAGGAGTAATTTTAAAATTGGATGGAAACTTGACAAAGGACCATATTAGAAGGACTGTTTTAGCGGAGAAGATAATATAAATTAAAATAAATGTAAAGTGGCCAGGATAGGAAAATGTCAAAAGCATAGAGCCCGTATGGTTTGTCCCCATATTGTTCATAAAGTTACTTCAAGATATTATAATTACTAGGTACATGACCCGCGCGATGCTGTGGGTTATTTTTTTACATAAAAAATATTAAAAAAAAAAATTTAAAAATTTTAGGTTTTTCTGTAAAGTTATACCCAAGAATCTTAGGTTTGGCTATAACGCCTGACCTAAAAGTAATATTTATAATATTAATAATAAAATTAAACTTGCATGATCCAAGTTTAAATGAGCCTGACTGCAATACCGAATCCAAGAATATTGGATGTGGGTCTGGCTATAAGGTCGTGTCATAAAAGTGTGATAATTAAATAGATTAATTAAAAAAAACAAAGAAAAAAAATCAACAGGAAGGAAAAAACTAATGAAAAAAAAGAAAAAAATGAACTAATTGGGTTAACACTTTAAACCAGGTTATCCTGTAAAACCTGAGATTCACGTCATGAAAGTTTGATAACTAAATAGAAAAAAAATGACAGATTTACCCAGAATTAACTAGGTTAACTCATTAAACCAAATTAACCCGTGAAGCCCAGGATACGTGTCATGAAAGTATGAAAATTCGATAATTAAATAGAAAGAAAATTAACTTTAACAAACTAAACTAAATGAAAAAAATAACTCGTCAAATCAGGTTAACCCATCAAACCTGAAATTCATATCATGAAAATCTGATAACTAAATAAAAAAAATTTAACATTAACAAACTAAATCAAACAAAAAAAATTCATTAAAAAAGAGAGAGAAAAAAACAGTTATATAATATAATATAATAATAATTATAATTATAATGAAAAAACGTGGGGAAATTTTTTTTTTTAAAAAAAAAACATGGTGAAAGCTAAAGCTAAAGCTAAATTCTCAACCAACTCAATATTGAAAAAATAAATTCGACAAAGATAATTTAAAAAAAAACATGTGGGGGAAACACTGCAGCCAAACAAAAACCATGTAAGGAAAACACTGTACTAATCTATAGTTTTTTTTTTGTTTTGAAAAAAGCTACATAACTAAGTTCTCAACCAGCTCAATATATAAAAAAAACCGATAAAGGCTATTTAAAAAAAGAAGAAGAAGAAGTCAATTTTGGGTAAAAGAAATGAAAAAAAAACATGTAAAAAAAGGAAACAAAAGCAAAAAAAAAAACACGTGGGAAAAACTATAGTGTTTAAAAAAAAATCAAGAAAACTAAATTTTCAACCAGCTCAATAGTAAAAAAATAAAATCATCAAAAATAATTCTGAAAAAAACAAAACAAAAAAAAGGAAAATATGTAAAAAATTACAATTTTGGAAAAAAAAGAAAAACAAATAAAAAAATAAAAAAAACATGTGGGGAAAGCTAAAGTTAGATTATTAGCTAGCTCAATATTGAAAAAATAAATTCGATAAAGATAATTTAAAAAAAAAACATGTGGGGAAACACTACAGCAAAACAAAAACTATGTAGGGGAAACACTGTAGCAATCCATATTTAAAAAAAAAAATACAAAGTTAAATTCTCAACCAACTTAATATAAAACAAATAAAATCTACAAAGACTATTTTGAAAAAAAAAATGAATAAAGAAATCATAAAAAGAAAAAAGAAAATAATATATGAAAATATTATAGTAATCCACAATGTTTTAAAGAAAAAAAACTACATAGTTAAATTTTCAACCAGCTCAATATTTTAAAAAAATTAGTAAAGATAATTTTGAAAAAAAAAATTTAAAAAAAGAAACAAAAAAAAGAAGAAGAAATCAATTTTGGGTAAAAAAAAAAATATGTAAAAAAAACCAAAAACAAAAAAAAACTAGCTGCTACAGTGAAAAACCTACGCGTTTTAGAGTTATACAAGGTTGTGTCATAAAAATGTGATAATTAAATAGATTAATTAAATAAAACAAAGAAAAAAACAACAGAAAAAAAACTATTGAAAAAAAGAAAAAAAATAAATTAACTGGGTTAACCTGTCAAATCTGAAATTCACGTCATGAAAATTTGATAACTAAATAAAAAAAAAATGGACGGGTTCATCAAAAATTAACTGGGTTAACTCATCAAACTAAGTTAACCTGTTAAGTCAGGATACATGTTATGAAAGTCTGATAATTAAATAGAAAGAAATTTAACATCAACAAACTAAATCAAATAAAAAAAATTCATTAAAAAAACAAAAAAAAATTAAAAACAAAAAAAAGAATAAGACAATTAAATAATATAACATAACATAATATAATAATAATAATGAGTAAAGTGAGGCGTGAAAAAAAAAAAAAAAAAAAGAAGAAGCTTTCATTCACTGATACATAGAAGATGTAGGGAAAGCTACAGTACTTTCCCCATACATTTTAGAGTTATTTAATAGTCATTTAAACTTTATGTAATAATAAAATAATACTACAAATATAACTGCTTATTAATTAATCACATAAAGATGGTTTCTTACAGCTTAAATATTTTTTGTTCTTTTAGGTAATTTATTTATTAAAATTATATTTAATTGTTTGTAATTATCGTGTTCATGGAATAATTAGCTAAATTATGAAAACATAAATTAATTTCTTATGGGGCATGAAATCGATCAATTTAACAATTCATTAATCAAAGGGCATAAATGTCAAGTAAATGGTGAGCACACGCCAAGAAATTTAAACCCAAAATTAAGTGGATGGTTTTTTTTTTTCTTGGATCAATTAAATAGATGCTCGGAATATATTATTTGAGATAAAAATAAATAATTAAATAAATTTTATATTAGAATTAAAGGTGGGTGAATAAAACGATAAGAAAGCAAGTAGGAGGGGAGGATGGTGATGTTAGCCTGTCAGTGTTGGAAAAGGAGACGGAGAGGTCAAGATTGACCACGGAGGCTCTCATCATCTGTACGACGACGTTGCAGAGATCTGACTCCCTCTCTTTATCCGCCCGCTTGTTGTGTCTAGTCACACTGTTTGTTAATTGTGATTCGGACCCTTCCCACACAAGCATATTCTCTCTCTTTCGTACACTGCCGCTGCCGTCTCTTTCTTTTACAGCGTCTTTGAGATAAAGGTTTTTTTAAAATAAAAAATATTTCTCTTATATCTACCTATCAAAACCAACTAACAAAATAAATAAATAAAAATTTAAATTTAAAAAATCATAGATTTTTAAAAGCATCATATCTAACAGCAAAAACAAGAATTGCCTTCATGTGTTATTAAACAGATAAGTTGGGGAATTAGCATGTAAAATGTAAATAAATAGCGAATATAAAAGCAAAAAGTTTTTACGAAATAATATATTTTTGGATGTCACGGTTAGGAGCCATGACATTATTTAAACTCATGATTAATTGATCAACTGGTTCGCTAAACTAGCTAATTGATTCATAATGAAAATCACAAAATTGTCAAAACCGTATCCCATGACAAGACTTTTAAAATCTAAAAATTTAAAGGTCGAAGTAACGATTCCATAGTTACTTTTAGAAAAAAGGTCTCCAAAAATTTTTATAAAAAATTGAGTGCGATCCAACAATCGATTAAAAAATTATGGTTTTATTGAGACATCATTCTGGTCTATTATCCAACGATCGATTCCATAGTTGTCATGCTTAGGAATAACAATATTTAACAAATATCACGTTTCAGAAAATATTATTTTGCCAAAATATTTAATTTATTGTGCTTATTTTTTTAAAATTCCTTTTTAAACTTTGTCCAACTTCTAACTTCTAGCTTGACAGGTCAATCTAGTAATTTATTAATCTAGACTTAATGTATGTTTAATATTATGATGCATGATATTTTTTTAAAGTGTTTTTTGTTTTAAAATACATCAAAATAAAGTTTTATTTTTTTATTTTTGATATCAGTACATCAAAACTATTGGAAAATACTAAACAAAAGAATCAATTTGATGCATTTTCAAGCCAAACACAATTCCAAACACAAAAACAAACATGGTTTTAATCCATGTAGAGTTTCAAATGAAATTGGATAAAAATTGACTTGGTGTGACTTAATTGATCCAATAAATTAACCCATGATTCAATTTATCCAATCAAAACTCAAGTTAATGTTTCTTAAAAAAAAACTCAAAACAATGTTATTTTAAATTAACCTAAGTTAACCTACCCAATCTGTTGCTCAGACTTTACTTAAGTAAAAAGGCAATATTACTGTTGTTCCTTTTAATGCTAGTCGTTAACACTTGATTATATTCATAACTATAAAGTCTCATAAAAAAATAAAATGTAAGTTGGATTTATTAGAAGAATAGGAATATTAAAAGAATAAGAATAAATTTTCTAATTGACTTTTTAGTTTAAAATTAGACTCGGTGCTCGCACTTTGCTATGGGGTCAGATTATTGATTTTAGTAGAAAATAATGTCAAACTACTACAAGCATGTTTTAAAAAAGAAAGAAACTTATAAAACAATAATCTGAAAGGTAGATGGATCAATTTGTCCTGGTTAATCCGAGTTAGCATGACAAACCTATAACCTCGATAATCAGGGCCCAGCCAGCATATGATATCCATTTAATCTCGTAATCCAAATCATGAGATTGGAATAACCCGGTAAAAGAATAAAGATAATTTTTTTTTTAAAAAAGGTAATTTTTCAAACCAAAGCACTATACTTGAAAAATCATAAAGTTCAATTCTCAATCAATCAAATATTGAAGGATAAAATGGGGAAAAATAATTTTAATTATACAAAAAGATTTTAAAAAATAACAATTAAAAGAATAAGAATCAAAATTTAAAAACCAAATAAATTTTATATTTGATTGAAATTGAAAAGAAAAATCAATTTAGCAAAAGGACAAAAAAAATCAAAAGAATTAGGATCAAAACTGACATAAAAATTAAAAACAAAATTATGATTGAAATATGAAATTGAAAAGAATAATAACCTTTTCAAAAGGGCTAAGACATAAAAATAGAAAATAAAATAATGAGGATCAAATTGAAAAACATAATACTATTAATTTAAATTGAATGATGAAAAAAAAAACCTTCAACATAAGGGCCAAAAACAAAAATTATAAATCTAAAAATTAAAGACTAAAGTTAAAATACCAACAATATAGAGCGTCTAGCTATAAGTTTTTAGGGATGAGAAAGAAAACAAAGGCCCATTAAAAACGACCCAGATCACCAACGCCAACATGTATTACTCCTAAAGAAAAATGATGAAGTGACACTTTCAACAACATGATAGAATGTTATTTTTAGATGTCGAAAGGAATCACACAAGCTGTCCAAAAAGCGTGGGTGCCTTTTGGTGCCATAGATGCATCTATTCTTTTTAAATATATTTATTTAGTCAAACACCAAGTTTTCCACGAGTTGACTTAATAATAACAAAAAAAAATTATAAAAATATGAAAAAGCTCCTGGCTTTAATTTTAGATTTTTTTTTCTTTTAAAGGTATTTTGGTATGTTCATTGTGCCTTTTTATTGTTTATTATTTTTATATTTAGTCAAATATCAAATTTCTCCTCACTTAAAATTATAATAACAAAAAAACTGTTATGCAAATACATAAATGTTCAATGAGTCTAGTTTTATTTTTTTTTATTTTTGCTTCCAATGATGTTTTAGTCATTTCACTATGTAATTAAAATGAGAAAAAAACTTATTTATTCTCAATCAATTTGATAATGAAAAATAGATCTAGTGAAAATACTTTAATAGCCTTGATAGATAATATTAAATTTTTTTGATGGAGGGACAAAATTATAATTACACTATTCTATCATTTTATGGTGTTGATAGTAGATCTTATTTTCAACGTAAAAATCAATCAAGTAATATAAATGTTAGTATAATTATGATATTGTGAACACGATTGAATATAATAAAAAAATAATACTTATATATCTTACCCATATATCCTTTGATCTATGACAATCCTAAAAATGTGAAACGAACCTATAAATAAAACTGACTATAAAATTGCTCTCATCAGCGTGTCAGGTATGGTATCTACCATTTTGGTGGACTTATTGTTAACTTGAAGTACCACATTTCATTTTTTACATCATCTTAATGTGAATTTGTAAGACGTAAATTTCTCTCAATTAGTTGTTAATATTTAAATAATAAATTCTAATACAATATATTTTTTAATTTGACAAGTTTTTCTATTATGCCTTCGCTTATCGTATATGTTGCATCTATTTTAGTTATGCCCCTCTCTTGTATATGTCTTATCATGTAATCTAGTATATCTACTTTAATCAAGACTTGTTTTTCATGATGAGGGTTTTACGCCTAGTATATTCAATCCATAATAGTTTATTGGCTAAGGGATGGAATAGAGGAGTATATGAGTTTTAGTACATTTCAAAGTTGTTGAACATGTTAAAAATTAGGCACGGTCACCACGACATGTTGTGCAATATGCAATAAGGTGTAAACATGATTGATGCAACATTTTCCATCCTTCCTGTATTTCAACAGTTTGTTGAATTTATTATTCAACACTAGGTTTAAGTGGTGTGAAAATATCTCATTTTAGTGTTGAATTTTTTTCTCTAAATGGTTTCTCAATTTATTTGAATTTGTTGTTGTTTCACAAAGTATTTGTGGAGGCTATAATATATGAAAGGAAATGAAATCTTATGCATGGGCTACTTGATACACACAATTCTTATCTGACCTATAAAAGGTCAATTAGACTAGAGTGGTAACAAGAAATGCTCGTCCATATGTTAAGATGTTATGAATTTTTTTTGATATATTTATTGCCATATTGCCATAATGATGGCCCTCATTATATGAAAATGTGTATTTTTTCTTTAGTTCGCCTTATAAACAATTTAAAATTCTTGGGTTCTTCTCAATTATTTGACCATACCATGCATCAAATTTCACTTTGATATTTCATAATAAATCATACCCAAAATGATTTTCAAAGTCGAATCTTTGAAATTGGTGTCAGAATTACTAACAAAATAATCCAAATAATATCGTTGAAATCCAACTAGCTGAGACCATTTTTTATTAACATATATTCATTTAATAATATACCAGTATGACTTCAAAACTAACTACAATCAACAACTTTCAACAACTTTAAAACTAATACATATACCAATATGACCACATTTAATGTATTGTTTAATATAATCTAAGAACCATATCTAGTTGTAACTGGTTTTTTCTTCTACTAGAACAAAATCTAAAGGAAATATCCCATTATTCACTTCAAAACTAACTACAATCAACAACTTTCTAATAAGATTTTGTATAGGTAGATATAATCAACATTCATCAGTTGCCTGCAATACCTTTAACCTTCAATTAAAGCTTCAAATATTATTATAACATCATCAAAATATCCATTATGATCCCATTAAACATATATATTGGAATTCTAGTTAGAATTTTAAATGACTCTTCTTATGAATTAAAAAGGTGTTTGAGAACCTTATAATATGAGGTATTGCCATATTGCATACTTATTATTGTTTGGATGACAACAATGTTTAATCTTATTTAACTATCACAATTATAAAAACCTTTGATGCAATAAATTTTAAATCAAGCTAGTAGTGGATTTCTCTAACGGATGCATTGACATATATTTGAGGACTAGTCAACTTTGAAATCTTGAACAAATTTAAAATTTTATTACTTTCTATACATGTACCACTTGTTTTCTAGTGCATTCATATGCATCAATTGCTTCAATTGGATAAAGTTCCTTAGATATCCTGATTAGTTATAAAATTTAACATAAAACCACAATTGATTTAATTTAAACCTAATTAATGAAATTTATATCATTAATTGCTTCGATTGATACCTAATTGTTTTAATTGGATAAAAATCTTGTATTATCCCTATTAGTCCTACAATTCTACTTAAAATCATAATTTGATCCAATATAAACCCAATCGATGTAATTTATAACATTAATTTCTTCACTTGATACCTACTTGCTTCAATTGGACAAAATCCCCAATTATCCTTACTAGTCCCACTTAAAACCTTGATTAATGTATTTTAAACCTAATTACTATGGTTTATAACATCAATTGCTTTGATTGATACCTAATTGCTCTGCTTCATGCCTTATTACCAAGGTTGTCAAAAACACCTTTTTGACACGGCACGGAAAATTAAAAATAAACTCGAATCGTAAAAACATATTGTAAAATCGTAAGGAAATTTTTTTCATAACAAATTCAAACACCTTAAAATGTACGGTTCAAATACAAATTCATGCATAGTTCAAATACCTTAAAATACATTGTTCAAATATAAATTCATAAATAATTTAAACAACTTTTCATTAACTAATAATTGATTATAATAACCACCAATAGAGGGGTCAAAATTATTCATGAGGCAAAGATCTTAAGACAACTTACCACTCAACCGCAATCTTAATTTTACAAATCGTAATCTTAAGTTTACTTTTAGAAAACTAAAGACAACAATATTTGCAATGATAACACACAGTCAGGTATGCATAATAACATTAGTAACTCCAGAATGCTTTCAACCTAAAGGGAGGAGAGTAGCAAAGTCATTCATAAAAAACACAAAAAGAGGGCATTAAAATAACATATAACTAGGTTCACCTCATTTATAAAGTCAATGTAATGAAGAGCGCCATGCTTAAACTGGGTTTCACCACCAGGGAAAGTGAGGAATTCACCAATAACTTTCACCCAGTTTTTATACCCTTTAATTTGTGCAAGCTTGGTGTGGGGAACATTATGGTACCATAATTGCAACAACACAGAGTATTAATCCAACATTGCGAGAAAATGATAGGTATTCATTTAACTTGCATGAACTTATAAAACATATCTTTTTCCTACTTGCAAGCCACTCAATTGGGTGTTTATATCCTTCAGGAAGAGGAACAAGACAGGTTGGGGGTTCCAAACACTGGCATCCTTCATTGTCAATTCTAAAAACTCACTTCAATTCTCTCATATAAAAAGATTCTAAAACTAAGTTTCATTTTCAGCTGAGTATTGACATCAACAGCAAGTAAGTCACCTTTCTTTGTTCTAGAGGATGTGATGGTCTGTAAAATAATGAGAAAAAAGTCAATAAATTAAAATGTACTCAGTAGCTTATTTGATTTTCATGGTGAAATCGGTTTGATTTTACGAATCTGACTGATTTTGAGCGAGTTTAATTGAGTTTGACTGATTTTACTGATTTTCGAGTTTTTAACCCTATTTTACATGTTTTATATGTTTTGACTCGTAAAATCGTACGATTTTACATGTCAAAACGCATTTTTGATAATATTGCTTATTACTTCAATTGGATAAAATTCTCCTATTATTCCATATAGTCATAAAATCATTATAAAACTCTAATTGATCTAATTTATAACTAATTAATATAAGTTATAGCATCAATTTATATCTAATTGATCTAAATTCAACTAAACTCAATCTAACAAAATAAATTAGAACAATAATCCCTTAAAGCCTAGAATAATCACAAAATAACAACCAAATTCATAAAATTAAGAGTGAGATAGAGTGCTTACCTTAATTTGTTGAAGAAAAAGAGGTGGTGAAAGTGGCAATGATTTTTTGACATGTATTAGTTTCTATAGTATTATAAAGGGAGCGGCTTAAAGATTTGGTTATGAAATATAGCTTTGATTTGTTTTTTTATAGGATTATAACATTTTAATTAAATCCTTTTTATATTATGATATTTCAATTCAATCCATACTAGTTTTAGTGTAATGTATTATTAATCAATAAGGTCAAATCAATGACCCCAAGGTCCATAACCACCATGGTGTAACAAGAAAGAGTGAAAACGCAGAACTACGTACGGAGAATGTCGTCCCCACCCACAACGTACGTAGTAACGTACATACAACTGTAAATTTCAGGGGCACGTGAGTGTTCAAAGTTAGGAAGATCATGCATGATCGATCCTCTCCTGGAACCTATGGCTATGGGTACAGACTTTAGAGCCGTGTACGTACAAACACGGGATCTGTTCCATTGATTGAACATTATGTAACAGCCTCTGCATGAATCTTCACCTTCTACTCGTAGACCTCTAGGTCCTCAGCTTCACAAAAATAAATAAAAAACCAACTAGTAATTCACCATTTTCTTTTTTATTAGATAGAATTCCTTGAGGAGTATCTATAACAGACATACGAGTTTGTAATTTCTTGCCTTTGATGGTTGGATTGCAATCGAGGAATCCTCTCCTTGAGCCGTTCAAGCTTGATGCAGGTGTTTTACACAATCTTAATTATAGATGTAATATACAGTCTTCAGCTAACAATATTCACAACAAGTTAAATAAGAATATAAAATTATAACTATAACACAAGAAGCAGAATGACCAGCAAGAACAAGAATTAAAGAGAGGGAAGAGGGAGTTTCAAGAACACTAACGCAGACCAGAACAAATTACATTAACCACGCAACATGCGCACTCTCTCGAAATTCCCATCCCCTAAACAACACGCATTTTGCTTAGGAAACAGAGGGAACCATGAAATTAAATCGCTATTTATACTAAATTAAAGTCCTAATTTACATGTTATGGCTACGTACCAGCTGCTAGACTAAAACAGTTATATAACCCTTTCTGTTGTATTTGAAAAACTGTTATGGTGAAAGACAATACCGATACCTTAACTCGCTGCAGGATCTCGAACTTCAAAGAAAGATCGATTCTTCACGACAATATCATACATGTGGAGAGGTTTGAAGCTATCGAAATCTCGAGGAAGAGAAATGAGATGGGTCGAGTCGTCAGACTTGTGAAATTGCAGAAGGTTGGGCTGGTTGGAGTTATAGTAGCGAGTCCAGCCAAGTTCTGCTAGTCGCTGCTCGAGTTCGGTGTAGGAACGGATCACATGGTTTGCTGGGAGATAGACAAGGACCCTGGGTCTAGCCCCAGGAGCCGTGGCTGTGCCTGGATGGGGTGGCTCTTTCTGCTCGAAAGACTCTCTTGTAGGATTTGTTATCAGGCGAGCCACTCCGTTCTTGTCAAATATCCAAACACCGGACATGGCGAGCTGAGAGAGGGAGGGGGGGAGGGAGATGGCTAGAGACGTAGAGCGAGATTGCAAGATGGGTGCATGTTCTGTGTGTGATGTATAAACATATATTAAGAAGGTGGGAGGAGAGCATGTGACTAATGTGATTTAGTTTCTTTCTAAGACGACCACGATAATCTAAGCTTAGATTAGTTAGAATCCTTGAAAGACAGAGAGGGGGAGAGAGAGAGAGAGAGATGCAGACCTGGGAAGCGGGAAATGAACAGTTCTGCACAATTACTACAAGGCCCTCTTTCAGTGCACTAGGAATTGATCAAAGATTTTTAGTACAAATCTCTAATGCTAGCAGATTGACCGGCCGTATTTAGGCTAGTTTTGCACCAGTACTCCGCAATCCAGAATCAATGAATAATATTATTGAGTTCCTGTTATTATATTGCAAAATTCAAAGCAAAAATCTAATAGAAGTGTTTCTATATATATATATATATATATATATAAAATGTATTCAATCGAGTTATTTAATATTGACATCTTTATTGATGGTTACGTGGTCTATATCCCTATCATATAATTTGTGTTATAAATTTTGAGTAGGATCAAAAAAAAAAAAAACAAGTTTAAAATTATAATGGATCATGAAACTCAACCAAACATCCAAGATCTAAATCATTAAAAAGATCTAAATCATCCAAGTTAAATTAAATTAAAGGAACCTAAATCAAGATAAAAATATTAAAATTAATGAAATAAAAAGTGAATATAGTACTAAATCATTAAAAAGAAAAACATTTGTGTGGACAAAATGAATACGTAAGATCAAGAGAGGTCAATATTCAAATAATAGAAGGTTGGGAGTTTATGTACAAATGATAAAAGGGGTGGGGATAAATATGCAATTAACAAGATGTTAGAACTATAAATATCATTCTATTTTCTCTCTTGGAGGGACTGGCAAGAGTAAGAGAGAGAGAGTTTAAAGAGAGGCTGGAGAGAAGATATATTGATGGTAGAACAACTGACAGCTATAACTCCACCTTCCACCGTTAGATCAGCACGATATTCGGATATGTTGTTCTCATCCATGTTGTGTACATTGTCACCATAGGGATTTTCTATATCAATTTCTGTTTGAGAGATACCGAGAGAGGAAAATATCTGGGAAAATACACTTCTTGATAGTCTTCTTTGCTGTCTGTTTTCTCTTTCGGCCACCATTGGATTAGGCTATAACTTGGATATGTTGTTCTTCCTGACTCTGTCTAGATTCTGAATGGTGGAGATCTAAAACAAACATTCGGTATAGAAGTTGTGTATCTCGCACAGTAGGTCTGCAAGTTTGAGGTCAGTTCGGTTAAACCCATATTTCTGAAAATTTCACCATTTGATGAAGTTAATATTTGGACATGTTATACTTATAATAATGCATTATAACTTGACATTATAGATTGTTTGGAATATTATTCGTTTGTTATTTATGGTTGATAGAAATTGTGTCAAGGATTGTGTTTAGAAGAATATTGTTTAGAATGTTTGTAAAATCAACAAGAATGTTTTATTTTGACGTTAAGAGGGAAGATTGAAATAAATAAGATAAATTGGCTCTTATAAAGATATATATATATATATATATATATATATATATATATATATATATATATATATATTTTACAGTCTTAAAAGATATGTGACATGGCCAGGGGTTGAGATGATAGAGAAAAAGTTAAATTATGGATGTTATGTGTAATTGGAAAGGTTGATGAATCTGAACAAATTCATCTCCTAACTTTTGAAGAGAATTCAAGTAGAAGGATGAGATATTTATGATCAATTTTCTTCATAGTAATTGTAGTTTTGGATATTAGTTAACTAAGAAATTGATCTTGCTCAATATGGAGCTGTAGAACCCCAACTATAGGTCATCAACCGAGATTGGGTCCTGACAGACCCTGTGGGGTAGTGTTTGTTGATAAACAATTTTGACTATCTCAAAGGCAGAACTGGGTTCTCCTTCCTTCAGAGAACTTGTAGTCTTGTGTATTAGCTTTCCAACGAGACTAATTTTGCTTGAAACAAAGTTCTATAACTCTAGATATAGTTAAAAATCTGATGAGTGTTCAGGTAGTAACAGTTCAAATGTCTAGATAGTAACAGTTCAAAGTTAGACAGTAACAATTAGAAATTAGACAGTAACAGTTCAAAGTTAGACAGTAACAATTAGAAATTAGACAGTAACAGTTCAAAGTTAGACAGTAACAATTAGAAATTAGACAGTAACAGTTCAAAGTTAGACAATAACAATTGAAAATTAGACAGTAACAGTTCAAAGTTAAACAGTAACAGTAGACTTTCACGAGAATACTATATAAAAGAATTGAGTCATATGAAAACTTGCACATTGAGATACTAACTCTAAAAATATACACGATATATGTATGTATGTTATTATAAAGAAAGGAACATGCATAATAAAATAACATATGAGTAATGGATGAATATGGATTCTCTATAATATCGGTCTGAAGGAATGATAACTATGGTTGGATAAAGGATGACAACATTAATGGGTGTAATGAGAAAAATGTAAGATATAAAGAAAGAAATGATTGAAAGAAAGATTTATTAACTATTGATATGATTATTATAAAACATATCCTTGAATGAGAAAAAATTATGAGATGAGTCTGTGACTGCAAGAGGGACCACCAGTGTGGTGCAACAGCAGCAACAAGGGAGCACGAGTAGAGCTTCTACTGTAGGTAGATGACTTTCACCTTCCTTTTAAATAATGTTGAATAATGAAAATACTTTATCATGAATGTTACTGTATTGTGTTAATTTAGATATCAGATTACCAAATGCTTAAAATATTGACAAATGGTTAATTAACTTCAGTTGATGGCATCTGAAGAGATGACCTTGAACAATGAAATACCTTATCATGAACGTTGTCGTATTGTGTTAATTCAGATATCAGATTGCCAAATGCTGAAATGTTGACAAATGGTTGATTAGCTTTAGCTAATGGCATCTGAAGAGATGACCTTGAACAATAAAATACCTTATCATGAACGTTGTCATATTGTGTTAATTCAGATATTAGATTGCCAAATGCTTAAATGTCGACAAAGGATTGATTAGCTTCAGCTAATGACATCTGAATGGATGACTGGGACAAATGATTGATTAACTTTGGCTAATGGTGTCCGAAGGGATGACCGGGATAAATGAATTATTAGCTTCGTTTGATGGCATCCAAATGGATGATTAGGACAAATGATTGATTAGCTTTGGCTAATGGTATTCGAAGGGATGACCGGGACAAATAAATAATTAGTTTCGGCTAATGGCATCTGAAGGGATGACAGGGATGACCGGGACAAATGATTGATTAGCTTCGACTAATGGCATCCGAAGGGATGACCGGGACAAATAAATGATTAGCTTCGACTAATGGCATCCGAAGGGATGATTGGGACAAACTATTGATTAACTTCGGCTAATAGCATCCAAATGGATGACCGGAATAAATGAATAATTAGCTTTGGCTAATGGCATCCAAAGGGATGATCGGGATAAACGGTTGATTAGTTTTGGCTGATGGAATTCGAAGGGGATGGCTGGGGTGAGTGAATAGTTAACCTCGACAAATGATGTCTTAAAAGAATAGCCGGATTTAAGATTATAGTTGATTGCAAGAATTGATGCATATATATGTACCGCAAGTTGTGTATACCAAGAACATAAAGGAATTACAAATGTCACGCTTCAAACATGAGATAATGTTAATGCTTCATTAAACTGCCAGACCATTTTCTTATTGTTATTATTATTATTAAGTAATTGTATTCTTGTAAATGTTTTGTACTGCAGTAGGGACGTCATACCAACAAGGTGCCTAGGAAACCCGATACACGGGAATCTACTTTTGCAATGAATCATGTAGTTGCATTCTAAATCATGATGTATTTTATATGAAACAATATACTGAATGTATAACTATTATTAGATCCTTTTAGATTATATTCATGATGACTATTTGTAGGATAGAATACAAACTCATGATTATGCATGGATATTTTAAATGTGAACTTCTAATCATGCAAACATAATATTATGAGTTTATGTAAGATTCACTTTTAAATGAAATGTTAATTGTTGTTGATGTATGGATTATATATTGATGATGTGAAGGGAATATGTTCACCGATTACCGACACGATGTGTGGCAAGTAAAAAAAAAATTGTTGTTGTTTTGGGCTTGAAAAGCCGGGTTGTTACTTATTTCCTCCGTCACCAGTACCAGCTTAAGCATTAAAGGGTCTCCTAGCCTTGTTTTGCAAGTGTTTGTGATATTCAAGTCTAGCATTCTCAACTTTTCAATTCATCAACCAACATTGAAAAGAACATAATCCTTACAAGGCTTTTAATGAAACTCATTGATCATGCATTTTTTTTTTAATCATAATCATTAATGCAGGTTTTTCATAAGTGCTTCAATTAGATAATGTAAATCATGACTAAGGGAAATTTTTTTAGCTTAGAGCTATCGATTAATCAAAATCTCAATAATTGCTTATAAATATACGAACAATTAGGTAACAAAATACACACACACACCTCAATATGATAAGGTTGTTTAAGTAATTTAATTTTTTTACTTATATTTTCTATCCATTTATATGAACGGAGGCTAGTGTATAGGAGAGTAAATCTTAAAGCAAGACTATCTAGTTATCTCAAAGATAAAAGCTTGAAAATCTTCTTAAAACTTTTCACATGTCATACTTTTTAAATAGTATGAATTCAACCATCATACATCTTTAATTTGATGATGTCGATACCAACTATTTTTAAGGCATGATTATAACCATGAACACTAAGTCTCCAAAGATAGGTTAATATATATGATCAAACTAATTCTTATGTGAAATCATGTGTCATGTTACTTATGAATTCAATAAACAAACATTAACAAGCTCTTTTCTATCATTAAAGACTATTGTTGTTTTGTTATATATAAAAAATATCTTTTTCATTTGAAGTTTATGCTATACATCCTTGAGGTTTTGACAACTTCAGGGTGTTCTCTATAATCTTTTTATACCAACAATCCTTTTGAAATTGCTATTTTCTATTATAGTTGTACATTATATAGTATTTTTATTTCTTGATTTAGACTTTTTTTTATCTTTGACTCCCACTAGAACCATGCTCAATTAATCTTCCTTATAACACCAATAACACCTTTGCTTAGTGTGAACTATTAACTCTATATTCCTTGTTTTGGAGCCTATTTTTTCCTTCAAATACAACAACCACAACATCATTAAAGACTAGATAGTAAATTGTGAAAATAATAAGTTGTTCAAGATTATAATAAGTTGTTAATCATATAAATCAAGCAAACTTTGAAGTAGAAGTTCCAAACATTTATTTTCCTCTATTTACTGACTCAACATGGTGAGTTGTGAAAATAAAATTTTTATTATATTGATGTGGTTTTCGCCATTCAAAGAGTATAAAATTTTCTTTTCAAGAAAAACTTATTATATA
Organism: Populus tomentosa; assembly: GCA_018804465.1. Lineage (NCBI taxonomy): Eukaryota > Viridiplantae > Streptophyta > Magnoliopsida > Malpighiales > Salicaceae > Populus > Populus tomentosa. The sequence continues at coordinate 3,012,367 of CM031985.1, forward strand.
AAAACTTGAATTCATGTAGTTTTGTCGAAACATCTTATATCTTTCTCGTAGTTTTTTCCTCTACTATAATAATAATTCATTAATTAGTGTTAAATGTATATTAATAATAACATTGTCATCTATTCCATTCCACCTATCGTTATTAATAGTTTCCATATGCTTTATGCGTAATTGTTATTAAACAATTATCTTTTTTTAAAAAAAAAAAAAAACAGAATTGTCTTCATTTTCATATTTTATAGCGAGAAATTATTCTCATTGAACATTTCGATTTTATATTTTATTTACAATGTGCGGGAGTCTAGAGAACCTTTGTTGACATGAAAAACACTTAGTTATGATAAACACGAATGAATTAATAAAAAAAGATTGTATTAATTAGTGGGTGCTAGCTTGCCAACAATTAATTTTGGCTGAAAATTTACCCTTGTGAGTTGTGACAAGTACTTCTCTCATTCACGATGTTAGTTTAATCATTTCTCAATAACCGTTATGCATAATTTCTAGATAGCTTACTTATAATTTAACAAAAGTCACCATGTAGTTCTTTTTTCTTCCACTTAATTCAATTTTATGGAAATTACGAACATGCAGTTGTGTCTACTCTAGATACACTCCCTGGAAAATATAATAACTTATTTTATTTTTTTTCTTTGGATATTTGAGGATTTTTTTTCCTTTTTTCGTAATAAATATAACACTCATGTATTATGACGTGATTATTTTATTATCTTTTTTCATGAGAATTTTAAAAAGTAAAGGTTTAAAGAATCTCATTACGCTAATGTCTATTATATTTTTTGAAAAAGAATTTCAAACTAGGAAATAAATCTGTCAAGAATGTCAAGATTTTATAAATTTTGTATTTATATATGGAAGCTTATTTAAATTTTATTGATTTTTTCTTATAACATCATACTAATTAATTTTAATATATTGTATTATATATATGAGCAAGTGATATGATTCATAATATTGTAAAATTGGTGAATTTGGAATTATTTTTTTTACTTTGAAACTTGAAAACATGTTCAAATAAAAAATATTCAAGATTTTATAAATTTTGTACTTATATATGAAAGCTTATTTAAATTTTATTGATTTTTTCTTATAACATCATACTAATTAATTTTAATATATTTTATTATATATATGAACAAGTGATACGATTCATAATATTGTAATTATTTTTTTATGATCAACAGAAGAATAAAAAAAACAAATGGAAATGTATTTTAAAAAAGATTGATGTGACTTGTACATCTCTTAAAATACTAAGAAACGGAAAGAAGCTCTTATATTAATAAAAACTACATATAACATGAGTTTAAAAATTTATATAAACAATAAAAGATATTTTTTTAGCTAAAAAAGATAAAAACACGTGTTTTCTATTAAAAAATACATGAAAAAATAATACTGAGAGAAGTTGAAAATATATATATATATAAAGATATTTTTTTGAGAATAATTATAAGTTGGAGAATTGAAAATTCGTGTTTTCTAATTATCTAATTTGAAAAAAATATTTAAATAAAAAATCTTATTTTTCATTTTCTCTGGAGATGCTTAAAAAAACAAAAAGAGTTATTTTATACACGAGTTTTCTTAGGAAAATTATTAAGATTTAATTGGTGCTCCAATCAACTTTTACTTTTCTTTTTTGCTATAAAAATTATTGTTGACACTTTAAAATACTATCAAGCTATTTGATATTTTTAATAATACCATTTATTTCCATTCAAATATTTAATTTTTATTTTTCATGACAAGTCAACAATAGATTAAATGTGTACGTGGATGAATATTAATATTAAGTACGTTATTTACTAACACATCAAATGCCGTCTTAGCTCAGCTGGTAGAGCGCATGGCTTTTAACCATGTGGTCGTGGGTTCGATTCCCACAGACGGCGACTATGACTTTCCTTGTTGATTAATTTTTAATTCTTCCTTATCGCAAATATTAATTTTGCCGATAACTAAGAGTTTCAATGTTACTCTTCCATTTTCGTTTAGAAAAGTCAACAAATATTAAAAATCAACTATTAAATGATTGAATAATTAAATCCCTATGTTTTCGATATAAAATTTATTAATTCCAAATGATGAATTGTGTGGTTTTTGCAACCAGATTAAATTAAAATTTATGAGTAAATTTATTATAAATATCTATAAACCCAACAATGCAACAACTTCATATAAAAGACTTATTGAAATCCTATTTAGATTTAATCTCAGATGAGTAGATATATCTTGAAGTTAATCATTATTCTCAGATCAATCTACTTATTAAAATGAAATATATCTTGAAGTCAATTAATTTACTTATTATAAATTAATGACATAACATAAATGCATTAAATTAAGGTATATCTCATGATCACATATTCCTTGAGTATTGATTTTATGATCATCATCAATAATATGTAATTCATTAAACTCAGATAGATTTTATAATGGTCAAATTGTCACTATAGACCCGTGTTTTTAAATAGTTCAAAATTATAAATGACAAACATATTTAACATCTTATATTTGCATGAACACACCACATGAGTTCAAGGTTTTATAAACAACCTTAAACCCAAGATAATGAATCAACACTTTTGGAATAAAAAAATAACATCTTCCTCTCTAAGCTTTATTCTATAAACAAAAACAATATAACCTTAAAGGCTCATTTCCTCCATCACTAACATCAACTTAAGTATTAAAGGATTTTTTAAGCCAAATAAATAACTTGTTTTGTATGTATTCATGATATCCAAGTTAAGCATTCCCAACCTTAAGTGATTGTTCAGTATTTTGACATGGGTCGAAGTTGCATACCAATTACATTAATGGTGGGCTTCGTCCCAGTATAAGGCTTGGGTAGTGCAAGGATGGACATAAGCAACGTGATAGAGCAAGTCTCCATTTCTTTCTTCCTGGATGCCTTTGGAAGATTGGCTCAGTGGGCTCGGACCAAGCTCTGCTGAAGGAAGGATATGGTTTCTCCTGTGTTTCCTTGAAGCTCGGACCAAGGTCTGCTCAATGGGTAGTCCTTTGATTCATCTTCGAGAACCCTATTACATCTAGAGCAGTAGAAAATTGTCTTTTCTGTAGTGTTATCATGGAAACCTCATGTACAATTTTCTCTTTCAGAATTTGGGTGCTCCTCCTCTTGTTAAAAAGTCAGCATAAAATCACTCATGGGACTATCACTAAATAGTTTAAATCTTTTGTTTCCTAAGAGCTTTTTTTTTTTTCCAATATATTTTGACAGATTTCTGATTATACATGGGTTGACAGCATTGCTGATAGGGAATCAAAGACAAAATATCATTCTAGGAGTAAGGCTAGGCTCTAATATATATATATATATATATAAAAGAAGCATGTTACTTATTCATGGACAAACTCTAGCTGCTATAGGCTTGTTCTTGAATCAGTACTCTAGAACGAAAGTTACCACATGAAGGCACATAATGAGCGCATATCACGAGGGATCGTTTGAGCCCCACAGCCGAACTGTGCAAAAAGAGGAGGAAATTTGTGCAAGGCAAGGCATCCAAAGTGGTGTTTGTTTTTCCTTTTTCCTTTTTCAGGCTGTAGGGATCCGAAGGTCTATCTTTTGCGTCGTAAAATGGACAAAAGACGCAAGAGAGCACCAAGATTCTACTCACATGTAAAACAGAGCATTCACAGGCCCAACCCCACGCCATGTGCGAGTGCGGTTTGCTTAATGCAAACGCGTGTTCAACCTTCCTGTGATGTGACTTTACATGTTGCTGCACTTGCTGGTCAAGAACTTGTTCCTCGAAGGAAATGGGATTCTGTCCTCTCCTGCTAAATGAGTACAATTTGACATTTTTTAAATGTTTCTGTTTGCTGCTATCTGTAACTAGCGGGCTAATTGATTATGTTCCTGCAGAGGAAGATGATTATGATCCTGGTGAAGGTGAAGATCAGACCTAGATTCCCTTGGATATGAGCTCCTCCCTTCCAAAATAGCCGAGCTCAGTTCCTGCAGAAATTCAATCTTAGAAGCATAGTTAAACAATAGTTTAAATTATTAAGTAAAATTTAAAAATATAATTTCTATTATCTTTTAATAATGAACTGGTGCTTTCTAATATTTCTCCCTTTCGTTCCTTGTCTTTTTCCATTATGTCCTTCGAATGGACATCAACAGGACATAACGCAATTTCCTCAGCAAAGGGTTAAAAAATAAATAAATCAAGGACATCTATGAACTTTCTCTTAAATCTGGGAAGCCTTAATTTGTCCTACCCGTGTTCTATGCGATTATGTAATAACATGGTTTAGCTCGAGTTTTGTAAATTAAAATGATAAGCTTTTCTGTTATTATTTTTTAATTAGACATGATGAAGATGCTAATGTTTTATGTAACTCAAGTTCAAAATGTTTATGCACACAGGCATTTATATCATTGAATTTTATTGAAATGATATGCCTATATGTCATTGATTTTATTATGATCGTTTTTAACTTTTTAGTTTTTTTAACTTAAAAATTACTCTAGCTAAGAATAGGAAGTTATATACCATTTTATATCTTAAAATTATAATAATAGTATTAGGGATGTCGAGCTCGACCCAATAATTTTCTTTCACTATTTTTTATTAATCATTATCTCTCCTTTATATGAGACTTATAATCACTATTTTTGAAATTTTTAAAATTTTGAAGACATATATCACTATCAAATAAGTATTTGTATTTCTGTTAAAGTAATTTGGGTTTAAAAAACATTTGTATTTCTGTTGAAGTAATTTGGGTTCAGTTTTTAAGTTAGACTCAATATTTTTTGAAAGCGATTTTGGTTTAGCTTTTAAGCTAAACCCAATAACATTGGATCTGATTTTTCAACTAGATCCAATATGTTAGAGAATAATATAAATCATATCTTAGAACCTTACCTAAAAGCTTAAGCTATTGGGTTGAGATGGTTCTTTGACATGGTATCAAAGCCTTGATGACCTAGTGGTCACGAGTTCGAATCTTACCATCCCCATTTATTTGATAAAATTAAGCACAGGGTAATGTGAGTCTGTGCAAGTTTCAAGTCCAAAAGGCTTTCACTTGAGGGGGTGTGTTAAAGAATAATATAAATCATATCCTAGAACCTTACCTAAAAGCTTAAGCTATTGGGTTGAGATGGTTCTTTGACACTATACATAATAGTATTGGGTTTGACTGTCAAGTGAAATCTAACAGCTTTCGATATAGAAAACAAAAAAACAACGCACTTAACATCAAATTTTTATTAAAAAACAAGATAATGCTCTCATAACACTACAATATTATCCATAGAATAAATATTCTATATCTATATTGTGATCCATAATACAATTAAGTCTATATTCACATTACATTCATATTATTTTTCCCATACCTTACCTTTTAAAATATAATATAATAATATAAAAGCACATTCCTTTTATTATGTAAAATCATATTTTATTCATCAAGGTTAAAGTTATTCACCTCTTGGATAGAAATCCTCAACTTTTGCAATTACTTATGTAGTTTCTTAATCAATAATCAATTGTAGTCAGAAATGATGATGGGTATTCACATGTTGGATTTTTTAATATTTACAACTTATCTACTTGGACAGAAATTTAAATATTTATAAATTATATGTTGAGTTTCGGATATTTATATAAATATTAATTATTTAACTATTATTTATTATTTAATAAAAAATAAAATAGTTTATATCTATATATATATATATATATATATATATTCATTTCTTTTTAAATGACCATGTTAATGCTGGGGTACCACTTGTGTACTAATAGATGTACATATAAAACAAACATTTAGATGATGGTTCCTTCCTATGCCTTTATTCCTTTTGTAAATTGCCTCATCGCAAAGTCCCAATCATACTTGATCCTTATTCACTTTATTTGAAATGTAATTTGTTTAATTTTCACTTGGGCCAATATATAAAAAAAAAAAAACAAGGAACACAGGAACGGTTAACATGGAAAAACAAACCAAATATCCTTGCAATTGATCAGCTACTATAAATTACTACAATACAGTTCTCAAAACGTATACCATCATCATACATTACTTACTATACGTATATATATAGTATTAGTACCAGCGGGCTAACCATCGTTTGCGCAGCCGCCTCCGCCTCACCACAACTTGAAAGTCGAGAAACACACCAATCAGAGAGTAAAAAAAAAAGAAAAACAACAGTCCCCCAATTTTCACTTTCCATTTTTGAAGTCCCTACTAATTATAGCCTCGCCTTTTACTTTCACATCCCCAACAACAACCCACCGGGAAACAAAGAGCCGAGAAGGGTAAAAACGGAAATAAGAAATTATGGCGGGAAACTTGAATTCTTAGGTTCTTGACCGTGGAGATAGACGGTGGTAGTTAAATAAAAAGTAAGAAAGAATTAGACCCTGAAATTCTTGCCGGTAAAAGTCTGACCAAACTGCCAGTGGGCAGGGACAATGTTCCATGAGGTGGAAGAGCGTCTGTCACTGGCCCTGACCCTGAAAGAGAGTGACTGACCAACCAGAACGGCGTTTGACTGCCAGTTTTGACCCCAGTTACGGCTCATGCTCATCCAACCAGTCTTCGAACCTTTCACGCTCACCTGCACGATATCCCCTGCACCCGCCACGTTGCTGATCAATACCAAGTTGAAGTAACGGAACCCGTTTATTGTGAACCTTATGCCTCCTCTCTTCCGGCATGGCACTCTGCATTGCACGATATCAGCACCGTCGGGACATTTTCGTAATTGCAAAGAATAAAAACATATAAATTATAAAAAAGTTCAAGCCTAGGCGTATATCCCGGGGCGTGATTTTAGCATGTAAACACAAACTGTGATGGGCAAGGGTGGATTGGTACTTTTACATTAAAGATAATCTGTGAGTGTCAAGACAAACCGCAGAAAGTGACCATAAACTGTCCCATGGCTAAAATAAGCAAAAAGACACAGCACAAGTTGTTGAGGTCTAACAAACCCAACAGGATTTGTGTGATTACACCACCAGCCTGAGCCTATCCTGTTTGGGTCACAACAAGACTTTAAAGATAGGAACTTTGTTGACAAAAGCGGTAACGTCCCACCAAAAAAAGGATGGGTTCCGCACATATTCTGGATCTCCCTTTACCAACATCTTGAATACATTTTTATTGCTGTAGAACCATTAGGGTTTATTGGGCCAAATTACATCTTGGCATGGAAGTTTTTCTTGCTAGAAGGAGTCCTGTGTATCATATATATGGAGAAGAAATGATGTTGCAGAGGGGACGACGACTAAAATGAGTGGTAAAATTAGTGTATGTATTTACAAAGTCCAATGTATCCAAATTCGGATGTTCATCAAGATAAAAAACCAAAACTCTATGTAGTGTGAAGTTAGAAAGGAAAGTGGAAGTGTTGTTTTCCGAGTGTTAACTGAAAGAGTTCGAATCTAGAGCCATATGTAAACAGGGCAAGAACAGAGAAAAACAGAGTTTAAAAAGTCACTGACCGGCGGTAGGCAACAGGGACGATACCGGCATGATACTCTGCGATCTTAAGGAACATGGGCATGGCGAGGTCGAAGTGGGGGCGAGGAGGGTTGCACCAGCCTCCATTGTCACTAGGAAGTGCATAATTTGGTGGGCAAAAGTTGGTTGCGGTAATTAAAATAGATGGACTGCCTGAGTGGCACCATTGTGGGTCATCTGCGCACTTTATTTCAAAGCAAGCACCGCAACTTAACCCGTTGTTGAACAGCGCGGTGCTTAGAGCTGCAGTGCTCACTCCATACCCTTGGCTGTATAGATTTCCATATCCACAAGCTCCTCCTGCACACAAATACAGATTAATTACTCTTATTAACATCTACTGGTGGCTAAAATTGTACGTGCAAGTAGCAGCTTCATTTTCAGACCGATGCATCCCACATTATGATATTTCAAGTCCAAAACAAACTGTTAAAAGCTAATCAATTGAGATTAAGACCTCGCTCAATTGATCAGGTTCAATTAATGTGGGTAGCAAGATAGATACGGATACATACCCATGGTGCCAGAGGCGTCAGCACCACCATAGAAGGTAGCATGAGCAGTTTGCCAAGCACCCCCACTGTAAACACCAGGGATTCTAGCTTCACCCTTCCACATCAATGACATCATTATCAGTAGACTGGTTGTAAAGCAAAGCAAACTACTCATTGCCATTTTCCCTCTTCACTACTACAGAAACACCCTTCTACTTTAGACAGAAAGAGGGAGAGAAAAGGGGGAGACAGAGGGAGAGGGAGAGGGAGAGAGATAATGGGAGGGTGTGAAGGGCTCAGGGCATGGGAGCTTCACTACTTAAAGAGGAGGCAAGGCAGCTAAAAGGGCACCACTTGGAATTTTCCAACAAACCCTTGATTAATCTACTTCTTCGTGTGTGAAAAAAAGAGAGGAAGAAAAGAACAAAATTAACTCCTCCAATCCCTCTTTCTGGCACGTATCTAATACTCTATCCAATTATAAACCTTATACGCATATGTGTAGCCTTTTCCTTAAATTTGGAAGCCTATCTCCGAATTGACTGGAAATTATATTTTACAAGCTCTTAATGCTAAACTTTTTTTTTTAAAAAAAAAAAAAACTAGTACTAGTGATTTCTTTTTATTCACCGGTATAAAATCAGGAAAAAACAATGAATAATAAAATAAAATGGGGTTTGCTGGTGAGCATTGTATTATTTACATTCGATGATAATATATATATTAGTACTACTATTTGTGCACGATAATACATAAATACCCTTGATGGCTACTATATTATATGCTGAGTTAATAGGGATGTCACTGGAATCCACAGACCGAGGTTTTTTTTATATATGCATATTCTATTTATTATTTATAAAATAAGGAAATTAATATATTATTTATTAAAATAATATATGTGTGTGTGTGAATATTGAGATATGTATATATTATATTGGATTTTAAAAAATATAAATATTATATATATAATTTTAAAATGTATATAAATTTAACAATATTTATATTTTATTTATTATTCATCATATAAAAAAATTAATCCATTCCTAAATTGTCATCCCAATGACTTAACGTGACATCAGTGAAGAAATCAAAAGGATAGTACGTGGAAAAAGTAGTAGTAGTATTATTAGCTTAAAAAGGTACAAATTCAGTACATTATTGCTTGTTTGCAAGATCACATCATGTTTTTTTTTTCTAAATAATTTTTTAAAAATTATTTTTTTATATATTTTTAAATTATTCGAATTTATTAATATATATATATATATATATATATATAATTTTAATATATTTTAAATAAAAAACAACAACAAGTATTCACATGGTATCAAACACCAAATGTTAGAGAGCATTGCGTCCAGCAGAAGTTGAGGCGTGATCAGCGGTTGTGATTTCCAGTGGAGGCCTGTAAGAGATTTGATGGGGTCGGCGATGGATCCAGGCTACTGGACCCCATTAAGAAAAGCTCAAACCTAGCTGCAACACAGTGTTCATCTCTTATTTCCATGTCCAGTGACAGACAGAGAGATATAGAAAGGCCGAGGATAATTTAATCCCAATTGCAGGAATAATGATTTATATTATTTTTTTTAAAATATTTTATGATGGCTGCAAAGTATTTATATTGAAAATAAAATATTATTTTAATATATTTTAAAATAAAAAATACTTTTAAAAATACATTACACGTCATATTAAGCACAAACTATCTACATCAATGCTCTTGTTTTAAGTTATGTCATTTCATCTACTTTAAACCTATTTTACGTGCCCACTAAACTACCTTTAATTATTAGCTGCGGAGATTATCTCCGATAATTTGAAATTTGGCGGAAAGAAGGGAAAAATTAGGTGGAGTTAAAGTTGAATTTAAGATCAACCAATTAGTAATTTTGTGGCTAAAAATTATTTTTTATTTTTTTTATTTTAAATTATTTTAATATATTGATATCAAAAAAAAAATTAAAAAATTATTTGAATATACTTCTAAGTAAAGAACACTTTAAAAAATAACAGTTGCCACAATTTCAAATACTATCTAAGCATGTAGTTTAAGGTTTTTTTTTTTTTGAATTCCCATCAAATTAATAATTTTATGAGAATATTACATGTGGGTAATCAAACTTTCTTTTACACAAATTTCTTCTTGTGCTAGGTGTTTGAGAAAAAATTTTGATCGTATAAAAATAATTTGTGTCTTTCTATTAGTTAATTTTTTAACACATTTTGAAGAAAGGAACAAATATAAAAGAAAATAAAAATTCAAGACCCATCAAAAATAATAAAAATATTTTTATTTAAAATTTTTCTCTTCTAGTTATATTATTTTTTTAATTAAATATAAAAAATAACTAATAAGATATTATTAATTACTCAAATGGTAGCTAAATAAATTGTTCTCCTTTCTTTTCTTAAATATAAAAAGGAGCCGAACAATTTACCGTGTAGCATGTCATGTAGAATTATGATCTAGTAAAGCTCCACAAGTCCACCACCCCTATGTGCCATCAAGGCATCAATTGGCAATTTTTTTTTTTTAAAAAAAAAGTTTTGGACATGGACCAATTGCGCTGGTCCACGTAAGAGGGGCACGTACGGTTTGATCCACACGGGCCAGCCTGACACTGGGTCCATGATTGCCTGCGATTAAAGCGTGACTGTTTCGCAACCATCACCCACCCATGTGATTTCCAATCATTTTTACTTGATTCATAATCTCTCCTGACCCTGGTCAACACCTAAACTAAACAAAATGGCTTTATTGACTAGTGATTTAATTAATTAATTAAATAAAATTTGTTTTTTTAAATATTTTTTATTTAAAAATATTTTTAAATATTTTTTTTATTTTTTTAAATTTTCATTTGAGATAAAATTCAAAAATATTTTTCTACTTCAAAAACAAACACACTCTAAGTTTAATCTCCAAAAAATAAAAAGATTGATTTTAGAAAAATAAGAGAGGATAACTAATTGTAACCGAAAGTCCAATCTATATATCTAACTTCAACTACACTTTTATGTAGTCAAATCCTACAAAATTAGTTGAATTTAGATAGTATATTATTTAATTATATAAAATATGTGTTTGACCATGCATTGACTTAAAACTTGCAGGTGCGCGGTGTTAAAATAAATTCCTTCCTTATGGGTGAACATCTTCTCATATATATAAACTTATAATTCTTAGGTCATGAGTAAAAGAGCGATGAGTGTAGTCCTTAATGATCATATCTCTTCATTCAAAATAATTTTTAGCTTCAATGTACGTTACTTCAGCGTTTGACAATCTTTTACTTGTTTATATACTCGAACCAAACTCAGCTAGTCTTTTTGTTTTTTATATTGTTATATGGTAATTTTAAAAAATATTTTTTAATTAAAATATATATATTTTTAATTTTAATATCAACAAATCAAAACAAAAAAATACATAAAAACACACTAATTTGATACATTTTCAGGATATGAACAGTATAAACAATACTTTAAAGAATAAGGCAGACAATAATTGATATCTTTTTAATGTTGTTATGCAAACAACTATGATTTAATTAACAATGGGAGTATTTGGTTTTTGTCTAAGGTGGTATATTTTGTCCTAAATCACATTACAATGGGAATGTTGCTATTTGGTTGTTATTAGGTTGACGCATTTTTTGGATATCATGCTTTCAAATTAATAATCTTTATTATTGTCCTTTTCTTTTTGGGTTATTTGCATTTAACTCATTAATTTGTTTGTTTGTTTGTTTAACTTTTAGATTCATTGTGCTTTTGCAATTTCATATATTCTTTTCGGACTAAACTTTCCTTGAACTTATAATAGAAATAATTATTTTTATTTGGTTTGATTTTTATCAAAAAAAATAATTAAACCGAATTTAAAAAAAAAAAACCGGTTTAAATCGGTTTGGTTCGATTATTTCGGTTTGGCTCAGTTTTTTCTAGTTTGGCTCAGTTTGATTCGATTTTGGCATGGTTTTTTCTAGTTTTTTTTCGGTTTAAATTCGGTTTGATTTTTCCGGTTTGATGCTTATAAAATCAAATTGGTTGGGTTTTTTTAAAAAAAATTTAGTTGGTTTAATCGATTTTTTTCACGGTTTGATTGTTTTGGTTATTTTTTTTCAGTTTTTTGATTTTTTTACCCACCTCTAATTTCTAATAACATGAAATTCAAAACCTTTTATGTGCATTTATATGGTTAAAAATCCGTTGTTGCTAGTTAGGAGAAGGTTAAATATTTTTAAAAATTGATAGTTATTTTTTAATTAAAAAATTGATTTCAAAATCAATATATGGTTGGAAGTTTACTAGCATGATATGTCATGCTACGTACCATTAACTTAATATTCTCCTCTCCATTATGCACGAAATCTTCTAAATGTTTTCAATTTCAAATGTTAATAGAAAAGCTTGTCAATTTGGGATTTCTAAGAGTGAATGAACTTCGCCAATTCGGGATTTCTAAAATCAAGTGGCTTTAGTTCACTAAGTTAAAATCAACTCCAATAAAATAAGGTAAATACATAATTAAGAATCTTAATTAGAAGAAAGGAAAACAAAAAAGTAATTAGCAAGTAGATTATGGAATGCGACAACGACGTGCGGCCTTAATGTTATCGTGGTTCAAATTAAGCTAGAATAAAATAAAATAAAAATGGTTTTTTAATTTCTTGTGATACCTACCAACTATGATATTGTCGACTTCTCCTATATGTGATTAAACATGCGACGTTAATTAGTACCTAAATGTTTGAATTTCAGTCCATAACTTAAACATATAAATTAATGTTCTTGAAGGTGTGTGCCTATATATATATATATATATATATATATATATATATATATATATATATATATATATATATATATATGTCCTAATAAGTCACCAAGTGTCTAAATATTTTTTTTTTAATTAATATAAATATCCAAATCAGTTTGTGTACATCTTGACTAATCTCTCAGGTCTTAAAGTTAATAACCATATAAATCCTCAGTAACCCTGAATTTTATAGGACTTAAACCAATGACTTCTAAGAAGTAAATTTAAACTCTGATTAATTGAGCTATACTTTCTTGACTTCAAGAGTTGTGATTATTTTAGGCAAGTAGGGATCATTTACAGTATTTTATGTTATAGCAATAATGATTATTTTTTAAAAGTATATTAAAATAATATTTTTTATTATTTAAAAAATATTTTTAATATTAGGATATCAAAATATTAAAATAAAAAAACTTAAAATATTTTTAAAAATACTTTTAAAATAATGCTTTTGGTATTGGCATCTGCCTCTTCTGCTGACTTCGACTTGCAGTTTCTTAACGAGGACTTTGAACGTGCCCAATCTTGCTAGTCCCTCTTCCACACATAAACCATCAATCTCACATGAGATCTGAGTATTGTCATCAAATTGGGAGCGTTAACGTTGTCATAGACGAAGCCACCAGTTTAGGCGTGATTGTTGAAGACGATCACTTTTGCCTTGAACTGGCTTGCACATGTGGTCTAATTTCTTAAGCTCCTTTATGATCATGTGTCCCCTCCCCTCTCCATCAACATACGTTTTTTTCTAGGAGGGGTCAAAACTAATTAAGTTTTACTATTTCCAGCTTTAAAATTTAATTTTTCTTTTCTTTTTTACAAATTAAGACATGATATCATATGATGTGTCACATAGAGAGAATGAGCACAAATCTGGGTTAGGAAAAGGATCCCCGTCCCCAGCAAGATTAATTGCATTTGGGCGAGAAGAAAGGTAACATAACCGTAAGCATGTGGGCATGGAAAACTTGGCGAGGATATTGACAAGAAGATGTGCCCTCAAAATCCTCAGCTATGATCTATACATGCACATGGTCGACCTTCACTCCCATGTGATCTTCTAAAATATTGTACTACTAATATAAATACCTGAATACATATCCTGAAATTAATGTGGAGGGCTGTGACCTCATTTGTTTTAACAAAAAAAGAAAAAAAAAAGAAATTTCCTTCATTTTGGATCATATTGGATGGTGAAGATCTTTTCTAGTATGAACAGATGTTGATTTCTTTATGCTTATAGAAAAATACACGAATACTTGAGCGGTACAAAAGTGTGTGAATCCACCTAGCAAGATTGAGAGAATCCCACAGCGATGTATTGGTGAAGCACTGGAACAAATTATGCAGATGTTGAGCTGTAGGGTTACAAAAGCGAACCAGACGAGCTGATTTTCTGGAGCAAAGCCTCGCACTTTAATTAGAATATATGGACAGGGACATGGCTCCTCCCTTTACAGAGCCAGCTTGGCGAAAGAGGGAGACAAGAGTGTCAGCAATGTCGATGAGCACTGATTCTTCAAAGATTGAAGACATGAAATCTATCATGGAAAATCTAACTGCTGTCTTCTGCATTCTGTGGTCAAAAACCAGAAGGCATGGCCAATGGGGTCACCAAGCTAATCTGCAGCCTGCCAGGCTCAACTCCAAAAGTTTTGGCAGAATCAAAATTTGTAGATTCTTTTTACTGCTCAAATTATTATTGTGGCTTAGTCAGTTTGAGACCAGGGAAAACAATGTTGAGCTGTTCGTCAGATTTTAAATCATCAATCATTTCCTTAATTCTAGACAAGGGAATTTGATTTGGTGAGATTTGTATGGGGTTTTGTTTATTTATTTATTTATTAGTGTGTTATGATCAGTTTATGGGTCCCCACGATTAAACATCTTGGATAAATTGATTGAAAGATGTAAAATTATGTTTGATTAGTATTTTAGGGTACAACAATAAATATAGAAAATATAGAATTATGTTTAATTGAGGAAACATGACAGATTTTTTTTTTTGTCTCAAGGACCAAAATGAAGTAAATTTATGTCTTTTAAATTGTGAATTGATAATAATTCTTTTCCAAAATTATCCCTTTGAAACAATAGCAATTCCAACTTCAGTGAAACTTCCAGGAGTTAATTTGCATCCATATAAACCTAAACTCTAGATTTGAAAAGAAATTAATGTATAAAATAATAAATAATAAATTAAAATAAAATAAGAAAAAATATATAAAAATCTAAAAATTAAAAAATTTATGTTGGACTCTTTTTTTATAATAGATTTTGAAAATTAAAAAGTTTAAGAATTAATCTTATTATCATTAATTTTTGATTAGGCAACATAAATAAAAAATTAAATAAATTTGAAAATAGTGGCCAACAAATTTGAATTTTTTAAGGTGAAAAATTATTCAAATTTACAACAAACAATGAGTCAAAAGAGATAATTCTTCGTGAATCAGATCTCATAATTTGTTTAAATCATGTTAATGTTTTATGTTAAAGATTAAATTTCAATAAAAATTTAACCTTAAAAATAATTAGAATTTGTTTTAATTTGATCTCAAATATATTTATTAATCATGTTTTAACAAATTTTCCAACATCTTCGTATATTGAAAAGCATTTTTTTTTTGCCAATTTTCCCTTTTAAATAGGCCCCATTAATCATGGTGTAACAAATTTCCCAACATCTTCGTATATGTGAAGCATTTTTATGCCAGTTTTCCCTCCTAAATGTGAAGAAAATTAGAATCCAAAACAATAATTACAAATTGAAACAATAAAGATCTTGGATAGCAAAGTGTACTGACGTTAGCATGCATGTTATGATGAAGAGACCCTTGCCCAACCCAATTTACTTAGTCTTTATCATTCGGTTAGTTGAATTGTAGGGACCAAACAAGTTAATCATGCATTCTAGTTTTGATGAAACACAGCATGCTTGGAGAGATTGGTTTCAGCTATACTCCATCTCCATGTCAAGCTTTTATGTTTCTGAAGCAGGCAGAAAATGGCATCATTCCTGAACATATATAATTTGTCCCCAACTGCCCACCAGCACCTACATTACGACTGATCTATTCTTTTCCGAAGCCCAAAAGTAATTCCATTTCTTTGAGTTCAAGCCTAACATGTCTTGAATTACGCAATGAAGTGTAATATTCCTCGATTCCTAGATCCCATCACATAATCTGAGATCTCTAACTAAAGATTAATCTAAGATTTAACTGCTGGGACGTTCTCAAAGACAAGATGTGAAGTTATAAGCAGACTGTTGTCGTTGTCGTTGTGGAGTTAGAATTATGTGAACAGAAGGAAAATGAAGCAATCATTACGCGAAGTAACTGTAGGAGTCACCTCCATTAACGGGCTTGTAGACTCGTTTGCACTTTGGCAAAACAAGAGAAGGCAAGGTTTCAGTTTGAGTCCACTTTACCAATCACTTAAATTCAAAAAGAAAAGAAAAGAAAAGGACAAGGACAAGTTCACAGCAACCAACTTAACTACCCATCATGATGTTTAAAAGAGCAAGATCTTCGGAGCTCCACAAGGAAAATCTAAATGAGGAGGAGTAGGAAAGGATTCAAGGCAGAGGAGATGGTGCTGTCAATGATGAGGAGTCACCAGCCACATGCATGCAAAAGACACCATGTCCAACCCGCCATCATTTGCCCTCTTCATAGGGAAAACTTGATTTTTTTAATAAAAACTTATTCCTCAACGGCTCCACCACCCACCGTCGTGGGTGCATTCAGAATTATAATACCACCCACATTTTTATTGACATTTGTTTTTTTTGTCTCGTGGTGCATTTTCTTAATCATTTCTTACCACCACTTTGCTTCACTCTTCGAGGAGTATCGTAGTCTTTTTTCTTCATTTTTTTTGAAGTTCTGGAACTAGAAATCTTATTTCCAAAGGGAATGAGGAGTTGTTTGAGACAAACTGAGAAAATTCTCAAGTTACACACAGTATTGTTAACAATTTACTTGCCTAATTCATGATTGTTCGAGAATTAATCGCCTAAATAGAACTCTAGCACTCCATGGATTCCCCATCACAAGACGTAAGACAATGTGTTGTGCTCGTCAGAGACATGCATACAACCAATTCTCCAAGGCAAATTTGAAAACCCAAAAAGAACTATTACTTGCTTGCTCATCTTCGTACTCTTTTCCTTTTTTAGTTTTTAACTTACCAAAGAAACATCTAGCATGGAGACAGGGCCAAAAGGGCAGGCCCAGACAAAAAAAGACAGGTTTAAACCTGGCCCGAATCAGACAATTGTTGTCCGGTCAAGCTTTTGTGCCAGAGGCTCAACGGACAAACAAACATTAGAGAAGGATTGCGAGCTGTTCGAGCAGAGAAAAAGGAAAGAAAGATAAAAGAGACCTGCTAACCAAGAAGAAAACAAAGAAAAAGGAGAAAAAAAGATAAGGCAGCGGGGCGTCATTAAGCTGGAAGAAGCCGCAAGCACTGTCCAAAGACTCTGGGCTTTCCCACGCGCCAAACTCAATTTCTTTGTTTTTTTTTAAATCAATTTTTCAACAACTCTTTAATTTAATCTTCAAATTAGCTTAATCAGACAACATGTAAACAAAAGAGGAAAAAGAAAGGGGAAAAAGAGACAAAAAATATATATATTGTCACGCACCAGCTAAAATCAAACAAAAACCTACCAATATTACATGGCGCCAACTTGATTCTTCATTTCATAAGCTATAAAAGACATCACATAAATGTCAAGAGAGCGCCTACCTTGCTAGCACGATGCCTACCCTATCTCACAAATTGAGAGTAAGATGTTTATATGAACACTCGATTTACAAGTTTACAAGTTGTCTGTAATAAAAGTGATTATTTTTCATGATGACTCCGCACGGTATGTTTGCGACTCCACTCTACACTAAACAATTTCATGTGGTTGAAGGTATATAACTCACTGCAACAGTTGTGGAAAGGTCTGGGGTTCATTTTGAGGTTTTTCGAATTTCATTACATGGTATGTTGAAAAAGAAGAAGAAGAAGAAGAGCTCCCATGGTCATCGAGTATTTCAAACTCCGTTTCCATTCATGGAGATGCTGGCGCCTAAAAACAAAAGAATAATGATATACATGTCCAAGAAGCCAATACTCTGGCTGCACAGTAGTTGGATCAAGTGATGATCCCGCACGCACGCACGACGGTAATCATATAGCAGGCCAGTGGCGTGTGGTATATCATGGTACAGAGGACGGCCGCGTTGCAAAACATAGGGATCTCACTGGTCAATCTCCTCTCGATAACGCTGATGGAGTGAGTTCCTTCAATGTTTAATCTGCACTCGACGCCTCAACTCCAAATCAAGAAATTGCTCAACAAGCGGATGCCTTCTATAAACTTTCATTCCCAAGGTCCCTTCATAAGCATATGGACGACGGAGCAGAGGAGCCGATATATAGAGTGGAGGTGGGTGTCACCTTTGAGGTGCCACTGGAGATGCATATGCTTTCCTTTCGTAATGACCATGACCTTCTATATACAACCTGTCCCTGGAAAAAGCACAGTGCCTCTCTTATTCTCGATGTCGCTTCCTAGTCCTGTTAGGGTCCCCGGGTGTAAGTCGTTATGCTTTGCGACGCTGCTTCCTAGTCCCCTCTCTGCCTGTAAATGAATGGGTTTCTGCTCTGGAATTACGGAGCAAGCATTTCACCTTGGATCCCTTGCTGGCAGCAAGGGAAAGCTCACACAAGTTGATCACCTATTGAGCAGTATAAGATGTATCCATCGCTTATGGAAAACAAACGAAGGATGTAAGAAATGAAAGAAACGTCATGGATTTGATGAAATGGTTATTTAATGAGTCGCAAATGAGAAAAATAAAGCTTTTCAACTTATTTCAGACTAGGAATCAAGAGTTCAACACAAATCAGAAAAGAAGAAGAAACTTGGGTCTGTCCTAACAGCTCGGGGAGCTTCTCTTGATCTGCATTGCGGGCTACGGGAAAGGAATGCATTTATGGCAGTGCAAAACTTCAGTGATATAATAGTGCTTACAGAGTTACAGAGTTGTTCTTCAACAAGACAGCAATTTCTACGACGAAGAAATTTATCAAACTATATGATCGAACATCGCAAAAAAAATAACTAAAAAAATGAAGAAATAATAAAAAGCTTATGAATCTAATCATCTCCAAATTTTTAAATTGCAACTTAAATATTATTGTAGTGATAAATACATATTCAAAGAGGACTCGCCGGTTTCTGCCAAACTTCAAAATCAACGGAACGAGCAGAGAGAGAGGAGATTGTTTGCAGCTGCAAAACTTTTAGTTTAGCTGGGTTGGGAACTTGCACAGGGTAATTCTTTCAATTCACCTATGAATCAACCTCAACCTGAACCACATCCCATGACACTGTACCGACCACGCCACCAGTAGTAACTGGTGGAGGCATGTTAAAAGCCACTAACTGTATGACATTCAAATCAAACAAGGAAAGGGTTCTTTTGGTTAAGGTTGATATAATTCTATCAACTGCGAGTATGCTAACTCAGAATTTCAGAATTTAGGTCCCCACCACTGATGTTTAACTTGGTGATGCTCTCTAAAGAAGAGAAGAGGAAATGAGGTCCTGATTTCAAGGCCTACTCTTGTCATCCAAGGAATCAAAAAGAGAACTTTTGAACTACTCAAAAGTATAGAAAATCAATGAGATTGATACTGTTAGTGGCGACCATAGATAGATTTTTATAACATTAGCATAAATGAATCATATGTATATTAACAAATTTGTTAAACAACATAGTTCGAGCAATCTTGTTCATCTCTTGTTTATATATGCAGATCAACTGCAAAGTTGAGCGCACAGCAGCTGAACTTTGGAAGAGTCATTATTAGACAAATCATACAGGTTGCTTTTCCCGTTGCTCAAGCACGTCAACTTCAATTGACTTCCAAGTTCCATCGACTAGAAAAACAACACAAACATGAACATACAGGAATTAAAAGGCACGATACAACAGTAATCTTTGCACAATGCACCACATAGATACACACACAAACACCGATACACAGTCAGATAAATATCCACTTTAGAAATGATTTTTGTCAGTTTGAAAATTTTTAATGTCATTAATGAAAACACAAAGCAGGAGCCTTCCATGCTATTCTGTTGAAAGGCTATGCGCCCACACCTAAATTCTCATACCAATATATGTTTGGTTTCCAATATTATAAATGGCCACAAGCAGTAGGATGATTTTAAACTATTTTTTTTAAAAAAAAAAAAAAAAATTAGCTACAGCTTTATCCACCGAAGTTTAATTTGACACTAATCACTATCAAGAAACATATCCGAATAGAAAACTAAACTGATGAAGAGAATACAAGAAAAGGAAGAAGTGTGGTGGGAAGGGCTATAGTTACCTGACAATAAACTTGATGTAATTTGCAGCTCCATAACGAAGTAGGGACGCAGCTCAAATAATGACACCATGAACAGTTATTATTCACATTAACTCCTCGAAACAGTGCTACCACACCAAGAGTAAATCTGAAATAATTGCATTATGCTTGATAAGAAAACTTCTAAATATAACGATGCTTTACATCTGAAAGCAAACTCAAATGAACCCATTACATACGGTGAACAACACAGCTAGAGATGCATTCTCTCCACATTTTGTTGGTAACTTAATTGGGGACCAAGCATGGTAATAATTGAGGAGATTAAAGGCAACAACTAACTTCCCAGTCAACTATTTCAGTCTCACTCAGCTAAATAGAGTGCATGCACCAAAATACAATACCTCTTTTAATCATAGAGATGCAACCACCAACATATACACAAGCACATTTCAAAATCCAAACAACGAAAAGTAACTTACCCAATGATGAGTACTATCAGAGATATAACCCACAGTACATATTGATATGTCTGGTGTTTAGATTGAGCTGGGGGTGCAACGTACCCTGGAGGACATGTTTTTTGGTTAATCCACTTAAACTGGGGGCGAATTAAGAATACAAAACCCAGAAAAAACCCGGAAAGAAATCCTCCAATATGAGCAAAGTTGTCCACATGTGGGAGGAGTCCAACTGCTAGGTTTACTGCAATGATGCAAAGGAGAGTCAACAGTGCTGCAAACTGCACACAAAAATCTGCAAGCGTAAGACAATTGGGCTACATATATAGCGAACTCAAAACTGAAATATTACAAGGAAACCCTTTTTTATTCAAGGCAGTCAAATGTACCTTATTTGCATATATGGTCCAATTGGTAATCAGCTCTGAAAGCATGCCTCCTAGCAAACCAAAAAGTGCACCAGACGCACCAACAGAGATACCAGTCTGAATAAACAAAGCCGACAACAAACTCCCGCCGTAGCCAGATATGACATAGACCAACCCAACTCGCACTGTAATAATGGAAATTGAAAAGGTAAATTATAATTTTGAATCATGAAAGTATAACTAAATAACAAAATGAAGCAATTCCATTCGTGAGCTTAGGGATTCTTCCCCACTGCTTATTATTTCTTTTAGATTAGCATCCTCCATAAAATTCATTACACACATTTATTGAACATCTTCAATTAGAATCTATTCAACTGCTACAGAAAATTCCTAGCATATGACTGCATTCATCAGGCAATTAAATATTGAAAGAATTCATTTTGGATTTTTCGCACTGTAAATACATAGAATTATCAGTGGTATTCCAGAGATGTTTTTAAAAGCTTTTGCTCAAACCAGGCAACATCATAAAATTAAGATGTTTTTATAAGTATTTCAATCCGATTACGTTTCAATGCTGTCTTGAGCACATTTACAAACACATGTCCCGTGGTGAAAGTTGTGATCTTCGTAGAAACTTGTTGACTTAAGCAGACATATGATTCGAACAAAATTAACAACAGAGGTAAAATACATACAGAACCCAAATTCTTGCTCAAGACGAATTCCAATGAAGAGAAGACTCAGCATGTTGGCAAGCACATGGAAGA
Source organism: Populus tomentosa (assembly GCA_018804465.1). Taxonomy (NCBI): domain Eukaryota; kingdom Viridiplantae; phylum Streptophyta; class Magnoliopsida; order Malpighiales; family Salicaceae; genus Populus; species Populus tomentosa. Next base: position 3,034,219 of record CM031985.1, read on the forward strand.
CTCCAGCATGTAACCATATGCAAGAAATGAGGCGCCAACTCTGGTGTTTATGCACCACTCTGTTCACATCTAAAGCTCCCATTTTCTCCAAACTGCACAAAAAAGAAAGAAATACACAAATCCATTCAAAATCTTAATAAAAACCCAAGAAATCATCCTGATTAATATTTAGAGGGCACTCACGTGGAAGAGGAGGGGCCAAGAAGGGGATTTTCTTTGAGAGGCTGAAAGGAGAATCTGCCCAAAGAACGAGCAACACAAGAGCCAGAATTGGAGGGGCAATCATTGACATACATTACGGCAATAAAGACAGCAACGTTAGCCACCACAAATAAAGGGACAAGCCATGGCACCCAATTCTTGAAAACAGATTGGTTCTGGAACTGACTCGGGTTCGGGGATGAGCCTGCCGGGGTGTTTGCCTGCCTTGGATGCACCTTTATCTCCACACTGTCGTTCCCTGCTTCCCCTCTCCCCATCATCTTTTTTTAAAAAAAAAAAAAATTGTTGAATTTGGGGTTTTCCTTCAGCAGAAGATTGACATTGTGGGTACAGATGGAGAGGGATCGAGGGTGGCCGAGTGGGTAAGGTTCTGCGGTTTGGATTCGGCTTTTTGTTTTTGGCAGTGAGAGAAGAGAAAACAAATTAATTTGGTTAATTTATTGGGTGTGTAATAATAATCGGTTTGCTTCAGCTTTCATTAGTATCTTTGTGTTACTCATTCCACACGTTTTCAGACAGCTTTGCAGTTGCCTCGCTGTGTTTTTATTTTTTCATTGAATGACAAGGAATAGATCCGTCCAAATTCAGACAAAATATTTCTCTTTCTGAAATCTTGTCCGAACAATTGGATAACGGTGGTTGGAAGTCTATTATTATTAATTTTTAAAATATTTTTTATTTAAAAATATATTAAAATTATTTTTTTTATTTTTAAAAAATTATTTTTAATATTAGAACATTAAAATAATTTGAAAATATAAAAAAATAAAAAATAAAATGAAATAGATTTATTTTTTTAAAAAAATACTTTTAAAACTTAAAAATAAACATTTTATTATATATAAAAAGAAAAAGACGTGTGGATGGAAATCTTGAACCACAAAATAAGATTTTGATTTATTTAGGAAAGCAACACTACTATACAGTGGCGGAGCCACAATGGGGCAATTGCCCCCTCCCCCTCCCAATTAACATTAATTGCCACTCACGTTCTCACTTCAAGTATTCCATGATATAAAGCTGTATTATATTTTTAAATGATTCATATAAATTAATAGTAAATAAACCAATATCTAAATTAAATAAATTATAAAGATTTAATAGCTAAATCAAACATAATATAATAGAAAAGGAGTTGATCAAAACTAATATAAAATTGTGTTACTTTTCTATTTATTTCATTATATAATTTTAGTTTTATTTCTTTATAATTAGTTATTAAAAATATTAGGGTTTATAATAATTTATGAGTTTGTTGAATTAATATGTATATGGGTAATATTATATACTAGTAGGTATAAATTAAAATAAATTTTGATGAATTAATAAGTATTTTGTTATGAATTTTATATGAAAAATGATGATAATGAATTTACTAATGATTAAAAATGAAGTACAAGACAACTAAAAAAATTAAGGACATAATAAATAAATTAAAAAAAATATTTAATCTTTATATTTAATCTACTTGTACAAAACAACAAGTCAGGAAGAACAACATCAATTTTAAACAATCCTTTTAAGCTATGATTTTAAATGTTATGTACCATATGTCAACATAGAATTGCTGTCAAGAACTTTTCTAATCCTTGAAAAATTTAGAAATAGATAAATAAAAATTTGTTGTATATATTGAGAAAGATATTTTTAATGAAATTAAAAATAAAATTATTATGAAACAGTTTTAAAATATAAAATCCTGAAAATAATAATTATAATGTAAGTCTTTTCAGTTTAAAAATATTTTTAAATTAATTTCACTTAACTTTAGCTAATATATATATATATATATATCAAATTAATTTCTATATATAACACACGTATGTATAATATATAATATTAAATATTTGTTAGTAATTTGCCTCCTCATTTAAAAATTTTTAGCTCCGCCACTGCCACTATAGTGATGTTCAATGTATGATTCTAAGGCAAGTCCGGCTGCTTAAATTCTTCGGAAATAATATGGGTCAAGCAAGCAAGAATTTCTTGCATATTAAATCTTAGCAAATAAGTTAAATTACTTTCAAAATGGCTAAAAAAAAGACATGTTATGGATTAAGTGACCGTTTGTTTTTGTGTTTTTTTTGGTGCAGCCAAAACTTGCCTAAGACACATTCTTAAAAATGTTACGTGACTGTTTGTTTATATAGTAGCTTTTGTTTTTAAAATAAAGCATACAAACTAAATGTTTAGTTATGCTAAAACACATTTTATTATTCATGTGGGATCCATATAAAATTTGGAATAAAATGTATATTTGTGGAAAGCAGTTGTCTTCTATTTTTCACAAGCATGTGAGCAATGAAAAGTTTCACTCTCTATTATTCACTTAAGTAAAAATAGTGGAGAGTAAAACTCCATTGTTTACATAAACAGTGAAGTCACTCTCCACTATTCCAGTCACTATTTTAATCGGATCGGGTTCGGTCTAAAGCTAAATGCATTGAAACGAATCCGACTCAGTTAAAAAAAAAAATTCAATTTTATTTTTATTTTTAATTGTGTTTTATTCAAAAAATTAGAAGAAGATCGCTTGATGATATAACATTTATAGAATTTGATCGCAATCCCAATTTTGTTCCTGATGATATTTTACCTGATGTTGTTGCACGTTTAAGAAACCAAGAAAAATATAGTCCTTGTTGGATTAATTTCGTACGTGATTAAATTATAGATAATTTAATTGAACAATAAAAAAATATTTGATATAAATATTATTTATTTTATAATGTAATAGCAGTAGTTAAATCTACAATATTTAAATTAAAAATAATCAATACTAATATATATATATATATATATATATATATTATAACCTCAATTTGAAAAACATTTTTTTAACCAAACACTTGTGGGTATGTTTGGTATTGTGCTAGTTGTTGCGGTTGTGATTTGAAAAAAAAAATATTTTATAAAAATTACTTTTAATTGAGGTTAGTTTGGAAAAATATATGTTTGGTTAAAACTGTGATTTAAACTGAGATTGAACAAAAAGTAATTTAATGTGTTTGATTAAAAAAAATACATTTATATATATATAGATTGATATCAAATATTATAGATTTAACTATTGTTATTACATCATGAAATAAATAATATTGATATCAAATATTTTTTTTATTATTTCATTAAACTATGTGCAATTTTATCACGTGCAAAATCTATCCAACAATAACTATATTTTTCAAGGTTTTTTAAACTCGCAACAACATCAAGTAAAAATATCATCAAGAACGAAATTGAGATTGCAATCAAATTCTACAAATATTACGTCATCAAATGATCTCTTTCTAATTTTTTAAATAAAACACAATTAAAAATAAAACAAAAACTGATTTTTTTTTAATTGGGTTAGACCCGGCAAGAACAAAATTGAGATTGTGATCAAATTCTATAAATGCTACGTAATCAAGCGATCTCCTTCTAATTTTTCAAATAAAACACAATAAAAAAATAAAAATATATTTTTTTAACCAGGTCGGACCCCGGTTCAATGCATTTAACATTGGATTAGATCCGATCTAGCCGAAACAGTAGTCGGAACAATGGAGAGTGAAATTGTGAAACTCTCCACTATGTGGAGAAGCAGCAAAATGTAGCTTTTAATAAACCTGCGGCACAACCTTAATAAATGGTGGGTCCTACAAAAAAAAAAATTGTGTTTCTTACTTAACCAACCGAGAAAAATTATGGCTGCGGGTGAACCTCATCCGCAGCCACAATACCAAACGATGTCTAAATTACTTTTTTTTTTAATTTTAATTTCAGCTATAGTTTTAATTAAAATATATATAAATACCAAACTAACCTTAACTAAAATTAATTTTTATAAAATAACTTTTTTCAAACCACAACTATAAAAATTACCACAATACTGAACATACATTTAGTTTGTTTAATTAGTCACTAGACTACGAATCAACATCTACTCATCATAATGCATGGTTAGTGATGCCAATTGAAGGGTAAAAATTATAGAATACACGTAGAAAAAAAATTAAAATTAGATTTGATAGATAAAAACTTGACATAATAATTATTTAAGATATCAAAATTATTGAAATGAAACCTATATTCAATTACTATAAAAAATCACAAATAAAAAATATAAAAAAAAATCAAGAAAACAATAATTTTTTGATAAATAAAGACAATTTAATGGAAAATAAAAAAATATGAGTTTTGCTCACATACAAATATTATTTTCAAACCAAAGTCAGTAAAGAAAATATAAATGCAAGTTAAATAATAATTAAAAACATTCTAAACAAGACTAAAAAATAATAATTATTTTTAATAAAATAAAAAAATAATAAATTAACTTGGAAACTAATATAAATCTCATATTAATTTCTAGATCTTATTCCAAACTTTTTCAAAATCTAATCATTATAAAATTTTAACTGTATATAAAATAAATCTCTAAAATCTTTTAGTAAAATTTCATATATGATCAGATAAAAAAATCATGATTGTTATTATCTATTAGTCAAATCTTCTATCCCGCTTTCTTCGTTCAAATGTGTGCAAAAATTATTATAAACCAATAAAAGTTATACAGAAATAATCCCATGCTAGTATCCTCCAAAAAGGCAGATCAAACCTAAAAAAGGTTAAAAACCCACTAAAAATGGATGTTCGGCTCTGGCAGGCCTCATCCTCCACCCACTTAATGGGCTCCTTACACGTGGCATCCCATTTCTCATTGCGCTCTCTATAGTTTTTTGTTTTTTTATTGTATACGAGAAATTATTTTGAAATTATTTTTTAAAATATTTTTTATTAGAAATATATTAAAATAATATATATATTTTTATTTTTTAAAAATTATTTTTAAAATTAAAAAATCAAAATAATCTAAAAATACTAAAAAATATATTAATTTAAAGTAAAGAAAAAAATAAAAAAAATTTAAAATTTTTTAAAAATATTTTTAAAATATAAAATCAAACAAAATACCTATCGATCCAAACTCCTGACCTGCTTCTACGAATAAATAAATGTCATTATTTCTTTTTATATTTGAAGTTGGACCCTGCTATTTAAAAATGAAGAATAAAACATTATTAGTTATGTACTACTTGATTTTTGAGGAAGAAGGAAGAGGGGAAATTAAAATAAAATGAATTTAAACACTTGGATGGCAGATTCATTGATTTGACTAATGGCTGATTCTTTGGTGCATTTCCTGCTGTTGTGAATCCTTTCAATCTCCTCCCAGTTCTTGCAGGAACTTGCCCGGTGCTTGACTTTGATCTGCCCAGCACCTTTTACTTTTAGTGATGTTGGTTCTGATAACTCTGAGCCCATTTTCTTGGTTCTTAAGAGAGGATTGGCACGGCTTCCACCACCCCTAGGGCTGAAGTTCTTCAAGTGGTGGGGCTGTTGTTGCCAGTGGTGGCGGCGGTTCTGGTGGGGTTTGCTGGGTTCTGATGGCCTTGCAAGATTGCAAATGGGTTTGGGCATTAATGTTAGATGGGCTCTAGAAGTAAAACATGCTAACAAATCTGCTTATGGAGCTCTCCCGGTTTCTCTAACGTTTCTCTATCGAGATTGATCTTTCCTAGCATCAAGTATTTTATGAAATTAGGCTCCTCACCGGAAAATCCCCAACTATTAATATGCTCGATTACAATGAAATTTGAACCACAAGCAAATATTCCATGAATATAAATAACTTGAGCCGCAAATTAATGTGACAGTATTTTTTTTTTTCCTTTCTAAATTAACGTTTTCAATTATTTTTCGGCAAAAAAAAGCCCTCGGAACTTGATGGCCTTACATTCGAGGATAGTCCTAATCTGTTCTGGATAAGAAAAATATATATACTCTACTCGTTTACAAATTAAATAATGCTTTTTTATGAAAGAGATGGTGAGGCCGACATGACATTGGGAAAAGGGATGACGATGACACGTAATTCTTGAAATGATAACATGTAAACAAGAAGATAAGGAATATTATTGTCATAAATATAAAATATTTTTTAAAAAATAAAAAGACAATTTTCAATTTATTTATCCATGCCATGATTTCCGAATAACATCAGGATTGGATATACAAGTAGATAATGCGTGAAAAACTCGTTCTTGAAAAAATAGCGTCTGATAGCGCAAATAAAACAAAAAACTATTTTTTTGGATGGAGAAGTATGATATTTGATTAGAAAGTTGTACTTTTTTGAAATTGCGATTCTCTGGAAAATTTAAAAATGCAGCCTGATAAATTATTGGTTGGATCCGGTTTATTTTTTCTAGAATAAAATTGTTTTAAATCAGTTAGATTTAGTTTTTTTAGTTTGATTTGGATTTTTATTAGGTTTTTTTTATTTAGATTCAGTTGAGTTTTTTTGATTTTAAATTTATAAAATCGAATTAAATTAATTAGGTTTTTTTAAATTTTAATCAGTTTTGTTTTTTATAATTTAGTTTTTTTAATTATTTTTTTTAGTTTTTAATTTTTTTACCACCCTAATAATTATTGTTTTGGATAAGTAACTAGATTCCAAATCCGTGGATGTTTTGTCAGAATAGCACTGCGCATAAAAACCCAAATGGAACGCCACCATTTTCCAATGCGCACCTTAAATTTAAGAAAATTCCCACTCAAAACGTTAGGTGACAAATACATGTGATTCCATTAAGAATCTATTAATGGAGTTCCTTTGCTATATATATATATATATATATATATATATATATATATAATAGTAAACTCTGGAAAATTTTATTATACTCAAGCTGATAAAACATAAAAAAAAAAAATATAGGAGAAAGATAGCAGATCCCATCAAAAAATATTGCAGCCATTGTAGGAGCCAATACGTGTGAATCCACCCAACGCAATAAGTAAAATAGAAAGAACATCCCAATTGATTTGGTTACTGGCATAAAATTTATTCTGTTGGAGGAAAAAAGATGAGCTTAACTGATACCCAAGAATCCATCACAGCAAATCAAGAAAAGACTCTGAAGGGCTAGATTCTAGCAGCATTAGAATAAACAAGATGGAAGGAGATCACGAGACAGCACCATTCCATTCTTCAACCCAAGAAGGACCAAAAATAAAAAGATTACGAGAAGACATTTCTGTTACCAAATGATTTCTGTTAGGAAGCTCTTATTCAATCGACCATTTACAAGCGCCAAACCCCACCACGGAGGAAAAGAATGGCGGCGAGCGCAACAATATCACATGGATTTCTTCAACACTTCTATTTCTCCCTTGTTATCAACTTTTTACAGACTGGCCACAGAATACATAAAAAAAATAAAATGAAATCCGTCTCTTAATCTACTAGTCTATGTTTTGTTCAAACACGTGCTTCCAGCTCTCAGAGGAGAAGGCAAGTCTCTGCCTGCTGGTGTTTGAACTGTTGCTTGGCTTGCTGCTGGGACCAGTAAGCATGCGCAGCTAGGACCCTGTCCAAGAGCTCCTGGGGGACAGGCTCTCCCCTCCTTTGCTGAGGAGATATTCTTGCCGTGTGCACCAGTGTTTTCCATTTATCCTGTGTGATGAAAAGACACTCATCAGAAATAAAATCCACAAGCACATGGCAGCTGGTACTTTTTAAGCAATCTACCAAGACAACACAAGGAGCTTCTGAAATTGCCCTTTTTCATTTCCAGGAAGAGCCAATTGAGCCATCTAGAACGTGAAAACTTGAGTAACACAAAAGGGAAACTTTAGTGTTTCTGTAATTTGCAAAGGGCATGTTACTCAAGAGGAGAGGAGAGAGAGACAACTAGAAGAAAAGAGTACAAAGCGACATCGTGTAAGATTGGAATTGAAAAGATTCCTTGTGAGACATAACCCTGAAAAAGGTAAAAAGCCTAACTAAGCATTTACCTGTTATACAAGCAACTGTTTGTTGAAGAGATTAAACTAACTACGTGCCATTGTGGACCCAGGCCATAAAGCCTTGACCTTTTTGAACTTTGAAACATATCTTAAAATATTGCACTCTGGGAACAATAAAGAACCATCACAAAGTAGCAACCAAATAGTTGATAGGAAACCCAATTGAATAAGGAAACAGAACATCCAATATGCAGGAAGAGCAGATACTTGGCCAAGGCAACTGTACAGTAGTAAATTTGCATCAAGGCGACAAATTAAAAAAACCCACCTTCAAATCCACATATGTCCGATGCTTTGCATTATCAAAGGCTCGCAGTTTAACATCACGCCATCTGCAGGTCAACAAGAGCATTAAGAATTCCATTTATACAGAATTGGAATGCATGAGCGAAAATCAACTTCGAACTGCAAGCACATAAAGTTGCTAAGACTGGAAATAGCATTTTGATCAAGCACTGTACCTGGCCAATTGAAACATTATTAATGCAATATTCAGAAAATGCTCTATCTCAAAAAGATTCATGTTCCTTAGCTTTGTGCATCAAAGAATAAACATACCTTCCCGTTCCAAGTTTCTCAACTGCTTGAACCAATGCTTCAACTTCAGTAACAGAGAAAGGTCGACGAATTCGGCGCTGCGCCATCTCAGATCGTTTGGATTTCCAATGTGCCGGAATCACAGCTAGTGCCTCTACATTCATTGCTGGTACTGCAACCAGCGCTTTTGAATTAGTGCTTTTGTCCATTGAAGTGTCAGTAGGAGAGGGTGCTGAGTCATGGTCACTCTCAATATAATTCCCTAAATTGTTCACATGAGGCTCAGGAACAGCACAAATGCCCTGATGTACCACACCGGTAGTGTGAGGATACCTGGTAAAGAGCATTAAACCATCAGCTGATTAGCAACTGAGTTGATCCTTTAGATTTGGGTGAAGCTAAAGAGTCCATATTCAACCACACAAGAATCTGCTACAATGTCTTAATCCAAAATTTCAGAACTATTAGAAACATAAATTATACTCATAATTACCATGTAAGATTAAAAAAAAAAAAAAATCTTTAACTCTATCTAGCATCAGACTGTATTTCTTTACAATTCAACTTACTTTATGTCAAATCTGCCAAAAATCACAAGGAAGGCCATCAATTAAAGCATTTGCAAGCACTAAAGAAGTCCACTCCCTAGGTCTGACGGACATCACTGACAGCAAGTCCACTCCCCTCGCATTCTAGATTCTAAAAAAAATTGGGTGCTTATTGACCAAGGTTTTTTGGTCTCCATTTCTTTTTGTTTGTCCACCAAAGAAAAGAAATGCTACTTAAAACCTGGAAGGCTGATTTCTACATAGGCAGAGAATTTCCAATTACCTGAGTATAGGCTGTGGTGTGTCACATTGAAGAAAAAAGGGAGAATCTCCAGGGCACAGAGAAGGGGGGATTTGTGAAGGATTAGGCTCCAAGCAAAAACCCAAAGCATCCAACTGATTATTGCGAGAAATCCCAGTCTGCTGTAAAGTTTTATTGTCCTCCCTAACCTTCTTTCCTTGAAGAAGTACACCAACACGTAATCCACTACCAAGTATAGCAGTCACGGCCTCCATGACAGTCCTCTACAGAACTCATATCATTAGAATACACACTAGAGACCAAGTATTGATGAAAGAGATCTACCATTCACATGGCAAATTGCTATCACTTAACCCATCAAAGGATTGGGTAGCATGGAGCATGGATAAACACATACATGAACATAGAAATAGATACATGCCAATAGGGTTGCAATGTCTTGACAACACATATGCCTATATAATCAACCCAGAAGGATAAGGAAAATGCATCAGTCAAAATTATCATAACCAATTATTGATACCTTCAATGAACCAACAGTTGAACTTTCTGGAATCTCAATAAGAAGCTCTGGCACACTGATAGACTTGATCCTGAGCTTCACTGAGGAAAAGAAAAGACACCTTCTCGTAAAATACTCTTTGAATGTCAGAAAACAATTAAGTCAAAAGAGTACATATCAATCACTCCATTGTTTATAAAAAAAAATCAACCACTCCATTAATGGTTCTCATACCATGAGAATCCCTAGGTAGGAATGAAGTGTGTTGACCTGCAAAAGAAGATGATGTCCCAGTGGCAGCTTAAGAATTAGGATTATTTAGCAAATGCTTACAGAGGGTAATAAATCCCAGAATCTAATATAAATATTAAAACAAAAAAATCAAGTAAAGAGACCTCCACGCATTCTTGAACAGGAGACAGAAGCATCTTCATTGCTGCCCTTTTGAGATGAATCAGAAACAAACTCACAACCCATTCCTCCATCAGAATTTGATGGTGAACTATAGGCAAAGTGCTTCCTCTTTTTGAAAGGATATATCCTTTCAGACCTTTGATGCCTGTAACAGTTCTGCCTCTTGCGGAAAACAGGCTTCAAATCCCTATCTAGATGAATCAGAAAATTTCCATTTAAAAACAACCAACAATTTATCTTGGATCATAACGCAAACAAGGAACATAAATAAGCAGGTATATAAAACCAATTACCAGAGTTAGAAACTGTAGCATCCTTCAACCTTGGAGCTAGTTTCCAATATTTAGAAGCCAAAATTTTCCTTATTCTTCGATCTCCAATCCGTGGTGCTGGCCTAAAGAACTTTTTTGTGGTGATAGGGTGAGTACACCCAGAGGAGTTTTCGTCATCATCTCTAATAACTACATTTACATCATCCTGATTTGTGGGATAAGAACTATTGGGAATATGGTTCCCACACAGAGGCACCTTGGCACTACTATCTGAACTGACTAGTGCAGGAGGTTTTGCATCCAGGACCACAGGGTCCTCTAAATTGCATATATTGGCCACAGTGCTACTTTGCACCATCCCAGACTTATGAGGCTCATCTTTCACTGCTCTTTTAGTCTCAGCCTCTAATTTACAGTCACCAAATTCTATGTACTCAGAGGAACCTCCCTCTACTTTGCTGGCAAGAGTTCCTATTTCACTCTTGCTTTGGCCATTCCCAAACTTCTCAGCATTGGACCTCTCTGCACAATCAGGCTTTGTTAGTTCAGAAGCTAATCCTAAATTGAGGTCATTCTGGGTGACCAGAGATTCTTTGGAACTGCAACCTTGTCGATGAACGTGTGATAGATCAGAAACATATATGTTCTTGTCAGCACTTCCCTGATCGCAATCTTCTACTTTCAAAGATTTTTCTTCATCCTGCCATTCATTTTTTACAGCACTATTAATAACTGCACGCTGATCTTTGTCCGCTGATTTATCACTAGAACTGGGAGCACTTTCTTTATCAAGCAATAACTTTCCAGCTACAATGGCTAATAAGTCGAATGCACACATCTGATTCTCTTCATGTTTCTTCTTAAAGGAACCCCTCCTCTAAACAAAACAAAACAAACAAAGACCATGAGTATTGGCAACTGAGGAAAAATAAAAGGAAAGAAAATTATAATCAGAACATCTGGCATCCCAAGAAAGTAGAATACATTACCCTAGCTGATCTAGTAGCTCGGGGCATGGGAGGAACCTGATAGCCATAGAATCCGTAATCTAATCTCTTCTGCAACACCATACTCAGAGATCATACCAAGAAGGACACATCACGTACAGAGTAATAGCATTTGTGGTTCCAATTTTTGAAAATGCACAATTTTCCCAGTTACTCAAGCTTTATAATCCCAACAATAAAACCCTGGCAACAAATGAACGTAATCATCAAGGGATGACTTATTCAACGAATAGAATGTAAAACTTATAATTAGGTACAAAGCCAAAATCCATGACGCAAAGCTCAACACAAGAACATAAACTTGAAAAAGAAAGAGGAGAGAAAAAGACCAGGATAAAAGGAGTTTAGAAAGGAAAAAGGAAACCCATATGCTAGCATCAAACAAAGATCAATCCTTAAAACCCTGCATGCCAGATATTAATTAAAAAAAAACCACTGCATTCATTTGCTTGGTACCAATAATCAGAGTTGTTTCTTCTGGTGCGAATAAACAAGATGAATTTGTAAATTGCAAACTTGCATCAGCATTTCGGCATCCGATCATGATTTTGAGGCCAGCAGGCCATATCCCTTGCAACCCATCTCAACCCATACAGAATCCGCCACACGCAAGCACAAAACTTAGAAAAAATACCTAATCATGTCCTCATGATCTAACCAAAAATCAGCTAGTGCACCACAAAAATAGCCAGATATACCAGGGAAAAAAACATATTTGATGAAAATTGTTACAAGGAAAAGCACGAAAAATCCTCAGGGATCGATAAACTAAAACCAAATTTACAAATGAAAACGACAAAAAAAAAAAAATCGAGACTTGATGTCATATTTGGGACATCAAAATTTTCAGTTTTACTTGAAAAGTGTATAATTAAACCACCATAGAAAAAACTAAAACCGCAAAAAAACCCTGATATAAAGGATCCAAGTACCAGAATCCCGAAAACTAAAATTCAGACACTTAAAAAGGAAATTCAGGGCAGTTCAGACCAAATGAATTCCGAGGATCTAAAACCCTCCAACAAGGATCAACCTTTAAGAAACCCAAACACTAGTTAAAATTAAATTTTATCATCGCCTCTTAAGTTTAAAGGAGAAATTTTGTATTTTTGAAGCAAAAAATATCTTTTTAACAGTAAATCACTCAAGAGATCTCAGATCGAATCCGTTGAAAACAGAATTGTGGATTGAAACGCAAGTCCTTGAAGAATCTCTATGAAAGAACAAAAAGTGAGAGAGGGACACGAATTAGAGACAACAAAAGAAACCCACTTGAAGTTTCAGATTAAACAAAGGAAAATGAGATAACAAGTTCAAAACATGGATTCATGTATGAACAATTCAGACATCGATTTTGCCTTTAAAATCCCATTTTACATCGACCAAACCAAACAAAGCACAGTGTCATAAAAAAAACTCTCTTCAAATCGTCTAAACCCACATTTAAAACACCAAATTTTACACAATTGGCGAGATAAAACCCACAAGAGAAATCAAATTGTCACTCACCTTCGATTAAAAAGCCAAAATTCTCTTCCTTTTTCTGGTTCAAAGTTCACCCCTTTATTATTTTTTTCCTTCACGTAAAGAGAAATTCTGAGAGGGAATTTAGAAGAAGATGCAAAGATCATAGAAGAAAACACAAATGTCTTGTCCCTTACACGGCACTTTCTTTCTCTCTGTTTCTCTAATTTTCTATCCCATGTTTTTCCCTTCACCAAGAAAACGTTGTTCTTTTGAACGCTACCCAATTTTATTTTTATCTCTCTCTCTCTCTCTCTCTCTCTGATGGAAAAACCCCCTAAAACCACCCAACGTTTTTCTTAAACCCCAGTTCTTATACCATTGACTCTTGGCCACCGGACCTATCGGTTAGCGCTTCCAGGTGACTTACTATAGCCAGTAATGGCAACTTACCTAAAGACCGGTTCTTCGTGATTGGGTTACCCCTCTTTGGCATCCTATCGTCCACAGGATGGAGAAAAACATTGGGTTGCTTCTCTCTCTTTTTGTTTTTTTTTTCGAATTTTTCTGGTGGTGCCACAAATTGACTCGTCCATTTGTATTTTGTTTCCATATATAGGAAATGCTAAAGTTGTCTGCCTCCACGTAAATTTCTTATTTGCATCATACAAATAATTGTTTGTTAAGGGAAACTTACTAAAAAAATTATCCTCTAAATATGGATAAATCCAAACAATTTATCATCAAATGAATCCACCCTAAACATGACTTAAAAGCAAATGAAATCCAATACGCTTACTCTGCTCAAATTTATAGAAAGATTCCAGGTTAATGAATTCTTCATTCATGGACTCTCGTTCGTTATCGTGCACCATGAAAGAAAACTGGCTGACTCTAAATCTTTTTTCCTTTCATCTGTGAAATCTAACTCGTCCGTCAAAAATAAATCTCCAAATTAGATGTAATCTTGTCAGGTTGAATAAATAACAATTTATTATGCAATTTAATTAGGAATTTTGTGAGCTTGTCAAATTCTTTTCCGGTTTAGTTGAGAGAATAATCAAGAAACTCGCACGGGTTTTATACTCGACTCTCATTTTCTTAATCCATCGTTAATAACAATGGAAAAAATAGCAAAAAGTTTCTTCCTTTTTTTTATAGAAAATTTGAATTAATAGTTTAAACTTTAAAGAGTGTTTTTTATAACACGATGCAATGCGTTTTTAATTCAAAATTAATTGAAATGATATTTTTTAAATTTTTTATTTATAACATTATAAATTGAAACCATAAAAAAAACAATTAAAAAAACTAAATTAATATTTTTTTAAATAAAAAATTAAATTAAACCATATTACCAAACACATTCCTTTTCCTAGACACGCGAGAGAACTGTTCCGATTTGTTGACCCAAGTTTTCTTACCGCCGCACGTTTTGGTTTGTAGATAACACGTAAGATACAGTCAGTCTCTGAATAACTGGCTTCAGTCATTTCACACACGTGTCTACAGATCCATACACTGTTTTTTTTCTTACTTCATTATCCAATCAGATGGCAGGGGACCTCAATCACAGATCTAAATTTGAAACGGACGGTCAAGGGCATATGGGTCATTATTTGAAAACGTAGACGTTTCGTAAGTTGTTGTGTGTATTCAAGCAGTTATCCCGACAAGCATGTTACGCTCTTTTTCACTTCTTTTTCTTCGGAAGAAACAAAAACTTGTGGTCTGTTTCTTTAAGTCCTTGCCACGTAGATAATAAGAATCTAAAAGAAAAGCCTTAGTTTCGTACGTGGCGAAAGAGGAGGTCCTTATTGGTCGCTTTTTGGTCAGTATTATCTGAGGAGGGATTAAATTAAATTAATAGAAGTATTTTGAAAAATATTGCTGTGGTGGGCTGGGCACTATCAACAAGTAACGGCGAGAGGGGGGGAATCTCCGTAAGAGATAACGTTGATGGAGGGGTTGCGTGGAAGGTTGAGAGCCACGATAGGTAACGGCGTTGTGCTCGGGGATAAGGGGTGTGGGGATTACGGTGGGACCGAGAGAGGTGGTAGGCCCCATTAAATGAAAGATTTATTAAAAAGTGTTTCTGTCCAAATTTTGGTCCTAAAAGACATTAAATTTTTATCGAAAAAAAAAAAAAGTGTCAATTCTTTGATGGGAAACCGACACGTGCATGAGAGAAGGGCGGGTTGCCAAGAGAGATGATCTATGGTGTTTAGTTGGGGGTTTAGGTGTTTGGCTGGGTTTAATTCGCAGTTGATGGTGTTTAACGCCGGTTTAGGACAAGAGACGGGAGGATAATCATGACACGTGGAAGATCAGGAATGGCTCCACACTACAAAATTTCTATTATCGTGCCGATTATTTAGTTTGAAGGGGTAGTTGAGTACATTTGGTGGATACGGTTGGTGAGTTATGAGAGGCTAATTACAGACATGTACCTTCCTCCCACATGCCGAACCGTGGAATTAGTGATAATCTAGTCTTACGATAGCAAATATAAGATAAAAACTAGACTTGGTGTCTGTTTCTTTTTGCAGGTTGGATTACTTTTTTCCTGTAAAAAGTAATGTTAAAATGTCGAAATAAAATAAAATAAAAAGACTAAAAAATCAGTTATGATAAACTTGTGATCAGGTAATCAGAGTTAAAATGTCGAAATAGAATTAAAAAAAAAAACTAAAATATTATTTTATTTTAATTTTTTTATTTTAAATATTTATCAATATGCACTTCAACTATTTATATCATTATTTTTATTCTTAGCTATATTCTTTTCTGATTTATTTTTAAATTTTTCTTTCTCTATATTTTTTTGAAAAATTATTATATAAAGACTAAGAAAATTATATTTCACTGTAGCAATTGCAACATTGTTCTATTCTTTCGATATGTTAAAATTAATTTGAAATCTTACATGTTATTATTAATGCATATAATATTTAATATATTTTATTAGATATAAGTATCGATCTTTTAATTTATGGTTATATTTTTTACTCGATATTAAAAAATATGTTAATAACACCAGCATATTATTTTTTTTGCATTAGAAAAAACATTTATTCGACCTGCATGAGGCGAGTTGAATAAATATGTTAACACTTTTTTTTTGCATTTATTGATACAAATGATTCTTGATGTATTTAATTAAATGAATGCAAAGCTCGTATGTTTGTTTTTTGTCAAAAAGTTTATTCAATCGCTACAAAGCACAAGTCCAATAACTAGTAATAACCAAAAAACATTATGAAAAGAAGAGAATGCTTATAAGGCAATTTTGGTCATTTTACTATGCAATTGAGATTGAAAAAGATTTATTTCTCCTTAGTGAATTTTGTGATAACTAACAAGCCCTGTGAAAAGATTTAAATGCTCTTAAAAACCAGTATTAAGTTTTTTAGGTAGAGAGGCAAAATTGTCATTATACTATTTTAGTGAATAGCAACCTTGAATGTGGAGCTAGTTTTGTTATTTTAATAATTTTTTTTTTCAAAAAACACAATAAATACATGAAAATAAAAATGATAAATTCCAACATTGATGAATAATTCCAATAGCTTTGTAATTCAGATTTTAGTTTTTTGTTGTTTTTACTTTATTTAAGCTTTGTGTTTTATTTAGGCCATGTCCACCTGTTTCTTCTGTTCTTTAAGTTATTAGTTTAGGAAAGTATAAATACCCATTTGAAAAGAAATGTAAGGCATGAAAATTTACAGACTTTGATGAATGAATTAAATATGTATTTGAGAGAGTTCTCATATTTTAATTCTTGAATGAACTAAAAATCAACTTATCAGATAATGATTGTTTTTATGGCATCATTTTACACTTTTTATTCGTGAATTGTTATTTTTTATGTAGGGGTTTATTATTCCAATAGTGTTGGTGTTTAGGTTCAATGTAAATTTTTGACCAAAATTGAGTAATGACAGATAAGATGGACACTACCCCAGTAACGAGGATGAATTTATTCTCTCTAGGGCATAGACCCCTCAATCTTCTACGGATGTGATGGATTCACTCTTCTTAGTGTGATAACACATATACCTTGGAAGGAATAAATGTCTTTTTAGCGTTATTACACAATTTATCTTGGAAGAGATTGATATAATTTCTCTAGTGCGATCACACATCTTTTCAAGAATAAGATAGACATTACCTTAACAACATGGATGGATGTGTTCTCTCTTGGGCACAAGCCCCTTAAATTTCTAATGATAAGATGGATTCACTCTCCCTAGTACGATAACATATTTACTTTAGAAGAATGAACGTGTCTTTAGTGCAACGACACATTTTACCTTAGTATGGATTGACATGGTCTTTTTAGTGCGATTGCATATTTCTCAAAAGATGGGATGAATATTGCCTCAATAACAGTGATGGATATGTTTTTCCAAGGCATAAGCCTCTCAATCTTTTAATGATGAGATGGATCCACTCTCCCTGGTGCAATATCACATTTACTTTGAAAGAAATGAACGACTCCCTAGTGTTACGGCATAATGCGATTGCATATCTCTTAAAGGATGGGATGAACACTGCCTTAGCAACAAGGATGATTATGTTCTCTTTAGGGCACAAGCCCCTCGACCTTCCAAGGATGGGATAGATCCACTCTTTCGAGTGCGATTATTACTTTGGAAGGAATAAACGTCTCCCTGGTGCTATAACGCAATTTACTTTAGAA
The DNA here is from genome assembly GCA_018804465.1 of Populus tomentosa. Classification (NCBI taxonomy): domain Eukaryota; kingdom Viridiplantae; phylum Streptophyta; class Magnoliopsida; order Malpighiales; family Salicaceae; genus Populus; species Populus tomentosa. Next base: position 3,052,009 of record CM031985.1, read on the forward strand.
GGGATTAACATGGTCTTCCTAGGGGTGAGCAAAAAGATCAAAAAATTGATTAAACCTAGAAAATAAAAAAAAATAACTGAAAAAACCGAATGTGAAAAAAAACCGATTAAACAGTTTAGAATTTTGAAAAAACCAACTAGTTCAGTTTGATAAGCCTAAAACAGAACAAACCGAACTGCAGCGAACCAAACCAAAAAAAAAAAAAAAAAAGCTAAACCGGAAAAAAACAGAGCCAAACCAAGTCAAACAAAAAAAAACCGAGCAAAACTGGTTTTCCCCCCAAAATAACTGAACCAAACCAAAACCGGCTGTTTTGAACCGTTTTCAATTTTTTTTTAAAAAAAACTGGTTTTGGTTATTTTTTTTATAAAAACCGAACCGAACTGAAAATAATCACCCCCAAATCTTCCTAGTTCGATTGTACTACTTTTTTTTTTCTTATACGATACTCATTTAATTATCGAAGAGTCTCCAAATACATAAGAAAAGATATTTTATAGGTATCAAGCATGGTCCATAAACCACCTTATCTAGAAAGAACAGATCATGTTGTCAAAGTCATGAGATTAATCAAATATCCTAAATATCATCTTAGCCCACATGCTCATGGGATAAATTTGGACCTCATCACTTATTCAAAATATACAATTGTATTTTATTTTAGAATGATGTAAAGAATCGATGGAAAAATAAATGTTCAAGACCTTCTTTTATATCATAGATAGATTGACTCAACTTATCTCAATCCTTCTAGTTTCAACAACAATAAAACAAACAAGCATTTTCACTTGGTTGAAATAAGATTTTCAATAAAGATAGAAGATGAATTTCCTAAAGATAAATTGGTATTTTAATATTGAAGAGGTTGCAAAAACTTTAAATTCCAAGCTCCATTTGTTTGCAGGAAAGTTGTTTTCTTTTGAAAAGTGAATTCCGGGAAAAGTGAATTTCGGGAAAGTATTTTCCGTTGTTTGGTAGTGTTATAGAAAATGAACTGGAAAACACTTTACAGTGTTTGGTTATGTTATGGAAAATGAACTGGAAAATAATTTATTAATGAATTAATTTTTTTTTCAAGTTTATCTAATATATATATATATATATAAAAAAAAAAATATTTAATCACTTACAATAAAAAAATGAAATCTAAAAAGTATAATAATGAAATTTTTTTTATTATATCCTATATTCATACATAGCTTATTTTATAAAATATAACTATATATGCCATATCATATTATAGAGAAATAAGCTTGTAAAATATTTTTTACGTAAAACCTATTAATATATTTTTTTCAATTTTTTACGCAAAGAAGCTGATTCCCAACACAAACAATGTCTTAAAGGAAATAATTATATAATGAATTCTGTATCCCATAACAAACAATACAATAATTTATTAATGAATTCTATATAAAAATATTGAACGACTCCAGTTTTCTATCGAAATCATTTCATTTTTTTTAACTGTGTATAATCATCATCATCAACGCACTTAGCATTTCACCATCTAATATTTCTACCCATATCAATTCTTGAACAATTACTGTGCAGCATCATCAGCCATTTACTAATGCATTCTAATTAATTAATACCCGACTTAACCACTATTAATTCGGTTCCATCATCATGCATTCAGTAATGTCTTCTAATTATTCATACCCGGCTTATAACCACCATTGATTATTTATATTTTCTACCCAAACCAATCCACTGTGCAGCATCATCAACATCAACAGTTGATGTTTTAGTTCCCTCTTGACATCTACTTGAAACTTCATCAATGATGTTTTTATTCAAATTCTTGGCTGTAAATTCAGCCGCTTTTGGCCCTCAATGCACATCAAAAACACCAAACAAAGCCTGTAAACAAGGAATTATACATTTAATTCGTTTTTTCGTTTCAATAAAAATCCATCATTATAAAAATAAAATATAAAGGCAAGATACTTGTTTACAATATCCATTAACATCAACAAAAACAGAGTACTGGTCCTCCAAGATCCCACCTCTCTGTCCTCTCTTGCTACAGACAAAATAACCATCTCCTTCAACTTCTACAACCTCCACTTTCTCCTTTTTTCTTTTTGGGGTCTCTAAACCAAACCCCAAAACTCCTGCCACTGGTATATCTAATATTCCCGGCCTCTTCCTCTTCAACAACTTGTCAGTCTTTGATTCTAATTTTGTCTTGTTAACTCGAAGAGATAAAGGTGACATTGGTGAGGACAGCCCCGGTGAAAACGATGATAAAGAAGACAGTGGCAACGATAAAGACGATGATGGTGCCGGGGGTTGTAAACCATGGATGATGTTAGGAGATGGAGATGGCTTGCAAAATATTGAAGGAAGTCTCGGTGATTGAAATGCTGGTGAGTTTGGAATCGCCAATGCTACAGTGTAGGACATGTCTTTTTGTTTTTTTTTTTTCAAGTTTCTAGGTTGAATTTTTGGGTTTGTTGTGGCTGATTTTTCCCAGGGGTTTGGGTTTGTTATGGTTGAATGGGTTGTCTTCCCATGGGTTTTGATTTACAAAGCATTATAGCTTCTGGTTGCAGTGAACTTAACAGAGCATACGAGCTTTTGGAAGATGAGAGATGCTTGCAATTGATCTGTGTAAATTATTTGTTGGGGGAGAAAGACAGTCTTTAGAAGACAGGAGATACTTTTTGTTAATAAAAAAAAAGAAAGTGTTTTTCTTAAAATGAAGAAAGTAAAACACTTCCTGCCGTATAACTTCATTTTTTTCATTGACTGGAATTGAGTTTTTTTTACTGATTTTCCTTATGCTTGCTGAACATGGGAAAGTGGAGAAAATATTTTCCAGGAAAATGAATTCCTGGAAACAAACAAGGCACTAGATTTAATCCAGGATGATTTTATAAATATAAAAGAATGTGGTGTACATTTAAAAATATTAAGCTAACCATTTTGGTTATATTTTTAGAATTATTTGTTCTGTATTGAGAAAAAGACAATTAAAATATTAAAAACATGTTGATAAAAATTTATGTGTTACAAAATTTTATTTTATATTTTTATCTCTTAAAACAAACATGTTTATATTTTATTTATTTATTTATTTTATTTGAGGACTCTAACAAAAAAAAATACAATTAGAATGAAAAAAATAAAATAAAATTATTGGAAGTAGAATATTGGGCTTCTTCCGTTGCTGTGAGAAAAACCTTTAGTGCATTTTCAGCGGTCGTGTCCTAATTTCTTTCTGTGATTGTAATTGTTTTTTAATTAATATTTTATATTAAAATATATATTAATAATGTTTTTTATTTTTTTTTAAAATAATTTTTGATATTAATATATTAAAATAATTTAAAAATACTAAAAACATATTAATTTAAAATTAATAAAAAAATTAAAATTAATTAAAATTAATTTTTTTTAAAAAAAATACTGAAACAACCTGAAAGCAGCTGATAGACTGAGACGATGATTTCGAAGTTAAAAAAAAAAGGGTCCAAAAGAAAACTAAAAAATAAAAATTAAAATCATAGTTAAATTGAAAGAGCATGTGCAGAGCGCAGGGAAGGCATATGCTCTCTCGCTGAGTCTGACTTCTCCACCCACAACCCAACCAATCTTTTCCTTTTCTTTTCCTCGTAGATCTAAAAAAACAATGAAAGAAGGGAAATCTGCTGCTAAATTGAACAACAGTAATAATCAACAGCAACACCAGCATCAAAATGGGCACTTTTCTCCTTCCAAATTCGCCAAATTGTTGGATCCTGAGGCCTCATGGGACAAGGTACTCTTTCTGTTTGTACTGTGTTTGTAAAGTTTATAGCTTTGAACTAATGAATGCAAGCTTACATACAATATAATTTTAATGTTGCTTAAAAGTTGTATTGTTAATTGCAGTTAATAATAATTCATTTAATTCTTGAGTAGAAATAAAAATTGGGTTATTACTTAAGAGGAGTAGTAGTGATACGCTGCTCACTACAGGATCAATTGGGAGATGTGTTGCATTGGATTAGGCAAGTTGCTGCCCTCGTTTGCGGTATGCTATGGGGTGCTATCCCTTTAGTCGGCGGTATTTGGATCGGCTTGTGAGTTGTTTTTTCTTTTCACTGATCTTTCCGTTTGTGAATTCTTGCTCTTATAATAAATATTTCATTACCAAGCTTAAGTGAATATGTTGTTGTTGTTCATGTCTAATTTCCCGTAAATAGAAGTGGCTGATTCATGCATACATGTGTGCCAGACTCAAATTTGTTTCTTTTTGTATTCTTGGTATCAATGCTAGAAAAACCAGCAGTTTAGTGTAGATTCTTTTTGTTAATAATTACTGCAGTTTTATATCTGCTACACTACTTCCTTCCAGCTTAATGGATGTGGATGTCCTTTTCTTGTCCTTTCCATGAAAGTTCCATGTGAGTGCTTCAAGGCAAAGTACTAATATGACTGTCACCAATATTATTTTGAATATCGTTTAGTCGTGCTTTAGATGAGTCTAGCTATTCTAGCTTCAGATTAATCTGGGGGGTTTGGATGAGTTCTCTGGCTTAGCTTGAACATCTTTGAAGCACTACGTGCAAAATTTACTGCAATAAGCAAAAATATTGCATGTGCAGGACCCTTTTCCTCTGAAGAACACCAGTACTGGAATTTCATTGTAATTAAGAACAATGAATAGCAGGACATTGAAACCCATGTTGCATGATTGCACTTTCCTTTTATGCTCTGAAGTTACACCTAGGTTGCTTAAATCTTAGCTTGTTATGTTTAGTACTTTGGTGTTTTTGTTGAAAAAATTCGTTACTTTTTGTGAACTAATCTATAGAAAAGTGTAGTTTGTGCTAGGGCATGATAATCTTTGCTGCAGAAGTTAGAATTATGTTTTTATATTAATTGTGTAATTGGAGTTTCACTTAATCATGTTTTATGGGAGTAGCTTTTACACTACTAGTGTGGCTAATCAAAGATGCAAAGAAGAATAGAGAGACCAATAGTGTTTTAAGACACTAGTTGCATGGGCTTTTTTATGGATGGTCCTTGAAATAAGACTGGTCACTGGTGTAGAGACATTAGTAGTTCTAAAGCGAAGGGGTTTTGCTGAACTATTAAAAAGGGACCTTGATGTGACGTGCATGATTTATCTCAAGTGCCAGTATTAGCTGAATCAAATCTCAAAGCAGTATCAATTCCATTGTTTTGATAAACAAAACCTTCTCATCAGGTCTAAGAGGTGGGCCCTGTGATACTTATAATTTAATATCTTTGAGATATACTAGGACCATATTGAGGTAGGTATTATTTGGCAGTCAGAGGCAATTTGGTTCCTTTCGCCGTCTCCTCTCTCCAAACAATTAATTCCTTCTAATTACTATATTTCTTTTCATTAGAAAGGAAGTTTAAGGGTACTTTCTCTGCTCGTCTTTTTATCTGTTGAAATTGACAATTGGATAAACAGCATAGCAAGGGACCGGGACTATAGTCAGTCAGTGTGATGAGAATTCTTGCTGTTCACAAGATTATGTTTCCTTGAAGAGGAAAAAGGTTTATCAAGTATAATGCACAGTGTTGTGACTGGCATTGTTAACTTTATGTTAGTTTCGCCTAAATCCATATCAGTGCGATTCGTATTAGGAACTTCAATGCATGTGCCTCCTGTTATTATTTGAGTATTGATGGTGGGCACTGATATTGTGCTACTATGTCCATAAACACGTACACAAATAGATAAGCTAACATTCAACGTGCAGAAATTTCTTGTGCTGAGTTTCTAATTTTTGCAATCTTTTATTTTTTTCTGGCTAAATTCTTTGTTAATTTTGGTTGACAGTTTTCTGTTGATTTCCTCTGGGATTATATATGGTTATTATGCAATGATATTAAAGATCGACGAAGAAGATTTTGGTGGCCATTCAGCTCTCCTCCAAGAAGGGCTCTTTGCTTCAATCACTCTATTCCTGGTAGTTTGGCTTCTTCTTTTTCTTTTTCAATTTTTTCTTTCTCAAAAGTAGGGCTGCCTTCAAGCACAAAAAGTCAACAAAAGGAAACCTTGGTTGGTTTCCATACTAACACACCCAGCTTCATTTTTTTTTTCTTTTCTATTTTACAGCTATCGTGGATTCTAGTGTACAGCCTGGCCCACTTCTGATTGGATTGATACACCAATCTGGCTGCTTCTGCCTATCTATCTTTAAGCAATGTTCTTACTCTGCTAATCACATCTACAAGGCACCATTGCTTATGCCCCGAGAACAATGAGAAAGTTGCTTGCAATTATTGTCTGTTATCTACTTTTTGATTGTGCACCATCATTTCACGTAGCATGAACATGCTAACTTTTGATTCATGGTATTTATTTTAAAGTTTCTTCATAATTTTTCCTCGAAATGTAGCGATTGATGATTCGGACATTAATTTGATAGCAAAATTGTGGTGGAGTGGAGAATGATGAATGAATGCAGTTTCAAGGGACCAAATATTATTTATTTTCTCTAGGAAAAGTACTTTCAGATTCATGGAGTGCTGACTAGCACGTGGTTTTTTGAACCTGACTGCATTTCAATCCACGGAATGCTTACTGTGTCATGCGTATTGTATATTGTATGTGATTCTGTGGATTACCTTCCCCTTTCCGCTTGCTATTTTCTATCCTTGTTATTTTCAATGGGGTTTAATCAGTTGAGTTTTTAACAATAATTTCAGTTTTGACAGATTAGAGACGATTACCATTTTTCTTGTTCTTGCAAAAAAAGAGAGTCAGATCACCCTGGAGCGGTTCTGGATGGCAACAATGTCTGGCAATATGTGTTTTGCCTTTCTTTCTTTATTTTTTTTTAATTGTTCCAGTTTTTCCCTTGTAGGTGAATTGTGCAATTGGATAATGAAACTTTCCCTTTGTAAGAGGCTCCCACTCTCGCAAAAGCTATTTCGCTTTTGAAGCATTGCTATAAATAAGTTGCCGTTCATTCTTGTGAACCCATTTCGTTTATTTGAAGCCAATTTTGATCCATTCCGGCGACTCACCTCGCCGCAAAAACAGAATAATATAACTTGTGTTGCCTCAAAAAACCCAGAAAACGAAGAACCGATTCCAACTCGCTCAAAAATTGCCGGCCCCTCTCAGATTTCTTCGCGAGTGGTTGTTCTTTCTTGTATAGTGTGTGCACTTGTGATGGCTATGGCAGTTCAAAAGCTACCCAGAAGCCAAGAGAGAGAATGGGTTTTTATTATGATTGACATGCAGCCATCTAGCTAAAAAAATTCTATTATTGAAAAGCAGTCGCAAAACATAAACATCCGTGGGGGGTCATTCAAGGCTCCTTTGCTTTTCGTCTAAACTTGTGTTCAAAAGGTTTTTACGACCTTCAGTCATTTCTACAATAGCAAATGGGAAGTAGTTCATTGATTTGTAACAGATTGTTTCAGAATTGTTTCAATTTAGCCACTAAAACAAGAATATATATATTCATATATATATAAAAGTAAGAAAGAATCATTATTTTGTACACAACCACTCCGGAAGCCATGTTTCAGGCTGAGATCTTACTTCAATCTCTGACGTCTTCGGGATACAAGGTATATGCGCCCAAACACCCACCGTCTACCTACTCTTGAAATGGTTTGCTGCAAATGGATACCAATCATGTGAGTCGGATAATTGTTTTCTATAGTCTTGTTTTGTTTCTTGAATTTGTTTCTTCTATTTTTTTAAGTTGATCAAATCAGATTAATAATCTTACTTAGTGCAAAACGGTGGCTAGCTTATACAGTTTCAATATGCAAAACCTTGTGGCCATTAAACAAGAACATAGATTTTTTAGAAATAGATGGCCAGGCTATGGTATGCCTAGTCTCTGAATGAAGGTGGTTGTCCGATGTAAAGATAAAGGGTCTTGGAAATGCATTAGTTGGAGGCTCGGAATCTGATGCAAAAATTCGTAATGAAAGAATATTTCCAACCCTCTATCCCAGAGCCCCACATTGAATGGGACCATAATTGAGTAATAACCCTTCGGGAGAATGCAAAATGCAGCATCATGATTTGTATATACTTCCTTATAACAAGAAACTGTATAAATAAGATCATAAAGCAGTCTTACAATCAATATTTACATATTTAGCTCCTTGAACAAGAAACAGAATAAAAATTTTGGCGTCAGATGATTAATTACCTCAACCTTGGTGCGGAATTCTAGTAAACTTTCACATACATGACAATCTGCTCGATGTGTGGAGCTGTTAGATTGATCTGATTTCACGAAGGCAAATACCTGCACAAAGACACCAAAATCAGTGAGAGAAGGAGCTTTCAAAGTTGATCCTGATTTTGTTAGTTGGAAACAGCTGAATACATTTCTATCGATGAAAAATGAAGTGGAAGCTTCTCAGCATTTTCATATTAATACAAGGCTTTGTTAACACGAACCTCCTCACCACAATTTGGGCATGCTCCCTTGAGTGCCACCAAGTCATTCCTCCATAGACCTTGCAGCACCGTCACTGTGAAAATGGGTTCTCAAGTAAAAAATCCATATTTTGAATTAAGTAAAAGAATTGAGATTTCTTCCCAATAAAGATGTATCTTCTCCTATTTAGGTTTAGGTTTTGACAGTGTTCAAGGTTTAACTGATGAATCCAATAAAAACACACATAGATAATATAAAGTCTCTCGGGCTTTTATTTTAAACACACGGATGCACAAATCCATATATGCAATAAAATTTCCTTTATCATATGGTAGGTTTCACTAGCCCAACCTTACACCTTACACGAGGTGCTCTTTTTTTTTAATTATGAACTAGGTGGACAAAATGATCGTGTCAACAAGGTTTTCTCACATAATACAAAAAATTAGACAATAATCGACAATGATCAATCAACAACGATCGATCATCAACCATAATCGACCATGATCGATTAATCATGATTGTCCAGTAAAAGCTATTTGAATTTCATTTCTTTTTCCTAGTTATATTAAAATTTCTTTCCTATTTAAGCCGCGATTTCCTAGTTCTGAGTCAAAGTTTTATTTGATTTAGGTTTTTTCTTGTTTAGATTTTCTTGAATATAAAGGGATGGTTTTAAGTTCTTATATAAACAACTTTATGTATTCTTTAAAGAATAATCAAAATTTATGAAATAAAGAACTTTCAAAATATATCATAGTTTTCTCTAAAATCTTCTCCACGATTAAAGGTTATGACCTAAGGGCATGAGAACCATGGTTTCTTTATCTACAGTTTAGAGTTGTAAACTTTACAGCTTGAGAAACCTTAACACTACACAATGTGTTAATTGGTATCAAAGTAGTTTGACCTATTCGATGAACAGAGATATTAGCTGAGTCTTCTCACCTCGTGATGCAGTAGGTCATCTGGGATACTGGATACTATGAAGGCATGAGAGGCAATGTGAGACACAACACTACAAAGGTTTGATCAATGAGAGCATTCTATAGCATACTTAATTAGGCAGATGGATCAACTATAAGGAGGCACAAACAAGAATTGTGAAGAGAAGAGAGATGTGCTCAAAGACTTACCTAGAGGCAAACCAAATCCTAGGTCTATTCATACAAACTCATATGGGCATCATGTCTATTGAAAGAGTGGCGTATGCAAAAGGCGATGCATCAAAAACTCAGTTTGCAGCAACCTTTCCGTAGACGTGTTCCTAATTTTGATAAAATTCCTTTTTATGGGAATTTCTCAAAAAAGGAGATTTATTAGATGGTTGTTAGAAGTGGAAGCTTACTTTTATTTAAACAAGATTACTTGTTATTTAAAAACTAGAATTTGCCATTCGTAAGCTTGTTCATGGTGCTGAAGATTGGTGGTTCCAATTTCTAGAAGATAAAGCTTGTATTGTTACCTATAATTTCATCAAGACAAATTTTGAGAAAATTATTAATCTTGAGCTTGTACAAGATGATTATGAAGAGATCTTGTACTAGGCATTTAAGCAATCATGACATTATTACTTGCCTTCTTTTCAACCATCACCATTAGCAAGGAGGCAAAACTTAAAGGAAATATTATTTCTTCAAAACAGACAATCTCAGCAGCAGTCACAATAGCAGCAGCAACAGCAGCAGTAGAATTACAAGAAGAAGATGAAGGACCAAGACAAGCAACACTAGGTTTTGTAATAGAAGATGAAAAAAATGACAACCATGAAGATGCAATGGATGAGGGATGTGTGAAACAACCTCAAGCATTAGATGTCAAAGAGGACCGCAAAAAAATTGAAAGTAAGTTAGGGAAGTCAAAATCATTGGAGGGGCTCATATGGCAAAACATGAAAACATTCTTGGCGTTACCTCTACAAATGAGTCTGGACAGAAAGCATTTCTGGAAGCAAGCTTGACTTGCCATTAGAGACACTAGACAAGGTTGCATCTTCAAAAAAGCATTGAGCATCCGAAGGATACTTGGTGGTATAGATTTTGATAATAGGTCGGTCAATACTTTTATGAATGAGTTCAAGAAGAATTGTAATATAGGAAAAAAGATGGCTTCCAAGTTAAAATGCTTGCTGAAAAGTCCATGGTGGAAGGGGATAAATATCTGATTAAATTTTAAGGTAACTTTAAAATTCTTATCTTCAATCCTCCTAGTGTCGCAAAGCTATCCTATATATGGGCCAGGTGGACAAAACAAAGCTCTAGAAGAAGTCTGGGCGTGTCAACAAGGTTTTCTAACATATTTGACAATATTAGACAATGATTGACCATGATCAATAGACAGTGATCGATTGACTATGATTGTCCAGTAGAAGTTGTTTGAATTTTATTTCTTTTTCCTAGTTAAGTTATAGAGTTTTAATTATATTTTTCTAGTTAGGAGTCAAAGTTTTATTTGATTTAGGTTTTTTCCGATTTAGATTTTCATGATTGGAAAGGGACAATTTAAGTTCTTATATAAACAACTTCATATATTATGTGAAGAATAATGAGAATTTATGAAATAAAGACCTTTCAAAATATATAAGAGTTTTCTCTACAATTTTCTCCATAGTTAAGGGTTGTAACCTTAGACTTGAAAACTTTAGTTTCTTTCTCTATAGTTGACAATTTGTTCCATGAACCTATAGAATGGATATGAAACTGTAAATAATAGGACACGCAGCTCAGACAAGCCACTCAAACATTTGAACTTCCAAGATTTATCCCTGATAGATCTTTTTTAGATTTGAGTATCTTTTTGAAGATTCATCTGACATCATTCGTCTGTTTTTAAGGATCCCATATACTGGAAGTAATGGAAGGTGACAAATTGAAAATTTCCCTAACTAGGGGTAGGTGTCCTCCGTAAAAAGTAACTTAAAATTCATTATTTCACAAAATTTCTTGATTACTGAATTACAGAAGATAAGGTAAATTAAAAGCTGTTACCCGAAGCAGATGCAATTGGATAGCCAATCAAAGCACTCACTGCCATAAAGAGAATACCATTAACTGTAGCAAGAAACCCAATAATAGGCGTCTGGCTGCCATGGGATATTACCGAGCCAAATGCATCTTGGTAAGCCAGGCCAATTGTGTAGATTATAGGCAGAGCGCTCGCTGAACAGCCAACTGTAAGAAACAGGATCCAAATACTTGCTAGTGCAAACGCCTGTGATATATCTGCCTGCCCTACAGCCATGCCAATCAATCTTCAAGTCGAGAGGAAAAAAAAGAAAAAAAAGGCCAAGCTGCATCTCACCAACTAAAATGAATAAACAACATCGAGAGAGAAAAACCTTCATAATTATCCATGATTTCCCCCCTTTATGGTGGGCATCATGCAAAACAGAAGAGAGCTTCCCTACTTTTAGTCAATGTTAACACAAATGGAATATTTTTACGCATATAAAGAAACGATTCGATAGCTCATTACCTCAGCATCAGAGTATGTTGACTGTCGTCTAATACTGCAGCGAGGGTACTTGACAACACATTTGGAACCATACCATCGCAATTTTAACTGCTTCAAATAATTGTTGGGGTAAGGAATTCGAGAGCTGTCGAAACTAAAAGTTTGATCCACAAAAAATGTACAGAATCAAATTTTATTACCTCAACTCTATCAAACATGTCATCTATTATCAAAGGTTTACCACTGTAATATGCATCTCGTGCCTAAAACAAACATCAATTCAATACCGCACAGTCAGCCCACTTCTCCCCATCTTCTCGACAAAAAAATTCAATAAGATAAAAAGCATGAAACCAAAGTAACGAGAAAATGTTCAAATTAGGCCCAAAATTAAAATAATGAAGAAATCTGACGCACCTGACGATAGAGAGCTTCGAGAGTTTCTTGGCTTGCAGTCTCTATTGGGCCAACGAATAAGCAAGACGGTCCTTCCGTTGCAAGTGCAACCTTACGCGTTCTTGACACTCCATTGCTACTCATCGCAGAGAGGCGAGCCCAACAAAATGAAGCACCCTCTCTCCCAGACCTGCTAGCTCTGTTGTAGGATGACAGTTCGATCACGTGACGAGAGATGTATGTGCACGTGCCTGCCATGCTACACTTCTCTAACTGCAGTTGCCGAGAACAAGAGGCACTGCTCTGCTCCACTGAAATGGTTTGTGGCCACGGAAGGAAGGAACTGGGTTTTTAAATGGTTGGAATTGTTTTATGACGAGAATGCCCCCTTTGTGGTTCTTATCTGTTGGTTTATCATGGCGCGTTATAATTATCTCTTGCCGGCTTTTGGTTTAGTTGGGTTGAATAAATTATTCAAAATATTGAGGTTGCGTCTGTTTTGAAACAGAATGATAGGCGACGTCAGTGCGGCTAGAAAACTGTTTGTCTGATATTTAAATTTAGTTAGGTTTAAAATTAATATTTTTTTTAATGTTTTAAAATTATTTTGATATTAAAAATAAAATTTAAAAATTATTATTTTAATATATTATTTTGAAATGTAATAATTGCCTTACTCCTAACAAGCCTGAAGAATAAACATGGAATTGTGTTTGTGGGGTTAGATTATTTTTTTATATAAAAAATATATTCGGATATTGTAAGTTTGTTGGAAAAAAATATTTATCATTTGAATTATATAGACTTAATTTGGTTAAATAATTTGATTTTATGTTAATTAGATGATAAAAAAATAAGCAACAATGATAATAAATAGGCTCTTTTTTAAAAAAAAATATCACAATAACTTGAGAAAAAGAATTTTTTTTAAAAAAATAAAAAATGATACAAATTAATTCTTAATCCATTAAATATGAAATAATAAGATTAAAATAAAAAAAATATTTGATTCAAACCAAGTTAGTATGACAAACCTATTTTAATAAGAGGTGAGTTAACTGAGTTAATCTATTAAATTTACGATTCAGGTCATGAAATTAAGATAATCTAATAAAAAAATAAAGAAAATCACAAAACCCATTAAAAAAAACAATGTCTAATGATGAAATCGAAAAAAAAAATTCTAAAAAAAAGATTTTTTTCTAAAAAAAGATTTCAATTTGTGTCAAATTTTCAAATTCATAACTTGGATTATTAGTCTAGAATAACATATTTAAAAGAACTAAAAAGTTCAATACCCAGCCAATCAAATATTAAATGAAAATTAAACAAAAAAATTCAATTATATAAAAAGATCCAAAACAAATAGTAATTAAAAAAACAAGGGTCAAAACTCAAATAAAAAATAAATTAGAGAACAATTACAATTTTTTTTATTGAAATGTGAAATTAAAAAGAAATATCAATTTAACAAAAGAGACAAAAAAATAAAAAAAAATGAGGATCAAATTGTAAAAATTAATAAATCACAAATTAGAATTTAAGGATGAAATTAAAAATAAATAAAAACTTTACAAAAGAGCAAAAACAAATAATTAGAAATAAAAATGATGAGGACCAAATTAGTAAGAAATAATATACCATAAATTTGGATTGAAGTATAAAATTAAAATAAAATAAATAAAAGGGTCAATAAAAAAATTAAAAATTAAAAAATTAAAAACTAAGGGGACAAGTATGAAAATTTGAATAGTCAACATAATTTTCAATGAAAAAAAAAAGAAAAAAAAGGGGGTGTTGTCAGCAATAAATCATGCCAACTCTCACGCCTAGATAATTTTTTTATTAAAATATTATTTTATGTTTATTAAAAGTTTAAATTGCCATCAATCAACTTTATAAAATAATAAAAAACATAATAAAAGAAAAAAAATATTATTTGATACAAGCTTTAAAAATTTTGATTTTAAGAAAATAGAGTCACTTTACTGTAAAAAAAATAATGATTAAAAAGTTCTTTTATGTTAGTTTTAGAATTTTGCTTTTAAGGATAAATGAGTAATTTTGCTATGTTTTAAAAAAAATATAAAAATAACTTTGTCCTCAATCAGTTGTGTAATGACCAATTAGTATTATAAAAAAACCAAAACACCCCAACTTCAATTCCATTAATTTTTTAGAAAAGCAAAATAATAACTACATTATAGTAGCATAATGAATTTGCCTCTCGCTTTAGCTTTTGTGTGTATTTTTATATTTTTACTTCATATAAATTTACTTTAAAACTATTGTATAGAAATATTTATTTTGTCTATTTATAAATTTTTAATTAAATATATTTGTGTTTTTTTTGTATTTCTCTATTCTATCCGATACACTAATTAAAAGCAACTCTAAAATTATAATTTTTTCATAAATTAAATTTATGAGTAATGCCTTTTGTATTTTTATAAAAGAGAAAATAACAATTTCAGATGTATTTAATAATTTTTCAATTATATTTGGATTTTTAGTGTACATGAGATTATAATGTAAAATACAACTTATAATAATTTCTATAACGTTAATAGTTTTTATGTTATATTGCGTGTTTATTTTGAGAAAAACAAAAACAATCTTTGCGTCTGCCGGGAGTCAAACCCGGGTCTATTGCTTGGAAGGCAATTATCCTAACCGTTGGACTACAAACGCTTGGTTTACTTGAAGCCTCAATTATAATATATTCATAATTATTTCTATGTGATGCAAGGCATCAAATTTTGACCGGCACCGATATAAGAACCTCCAAACTCAGCAGTTAACTCTTTTTATAGCATGAGTTCCACTGCGTTGTTCATAATCATATACAAGAATAAGATTGTAAGAAAAAAAAATTGTTTTTTAATCAGAGGTCTTTTTTCCTCTGCATAAGGGCTGTGACAAACTTCATATATATCAGCTAGACCTTAGACTTCCCATCTCTGCAGAGAGCAAAGTTCTTGTCTTCAATGGCCTCCTGTTGCAATGCTTTTGCAAAGCCATGGAGGCCAAGCTTGCTGGCTAAATAAGCTTCACAACCCAAACTACCCACCAAGTCAAACTGAACTCATATCAGAAGCATGGATGCAGCACAATCATATTTAGAACTCATCTGCCATATCTTTTTTGTTTCTTTTGTTCTTGTAACATGTGCTTGATTCTGAGAGACCTTCAATGTTGATCCAAGATCTTTCAAAGAAACAAAAAAAGACGGGCAATGTTGTATGATAAGAATCTAATCGAAACAGTTGATGTTTCTAACTTATTTTTTTTTAAATCATTCCAATATACACTTTGAATTCGGAATAAAAATATAAATATCCAAAACTTTTTTATATATATAAAAAAGATTGTACATTCTATCTCTTCTCTAAAATTTAAAAATCCTAATACATTATCATCTTTGACCTGTCAAAGAAATGATCCCATTCATGTTTCCCTTCTGTCCCAAATAAATTTTTCTTCCAAGTATACTCTTCTGTATCTTCAGAAAAATTCTTTCCAGCTTTAATATCCATCTTAATCTTCTCAACTCTTTCAAGAACACCATCAATTGTGAGATCAAATGCGTCTTTAAGGGTCTCCAATCCATAACTTGGATCAGCATACACCATGCCTGGAATCAGGTTTATAACCTCTTCTCTCATAGCCCATACTCTTTGTATCGGAATCCGAGATAACGTCCTCTCAATGCTGACTTTCTCGTCTTTTATCTTGTTTGCCGGTATGAACATGGAGTATTTAGTATAATCCCTCGGGAAATGCCATAAATACTGGGCATAAGATGAACCTGGATGGAAGAAAACTGGAATGCACCCAGCCAAGATTGAATCAAAAGTTGATCGCCTAGTATAGGAATCCCCTGGAGGCTGCAAGCAGAATGTAGAGCTTTGAAACATTTTCATCAAATTAACTGGTTCATAGCAGTTGCTTGAACCGGTAATACATTCTAGCAATAGGCATTTTTCCCTTGAAGCCTGGCACTGTTCAATAATGTCACTACGGATAGAATCTGGGAGGTCAGGTCTCGGCCCACCTGCGAAAGAAAACAAGAACTGCCTTTTCAGTCTTCTCATCCTGTTTTGCCATTGGAACACTTCGTTGTCGCTTGAAGGATGAAAGTATGTTGGATAGGGTACTGCAAAGTCATTGTTGTTCCACGGACTTGATTCAATAGTTAACACTGTCATGTTTCTAGATTCAGGCAAAATCATAAGCTGGTTGCCCCAGTCATTGTTGTTGTTCGTTAATCTCCTGAAATCCCATGTGATCCTTCCAGCAACCATGAAGTGGTCGCTACCCCACAATCTTTTCCACTCGGGGCTTTCTCTTAGCCACCTGACAAGATGACGAGAATAATAATCTTTCATCTTCTTGTCAGCATTCCACAGATAACGAGCAACGTCAAGCCCAGAATAGTAAGGGACAAAGATTGCTGAAGCCAATGAAGAGTCATTGGTTAAGCACTTGTACTGCTTCATTTTATGGTGGAAAATGATTTCTAGCATGAATTGGTTTGTATCATACCAGCCAGTGTTTGAGAGCGTCCTTTCCGAGTTCTTTAGCCGGGGACCGAAGCCGAAGTTTGACAGGTAGGGGCACATATTAGACCATTCGTTAAGTGATTGACAATGCCTGACCAAATCACCATTGAATCGGCTTGGAAGGTTATGGATATAAATGTATCGGCCTACACATGATTCAGGATGTGAATCCGAATTGGTTTCCCTCCTTATTTGATCTTCCTTGTTAGGCTGTTCGATGACCTCCTCGATTACCTTCTCTTCTCTACGAAGTGAATGATTAACCTGTTTCTTGACCCGTTTCTCCCTTGCCGGTTTCTTGACCCGTCTCCTCCTAGCCTCTCTAGGAAGTGAATGATCAAACGGTTTTTTGACCTGGTTCTCCCTAGCTGTACTCCATGCATTACCAGATTCTTCTCTGTTTCCTTCACCAAAGACTTTGTTGATCGATCGAGCTTCATTTTCCGTAAGATGTAGTTGATTTTCCGGTTTTGATTCTTTCCCAGCATTGGATACTTCACGAAGATACTTGTCCCAATCACCACCGGTAAAAAAATTGTCGACAGGATTACCTCTTGCTTTCGTATCCATATCCATAATAGAGTCTGCTGCAACATGCCCTGTTTCTTCATTGGAATTCCGATTCACACCACCAAAACTCGATTCATCGGTATCAACAAAATTATCATAACGGTGTTTCAACAAGAAATCGTCCTTCTTATCAAGTTTTGAGCCCGAATTAAAGAAGAAGTAGAGCAATAAGAACCATAAAAGAAACACGACCGTAAAATACCAGAATTTGCTGCAACCCTTTTTAAGTATCGGCACCTTCTTCATCAATCCCTCTTGATCATGCATGTATCTATTCTTCTTGATAAGCCCTTGCTGTAAGAAATGGGATTGAAGAGAGAATCAGCTGGGATTTGTGTTTAAGGATATGAAAGAAAAAAAGAAATGCACGTAGGAATTGATTAATTTCTAGGGAAGGGATCTCCCTTTAGAAAGAAAATATTATAGAGAAAACCAATGATAAGGAAACAAGAGAGAAGCTCTATAAATGTGGTGGCGTTGAAGCATTCAAGGATTTTGATCCATCGAATGTTCAGAGAATAATTAATCAGTTTTACGTGTCCAGTCTGTCCTTAATTGTAACTTACTTGATCAATACAAATATACCAACGATAATAATCAATTAATAAACAAAGATCATAAAATTCATGCTGATATTTACAATCCAACAGTTCAGAGCGAGCGAGAGCATTTTTTTTCTTTTCTTTTTAATTTCTTCTTAATTGGTGCTTCCAATTTAATCATTTTTTTTTCTTTCTATAATTCAAAAAAGATTCACCTACCAGCACATAAAAAGCAAATATATATATATATATATATATATATATATATATATATATATATAGATGACTAAACTAAATACTCCCCTTTATTTTTTCAAAACTATTCTTGATTTTATCACCTTTAAATAATTTGAAAATGTTAATAAATTTAATTAAAAAAAAATTAAATTTTTAAAAACATAATTTCAACCACGTTTTTAAACACGATATAAATTTTTTTAGGTAACTTGGTAGTCTTGAAAGGTGTATATATATTTTTATTTTTTAAAAATTATTTTTAATATTAACACATTAAAATAATTTGAAAAAGTTAAAAAATTAATTTAAAAATAAATAAATTTTTTTTAAAATATAATTTTAACCGTGTTTCTGAATACTCTATAAATCTTTTTAGGTAATTTGGTGTCTTGGAAGGTGACTTGATATATTTGATTGCATTTTCAGATTTCTTAGGCAAAAAAAAAAAACAAAAAAAAAAACAAGATTGATGTTAGGCAGCAATCCAACATATGCTGAGAACTTCCCAAGTTCTCCATCGTTCCTCAAAGCCAACAACACATACCTTAGTACTATTTTGTTCTTCTTGTTATCCCTTGATGCATTTTGAACAAGCTCTTGAACCTAATTAACCCACATAAAAAATAAAAAAGCTAACACAGAGAGTCAAGAACATACCTCGTATCTTTCGGTCGGACAAGACAAACACCAACAAACTTATACTTGAGAACTTCAGCAGAAAGATTTTTGTTTGTAGCTTGATCAAATAAAACCATATTGTTCACCTTCTTCTATGCTTCACCTCCTTCCATTTCTGCATATCAAACCCTTATATATAATTAAATATAGCATACAATTATATAGAATCCTTAAAAAAAAAGAAACATGTTCAGACCAATAGCCTTTTTTTTATCCGTACGGTTCCATTTAGAAAAGCGGTGTAAATGGTGTTCCATAAAATTTAATATTTTTTTGTTTAATTTTAATTTTTATTATATTTTCAGATAGTTTTAATGTGCTAATGTAAAAAATAATATTTTAAAAATAAAAAATTTTCATTTAATATATTTATAAATAAAAAAACACTTTAAAAAACAATCACAACTATATTTCTAAATACACACACTACATTGAAAAGGTTCTAAGAAATACTTTGAAGGCAAATGAATTGCTCCATGCACTACAACTCAACGCATTCAATCCTTGAGTCATTAAAGTGGCCGCATAAAGTCCTGACAAAACTTGGTCAAATGTCAAGCAACTAATTTAAAGAATAAAAAGGATAAAACTATGATAGTAATCTATAAATATCATAACTATAAAGCATATCATCACCACTAAAGACTAGTTGATCTAACAATAAACAATTAGTTATGACAATCTATTTTAAAAGCTACCCTTACATCAACATATAACTACACAACAATTAAATGCTAAGGTTTATTGTCTCGTATATTTGATATTGTGGTAGTTTTTGTTTGAAAAAAAATTATTTTATAAAAATTATTTTTAGTTGAGGTTAGTTTGGTAAAATATATCTTTGTTTAAAACTATGATTGAAATTGAGGTTGAACAAAAAGTAATTTAATGTGTTTGGTTAAGAATACTTTTTAAATTGAAGTTATAAAATAACTAAAAAAGACATATATTAATATTGATAATTTTAATTGAAATGTTGTAGATTTAATTACTGCTACTACATCATGAAATAAACAATACTTTACATAAATTATTTTTTATTATTTCATTAAACTATCTACAATCTCATCACACACGAAATCCATTTAATAAGGACTATAGTTTTCATGGCTTTCTGAGCATGCAACAATATCAGGTAAAATATCATCAGGAATAAAATTGAAACTACGATCAAATTTTGCAAATGCTATGTCATTATATGATCTCTTTCTAATGTAATTATGTAGTGCAATTGAATAATGTTAAACACTAGTTTTTCAAATAAAACACAATATCTAAGAAATTGTTTTGGATTCTTTTATTTTACCGGGTCGGACTCGGTTCAATACATTTAGGTTTGGCCCGGACCCGTTCCAAAATGTAACAGAAGAAGAAAAAGGAGAAGGAGAAGAGCAATGGAGACAAGAGGATTGTTTTGGAAAATTTTTGCAATGGTTTCGTTGTCGCTTGGCAAGAAACTAGAGAAAGAAACAGAGGGGAACAAGGATGAAAATTTAGGAAATGACAGAATTTTTCTAGATATGAATAATGAAGACCTCTATGGTTGTTTTGAAAAAAATTTGTGATGGTGAATTATTAGCATTGTCAGTGAAGGAGAGAGGAAAACACGTCCTCATGAAAAGCAAATCTAAATTGCTTTTCAAGAAACTGAGTTCCATCCTCAGTTTCAGGTGGGACCCACAATAATAAAAATATGATTAATATCTAACCAAACACTTATAAACAATATTTTCATGTAAACACAGTCGCAATCTCAAACAAGCACTCAATAGTCTTCATGTGATCATCTAGGAAAAAATATGCTAAAAATAAAGTTAGACATAGACTGTCAAATCTGCAACCTTACTCGTGAAACTAGGATAGCTTTATAATTTTATTTTTTTAACAAAACTTAATTCCCAAACTAATCTAATATGCGAAATTGAAAAAAAATTAATTATAAAAAATAACAAAAAAAATTAAGACATCTCGAATATATTATTAAACTTGTGATTTATTTCATGAGATTATAATAATACTATAAAAAATTATAAAATTTAATTTGTAACTAAAATTAATATTGGAAGATGAAATAAAAAATAATAATTAAAGGAAACTAAAAAAAGTGAGAAATAATGAGGAGGGCAGTATAGAAATTTTAAAAGATGTTTAAGGACAAACCGGCCTTTTAGATAAAAAAAAAAACAAACCCTAGGTTTCCATCATTTAAATACCACACTCGAAGCACTGGCGAGCCGTCTCTCTTTCACTCTGTTAGATTCATAGCAAATCCAGGGTTTAAGGAGAATCAATTCGAAATCAAAATGGGAGTTTTCACCTTCGTTTGCAGGTGCTCTGGTAACGAGTGGAGTGCCAAGCAGATCGCCGAAGGCGATATTGAAGCCTCCGCTTCCTCCACCTTCGAGTTGCAAAGGAAACTTGTCCAATCTGCTCTCTCCGCTGATTCCTCCGGTGGCGTCCAGTCCTCTTTCTCTTACGTCACTCCTTCATCCGCCGTTTTCCAGGTCCTCACATTTTCTCTCTTTCTCGTTTTGTTTATTTTCTTGCTTTAAACAACAATTATCCGATTTAGTATCTCATCATGAAGTATATCTTTTGTCCGTTTTGTCAATAAATCCTTTGCTATTTGTTCAAATAGTTTAGGGTTTTGAACCATCATCTCATAATCATAAATGAATGCATGTGTGTTTGCTTGCACTGCAGTGAGAAACTTATTCATGTGATCTTTTTCAAGTTATTTTTATTTACTTGAACAATTGTTTCGAATTTGGAATATAATTTAGTCATCTAAATTAGAATTTATAGGCAAGAACAGTTGTCATATAAGAGTGTGAAATATATGTGGATGTGGCATTCGATGTTTGTTTTAGTTGTCTAATGAGGTAGGTAAATTTTGTTTGGTGCAGGTGATCATTGGTGGCGGCTGCGGTGGAGCCTTCATTGGCGGTGGTGGTGGAGGTGCAGCAGCGGCTCCAGCAGGAGGTGCAGCAGCTGCAGCTGAGGCACCTGCTGAGGAGAAGAAGAAGGAAGAGGAGCCAGAGAGTGATGATGATATGGGATTCTCTCTTTTTGATTAAGGCGATTGCTAAGTTACTGTGGTCTTTGTTGATCTGTCTTGTTTCTTTCTGTATGGTTTTGACTCATGTTGCAAAATTTTACTAGCCCTGGTGAATTGGATTTAGATCAGATTAAGTGTTTTTGGATCAGAGATGGGTATATTGAATGAGTTCATATTTAGCATTTTATCATGTTCTAAGCTTCTTGTTGGTTATTGGAGTGTCGATTGTTACGTATCTCTTGGCTGGCGCTTGTGATGCATGCGAATCGGTTCCTGCCTCTGGTTTGATAGTTGATTTAACTAGAGTGTGGTTTTCTTTATTAAAGTTTTGGGTTTAGCATGACTTCGTTTTCTGGTGTTGTTCATGGCAATTGTGAGATCCAACTTGGCTCCGACCTCTGATTTTAATAACATGTAATATAATTAGGGATGTCCTTACTCCTAAGATTTGTGTTTTGAAAGGTTCTAGTATGCTGAATGAAAGATGATCAACAGGATCTCTAATGTTTCACACCCCTTCAGTAGGATAGCCGCAGATGCTTCCGATGTTGGTATGTTGCAGCTCTTTTCTCTTTTTTTTCCGTTTCAACAACAAACCCTCAATGGTAACAGAAGTACATGTTAAAGCAAGCTCCAGAGCAACAAATTTGCTTAGGCCTTGACATTGCAACTGGATTCATCATTGTTGCCGGTAATATAGTAGGAAGGATCGTGGAAGATCCTTGCAACTTGCATGCAGACTCCCTATATCAATGGCGCTTCATCCATGTTTGGTGAGAAGGGATGTTGCTTCGTGAGGAATCATTTGACCAAAATAGGTAGCTCTCAGACCGTTTAAACTGAAATAAAAATCAAATTATCAAAAAATAAAAAAAACACATTCAACGTGGAAGTCGATGTTGTTTGGTCTTGGTCTTGGGTTTAGATTTGGACATCATCGGAATGGACCAAGATTGTTTGTCCAATCATGACCTGCTTATCTCTATCTCCCTAACTAAACTGGCCGGGATGCAAGCACAGTTAGGGATTTTCTTTCGCGCTAAAAAAAAAAAGGCACTTGGTTTTAATCGTCCGTCTCTCCGATTCTAGACCAATTTTCATGCTTCGTAGCTCTTAATAAATGACTTCGCTGAGTTATTAGCATGTTGAATCGGCTAGAGCTATTAGCTCCACCTGAATTTTTTTTTTGGATGATTCAGAGGCTTTTAAATATATTTTTTCCTTTTACATTATCGATATTCAGGTGCTCCTCTTCTTTCTCTTCTTCTTCTTTCTTTTAATTTAATTCTTAAAATGCGAAAGCTTCTTGCTTTGCCTGATGATGAAATCCCTAGATCACTCCTCGATATCGATATGTATGTTGCATATTACATTTCCTGTAACCATAACATATGCACCCATGTATGCACCTCCTATATGAATTTAAGCTTTGGAATAGAACTGATCTTTTACCATTTAGAAAATAACTCTTCCATTTAGAAAATAACTTTGCGGTTATGCAATCTTCTCTTTCATTGTCATATAACTTTTAATGTTTAATACTCAATGCCTTGTGCAGTTATGATATGTGAATGTTCTTACTTGTGGATACTATTTCAGTATAGGTCCTTAATTTATTGTTATTAAGATGGAATATGCAATCAAACTTGTTATTTTCCATGGGATTCAATTTATAGTTATCAATGGAATGATTATCTTTTGTTGCAGGGCATACCACTTCGACCTGGAGTTATTGATGGTGCCATCAGTATTTCAGCTGTTCAGGTTTTGCTCTCTTGTATGCTTTTGACATGTATGCATGTATGCAAGTGTTTTATTTTAGAGCTTGTCCATAAAATTCATGTGCAATTCATTATTCTTGGCGAACCTCTTCTAATTCTTACTCTGCTTCCCGTAGTCATCTTCTGACATTCCACCTATACGAAGTTATTTCAGTTAGGCATAGGCTTGTCTTTTGCTCATCCTGTTTGACTTGCATTTTCCTTGTGTTTTTTAATTAACACATCACTTATTAAAAGAAAGAAAAGGTCGACATTCATGAATTAGTCATAACCTTCCTTTGAAAAAGTGGAAATTGTGGAGAAAGTTACAGTTTTTCAAGGCAAAACGTTTGATAGATTGCTAAATTTAGTTTTTAGTTGGAAGGTCTTGACTTGTCTCTCTCTTTACCCTACCTATTTATCACTTCAACTAAGGACTAGGAGCCAAAGCATGCTTATGCTCTACCCCTTTCTTTCTTACTGAGATCTTTATAGAAAAAAGTAAATTAATGTTGCAAGGTGGACCATTCTAGATGGCAGGAATTTTTAATCAGACAGACAATTAGCGATTAATCTTTAAGTGGTTGGACGAGGGGGGAAAATGAGATTTTGGGGAGGATGTTTTAGAAAAGTTATGATATTAAGATTACAGGTCTATGGTTTCCCCCTCAAAGTCACTAACTGAATTTGATTTGTTTCTTTAATTTTTATTTCCATAATACATAAACCTGAACATCTATTTCCAATAGAAATGTCAATCGTTACAGAATTGCACTATGGAGCCGGTAACCTGGTCTAGTGATGCTTCTCCTAGACTCTTATATTTCCATCTCTTTTTGCATATCCTTTGTATGGGTTGTTTTTCAATGGCGTGCCTTTTGCTCACCTTATTCTTTTGACTTTCAATTTGGCTCCTAGTGGTTATGCAAACCAGATAAGTCCTTGCATGAGCCAAAACTAAGATTGAAGCAAGTTCCTTCTCCTCTCTTTTCTGTTTTTGGTTCATGTAGTCTGTCAACACTCATATCTTGTTTGGGGTCAACTTCGGGCTTGGTTTCTTCTGTATATTTTTAGAGATAAAACTGGAGTTCATTAATGAAAAGAATTAAAGTTTAATACATCTATAAAAGATAACTCAAAAATAAGGCCGGAAACTTGTTCTCGAAAAGGACAATCTCTCGGTTCCCTGATGTGCTGTGAGCTAGATAATGAGCTAAATTTCTAGATTGTTGAGGAATGAAGCTGAAACTCGAGTCCTGGAAGTTTGAGCCAATGTCTATGATATCTGCAATGGTGAGTCCAATATAAGTTGCCTGGGGTCTGCTTCTGCTGTTTACTGCCATGCTGACAGTCTCTGTCACTTTTAATATCTAATTCAAGCAAACCTGCATCCCTGACCACCAGAAATCAAAATAAATTTGCTTTACATTCTGATATGTCATTTCCTTAAAATCAAATGAAGCGAAAAAGAGAATCATGCTATTAATCATCCTCTGGTTGCATCATTCACTGACTCGACTATTTCTTTCTCCTCACAGTACCAAGAGTATAAAAGAATACCTCGTGCTTACTTGTGGACCGCCATTCATAAGCACTACCGTTTCCAGAGGGAAAGGCGAAGATGGAGAAAGCAGCTCTGAAGACGGAAGTAGCGGAGATGAAGAAAATCAGACCTTGGGCTGCTTTGTCTTGATTTGTTTTTTGTTCAGGCGTCAACTGGGATTGTTTGTAAGCATAGTATCCTTTTCTTTTTAATATGGGGGTTTTCAAATCACTAATTATTATATATGCATTTACCGTGGCAATGCAGGTATGCATTTCAGACAGGAACAGACCTAAGAAAAAACGGAAAATAACCAGGTAGGGGAAGGACAGAGAATGGATATTTAAAAAGAAAGAGCAACTGAGAAGAAAAGCAAACGTTGTGCCTCCTGACACCAGATACACTGGTCGAAAACGAAAGGATCGATTTTGATCTTTACATTACATGTGAAGCCATCCTATAGGAAAACTATACATCATTTTGTTTGCTGACCTTCATGCATTGCCTTGCCCGTTCCTGCTGCTGCTCAGTGGAATCCATGTTGAAGATCAATCACATCGGGTGGATAGCCAGCATAAAATACTCGGTCAGGCAAGTGTGAAATCAGAGGGCGGAAAATGATTTTTCTAGCCATCGCATGAATCTATTTCTTATAATATATCTATCTATTAGTTGCAGACAGCTTGAGCATACTTAACAAACGGCTTCTTCTTTTCCCAGATGACCAAGGCGGAGATACAAATCCCCCCGCCGTGTTTTGTTACTCTTCGCCAACATGAAAAACAAGCAAGCAAAAACCGTAGAATATCAATGACTAGTACAAGGGTTAGTGTCCAAGATTGCAAGCCATACACTGCAAATGTTGTTGATCACACAAATGGGGACACAGTTTGGTTCTTGAACCTTACTGCGGCCATGAAAAGGCCGAATGGAGAACTTTTGGCAATGATGATGAGAGTGATGAACATGATCCCAACCGCGGTGGTTCTCTCTCAAACCTTCTTTCAACTCATACCACACTAACAGCTACAATCTCCAAGCCTGCCAAGGGTATTGATACTGCTACTACTGATGTCGCAGTTTCCAATAACTGGTTCGAAACCATTCAAACAATAGCTAGTAATTTTAGTGCCTCTTTAAAAGTATTATTTTAAAGTGTTTTTTATTTGATAATATATTAAAATAATATATATATTTTTTATTTTTAAATTTTATTTTTCATATTAACACATCAAAACAATTCAAAACATAATAATTCAAAAACATAATTTAATTTGAAGCAAAATTTCCTTTTTCAAAAAATAACGAAATAACAGTGTAATTAGAACACCAAACATTCTTAAATCTCATGCAATTGATCAAGTCGAGAGTCATATACAAAATCTCTATTTGGAGCAACCTTGTTTTTTTAAGAAATAAAGAAAAAAGACATGAGAAAAAACACATGATTCAAGTTATAGACTAACTGGATTAGATAAGATGAGTTTAATTTAATTAGACAAAAAAAATAAAATAATAAATGAATCAAATTTTTTTTAAAAAAGTGATTAGGATAACTTGAAGAAATTTTTTTTTTAAAAAAAAAACAAATGATATATCTCAATTCATAACTCATTAAATATAAAAAAAAACATAACTTTTTCAGTGTTTGGTTTCTCAACGTAATTAATATTTTTTTATTAATAATATTTTAATTTAACATTAAACGATATAATATGCTTGCCATATTAAATTATATTTGTTTTTTACATAATAATCATTGATCGTTTGAATAAGATTTAAAATTCTTTTTAAATTTCATTCCACATTGACTAATGATTTCTCAATCAATATTATTTAAGAATAGATGAAACATTTTCCCTGATTCATATAAGGTGATGAATATTTTCTTGATCATTCAAGTACATTCATATAGTTCATGTTATAACCAATATCTTCTCTTTTGTTACCCCAATTAAGATAATATATAACAGGATCAAAGCATAACATTCTCTATATAAGATGACTTGGTGATCTCAAGTCTAAGGATCACTTACATAACCATCACGTGAGATTTTCTATAGATATAAGTGATCTCTTCATATGTAATTTTCATGTGGGTCAATTCAATGCACATGTCTTATAACAAGCACTTATATATTAATTCTAGGTATTCTTTATACCTCAACTTATAAGAATAACTGCTTTTTTTCATAGAAAAAAAAATATAATATTTGCCAATCTTTACAGCTATAATGAATGTCTAATATGCAGGAGAGTATCAACCATGAACATTTTAGAAACAATGCTTTAATGCAATAGAAATCATATAATTCTATCAACTTTATACTTTTATAATTTTCTTTATAAAGTATTTTTGTTAGAATTTATTAATATAATATTATATAAATATTAAAAATAAATTAATTTTTTTTATTAATAATAAATATATATTTATTGATGAACAATGAGAAGTGTCCATGTCTATATTACTTTAATGATGCTTTTTAGTTTTCTTTAATTATGATATTGAAGAAATTCAGTTTAACTATATTCTTTAATGCAATCAATCGTTCATTTCTATTTTCTTTGACACAATTAGGAGATTTGCTAGAAAAATTATAAAAATCTGCTTTTGATGACAACGTGGTATGTAGTCCCACTTAAGAGTCAAATCAATACATGAGAAAACACTTATAATACAACAACATGCTTCATTGAGCATGTAATCCTTTTTTTAAAATGGTTTATTTTGTAGAATTAAATGCTATTCATAAAATGAGTTTGAAGGCCGCTAATTTAGTAATTAGTAAAACTAAAGTAAACAAAAGTATATATAATTATTTTTTAAAATATTTTTATTTAGAAATATATTAAAATGATATATTATTTTGATTTTTTTAAAATTATTTTTGATATTAATATATTAAAATGATTTGAAAATATAAAAAAAATATTAATTTTTAAAAAATAAAATATTGTTAAATTTTTTTAAAATATAAAAACAAATAAACAGTTATAAAAAATAAATTAAAACCTGAATCTCGAGGACAAAGTTATACTTGCCATGCAAGTATTGCCTTGAAAGATATCCCATGAAGGATAAATTAAATTAGATTAAATACAAAAATATGACACCATGGGACAAAAGAAAAGACAACCTTCTCACGTGTCTTCGAATTACCGAAGTCAACACGGCGATTACAAGTAACGACACATCACTCCCTGACTGCCCCTGTCGCTTTATCCTCCACAGCAAGAAGTTTCCTTCGACTGGTTACCTGTAGATTCATTCGACCAGCCGCTGCTAATATTACGCCCCGTGTTAAGGGATACGACTGCTGTTCTGGCACCCACAAACCATTATTTTAAAACCCGATCCGAACTAATGGGTTAAATTATGACCCGGATGGCACAGGACTTAAGTCGAACCGGGGTTCCAAGTAAAAAACAAATATTACGACGGGATCCAGTTAAAACTATGCACTAAACAAATACTTTTCTACAACATCGGAGATGTGATTGGGAAAGACCAAAGTCTTACGGTAGTGGCTGGTGAGATTTTCTTTTTGGTACCGATATTTTGAGGACCTAAACAGGAAAAAGAAGATATATAGACGCAAAATGCGTTGTCCCCCTCCTTTTACGAAGGAAACGCGCCACTCATTTGCTAGTCAGTCAGCGCCTCTCTTAATCTTATCCTTCCTTAATAGGGTTTACTCGGTTTCTCAGGTATGTCAATCACTCACTTTTACTCTTTCATTTACTGTCTCAGAGTTCAATTTGTCATGTTTATATATAATCTTATTAGCTGAAACTTTGGATCCTGTTTGTAGTTTATTAGTTTTTCTTATGGGGTTTTGATGTTTTTCTGAGTTTTAGTTTTAAGTAATAAAAAAGATTGTAACTTTATACGTTTAAAGAGCTCAAAAGCTTAGTTTCTGTCAGTTAAATTTTGGATATTGATTGAGTTGATTTGGGGTTTGATAATAGATGGGTTCCGATTCTCGTTACACTGAATTCCCTGGTTCTAACAAATTTGAGGATGAGATCGTGTTTCCGGTTTCGAATCAGAATCAAAATGTTACTAATGGATTCAAATTTGAAGATTTAGACCTCGACCATGTAGAAAATCCACTTGTTTTGCCTGACCCCGATCCGGGTAACTCTGCTTTGTCATCGATCACGAGCATGGATGGAGATTCTCCTTCTGATGATAACGACTCGGAGAATCTCCTCAAATACATAAGCCAGATGCTTATGGAAGAGAACATGGAAGAGAAGCCCTGTATGTTTCATGACCCGTTGGCTCTTCAAGCTGCTGAGAGATCACTTTATGATATTCTTGGTGAGAAGAACTTGCCCTCCTCACCCCATGAATCTCCTTCTTATGGTGATCAGTTTTTGGTTGATAGCCCAGATGATAGTTTTTGGAGTAGCCGCAGTGATTATAGTAGCAATAGCAGTTCTACTTCTAATACTGCTAGTTTGGTTGATCCTCAATGGAATAACGAGTCTAGGGAATCCAAACCATCGTTTATGCAAATGCCTTTTTCTCCTAGTTTTGTTTTCCAGTCTGCTGCAAATCCCAGTTCACAATCATCATTCAAATTACACAATGGGTTAGGAAGTAATAGTGATAGTGCCATAAAGCCCTCTGTGGGTAACATTGTGGTACAAAATATTTTCAGTGACAGTGATATGGCATTACAGTTCAAGAGAGGTGTAGAGGAAGCAAGTAAGTTCCTTCCTAAGGGTAATCCACTGGTTATTGATTTAGAGAACAGTTCATTGGCACCAGAGATGAACAGAAATGCCCCAAATGTGGCAGTGAAGGCTGAGAAGGAAGACAAGGAGTATTTTCCTGAATGGTTGACAGGAAAGAAGAATCGTGAGCGGGAGGATGGAGATTTTGAGGAAGAAAGAAGTAACAAGCAGAGTGCAGTTTATGTAGATGAGAGCGAACTGTCAGAGATGTTTGATATGCTATTAGGAGTTGGGGATGGATGCCAGCCTCCTCAGTGTGTAGTTCATGAGGCTAAACAACGTGAGTCAGGCAAGACTTTGCAGCAGAATGGGCAAACTAGGGGAACTAATGGTAGCAAGACTAGGGCTAAGAGACAAGGAAATAACGAGGAAGTTGTTGATTTGAGGACTTTTCTAATTCTCTGTGCGCAAGCAGTCTCTGTGAATGATTGCAGAACTGCTAATGAACTGCTGAAGCAGATCAGGCAGCACTCTTCACCTCTCGGTGATGGATCTCAGAGGTTGGCTCATTGTTTTGCTAATGCCCTTGAAGCACGTTTAGCTGGAACTGGTACCCAGATATACACGGCTTTGTCTGCCGAAAAAACATCAGCTGTGGATATGTTGAAAGCTTATCAAGCTTACATTTCAGCTTGCCCGTTTAAGAAGATTGCTATTATCTTTGCAAACCATAGTATTATGGATGTGGCTGAGAAGGCATCTACACTTCATATAATAGATTTTGGTATATTGTATGGTTTCCAGTGGCCTTCCCTCATCTATCACCTCTCACGTCGACCTGGTGGTCCTCCCAAACTGCGCATTACAGGAATAGAGCTTCCCCAAAGTGGTTTCCGGCCAGCAGAGAGAGTTCAAGAGACAGGTCGCCGCTTGGCAAAGTATTGTGAGCGCTATAATGTTCCATTTGAGTACAATGCCATAGCTCAGAAATGGGATACCATCCAAATTGATGACCTGAAGATCGATCGCAATGAAGTTCTTGCTGTAAACTGTGTCTTTAGATTTAAAAATCTGCTTGATGAGACTGTTGTAGTTAACAGTCCCCGGAATGCTGTTCTAAACTTAATCAGCAAGACAAAACCAGATATATTTGTCCATGCTATTGTCAATGGATCGTATAATGCTCCATTTTTTGTCACAAGGTTCAGGGAGGCACTGTTCCATTTCTCTGCTTTGTTTGATATGTTAGACACTAATATGCCCCGTGAAGATAAGATGAGGTTGAAGTTTGAAAAAGAGTTCTATGGTCGGCAGGTTATGAATGTCATAGCGTGTGAGGGCTCAGAGAGGGTTGAGAGACCTGAGACATACAAGCAATGGCAGGTTCGGAACGTGAGAGCTGGGCTGAAGCAGCTTCCCTTAGACCCTCTTGTCATCAAGAAATTGAAGTGTAAGGTGAAGGATGGGTACCATGAAGATTTTGTGGTCGATGAAGATGGCAACTGGATGCTGCAAGGATGGAAGGGACGGATTGTCAATGCATCCTCTGCCTGGATTCCTGCATAGGAATGCGGTAGCTTCTGTGCTGATTACGTAGTGATTTCATGTGTCACACATGATTTTCTTGTGTATAGTAATCCTCAATCAAACCTAAACTGTCGCAAGTATGCAAGTTTGGTAGCAACTGGTAGCTTTATCTGCTTGTTTCCTATTACTCTTAAGTCTTAACTCAATAGATCACCAAAGCTTTGGCTGTTTGATGTGATCTTGTCTTTTTAGGCATTTTCTTCTGCATGGTCTCTTTTGCGTGTCGCATCCATAAAAAAATTGTCTTATTTTTACCAAAAGATGGGAGCTGGTAGTTTCATAAAACCCCAGTTCATTAATTTAGCCAAGGTTGCTGGTCATTAGAGAAGTTTTGATATCTGTAACAAACTTGACAGCTTGCTGCCCACAAAAATCAGGAAATGCTGGGTAATAAGACCCCAGTTATATTCATCATCAAGGCTATTTGACAAACTATATATCCATAAGCAGTCTGTTCTGCCTGCAGTTACTAGGGAGTAATTACTGCTAGCTCATACAATGAGTTATAACACAACTGATATTAGTGTCTTCTTTTCTCTGTAAACAAAATTGCTGGAAAAAAATATACTGTTAATTTAGTTACTTCTGGTCAATGTATATTCAGTCGTCGGAGCTAATTAATTACTCGTAAATGCTAGATAAACACAGAGTCCGCTATACGACCGTTTAGTATATTAATTAATTCACAACGCTGGCCGGCTTGAACGCTGAAGGAAACACTTCCGATCGTCATTTAAGTCAAAAGCATAAAAATCCAGAATTAATACTAATGGTCCTAGGTATCAAGCCTTAACCTTAAATATATGGACTACATTCAATGCATGACCGATAGTGGGGAGCATTGACGTGTTTTTTTGTATAGTTTAATCAACTAATTGTTGCCTTCTTCGAAGCTTGAAACAAAAATTTGCTTGAAAGATGACAATCTATTTAATTATTATTTTTTGTTCCCATTTAATTAATCTGGGTTTACATGGAGAAGGTTGCCGTCCACACTAATAAAACTCGAAGATAAAGATATATTTTAAGATAAAGATATATTTTTTTAAATTAACATGATTGTTAGTTAAATTTATGTGTATCTTAATTAATTTTACAGTTCGAAAGTATAGATAGTATAAATCTTTAATGATCCTAAGATTTATGAGATTCAAATTAATAATTTTTAAAGTGTAAAACCTAAACAATTGACTTATAATTTTGATTTTAGAGATATTTGTAACGTCGGGTGTTGGCAAATCCCATTTCGCATGGCTTTTTCTGTCCATGAGAACATTTATTTACATTTTACAAGATGAAATCTGGATATCTGGACCCTTGTGGACAAATGAATTAATCCTGGTAAGGTCCCTTCGGGACAACGCCGATCCTTTTTCTTACCCAGCTAGGTCTACTGAATTGTTTAGAGCAGAAATTGCTAAAATACGAACTAGTATTTGGTGAACGGAGGTCAATTAATGCTCCTTCGAGGCGAGAGTGGCGGCAATTACTATGCAGAGCTCTCCAGTCCTCTCCCTCCACCACCCAGAACATCCTGGTAATTTGAGCCTACTTTCTACTCTCCTCTCTCCTTCCACTCGCTCTATGATAAAATGAATAATAACTACGGTAGCGGTGACCACGCTAGGCTGCGTCAATTTTTTTTATAAAATAAATAAAAATGTTCAGATAATAATAAAGACAAGTTGATGAACACGTAATCTGGAATATAAAATTAAAACATATATAGAAAAAAAAAAACTACAACGTACAAGTTTCAATATCGAAATATTAAAGAATAAAAATAAAAAATTATCAATAAAAAAATACATAAAAAAAACCCTGAGTCGAGTCAAGTTAACTTTACAAACTTGTCAAAACTATATTGGATAAAAAAATTAAGTGAAACTAAATATTGATAAATGAAATTAAAAAAAAAAACTTCAAGAAATATTAAAATAAAAAAAATAAATAAAAATAAATAAAAAATAAATTTAAAATAAATATAAATTAAAGGATATAACTGAATTTTTAAAAATTCAACAAAAATATCAAAGCTCAAGAGAAAAAAAAAAAAAAAAATCCAACACCACCAAACTACCATCAACTTGACCAAACACGCCACTTTAACAATCATGCTACTACCTTACAAATCGGATGAGATGGCAATCACTAGTTTTTGATCACTATAATACTCCTCACACACTTCTAGAATGGTATGGGGGACAATAATGCCGTAATGAGTGCTGTTATTAAGAAAATTATTAAACAAATCCTAAAACAAATATAAATATTACAAAAAAAAAACTTGTTGCAAAGACGAAAACACCCTCACAAGTTAGCCTTAGATTCTTTGAAGCTAAAAGTTAAGTATGTCATTTTACTTTAAAAAAAGATATCAAGACAATAAAACTCCTCTTTATAAAGTCAATATCTTTGAGCTTTTAAAAATATTATTGTTATTTTACCGTGCAAATAAATAAAAAAAGAATTTAACTTGCTGTCAAGATAATTGTTAAGTGTAACAAATTACATAATGGTTAATATACTATCTGAATCAACAATATTTCTCTTCACATGCCACAGGAATATACTGATTCCTTTTAGTGTTTTTTATTTTATTTTTATTATAATGTTGCATGCAATAAACTAGCAATTAAGGTGAGTGCTTGGTATTAGTTAGCAATTAAAATCAATGAATCTCTCTCACTCAACTAAAAAGCAATAAATATTAATCATGATTCATGAGCAAGGGCATTCACTGGTTAATTTAAAGTTGGACCATCGAACTCTGCCAAGACAGGGGCGAATCTTTTCCATAATCAATGCTGCATGTGCCCACTCAGTGGTGCTGATTATCTTATTATTAATAAAATCGTATCTTCCAAGTAATATAATTGTTTTTTAAAATATTTTTTATATTAAAATATATATTTTAGTATGCATGAAGAAAATATTGTTCAGAAATGTATATATTTTTTTTTATTTAAAAATATATTAAAATAATTTTTTTATTTTTTAAAAATTATTTTTGATAACAATATATTAAAATAATTTGAAAATATTAATTTAAAATAAAATAATAAAAAATAAATTTTTTTTTTAAAATATAAAAATAAACAAGACTAGTAGTGAGGCTGATTATCTTATTATTAATAAAAGGGTACATCGGATCTTAAAAGGAACACTGCCCGATTTTAACTTATAATTAAATCATACATCTACCTATGCATATACGTGTAATTTGATTCTCCACAAACTTTCAACATTATTTAATTATATAATAAAAAAATCCCTTCAAATTACTTTGGTTGCTATTCAACCAAAATCATATAAACAATTAAAATTAGGGAATTATTAAACAAATTATACTTTCTTCAACGATCTTGACAGTATGTGTGGTTCTAAAAGTCATGCAGATAAGGAGATTGATTTTCCTGTTCATCTACAATATAAATACGTAAATTGACATTGACCCATGAATTGACATTGACACGCCAATATATATAATTCCTTCAAACATTTTGTAATTGGTTGATGACTTTATCGAGACCTGAAATGAGTTGTATATTTTATAAGCATGGAGAATTATTCTCCCTTCCATGACTATATAAAATGATATAATTATAGAAGATTGTATTATTTAGTTTTTTTTCCTAAATAATAATAATTTTTTTTTTATAATGAACCTCCAATAAAAAAGAATAAAACATAGAAAAAAAAAAAAAGAATCCCTAGATACCAATTACTCTCATAAAAAAACCCACAGTTTGAATAACATGTATCAAAGTATCATTTAAATAAAAAACTAATTTCTTGAATTCAAACTCTCACCACAAATTTGTTGCATACTCAAACTTTTTATTTCCCTATCTGCCATCTAGCAATACCAACAATAAAAACAAATAATCCAATAATAATTTGCAATTGATCCATCAACAATATTAACACCAATTGATCCAATAACAATTTTTCTATCTTTACGCTTTTCATGGCATTTCATCGATCATCAAAACTTGATTTCTCTTTAAGTGTGAGCAATTTTTACTTTTGACTTTCTCATTTCCTTTCTCAAAATTTTCTTAGATGCCCTTCAATTTAAAGCTTTTTTCACTCTTAGCCTTTTCTCAATTGTTGGGCTTTTATTCTCAGCATTCCCTTTACCATTGATTCTACTATTGTCTTTATCTTTTTTTTAAAAAAATCTCACTTACCTCCAGTATGGTGTGTGATCTAGGTCTAGATTTCTCTTTAAAAGAAAGATTATATCATGCTTATATTGGGACTGCAAGAGATATATATTCTATGATTTTTAAAAGGAATAAACAAAGATGATCTTTTTTCATTTCAAATAAGGTTAGTTAGAACCAATAAATTTTAACATCATCCAGTATAATAATTTGGATTTGCAAAGAATTATGATTTGTAAGTCCGTGACTACTGAATCCACTATATGTCATTATGCATACCACTAAAGCTTAGCTTTATGATGCGGTTCAATTTTGTATGTGAGCTCAAAATTATTTTGTCACCCTATACTATTTGTCATGCTATTTTAACGAACATCTAGTTATTTTTACAACCAAAACACTTTTAATCTTTCAAGATTGATTATCCTTAATTTCGCATGTTGGAGTTTGATTAAAATATTTTATCATTTTTTCAAAATACCTTTTGAAAGAAACATCTCTTTATTACAAGACAATCATGAGATAAAAGACAAAGCATAATTCATTGAAAGAATGTGATGTTTTCCTGATACACATGAAAAATATATTGAAGCAAAATATAATGCTTATTTTTTAGGCAGTTGCACATCATTTATCCCTTATTAACATTTTGCAAGTTGATGATCATGCTGAATATGGTCAAGTGACTCTGTGGTAGATATCACCATTCTTCACAAGCTCAATTTGCCCCTTACTTACTAACCTCTAGATATGATACGTGAAATTTCTGTAATTTTTGATTGAATGGCCTAGGATTACATTATAATATTCACATTTCTCACCTAGATTATACCACCTAGAAAAACAATGGTTGTATGAGATTTGATGGAGTTAGGGCAACAAGTTCAGAGTCTAAAAGATGTTGAAAAAAATGCAACAACAACATTGACTTAATAAGCGTGTTCAAATCTGAATGCATTGAAAGTAGATTTTTTAATTTTAATTTCTTTGGGAAAAAAACACTGAAAATGATGCGAATATGTCAAGAACATATTTTCTAGGGGTTTTTTTTGTTTTTTTTTTGAAAAATTGGAAAAATAAGGTAAAAAATTGGGTAGTAATAAAGAACATTCTAGACAACATGAATCAAGATCCAAACCAGATATGAATAAACCAAAGACATATGATGTTCGAAATCATTCACTAAAAAATAATCAAGCATCACACATTAACAATCATCAACCAATAATCATAATTTGATCAAAATAGATTTCGATGCAAAAACAAAACTCTAGGGTCGAAACTTAGAAAAAACAGTTATTATTGCAAACAAACCCTGAATTATTGATTAAGAAACTCATGAGAAGATGTTGATGCAAATAAACAAATTAAAAATGATCAAAATCAAGTAGACAAGACAATGTTCATATGAAGAACATTGCCTAGAATCCACCTAGAAATGCAAAAATGTTATTCAAGGTAGAACTGGCCTATTAGCCCTCCCAACCTATTGCCTTTTGTTTCCATGAACAACATTGTCATAGTTACACATGTTTAAATTAAAACAAACAACAAATCATATAAAACATGTATGGAGTTTCATTTCCCAAAACTATTAAACCTAAACAATAAGCATATTCAACAATTTGGGTTCTAAAATTGGTATTTTAACAGTAAATAAGACTCACACAAACCTAGAAAATAAGAATACACATTAAAACAAACATTAAAAGCCTACTGCTACCTTTACAAGATTCCTAAACTATTCAAAATCATCCAAACATTATCTAAATATCCAGCATACATTAACAATCAACTCAAAGCAAGATCAATTAAGAAAAAACAATATTTTTTATGCATTAATAGAAAATTAAAACTAAAGATATTATAATACTAAAACAAGTTCAAAAACATAATTAAACATGTAAAACAAGCTAGGGGTATGTCTCATGGACATCACATGCTAAGTTAAATGAAGTTTATACCTTTAAAGTTCATTAATGGTTGTTGTCCCTTTATACTTTTCCTTTGCAAAGTCTAGCTTTACCATACTCAAAGCTTAAGAAATCTTTATGCTAGTCTCTTGCACATTCACATTTAACTTTCTTATCAAGATTTTCCTGCCCTTTTTTTCTCCTTTATCTTTTTTTCCCTTGTGTTTATGGATTTTTCAGTGGGTATTTATAGATTTTTTTTATAGGGTTTCAATCAAGGTTTGATATGATTGATCAATTTTTGACCCTCTTATAGAAATTGGGAAGGTTTTGGAGTGGTTTTAATAGCCAGATGCTTTGTACCTTGCTGGTTTTGCAATGATGATTTTACAATAAACTTGGTCTTGAAGATTCTTGATGGTTTTGCTAAACTTGGAGGCAAAAAAATTGTTTCTAGCCTTTTGATCTTGAGAAAAATATGGTCAATCCTTGATAAGAACCCACCAAAAAGGTTAGGACTGTGAACACACGAAGAATCTAATGGTTTTGCAAAATGGGTGTCACAGTCAAGGTTGACTAAGATGACCAATTTCGAGTCTT
Source organism: Populus tomentosa (assembly GCA_018804465.1). Classification (NCBI taxonomy): domain Eukaryota; kingdom Viridiplantae; phylum Streptophyta; class Magnoliopsida; order Malpighiales; family Salicaceae; genus Populus; species Populus tomentosa. The sequence goes on from CM031985.1 coordinate 3,090,144, forward strand.
CACCGGAGCAACTTCGCTATAAACATCATCACTTGAAGATGGTAGAGGAGGTGTGCTCCTTTCGTTTAGAACCAACTTTGCTCAATTTAGAGGTTTGTAGTTTCACATTCATTCATTTGAAGATACCAACTTGATGAGCCTAAAACAACCCAAAGAAAAAGATGAATAATGGACAGATAGCACGTTGTCCGTCCTCTATTCCAAATGGTGCATTTTAAACATGAACCAAACGACATGTAATCTAGGTTAACCAATAAAAAATTAGGGTTTTTAATTCGAGATTTGGCTAAAATTCAATTTAGTCCTTGATCTCTCAAATATTTTTATTATGTTCTTAATTACCTTTTAACTTATAATTTTGTGCAACTTTACCCTCGCTAAACTCAATTGTCGACCCCAAAGTTCAATGTCCTTTTTAATTTGGTCCTTGGTTTTTGATTTATGTATCTTGACTCTCAATTGATTAATAAACTTTAATTTTTCTTCAATTTGGCCCCTAACTTTGCCAATTTCAGCCCCTAAAGTCGCGCATATTTTTTAGTTTAATCCTTGATTTTGAATTTCTTCACCTATCAAACTTCAAATTAAATTTTTGGATTGAGTTAAAGCTCAAATTGAAATTAAAATCAATTTTTCTTATAATTAAGCCCTTAATAAATTCAATTAAACCCTGAAAAATTCTAATTGAATTCTTAAACAACCAATTTTGAATTGTTTTTTCTCAAATTAAAATTTTCTTGTTAATAGGGTTTTTATTAGTCAAAATTAGACTGTCATTTTTTTCAACATTATATATTATGATCCTCACTAACCAGTATTTGGTAATTTTCTAGGTATTTTTTATGTTCTCTTAATTGATATATAATTTTTTTTTTTTATCTTTTCAACTTTCTCATTTTTTTGATTTTTTTTTGTATATTTAACATAGGTAATAACATGTCTCAAAAAGCTATGTATAAGATATTGAGATATTTAAAAAATGCTCTTGCTAGAGTTTTGTTATTTGCCAATAATAATGAGTTTAAAGTAGAAGGGTATACTAATGCTGAGTGGGTAGGAGATCAAATAGATAAAAGATTTACCTTTGTCTACTTTACATTTATGAGAGGAACTTAATGACATGGAGAAGTAAGAAACAATAGGTCTTCGTAAGATTTAGTGTAAAAGTATAATTTTGGGTATGGCTCATTATGTATGTTAATTACTATGGATAAAAAATGTTTGAAAGACTTGGGAATCAAGTACAAAAAACCGATGGACCTTCATTGTGAGAACAAGGATACAATTGTGATAGCACACAATCTAGTCCAACATGATCAAAACAAACATATAAATGTTGATCATTACTTCATCAAAAGAAATTTCAATCAAAAGATTATAGAGTTTTCATATAATTCTCTAATACATCGTTTCAAGTGAAAGCTCCTTAGGCTTGAAACTTGCACAAACACAACCTACATTGTGTTTTTTTTTATCAAATAAAATATAGGTTGTGAGATTCATATTCGTGATCATTTGGTCAATTAAGTCTTAATATCATGTCAAAAGAATCAATTCAACCTAAAAATTTAAACTTTTAGGTGAGACCTCAATATATGATTTATATAATTTTCTAACAATCAATATATATACTCACCAAAGCAATCTAAAAAATATTTTTAACAATTTAATTAACAAGTTATGCAAGATTGATATTTATGTTCCGCCTTGAGAGAAAGTGTTGGATTAAGTTGTATATCTTGTAATTATTGTAATTATGAAGAACTATTTTCCCTTCAAATAACTATAAGAAATAACATAATAATAAGAGATTATAATATTTGTTTTCCTCCCTAAACAATACTAATATGTTTTTATTATAAAGAGAAGAAGAATAAAACATATATAAAAAATAATTCTTGGAGTGAGGGTCAGTCTCGTTCAGAAACCCTAGTTTAACAAAAGGAGTAGTTATATCAAGATGGAAGACGAATAAATGCAGTACTGGTTTTCGTTTATTTAATTTGGCTGTGAGGATTGGAAAGACTTGCTTCTCAAGTTTTGGGAAGAAAGATGCTCTTGATCTCGAAGTTAAAACGATGGAAGAAGAAGATGGTCGGACTTGGTCACCGGCAGTTAACCGGTAGTTTTCGCTTGTTTGACTTCATCGAAGCTGAAGTCATGAAACTGTTTGCTTAAAGTGATAATTGTGGATGATATTTCTTTCGAAATACCAAATTAAACAAAGTAGTCTCTTGTCACATGTCGTTTCGTGATAAAATTAATTATTGCATGCGCCTTCAGATTAATTATTATAAATACACTTGGCCATCTTTGAAAATATTTCACAGCAATATCATTTTCTTTACTAGTCTTCGATTGCCGCTAAAGTGACATGGCTGTCTTTTGTAATTCCAGTCACAGGTGAGATACATATTATTTTTTAAAGTTATTTTTAAAAAAAATATTTAAAAAATATACTTTTTTATTTTTTAAAATTTATTTTTGATTTTGTTTTCTAATTTCTCTTTTGACTCTTGGGCCGCAAGCTACTTTTGTGTGTTTGGTTTCTTGGATGTAGATGCTATTTTGAATCAATGTGCATGCATCGAATTGAATTTAAATACCCGTTCAAATAATTGGGTATTCAGATAATTCTACGCTAGGAGACTTGTCAGATTTTTGTACTATTAATAGATTTTACCATAAGCTGCTTTTTTCATGTTGAATGGAGGCCTGGTTGAATTTTAGCATATACTAATTATTTCATCCGTGGTTTGCCATGAATTTGATACATTCTTCTCAATACGACAACATTTTCTACGTGTTTTATCAATTTGCAAATAAAAAGGTTTATATATATATATATATATATATATATATAATTAAATAAACCAAGATCTATTGATGCAAAAAAAAAATATTAAAATCCAATTACTCATCAAACAAAGTTAATTAGTCAAAAATATGATTCGGGTCATGGACTTATTTAGGTGAAACAATTTTTTTTCTATAATTTGTTATCTAAAATAGACACTTATAAAATTAAAAACCAACCAAATATTGAGGCAACTGGGTAAAAATACCAAACCGAAACAAATTATGTTACTTAATTAACAATCAAGAAAATATTATATGATGAAATTACAAAATAAATGAGCAAGAAAAATAAATTCAAGGATGAAATTGGAGAAATATTAAGCAAAATATTACATAGTGAGTTAAATAATTTCTTTAACGTAAAAAAAAATCTAGAAGTTACCAATGCGTTTTCTAATTAATTTTTTTTTTAAACTGTGTAAAGGTTGACCTAGTGTGACCCGTTTAACTTGATAGGTCTAAAGACAACCTGGACAACTGTTAAAAATATAGTTTGATAAAAAAAAAAATCAAAGCGAAATCTTTTTTAAAAAATATTAAAACAAAAACATATTAGATCGATTCAAGTTAACCCGGGTTAATTTATCAAATCCATATTCTGGATCATGAGACCAGAATAACCCCATAGAAAAAAAAATCAAAACCAAATATAAAACCTAAATTTTCAATTAAACCAATGTTGAAAGATGAAATTGAAAAAAAAAATCAATTATAAAAAGAGATAAAAAAAACAAACTCAAGTCAACTCAGATTAACTTGTTACAACTGCAACCAAGGTTAAGTGGCTAGGATAATTCCATAGAAAGAAAATTAAAACAAATTATGAAACTCAATTCCTACTTAATCCAGTGTTAAAGGATAAAATTGGAAAAAAATATCAATAAAAAAAAGATAAAAAAAAGCTCGAGTCAACCTGGGTTAACCTATTAAACACATGACCAAAATAATAAAATCGAGATAACATCTTAGAAAGCAAGAAAAAGTAAAAATATGAAGTCTAATTCCAAATCAACAAAATGTTGAAGGATAAAATAAAAAAGTAAGAAAAAAATTTGACCCAAGTTAACCCATTAAACCCATAATTTGAGCCATGAAATCGGATAACCTCATAGAGAATAAATAAATAAATGACCCGAGTCAACCCGGCTTAACTTGGCAAACCCATGACCAAAGTCATGAAATTGTGATAACCCCATCAAAAGTACATCAAAACAAATTACAAAGCTTATTTTTTTTTTTATAAACCCATTGTTGAAAGTTGAAATTCAAGAAAAATTCAATTTAAAAATAGGACACAATAAAATAACCCGAGTCTACATAAGTTAACTCGTAAAAACTCAACCTTAGTAATAAAACTGATATAATCTCATAGAAAACAAATCAAAATAAATAGATGAAGTCTAATTCATAATCAACCCAATATTTAATTATGGAATTTAAAAAAATATCAATAAATAAATAAATAAATATTATAATGACCGTTAAAAACATGACTTAACTTTTAACAAATAATAACATTTTTAACAAAAAACTATTGAGACAATTACAAATTATATCAATCTCAGTTTCCAAGCAAACATTATCATGAATTCTATTGAGTTTAATAATTTTTTTTTTTATAAAATATTTTTTAAAATTATATGATAAAAATATATGGTCACAAAATTGAACACCAACCTAAAAATAAAAACTTATTTGAGATAGTGATAACCCTAAAGAAAATAATAAAAAATAAAAATAAATCATGCAGTTTATTTATCAACCAATCCAATATTAAAGAATAAAAATTAAAAAAAAAACTATTAAAAACAATTAAATGACCAAAAACCAAAAAAGCATTGAAGCCAAACCTATAAACCAGGTAACTTGGGCTAGTATGCCAAACCTGTGAACCGGGTTATAAATTTTAGTGGGATTATAATTTTTTTTTCCAGAACTATTTTTTATTTAACTATATGATCATAAAAACACGATTGCAAAATAAAAAACCAACATAATACTGAGATGTTGTAAGCAATTAATCTACAAATGAAAATAAAAATACTTAACATCACAACACAAGTAATTTACCTTATTATGTTAAATAACTTGTTGTATCAAAATAAATTTATAATAAAAAACACATAAATTTTATAATAGAAACCAACACACACATAAGATTTATTGAATTAAAAAAAAAAAATACAAGGATGCACATATGAAAAATCTTATAAAAAATTGATACTTTTTTAAAAAATTAATCTATAAAAAATTAAAAAAAAAATCACAAATGAATTACACAAACCTTTTTTAAAAACTAAACATACTCAATATCATTAAAAAATCATCACAAACTAAGTAAAACATAAATCCTAAATTTGTTTTTAAAAATATCAACCAATGCATTATTTTTTAAAATAATCAATTTTTTATAAAAGAATCAGGTCAGGCGTTGCTAAACCTGATAGAAAAAATAGGGTCATTTGTTTTTTTACTGACAAACTTATTTTTGACCTAAAACACTTAGGAAACACCTAAGAGATTGTTAAACCAATTTATGGCCACGAAAAAAACATAAAAAACTGCCTTAAAACTTGAAATCCACCCAAAACAAAAAAAATAATTCCCGAGCTCATATATATTTTTTAAGTGTTTTCAACTTAAAAAAATAAATAATCTTAACTCATCTCATTATATGGAACCATTTAATAAAAAAAATAATCATTTTGGTGACCAGATTTTTCACCAACAAACACCTTTTCTCTCTAAACTGAAATTCGATGATTCCTTTTTTTTTTTTAACAAAAAAAAAATTAAAATTAAGTAAAATTAAGTTTGATATCAAAATTAAATTTTATAAACTTCAAAAGACTAATTACCTAATATCTAAAAAAAAAAAAAAAAGGGACTCAAATAAGTTTTTAACAAAAAATTTCAAACCGTCGCCTATGTTAATTAATTAAAAAGATATTTAATTAATCATTGAAGCTTCTCGGGCGTGGCCCGTTCCAGGTTGAGGTCCCGCGCGGCATTGTTCAAGAAAGAATCATTGACTTTTCTCTTCCTAAACTGATTCAGGAAGGCTCTCAATGATTCTTTCACTTGGTCTGATGTTGGTGGGGTAGCGTTTGCTGAACCCCCATCCTCGCCAGCAAGACGAGCTTCCTGTGTGTCAAGGCTCGTGTTGGCGGGTTACCCTTTCTTTTACATTTTAGACCCTTTTCTTTTAATTCATTCCTTCATCACAAAAAAAAATAAATACATATAAGCTCTAATTTAAACTAAAAAATCTCAATTGTGCCAAAACAAATAAATTCAACAATTAAATTTAAAATTTTTAAAAATTGTACTATTAGGATCCAAATGTGAGAGTGTAATAAATAGTGTTTTGATAACAATGGTTACCTGCCATCTGTATATTGGACCCTATATTTTGACTTGTTAATAGTCAATATCACCCAATTGGGAGGCTCGGATATATACATGTGATGTGATCCCTCCTATCAAGTCTATTTAATATATTAAAAATTGTATTTCTTGTCATAAAAACATGAGACTAAAGATTTTCTTATAATAAATTTCATATCTTTTTTACGAGAAAGATGAGATATAATTTTGGATATATTTAATAATATCTCTAACAAAAGTTGATGAAAATATTTCTTAAAAGAAAGAAAAGACAAAAAAAAAAGAAAAAGAAGAAGCAACGTCAATTTGGACGAGACCGCTTGTAACCGGTAATACATCTATCTAATATGCCGTGACAAGATGGCAACCCTCAAACTATCTCTCTCAATCCCCACTCCATTTCTAACATTTCCAACTTCCATGAAGGATCCTTTATTGACACTGTTTCACTCTCCCTTCCCTCATCGGCTCTGTTTTACTGCTTATATAAACGCAGCCCCCCTCGCCTGATCACTTGAATTTCAAGAACCCTGTTCTCCTCTTCCATCCTTCTCTACGTTCCAAGAAGCTAGTTGAAATGAACAAGCTCCACTATAATTAAGCCTTTTCCTTGCTTGTTCCGTCTATTAGTTGCTCGGCTTCTATTCTTTGCTACTCTCACCTTTCCTACTACCACTTTGCTTCCTTACAAATATCTAAGGTGAAATAATCTTTCTTGTTGGCTTTAGCCTCTTTAATCACTCCATTAGATATATCTACATGTTTTGTTTTTCTGTGTTTGCTTAATCGGTTTCCATTTACTAATTCCTTTGAGTTTGTATAGGCTAATGATGTTTTAGAAATTTACGAGTATTAAGTTTAGAGCTTAGCTTTGTAGGTTTCATCCTTTTCGTAGGGTTTTGAGGGATAGATAGATAAGATGGTCATGGATCGTAATTACACAGGACTCTCTGATTACCAAAATGATTCCAAATTTGATGAAACGATCATGTTCCCAAATTCAGATCAATACCCAGTCATTGAGCACGGACTTGAATTCAATACCCCCTCTCCTGATCTCAGCTTCATCAATCTTGATAGTGATCCTGATAGTTTTGGACTATTCTTTAATCTGAATCCAGCGGGGGAGTCATCTATTCCTTCAATGAGCTTGAGCCCGGATGGAGGGTTACTTAATCCCTCAACGGGCTTGAGTCCCGAGGCGGAAGCCTCCTCTCCATCTGAGGATAGTGATTCCACTGACCCGCTTCTCAAGTACATAAGCCAGATGCTTATGGAAGAGAACATGGAAGATCAGCCACACATGTTTCATGATCACTTTGCTCTAAGCGCTACCGAGAAGTCATTGTATGATGCACTCGGTGAGCAGTATCCTCCTTCTCTCAATTCGTCCCAGTCTTATCTCAACCATGAGAGCCCTGACAGTAATATTTCGGGAACTGGCAGTAATTGTGGTGATAATACCAGTAATGCAATTAGCACAGGCACTAGCAGTTTTACCACTGATTTTTCTAAAGAACCTCAGTGGGTTGGTGGTGACGCCGATGTTAGAGGGTCGAATCCATCTTTCCAGAGAACCTCTCTTCTCGGTGATAACCATCTCCAGTCCAATTTGCGGTCCAATATGCAATTTTCAGTGAGTCCATATGGTTTCACCGATTCGCGTGACAGCCTTGTGGGTTCCTCTGCGGGTGAGATGGTGCAGAATATGTTTAGTGATATGGAATCTGTTTTGCAGTTCAAGAGAGGGTTAGAGGAAGCTAGTAAGTTCCTTCCTAGTGCCAGTCAACTGGTAATTGATTTGGAGACAAATGCATTTTCCACATGGAAAAAGGAGAAGACTCCTAGAGTGGTGGTGAAGGAGGAGAAATCTGAGGCGGACAGCTCGCCCAATGGTTCGAGGGGTAGGAAGAATCATGAGCGAGAGGATTCAGATCCAGAAGAAGGAAGGTCTAATAAGCAGTCCGCGGTGTCTGTGGAAGAGGGTGAACTATCGGAGATGTTTGATAAGGTATTGCTTTGGACTGGGGGACAATGCTGTGGCAAGGACGCTGACCAGGAAGTAGGATACAAGAGCTTGCAGCCAGATGAACAATCAAATGGATCCAGTGGTGGGAAAAACCGTGCTAAAAGACAGAACAAAAGGATGGAAACAGTGGACCTGAGTACTCTCCTGATCCTCTGTGCACAAGCTATCTCCGCCAATGACTTCAGGACTGCTAATGAACTACTGAAACAGATCAGGCAGCACTCTTCTCCATTTGGTGATGGGACTCAGAGATTGGCTCATTTCTTTGCCAATGGTCTTGAGGCACGCTTGGCTGGTAGTGGCAACGGAACCCCAAATTTTATCACATCCCTTGCTTCAAAGAGGACAACAGCTGCTGATATGTTGAAAGCCTACAAAACCCAGCTTCGAGCCTGCCCCTTTAAGAAACTTTCAATTGCCTTCGCAATCAAAATGATTTTGCATGCTGCTGAGAAAGCAACTACTCTCCATATTGTGGATTTTGGTGTCCTCTATGGTTTTGAATGGCCAGTTCTTATCCAGCAACTCTCTCTGCTACCTAATGGCCCCCCAAAGCTACGCCTTACTGGAATAGAGCTGCCCCAACATGGTTTCCGGCCATCAGAAAGAGTTGAGGAGACAGGACGTCGCTTGGCCAAGTATTGTGAGCGCTTTAAGGTTCCATTCGAGTACAATCCTATAACCGCACAAAACTGGGAAAAAATCCCAATTGAGGACCTCAAGATTAATAGAAATGAGGTGCTTGCTGTGAACTGTCTATGTCGGTTTAAGAATCTACTCGATGAGACAGTAGATGTGGACTGCCCAAGGGATGCTGTTCTTAAATTAATTCGGAAGATGAATCCTGATATTTTTGTTCATACTACTATAAATGGATCATACAATGCTCCCTTCTTCCTCACACGGTTCCGGGAGGCACTATTCCAGTTCTCCTCATTATTTGACATGTGTGATTCTACTCTACCTCGAGAAGATCAAGAGAGGATGATGATTGAGAGAGAATTCTTCGGACAGGATGCAATGAATGTTATAGCTTGTGAGGGTCAGGAAAGGGTTGAGAGGCCTGAGACATACAAGCAGTGGCAGGTCCGGACTGTGAGAGCCGGGTTCAAGCCTCTCCCATTTGACCAGGAGTTCATGACACAGGTTAGGGGTAAGTTGAAGAGCTGTTACCACAAGGATTTTGTAGTTGATCAAGACAACCACTGGATGCTGCAGGGTTGGAAGGGTCGAATAATTTATGCTTCCTCTTGTTGGGTGCCTGCATAGGAGCATTGGACAGAATTTGAACTTGGAATGCAGAGCTGTAAGTTTCTTCATTAGCTGGACAGGAACAGATAGTTTCAAATTCAGACTAAAGGTATGAAAGCCTTGCAGAGTTATCCTATAGTTTTTGCTCTAGCTCCTCTCTTATGATCTGACAATTTTTATCCTCGTACGCTAGTTTTAGTGCTTCTAACTCTGAACATTTTACTGCTGTTCAAATTCAAAACAGAGAATATAATAGGTTCTAACTTAGCTCCTTCCATGTTTCAGATGATCCGTCGTGCTACCTAGCTCTTGAAAAGAACCCTTTGAAGTTTTAGACTTAATTTGTAATTTCTGGACCTTCATTATCCTTTTATATATAAAAAAATCCGATGGTTGATGGGTTGTTCGTCTGTCTAAAGCTTTACTTTCCGAAAGCCAGTGGGGAGGATGTGCTTCTTACAGTGAGCTTTGGGATCAAGCTCTAAACCCTCTTATGTTTGAAGGATGTAAATTCATTACTGGCTACTGGTTTTTGTCGGGAAATTTTGTGATCGAGTCATGTAGTTTTTGTCTAGAAGACTTTCCATCTGGAGCGGTGATCAAGGGAGTTTCGAGACCGAGTATTTATACATAAATTCATCTTGGTTCAGCTTATCTCAGAATCTAATAAATCATAAATTTATTCATTTAAACTTATCTAAGAGGTTATTTTGTGCATATCTTCTCTGTTGATGAATGAACCTTTTCCTTTAATAAAAAAAAAACTGAAACCAAAAGGCCAAAAAACCTTAAAAGGCTTATTAGCTGTGGTTCACTGATCTGAAGTTTACGATGAGACTTCTCTATGTAGTGACTATAGCCCGTGGATGTTTAATAAAAAAACATTAAAAGATTTATTTTTTCTGTTTAATGAAATTTTCATGATCAAATTCTTCCATTTCCGGTGCCCTTTATACCCATGGAACGAGCTAAATATAAACGACGATAGGTGACTGGGAAAATAATATATGTTGAAATCGGTCGAATAATGAGGAACAACAATCCATCGCACTTTTTTTTTTTTTTTTTTCACGCAGAAAAACTCTCAATTTCCTTTTCAATGTATTATAACTTCCTTTCTTCCCGTTCATCTCATTAAAACTGTATCGCAGTATACATCCTTTTATCCTTATATTTTTACTTCTATTACTTTATTCCTTTGCATGCATTCTTAAATCAATAAATATTTTAATGAATTCTTAATTTTTTGAAAAGGAAACAGGGCTAAAAGCCCCCCCAAAAAACAAGAAACACTACAAATCACAATGTAGGCTGCACACATTAAAATAAATATTTTTTTATATGCTTTTAGAAAAAAATCATTTGTATAAAACATAAAAAAATATAGAAAAATCATAATAGTATCTTTAAAAAATAAATACATATAAATATTTTTTTTAAAAAAAAACTATTAAAAAAAAAGCTAAATAAACAAAATAAAAAAAATCACAGTGAGGGATATTAACTTGAACAAAAATTTAAAAAGTATTGATATAAAAAAATATAATAAAAAAGTATCAATTAAAATAAAACCCAAAATTAGAATAAAAAATAAGAAAAAGGTAGTGATAGTCCAAGTGACACAAACACGTTTAAAAGAAATTAAAAAAATAAATGCTTGGATTATAGGCTTGATCAAGTTTAATAAATAAGTTCTAATTTAATTAGAAAATAAAAAAAAAGACAATAATAGTAAATAGATAATTTTTTTTATAAAAATAAAAATCACGATAACTTAAAAAAAAACCTTGAAAATACAAAATTGAATAAAAAAGACAAAAAACAACACGAGTCAACTCGAGTTAGCATGATAGATATGTAACCTGGGTAATAAAAGATGAGCTAACTCGGGTTAACCTGCAAAGCCTGTTGCCCAGATCATGAGATCGGGATAACCAAATAAAAAAAAATTTGAACGATGAAACCAGAAAAAAATGAGTAAAAAAAAAGATGTTGACTTGCGTTAACATTTCAAACTTGTGACCTATATCGTTAAATCAGAAATATCATAAATGGAAAAATTACGAATCTTAATCCCTAGCAAATCTGAAAGTTGAAATCGAGAATAAAAATCAATTACACAAAAGGATTTACTATATATATATATATATATATTAAAAAATGAGGGTGAAAATCAAAATAAAAAATAAATGAAGGGAAACAAATTTTTTTTTATTGGAGGGTTAAATTGAAAAGAAAAATAACCTTAACAAAAGGAAGAAAAAATAAAAAATAATGAGGCCAAGTTGAAAAAATATAATACATCATAAACTTTGATTGAATGATGAAATTAAAAATCAATGAAACTAAAAATAAGAGGCCAGGGAACCGAAATTGAAAAAAAATAATATATGAAAAATTATAATTAAAGGACTAAATTGAAAATAAAAAAAACTTTTATAAAAAGGGTCAATATAAAAAGTTGAATTTAAAAGAATAAAGACTAAAATTGAAACATTAAAAAAAAATCAATAAATACTTTTAAAAAAAAAAGAAAAAAAAAGAGAAAAACAAAAAAAATGATAACCGATAACAAACCACCTATCATTCGCCAACACATGCAACACCTAGAGAAAAAAAGAAAAGGTGACTCTTCCAATAATACCGTGAAAAGCAGCATGTGACCACTAGAAGCCACCATATGAATTGCTTAAAAGGGCGTGGAAGACATCCATTTACAGGTGCGTGCATGTCACATGGTAATAACCTTTTTTTTAAAAAAATATATTTTATATTATTGAAAGATAGAAATGCTCTTAACGTCACTTGACAATTACAAAATACTTAGATTCAAAAGATAAAAAATCCCTCTAAGGATGCTTTAAAATTATTTGATCCTAAGGGCATTTAAATTGTTTTACTATCCATTAAAAAGTAAAATGACGACAAAATCCCTAGACAAATGCTTTTTTTCCTTACTAAAAGGTTATTTTAGTAATTCCATTATTAAAAAAAAGAGCAAAAATACCTTTTTGACCCCAATATTTTTTTAAAAGGCACATGTGTCCCTGTAAAAAGACTTACTAGCCTTTATTATTGTGTTGAGAGGGACAAAATGAGAAAAACAATGTGGACTCACTATGCATATCCACAATAATTTTCCCACATGTTGTTAGAGTTTCTTTTAATTTTGATTTTTCACTCTTTATTATGGAGCCATGATAGATTGCAGCATATATACAATAAATAATTAGAATACATTCATGATAAAAATAGATTCACTCCCTCTCCAGGCTGCTTCGCCACTGGTGATCTCTACTGAAATATTAGCCAAGAACGCATCAAGTTTTTTTTTAATTTTTTTTAATTTTTAATTTTTAAGTTTTGAATTTCCAAAAACTATCAAGCAAGGGCTTGTGTTCAAATCCCTTGGTAATACTTAAAAGTATTTATTTCGCATCCTTAATTGACCATATTTGAACAAGTCCAAAACAATAAATAAGAAAATTCACTGAACGAAAAGAGAATAAGAATAAAAATCAACATGTGAGGAAGCTTTTAAATTTCCCCATTTTTTCACAAACCATACAAACCTAAATCTATATCTCAATTTAAAATGCCAACAAATTTTAATTATTTTTATGAAATTAACAATTTTAATATAATGATGGGTAATGAAATCATTTAACACATTAAATTATTATGTTTAAAAATTAAACATATTTTTAAGAATTTTTTTAACTAATCCTTCTTTTCTTTAAAATTTAATTTCTATGTACTCATGTTGATATGTGTAAATTTGTTTTTGGTTGTCAAGATATCCTTCCTTGATGCAAGCGAATTTGGACTGAATTGATACAATATTTATATGTTCATTTAGTGTGAGTGGTGACTTTTACATCCAGTTTAATTAATATAGTTTTGGATAGATTTATGTCTATAATTTATTCATCATCCTTTCACGTCCACACATCCTTATTTCAAATAAGAGAATTGGACCTTGTTACTAGGGTCAGGTCATAAATCATTGTTTTATATCTTAGTAACATTTCATTTTAAATAAAAAACATGTATTTACCAGTTTAGATAATCTCTTGACATGTAAATATAATATGTACATTTATTATAAAAGAACAAATGCAAAACACTTACCTTAAGTAGGATATATAGGATGATTGCTATTGTTTTTATTACATAACCAACCCAACCTTTAAAAATTAATTATGATTTTCTAATTATCATAAAATTAAGTGACAATTTTTTTTATTATTTTTACTTCCTTACATATAGTTAGTTCATATTCTCTATGACAATGGTTAGAGGATACATTATTTTTTTTACTATTGCTGTAGGGTGTAGACTTGAGAAAAATGGTATAAAGTTAATGGGAGAAGAAATTAACACTAATAAAAACACTCTTTATACATAATATGATATATAGGAGACAAAGTCTTTTTTTTTTTTTTTTTCCTTTTGAGAATTGAAATAAATATATTAATATTTTCAATTATATCATTGAAGAACATAATTAACTCTTTAATTGCTAATAAAATTATGCTCAAATTACCTATACACTAAAACACGTGAGATTTTCACTGTATATTTGTCACTATGCAAAATTTTTTTTTTTTTTATTTGATCCTCAAACTTTGATTTTGGGTGATCAAGTCCTATTTAATGAGTAATTAATTTCAAATTCTTATGAAAGGGTGGGATTGGAAGATGAGGGATCAAAATGAAAAATACGGTAAATATAGGTGATGTACCATAAGTTTCAAAAACATTCACTTTGGTCCATCAATTTAAACAATCTCACAAATTATACAATTGTAGTCTCTCAAAATTGTTCCAATTCTATTTTGGTGCAAATATTTATTTTTGTTATTTTTTGGTCCCTAGTTGAGAGAGGAGAGAGGGGTCGCTAGATTTTTACAGCAGAGAAAGAAACTTGTCATTAGCATCGATTTAGGCCACCAAATTGAGGGATTTTTGTCTCAAATTATTCCATTTGATGCAGGAAGTTCATATTAGATGTTTTTGTACCTTAAAAGTTAATGAAAAAACAGATCTGAGCTCGGGTTGATTTTTTTATTTTAGGTTGAGTTTGGTTTTCGAGGTAGTTTTTTGGGTTTTTTAAGGCCATGAATGGGTTTGTCATGATTTTTAAAGTGTTTTATAGGCTTTTTGAGCCAAAAGGGTTGCAAAAGAGGTTTTTGGGTCAGAAAAGCATAGACCCCGATTTTTTAGCCACCATAGTAGTCAAAATCTGGGTAAAATAGGTGACATGTTGTCTATTGCTGGCATAGATGCTAGACCCAGGACACTTGAATCTAACATGGTTTTTATGAAAATATAACTTTAAAGAATGCAATGGAAAAAAGATAAAGTGACGTGACCAGTTAAAAAACTAAAAACAAAAAAAATGACAAAACCTCTTCTCTTTTATTTTGTTCAGAGGATCTTTTTTAAATAATATTTATTTTTTGTTACGCATTGAATTTTCAAAGATATTTTTTATGGTTCATCTATGATTTTGTTTTTATCTTTTATATAGATAAACTATGTTTTTGAAAATAAAAAAATATATATTTTTATTTTTAGATGATATTTTTAATATGTGTAGCCTTACATGTTATTCCCTTTTATTTTATTCAATCAATTTAATGTCCTATTTTTTATGATTAAATATCTTAATCTATATCTGCCTTTTATTTTATTCAATCAATTTAATGTCCTATTTTTTATGATTAAATATCTTAATCTATATCTGTCTCTCGGTTTTTCAATTTTTATTTTTAGGTGTCATTAATAATTTTTTATTTATTTATTAGCACACATAACTTTTAGTTTATTTGATTACATGTGTGCATAAAATTTTTGATTAGTTATATTTTTTGAACTAAAAAAATATATTGAAAAAATCTACATATATAATTTTTAATGAAAAATAAAAATATTTAACCTGTAGCGAAGCACTAGTAAACACTTGCTAGTTTATTCGAAGAGGTTGAAACATTAACTAAGTATTTAATATCAAACTATATACTATGATTGAGATATATTTTTAAAATGTTGTGGATATTTTTGTTACAATACATGATAACAAATTTTACTACTTTAGTATGTTAGAAAATAACAACGAAACAAATTTAAAAGAAAAAAGACAATCTAGTCCATTTAGGCTAACTTGAACATACTTCTCTTGCACGAGGTTAGTCTGTTTGGGCTATCCCAAATGGACTAGCCAAAACAAAAATGCAAACACACTAGAGAAGAAAAGCTACAAAGACGGTGCACATTGGAGCACAAGAAGAAAAAAAATAGACCAGTAGCTTTTCTAAGCAAGAGAGAGAGGGAAAAAAACAAAAAAACATTGGAGACACTCCGAAATAATGTAATTGCAAAAAATATATATGTTTTTATTCCTTTTATAGTATTTTTTAAATGTATTTTGAGCTTATCTGAGTTTATTGAAAGTTATTTTTATGAGTTTGGTATGCCTAAGAGACTATGAATTAATTGCTAAAACATAAGACTTTCTGCATTTTATGTTTCGGACCTTGCCTTTTGTAATAGGTTTTTCACCTAGTTATAATTTAAGAATGTGAATGTGAGTCGAATCAAAGTTAAAGTACATATATTAAGCTTTTCAAGAAGGTATTATGGACAAAAATATGAGTTTGTTTAGACCTCTAATCAAACCTGCAAAATCAGGCAGAAATCTTACTTGCAGCAAAATTCTCTACTTTCACACTACAGATTCAAATGAGCATATCTTGAGTCTCAAACATCAAAATCATGCGATTCAAAATTTCAAAATCATCTACACATCTAGGACCACAACTTTTTATAAAGGATGTTAGGTCAGATAAAATTATTTCAAAGGTGAAAACCTTGATGCAATTTGAAAGACAAGATTGTTCTCTTGATCTGATAAGGAAACTAATAGTGCTGAACATCCCACTACAGCTAAGAGTCTGACATATAAATTGTAGGTTTTAAGACCTAATAAAGGTGCATATCAATCCTCTAGCATACCACGAATGAAAGAATATAACTAGGATGGTCAGATATTGTAAGAAACCAAGTAAAAAAACAAAGTCTACGTTGCAGTAGAGTTGAAATTACAATAGAGTTGTGATAGCAGCAGAGTCTGTTTTCAACACAAATTTTGAGGGATTTAATCAACCTTAAGGACTAGATAAAGAAGGAAGGAATTAAGTAGCTTAAGGATTTCTAAATAGCCTATGAATTTTAAAGAAATTCAACAGTCAAAGGAGAGAATAAATAAAACAGAACACGACTGAAACAGAGGCTTGACAACATTCTTTTATTCTCTGTTTTCGTCAATTTTTCAGCAATTATAAACTAAACTTTAGCTTTCGGTTCAAGTGGAATACACATAATCTCCATTAGAAAGTTGCGACAAGTAATGTTATCATTATAATTCTTTTAGATTCAAGTATTTATTTTATTTTTCTTGTTTAGAATTATGCTATTGATTGTTATTCAAGCTTATTGAATTTATTTGAGATGACATGTATGTTTTCTAGTTTCTTTCAATCCGTAATTGTTGTTAGGGACTAAAGTAGGAAGTAAGAGAATTAATTTGATTGTTGCAACTCTTATCTTAATTTATTAGAGAAGAATAAACTAAGTCAAATTATCAAACTTTTAATCATTTGCTTAGAATAGTTTCACAGACTTTACTCCTAAGGCTACTGCTAAGTGAATGAGTATTACTTTCAATATTAAATTCGCTTGAGGGTAAGAAATTGATTAAAGAACTTTATCTAATTAATTTACTCGTAATTTCATCGATTTCCCTCATCTTTAAGGGATATCGAATTTATTTACTTAACGTGAAAGAATATTTATTTTTACTTCAATGATCAACAGATTTATAGAAATGGATGCGTAGACTCTTAAACTAAGTTAATAACATATAAATTTATTATTCTTAATTTTAGAATTTTATTTCTTTAATTAATTATTCAAATCTCCCGTTCTTTTTTATTTCAGTATATTGTAGGAAGATTAAACATAATTTTCCTTGGGTTTGACCTAGTTTTCACGATCATACGATGAATTTATTTTGTTTGTGATAATAAAGTTAGAATTATATTTTAGGTGTTCTAATGACTGAATAATAATTAACACCTGTACAACATCATCAACAAGATCTTGACAAGACAATTTCAATGACATTAAGAAAGGCAATCAATGGAGGTAGATGCGAGCCACATTCACTATCTAAAGACGGTGAGCCTGACTCACTTGCTGGCGTGTGTATTACATGAGTTTGCTGATTTTTCATCTTCTTATTTGGTTCATTCCCTCATTCTCCTATTTGTCTAATTTAGTATTCTAATTTAGTTTATCAAAAAGCATGCTAAGGGAAAAGGGAAAAAAAAGGAGAAAAATACTCAGCTCACGTGCCATGTAACCACCTTTATCGATACAATCACCACCCAAACACCTGATACAATTTATGGAAGCATCACTTGTTAATACAATGCCTTACAATCACTCCCTAGTGCTAATTCTTCATGAAAAGTAATTATATCAACACATGAATTGTTAATGTAGCACCTATCTTCCCTGCCAATGACTTCTCGCCAATATATCTCATCAGAAGACTCAAACTTTTCTCTCCATGCTTGAGGGTGCCTAAATTTTCCATCAATGGTGTGACACCTCCCTCAATATAGCACCTACATTACTCCATATAATGTCTACAATTCCACGCTCCATGAGGAAAGTTCATATGAACTAATATATATAAGAACAACAGAGCAAACCATACAACGCCACAAAGCCACATTGCATTTCCCCAACTTTTACTCCACTCTTAATACACTTTTCTCATGCTCTACTTGTTATTCTTCTATTTTTCACTCTATCTTACTTTTATGCATATTATTTATCTTTCTACATTTATTATCGTAAGCATCAAGTGGTCCTTTATTTTTATATGAAACTTGTTTTTGTAAATGGGCGTTAAAGTTACCATGTCAACTCATCAACCCATGGTCAAACCTAGTAACTCTATCAACCCAAGACATAGTTGGAAAACCTAATCCAGATTGAATTTTTCACAACTTCATTCAAAAACATTTGGAATACATGTAATTGAGATTAAAGATAAGTTATATTATAATTTTTTGTATAATTGTATTATTAATTATAACATTTATGAAATATTTTCTTCATACAAGATTCTATTTGTAATGAACTTTAAATAATTTAATTGTTGAATTTATATTTTTATGAGTTTATTTATTTATATAAGAATTTCTTACTTAATTGATTTTAAGATTGTATCATAATAGTAGAAGTGATAAGGCTAATTGTTTCAAAATAAATAATACTATACAAATAATGCAATTATTTATAATATATGTGTTGACATTAAGATTTCAATAAGTCTAGTCCATGAACCAAAGCTCTTTATAAAAAAAATTTATTGGGTTTGGATCCAAATTAAATTAAAAACTTCAGTCAAAATAAATTTCATGATTTTTACTTTAATATCCTTCTAATTAAGGGTATTTTAAGTAATTTTCATATCAATTTTCCTAAAATACCTTATACATGAAGGATATTTAAGGTAAATTGCACATGATCTATTTATAAATAGACAACATAGCTATCAATTCAAACATAACTATAGAAGACAAGAAAACACAAAAACACAAGAGACATAAAAGAAGAAGAAAAGAAAAAGCAAAACTGAAGACCAAACAAAAATCCTTGGAAGTTCTCTTAAAAAAATTCAAATTTATCAAAGAAGGGATCAAAATCCTTTCCTTCATTCTAACCAAATCAAAGAAACAAGGGATCACAATCCTTTCATTCCTCAAAGCAAATCAATTCAAAGATCTCACACGATTAAAGCTTTTAAACTTGTGTGAATATTCTTTGTCTTCACGAAATCAAGTCAAATCTATACATCACACGGTTAAAGCTTTTGAGCTCGTGTGAATACTCTTCATCTTTATCTTCATCTTTATCAAATCAAGTCAAATTTATACAGCACACGGTTAAAGCTTTTGAGCTTGTGTAAATACTCTTTGTCTTCATCAAATTAAGTTAAGATCTCACACAGTTAAAGCTTCTGAACTTATGTGAATATCTTTCCATGTAAAGCAAGATCCAAATCTGACAGTTAATTATAAGAAGATTCATTAACACCAAGAGTACCTCAAGAGAGTTTTCACATTTTCTTGTAATCAAATTAATTATTGTGATCTTGACATTATTTTTTGTGTATTTTTAATACATGAAATTTTGTGTGTGTATGTCATGAAAACCCTTTTTCCTTACAATAATAATTTATATTGAGTGGAATTATTTGAAGACTAAATCTAAGTTAAAATTAGTTTAAAACTAGAATATTTTCATATGACTATTGATTTTATTTTATTGATAGGTGTATGTTTAATGACAGATCAAGCAGGTATGAAACCTAAAAAGAAATTAATGGAACCTGTGATTTTTTTTTCTTGATAAGCATATATTTGATAACAGAGATTGGTCAAGTAGTTAATAACTCAAAAGCTATGAGTTAGAATGTTATGTTTGAATCACCCAGTATCTCTAAAATTAAATAAATCAAAATAAGAAAATAAATAAAAACTAATTAAAGAATTTATGTACCCGTGATTTTTATGTTTCTCTATAATTTAGCTATCTTGCAAAGTACATTTTTTAATTATTGTTGGATCTTTTTAAAATGACTCGGATAATTTAATAGTGAAGACGCAACTAGAAATCATTGGTTTTTTAATCTATATTGATCAAGTCCATATATATAACAATCTGATCATTTAGTCATAGTTAAATCTCCTAAATTATTGATCAAGTCCAAAAATACAGTTTACCCTAAATTATTTTCTTAAGTTTGCTGGCAGGTATACAGGAGAGAAGGCAACATCTCAAATATTTATGAATACGCAGAAAGCAGCCGAATGCAGTAGAATATTTGACAATTTCACCACCAGTTCTTGTCGTAAAATTAATTATCTTCTGCTGCATCAATTTCAAATGACGGGAAAACTTGTTGCTTCGAATTGCTTGTTTGTCAAGTCGGTTTGTGTTCTGGGTCAAGATTAAATTATATGCTTGCCATGTGTTCTCTGGTTTGTTTTGTCATTTAATATAATATTACGTGCCTTGATTTCTCTATATAAATTTTTTCAACTTGCAAAATAATTCTTAATGAGCTGTAGCTTAACTGACATTAGCGTTGTCTTTCCATAACAGGTTTCGGATTCAAATCTTTTCTATGTAACGTAAAAAACACAACTTATAAAATTATTTACTAATTCAAGAATTCTATGTATATATGAATGAAGTTACGTGTCTGAATTACCATAAACCTAAAAAAAATCAATTACCCAAAGAGAAGTTGATGCAGTTGTGGCATAATTTCTTCACCCACAATGATTTAATTACTCTGCAACAGTGCAATCCACTGCGGTTTATTAATGGCATTTTGCGACTAATTGTCATACTACAAAAGAAATTTCATAACCCTTGCTTTCTAGGACTCTATACGACTACGCACCGTGAATTTTGACTTGTGAGCCGGTGTGGAGAAAAAATGGAGTGAGTGCCAAGGACAAGATCGGTTCAAAGCAATATGCTTTTCCCTTCAATGGTAAGTAATATAGCGACATAACTAGAGATGCTCTCGGGCGGCTGCTTTGACGGAGATTACTTTTCCACACTCATCACCAGTTCGCTTCCGGTTTTAGGCCCATATAATACAATTTATGGAAGACTAGAGCATCCCTACACGTTTCTGATCCGATCAAAACAGGTTATTTATGTTTCATAAGAGTATAATCTGGAATCGGTAACAAATTGAAGTTGCTCGTAGTGTGTTTCTTATTATTTATTCCTATTAATTCACAGTTATGGGCCTGAAACTCAAGGGATGTTAAAAGACAGAAGCGCTTCGAGCTAGGGTCAAATCCTTCGAGAACAAGCTAGGTCTCGTAAAAGGTAGAAAAACGCAGAATTTGGTTTCCTCATGCTTTGTAATGAATCTTGTTCCTTAACTTGCATAATTCTTTGGACATCCCACACGAGGGGTATCTGGCTTGTGGGTCAAAAAAATCTGCTCAACTCCACTTGTGTAGCGTGAAGCTCAACGAAGTATACGTCATAGAATCATGATTTTGGTCTAATAATTTACGTTTATTTCTAAATTTATGAAAATCCTGATAATGATGTTCAAACTTTCACAATGCCAAGTTCAGGTAGGAAAAAGTTAGCTAAAAACTGTCTCCACTGTTCTGTACCGATGAAATGAAATTATGTTGCAGAGAAAAACAAAACGCTGTGTACCATTCCAGCATTATAAAAAGAGGTTATGTTCCTCGTCTAAGTGCATTAATTAATTGTGATATCGTATTAGGTTTCTTCCTGCTAAGCTATTACTCTTGGCTTTATTTTGTTACTATTCACAAACCAAATATCAAGTTTAAGCTATCCCGATCTCTTTCATTTTTCCATATTCATGCAGAGCGTGTTGCTGCACGGATACTCAGCTGCTGCTCATAAATTCAGGTAAAGAAAAAAAATTTGCGGTAAATTATCATGATACCTATACAGCGATCTTCCATTCCCCGTTGCCTGTATAAGTTGCACACTCTTGTAACTTATATTTACTAATAAATCATAGAAATCTATTTATCCATCTCAGTTAACCAGATGGGGGCCATTTCTCCCAACAGCTTCAACTGCATACAAAGGAGCATTATGTGAAGAAGCAAAAACAGACCTAGTGCATGAGAATGAAGTTGTGATCAGAGTACTTTTTCTTTATTGCCTTTTCTTGCCTGCTTCGTTTTGTACATTTCAGTATAAAAAAGTACATTGAAGTATATAATGGATCTCTTTGTATGCTACATGCATCTAAATACTTCCTAAAGACATCCTTCTCAACTCCTGACCTTCTATATATAGTTCCTCCTAATTCACACTCCCAAGAAATTGAATCCATCTCTAAACATGAACCCAGTTTTTAAAGATCCTACAGCTGATACTGTTTTGAAGTGCATCAGCCAGATTCTTATGGAAGAAGAGTCCAATGAACAAACCTTTATTGCACGGGACTTTTCTCTTCGGGCTGCTGAAAAACCCTTTTCTGATATCCTTGATCCGAAAAGTTCCTCTTCAGACAGTGAAGTATCCGATCCAAATCAAATTATAAAGACTGTTAGTACTCACTGTTGCAATATTTATGGTTGTAACAGCTCCGAGACAGCTGGCAACATGGTTGTGTCCAGCTTCATACACAATAGAGAAGCTCCGTCTGTTAACTACACTGTCCCGTTGAGTTTGCAGGTCAATTCACCTCCATTTTTTCCTGAAAGCGTTTTTCAAACTTTCCCTGAGCAGGTGGATTCTTCTGTAAATGTAGCCCTTGGTGCGAGCCAATTGGATGTGTTGTTTAAGGGAGGGACAGAAGAGACTTGGGAATTTCATCATCAGGCAAGTGAAATGATTCTTGATTTTGAAAACAACAAAGTGACTCCAGTCATGGCGACTCAAGAGAAAAATTATTGGGATCACTCGGCATGTGAGCTGAAGGAAAGAAAGAATCATTACAAAGTGGAGAAGAATTCAGAAACGAGGAGAAATAAGCACTCTTCGTCGGTTTATGCTGAAGCAGCTGAGCAATATGGAATGTTTGCTGAGGTATTTCCGTCTAGTGGTGGAGATGACGAGCCAGTTTGGTTAAACCTTAATGAAACATTTCAAAATGGTCCAGGTATGATGCCTGATCTAAAAGAACAATCAAGAGGATCTAATCATGGAATGCTCTTCAGGAAGAACCACGTTAGCTGCAGGGAATTGGTTGATACGAGGACTCTTCTGATACACTGTGCAGAAGCTGTAGCAAGCAACGATCACGGGAGTGCAATTGAACTACTAACACAGATTAGGCAGCATTCTACTCCTTTTGGTGATGGATCCCAGAGGCTGGCCCATTGCTTGTCTAATGCCCTAGAGGCTCGCATGGCTGGCAATGGAAGTCAGGTATATGCAAATCTTGCTGCTAACAGGATGCAATCCGAATGCTTATTAAAAGCTTGCAGACGATTTATTTCAACTAGCCCTTTCATGGTCATGTCGAATCTCTTCTCAGCGCAAACTATCATGGACCTTTCTGAAAATGCAGCAAGGCTGCACATCATAAATTTCGGTATTCTCTATGATTTCCCATGGCCTTCCTTAATTCAGCATCTCTCAGTGAGACCTGGTGGTCCTCCTGTGCTTCGCATCACCGGAATAGAGTTTCCCCAGACTGGTTACAGGTCAGCAGAAACAATTGAAGAAATAGGACTTTACTTGGCAAGTTATTGTGATAAATTTAATGTCCCTTTCGAGTATAATGCGATATCACAAAAATGGGAAAATGTCAAACTGGAGGACCTCAAGATCGACAGAGATGAAGTAACTGTTGTTAGCAGTTTTTACAGGTTTCGGCACCTCCTTGATGAGACAGTAGTCTTGAACGGTCATAGGAATGCTGTTCTTAACTTAATTAAGAGGATTAATCCAGCTGTCTTCATTCATGGGATCGTTAACGGGGCTTACAATTCTCCTTTCTTCGTTTCGCGTTTCCGGGAAGCCCTCTTCTACTTCTCATCATTGTTTGATATGCTCGAAACCATTACAGCCCGTGAAGATCCAGAGAGGTTGGTGTTTGAACAAGAGGTATTTGGAAAGGAAATCCTGAATGTCATAGCATGTGAAGGATGTGACAGAATCGAAAGGCCAGAGAAATATAAGCAGTGGCAGGCTCGGAATGTAAGGGCTGGGCTCAGGCAGCTCCCACTGAAAGAAGGGATCATGGAAAAAGTGAGAGAACAAGTGAAGTCAAGTTATCACAAGGATTTTCTGATGGATCAGGATGGTCAGTGGATGCTTCACGGATGGAAAGGCAGAATCCTATGTGCCATTTCCTGCTGGAAATCTGCCTAACCAGGAAATTAATCCATGCCTAGGTAGCTAGGGATTTTCTGCTCTTAGGGAGGTTTTTTTCTTTTTTGTATTTGGAGTTCTAACTCGCTATTGCTAACCTATTTCAGACATGTGCTCATTGACACTTTATTACATATGAGAGTAAAATTTCGTTTTGACAAGCTTCGAGATTGTCTTATTGTGTTCTCTTTAATTTATCTTTACACATTAATATTGTAAAATCATCTAATTAAGTTGAGAAAAAAAAGTGAAAAGCTTTATTGCTAAGCAACAAGCATCTTGTATCAGAGATCCGGAGATGAGAAACGCAGCATCAAATTTTCTGGCCCTATAATATAGAACATGTTTGATATTATGATATTATGATAGCTTTTGTGATTTTGTGATGTTGTTTTAGGAACTTATTTTTGAAAAAATCACTTTTAATTATGGTTGCTAAAGCTAAAATTTATGTTTGGTTAAAATTTTTGTTTGATCCAAAGCATGTTATGAGAAATTTGTTTAAGATTATGGTTGAAATTATAGTTACATCTAAAATAACAAAAAAAAAATGACATAATTATTCAACTTATAACACTATATATGGAATACATATAATAGGACTAACTAGTATTATAAAATCTTCAATTATTATCCCATCAAACTTGATGCGATCCCACAATGAACATTATCCATTTCTGAATATTTGCTTCCTCCATTTGTTTGTGAATATAGAACCACATCATTAAAAATATCCTAAAAAACAAAATTCGGATGACGGTCAAACTAAGTAAATGACATATCGTGTTTGGACTTCCTTTTTATATAATTATCTAGAGCCATTGGCACTATAACAAATTGAACTTGTGTCTTATAGGAAAATATTGGCATGTTTTGCAAAATTCTTCATCTTCTTTCCAACTCCTAAAACTTTGCTCTATTACACATCGTATTTAAGAATGAAACCGATTGAATAACTTCTCTCTACTTTGTGATTGCCCACTACAATGAAATTCTAGAAGATGATATTTTTCACCCCTATATGGTCCAAAAATCCATTCGAATAACTAGAGTCAACAACATAATACTTCCCTACATTAATTTTTTTTTCCTGCAAGTAATTCCTAATCACGCAATACAAGATAATATTAACAAAATTTAGTACCATTTAGATTATTAAACCTTAAGTATTTGTTGGTAGCTTTGGAAATTTGATATTAGAATTATCAATGGCTTCAAGAAAAATCATTGTATCATGTGCGTTACCTTCCCATCCTGCCCAATTAAATGTAAATTGCATGTCAAAGCTACATATTTCCATTACATTTTGTGTTGGTACTTCTTTTCTACTAATAAAAGGTATTTGATTTTCTTGTAATACACAAGTACGAATATGTGTTCCATCAATCGTTTCAATACAATTCTACATCTAAAAAATAGTTAACAAAACAATCAATTGAAACATATTTGATATAATTTGTTTTGTTGTAACTTAATTATTAAGTCATTAAACAACTTTAATGTCACCTTGAAACATGATATATATCTTGGATTTATTGTGATTTTTCTCGGTATTGTTGAAAATTCTGGATTTACTGCTTTGATTATTTCAACTGTTAACAAACACGTCGATCTAAGAACTTCATTGAAATATATACTCACTGTTTCACCTGAATATTAAAATCTCTTATGATCTTTCCTATTTGAAGCACTCATTGCTAAAGTATATCGAATCATGTTAACTTTTTCAATAACACTTATCCTCCTTAATGGTTTTAATCCATACTAGGTTTTTAAATCAACACACAATCTAAAACATGACTGCATCAATTCTAAATATGTTAACACTACATATCCAATGCCCATTTAAAATTTCATTCAACCATTGCATTCTCGTATTGTGTGAAACCATATATTGTTTCTTATAAATATAATTATTATAATACATGCCAAGTGCTTCAGTTGTGCATAAAACTAGTTTACGTCAATCAAACTCTCAAAGCCAAAACAAATATCATTCCTTATCATCATCGTATTCATCATCATCATCATCATCATCATCATCATCATCATTTATATTGCTATCGTATTTAGTGGAATGGTCTTGTGAAAGGGAAGTTTCAATGCCATGTAATACTTAGTTTAGGAAGTATTTTAGAGGATTTGGCTAGCAAGAAATAAATTGATCTTTGATGTAGAGACATCAAATTGGAACAATATTTTTGAGTTAATCCCATATTTGCATTATGGTTAATAATAAATAATGACAGTTTTAGTTATATAGGCATGGACTTGATTAGAGGTTCATAAGGTCTAATGAGCTAGACAAGTTAGTTAGTCTTTAGATTTTGTACTTCTTGTTAGAATTACGTTGATGAATGGAAACATGTAAATAATACGAGTAGAAAACAAAAGGAAACAGAGAACAATAAACCCAAGGTGTGTACAAACATTGTCCTTAATGATATTTTCTCCACAAGGTTATCCCTCAAGATTGAACAGGTTCCTCCTCAAGACGAGGTATGGACAAATAGTAGTTAAAAATAAAGAACCCAACAATTTTTAAAAAGAAAAAAATAGAATAAATATTTGTTGGTTGTGTGCTACCTTTACAAAGAGTTCATAGTGGAGATATATATAGGTTGAGAGTTTAAAATAACCAATAAGAAAAATACATGGTAGAATTAAAAAGTGTTTAATAGAGTTTTTGTAACATGTAGTTTTACAATAATTAATAATAAAAAAATAGTTGTTGGGAAAATATAGATGTTGTGGTGATTGATAGAAAATTAATTTAGAAGTTGATTTTTTTTTTCAATTTAAAGATCAAAAACAAATTATTATTGAATACAAAAGGTCCATCAAGTTTAGGCGTTGCCTCGCGCACAAGGAGGCTATCAAAGGTTTTTTTCTTGCTCAGCTCAACCTTATACATTCGAGCTTACCACCCTTTCCTTGTTAGTTATTAACTAATATCAAAGTTCACTAATAAATACTAGAAAAATATTTTATTTTTCTAATATGGGGTTGAAAGCCCATTAATATATCTACTTTATGTTAACAAGAGGAAAGTCATGTTTTCTAAATGTGAGATAAAATTATTTTTTTTATTTAATTACTTCAATTTAAAATGAGAAGACAATATCTTTTCAATATGGAATAAAAAAAAATTAATTTTTTTTTAAATATCATTATTTACAACATTTCTAGCATGTTGCTTCTCTTCTAATTTCTTCTTATCATACTTACTTAAAGACTTGTTTTGGTCTCTCTTCTAATTTGTTTAAAGGTCTAAAACTTTTAAACTATTATATAAATTTTTGATGAAAGACCACCTATATTTCTGATAGAATCACATACAGAAAACAAATATGGTCGGAAGTTTAGTATTTTTTTAGTTATGTAGTTGTTAATTTCAAAAAACAACAAAAATTACAATAAAACCAAACGCTATCAATTTTATTGAGCATAAATTTTTTATTAATTTCAATATTTATTAAAAAGTAATTTTACAATAACAAATACATCGCTACACAATAAATAATTTTATTAATTCCATAAAAAAAATCAATATCTCAAAATCTCTAACTTAACAATAAAATTGACAAAATATAATTGGTACCCATTAAAATAACTCATCATTTCTTCAATTATAATACACCTAAGTTATAAAATCAAATTCAAATTTATTAAATGACAACAAAATTTAATTTTCCTCAAATCTCAAACAAACCCTAACATATAAAACATATATTAATACAATAGATTTCTCTAGGAAAAAAACTATACGACACTTAAATGCAAACTACAAATACAGCAAAATATTTCAATAAATTAACTTAAAACACAAATGGATTAAAAAAAAAAAGGTGTCTTTGTTTACTTTTTGTATCAAAACTTCACAAAAAAAATTCAATAATGGATGTTGACACTACTAATATTGATGTAAATTGATGCAAACGAGCTAGGGTGGTCAGATTTGTGAGAGAATAAAGGGTTATTGGTTGTTTTTTTTACAAAAAGAAGAATTAAAATAAAATAAGGGAGGGAACTATCAGTTATAACTTATTTATATTTACCGATAGAAATATTGTGTCGGTAAGTCATGGCATGATAATTTATTAATGAATTTTTTGTTCATTTTTTATTTTTTTTACAAGATCAGAAATTACCAACATAACATAATTTGTTGTTATTTTCATCAAAAATTACTAATGAAAATACTTCATCACTATTTTCATTAGAAATTAGCAACATAATATTATCTATTGGTTTTTGTTTTTATTTTCTAATTTCCTAGTAATGTTAGGTAATGAAAAACTTAGCGCATGTTCTTATACAAATGATGTTGTTTATTTATTTATTTATTTATTTTTGAGAAGTTACAAAAACATTGATTGTATAAAATTACATGAACTATCTTAAGATATAAATATTTAACATAAAATTATTTTCATATTTAAGTAAATATTTTACAAATATTTTTTTGTCCTCAAAGGCTAATTAATTTTTAAAACATTAAGAGCATTACAGGGTCCAACAGAGGATTTTGAATCTTTTCTTACTTTGACATATTCACTATTAATGTATCAGTATATTTTGAAAAATTAATTTTGAGCTCAAATTCTTATTTGGAAGGTCTAAAGGTAGGGTGATAACCCAATGTAGGTGAGTGAGGCTTACATCCTTAGGCTTGGAAGAATACCAAACTCAGATGACATAGGTCTAGCTCGCTTTTAGGCTTAACATCCTTGGATATGGTTAAAAGTAGAGCCTAAGTGGGCATAGATCTGGCGAGCTGCGAAACCTAATTGAACCAAAACAAACATGGTTCTAACGATCTGTCAGATCTAAATTTTTTGGGTTCAGCTACACACTGAGCCTAAATAAACATGAATTTAGCGAGCTGTTAGAACCAATATCCTTGGGTTCAACTACACACTGAATATAAATGAACATAAGTATGACGAGTTGTCAAACTCATCACCTGTGGGCTTGGCATCATGCCTAACCCTAGTGGGTATGGGTCTCACGATCATTATAGGCTCCATATTGGGCCATAAAGCTTCATTTGTTTATTCTTGCGACTTTTAGCATAAAATTTTAATGTCAATAATATTCATCTCTACACCCTAGATGTAACAAAATCTTATAAAGGCCTACCATATTTCTATCATCATTAATATTGTATGAGAGATATTTATCCCTTATTAATGTTGTGTAAGATATATTTATCTATCATTAATGTTATCAGGAGATAATGACTCTATATTCCCTCCATTTCAACAAAAACAACAAGATATTGGACTGTAAATACTCTCTGAATTACCCTGTAAAGGGTTCACAATTTATATCCTATAAGTACTCATACTTTTAAATCTCAGAGCATTTATCATACTAAAACAAGAACATATATTCTTATTCTTGAAATTTACAGCTTATTATCTTATTTATTGCAATTCTTTAATTAAAAATTACTGAGTTTATCATCTAATGGTCCTTAAATCTCATCAAAAGAAATTGTTTTGTAGGTGTTAAGTCTTTTACCACCAATCATCTACTTCTTGAGCTCTGTAGAATGGAATATTGACATGAATATATGATTACTCACTATCCAAATATTTTTTTTAATTGTTTTTAGTTTTAAATTATTATTTTTTGTATTTTTAAATTGTTTTGATGTACTAATACTAAAAATTAAAATTATATATTATTTTAAATAACAATATCCAGTAAAATACTAAACCAGCCGGAATAGTAGATAGGAATAAAAGTGATTAAGTATTCAATTTTTATATTATCTCGTACCTAGGTAGCCAGGAAACGATTCATTCAATTTGAATATATTCTTTGCAAGATCGCTATCTTTGAAGAGGCTGCTTGTCACTGTCATTAAAAACAGTGTACAAAACCAGTAAATGGTTAAACCTTTGAACATATTCCCTGTCATAACCATGTAGGTGAGATTTTATAGGCCAGAGTACTCGCATGGTGAAACTTCCATGGAAGGTGAGATGAACCTGGCTATCAAGACAAATCACCTGACATTATTGTTTCATATAATTCTATCTGAATCGGGGAAAATGGTCTTCCATTCTTGCTGATCATGCTAATAT
Source organism: Populus tomentosa (assembly GCA_018804465.1). NCBI lineage: Eukaryota > Viridiplantae > Streptophyta > Magnoliopsida > Malpighiales > Salicaceae > Populus > Populus tomentosa. The sequence continues at coordinate 3,120,744 of CM031985.1, forward strand.
TAATTTGGAATCGAGGGTCCCTGTCTCAGCCAGCCAGCCCATTATTTCACAAACACACAATCATTCACGCTAATTTTCTAATTTGGAGGCTTTAAACAAATGTTTACAGTCTGACCTCTAGTTAATTAGGTTAGATAGCGAGGCCATGTCAAGAGCCAGTCATGTCTTTGGAAAGTTGGTTCATTGAGAGTTGAAAATATTTGCATTTGTATGGGAATCCAAATAATAATAGAATAATTTCCATGGTTTAGGTTGTGATTATAGGAAGAATATTAGTGTTTATTTTTTAAAGTATTTTTTATTTAAAAATTTATTAAAATATTTAAAAAATATAAAAGATAATTTCAAGTAAAAAATCACGTAACGCGGTTTCAACCGCTAAAATTCTTATTATTATATATACATTCCATGGTGGTCATGAGAAAGGTGCTTATGGGGGACCCAAAAACAAATTAACAACTCCTTAATAATGCATTAGCGTATGATTATAATAAAGATTATTTTTTAAAGTATTTTAAAATATTTTTTGTTTAAAAATATATTAAAATAATAATTTTTATTATTTTTTACAATTTATTTCTAACATCAATACATTGAAACAATTTTTAAAAAATTAATTTAAAATAAAAAAATATTTTAAAATAAAAAAAATACCATGCGGCGGCTGCAAAGAAAACCACGTTATTCATCTCCCCAAGAGCTCTCAATGATCAGTTGCTTCTCATCTCTGTTAGCATTGGTCAATACGAAAAGTGAAATGAAATCCAATTTCATTGTTTGGTTTCCGGTATCTTTGCAGGCGTTGCACTTATAATGACATCTTCTGAGTTGTTTTTTTTTAATTTTATTTTTATTATTTATAATTCCTTGCTTTCACACGTAGTTCTAGACTCTTCTCTCAACTTTTCGCAAAGATTTGTATCAGATTTTGCAAATTATATAAGAAGTTACAAAATAATCGGTTGTTTATCATCATAATAATAGGTTGTTTATGATCAATTAGAAGTTAACAAATCCAAGTATTTGATTAAAGGAAAATTATACTATTTTGTGTCAAAAGCTTTTTTAGAAATTATACTTAAAAATAAGTGAATCTCATGATTGAAAACTAAAAAAAAAAACTTATTTCAAGACATTAAAATTATTGGAATGAAGTTAAATGATGTCACGAAACCAGTTGATTTTCAATAAGTTAGATTTGGTTCATTCAAGAACCAAAAAATTAAAGAATCTCTAACACACGTTAAACTGAAAAGTTTAGATGTATTATTCATCAAAGATTGTGAAATTTAGGCTTACAAATATTTAAATATTCTGAGTAATTAACTCTAATAGATTTATCCTTTTAAGTTGGATTGATCCACTTACAAAAACTGATCCAAAATCTTTACTAGTAAACTTAAATCCTGATCCAAATAAGTCTTGTATATTAGCTAAAAATAAAGTATTAATTAAGCTCAAACAAGTTTTGAATTATAACTGAGATAATAAAAGTAAACTCTATAAATTAATTCATTATGTTGTTGTGAGAAAAGAAGAAGAAAAGAAAACAATACAAATCTAATATAAGGCTTATTTATAGCTTACAATGCTGCCTAGTAATCCTAGAAACTAATTTGTCATTAAATATCATCAGCTTTTTTTTCTTTATATAGCTAGGATGAATAAAAAATTATTGTAAAAAAAAAATTTTGAAACATTAATGAATCATTTTCATATTTAAAAATTATGTTGCAGCTAATTAAATATTCTTATAGAATTAAAAAATTTCTAAAACAAACTATCATATCCTTTTAGAAAAAGGATAATTGCCAAATAGAAAGTCCGCAAATCAAAAAGAAATAAATAACAAAATTCCTACAATCTATTTAGATATATATCACAAGGACTTCCAGAATTATAATTCACCTGAAAATTTTATCCTACCATATAAAAATACATCTAGAATCTTCTGGTAAAGTTTTAGCTCGATCAAACAGTTTGATTTGAAATTATATTCAATAAAATAAAACTAGATAGTAAAAATATTTATATCAAAATATAAATTTAACCTTTATTAGATTGTATTATAAATTAATTTAAGATTTTAATCGAACCAATAACTATTCTCATAAATATTATATCTGAAATTAGAAGAAATAAGAAATCTTTTTAATATTTATTTATAACATGTTTAATTTATATTTAACTTATCTATCGTATGGTCCGACTACTTACCCCCACAATTTTTTATAAGACTACTTTTAATTAAAAAAATATATATTTTCATACTAACATTTAATCATGGATTTAAGAAGTAATATATTAACATCCTACTTTTGGCTAGGGCTGGAAGTGATGAAAAAGAATCATGAAAAAGCAAACCGATACCATGGGCCATACTCCAGATATCACAGAAAATGACTAGGACGGGGGGAGTTGGAGACTGGCGGCTTCAGTCATTTTGAACTGTTCCAAAGTAGGAGAGAAGTATTTTTTAAAAATATTTTAAAATAATATATATATTTTTTTTTTGTAATATTATTATATCAAAACAAAATCAAGAATCTCTGTGAAGTTGAAGACCCGACTTGGTCATATAATACTTAAAGTTTTTTTTTTTTTTTTTAAATAACCTTCGAGTCCACCTTTTCCACTTTCTAACCCCCTTTAAAAAATAATTAGAAAACAAAAACACAACTACGAGGTTGAGTCCACCTTTTCCACTTTCTTGTTCGATAATCGTCAAGAATTTGAGCACATCTCATTACCGTACTAATAGTGATTGAGTCCATGGAACCACCTTCCTTTCCAAACATTTTACAAGGTCCTACTTTAGGGTCTAGCTCAGATGAAGATGCTGCATATAACAGTGATACGAATGACTTCTCTCATGCTGTTTTCAAGTACATAAATGACATGTTAATGGAAGATGATTTGGGAGATAAAACCTGTATGATACAGGACTGTCTCGCTCTCCAAGCTGCTGAAAAGTCTCTTTATGATGTCCTCGGAGAAGAGCATCTACCTTCTTCGGATCACCGCCCTCCTTGTTTGGCTCCAATCAATGAGAGCCCAGATGAGAATTACTCTCCGACTACAAGTGTTCAATCATCTGTTATACAGTCGTTTTACTCTCCTGAAAGCGCCTTTGTGGTGCCGTATGTTCATACAGAAACGCATTCTTTTAGGCAGTTCAATGGAGTCACGGGAAGTGCTAACAAGCTCCTTCCATATAGTCATTCTGTGAATTTTTCTTCAATGAGGAAGGCATCGGATCTTCCAGAGCCAGAGAGAGAGGTGGTAACGGACAGAATCCAGAACAATGGAAAGAACTACTCATCAAATCAGACAAGGGGAAATTATCAATATGACAATAATGACTACTTAGAAGTAGGGAGGAGCAAGAAGCAACCTTCGGTCTCAGAGTCCACACACTTGGAGCTTCTTGATGATGCCTTTCTGCAAAGTATCGAGAGTGGAATCCACATATCATGTCCTTTGTATGATAATTCACGGAGTGCAGCGTACAATAAGTTTCTGAATAATGAGCAGTTAACAGCATCTCATATGCGCATGAGAACACTGGCTAATAAAAGAGAGACAGACCTGTGGACTCAGCTAATTCGTTGTGCAGAAGCTGCAGGAAGAGGTGATCAAGAGACAGCAAGTGCGAAATTAAAACAGATTAGGCAACATTCTTCTCCTTTCGGGGATGCAAATCAAAGATTGGCACATTATTTCGCTAATGGCCTCGAGGAACGCCTTGCCGGCACTGGAATGTTACTCTCTGGACCCATTACACAAAATTCGACAACAGCTGCTGACATCCTGAAAGCTTATCAGCTTTATGTTACGATATGTCCTTTCAGGAAGATGACAAATTTGTGTGCAAACCGAACAATTGCGAGGGTAACAGTTAAGGCAACAAGCGTGCACATCATTGATTTTGGCATCAGCTATGGATTTCAATGGCCTTGCTTTATCTACCGTCAATCATTAAGGCCTGGTGGACCTCCCAAGATTCGCATTACGGGAATTGAGCTTCCCCAACCAGGTTTTCGGCCTGCAGAAAGGGTTGAAGAGACTGGCCGTCGTTTAAAAAGATTGGCTGACAGAATGAACGTTCCGTTCGAGTATAATGCCATAGCCCAGAAATGGGAAACTATTCAATATGAAGATCTCAAGATCGATAGAGATCGAGACGAGGTGATTGTTGTCAACTGCATGTACCGATTCGAGAACTTACCTGACGACACAATGGCGTACAACAGCCCCAGGGATGCTGTTCTTAAATTGATCAAGAGAATCAATCCTGATGTATTCCTCCATGGAGTGCGTAATGGCTCTTACAATGCTCCCTTCTTTGTCACAAGGTTCCGCGAAGCATTGTTCCATTACTCTGCATATTTTGATATGCTCGAAGCCACTGCACCTCGAGAAGATCAAGAAAGATTGCTGTTCGAGAGAGAAATGATTGGAAGGGATGCTATAAACGTGGTAGCATGTGAAGGTACACAAAGGATTGAAAGGCCAGAGACATACAAGCAATGGCAGATGAGGAATTTGAGGAATGGATTTAGGCAGATCCCATTACATCAAAGTATCATAAAAAGGGTGAAAAGCATTAAACCCGATTATCATAAAGACTTCATCATTGATGAGGATGGACAATGGGTACTTCTTGGATGGAAGGGGAAGATATTTAATGCTATTTCAGCTTGGAAACCTGTTCAGGATCACTAATCCCATAAAGCTATATATGATGTTTTCGTTTTTTTTTACAAGTAAAATTATGCTTCAACTTCTTATACTTCGATGTTGAGCAACTATAACAGTCCTCTTTCAATGGTTTTCTGGTATCGTTAATAGTACTAAACGATCGGCCAGCCCTTTGAACACGCCTCGTTGTCTTGGATTAGTGGATTGTTTCGTTGTTTTGATTTCAGAATCTGAATTATGAACCAAGAAGACATGAATTCCTTGGTAAACATGCAACAAATTAATTAAACTAATATTATATGCAAACAAAACATCAACATGGAACTAATTAATATCTTTAAATTAATTTATAAGTTTATGTTAACTATAAGATAATGTTTAATTGAAGAAAATTTAAGCAATGGAGAATAAAGTTATATAACTTTTTATTATTCCAAGTTCTCTTTCATGAATGATTAATTAATAATATGTGCAATATGAGAAATAACTATTATTCCAAGAGAAATAAAATTGAATTTAAAAATATATAGTAGAATGTTTAAAAGTTAGTAATTGAACCTAATAAAATAATGCAAATTAAAAGGCCCACAAAAAAACAAAACAGATTACAAGAAATTGTTAAAGCCTTTAAAAACCCAAAAATAAGCCCATAAAATAAAGATTAAATTTTTAGGTTTTAATAAATAAAAAAAAAACTTTGATTGAACCCAACCTATTTAGTTTGAATTGATTTTCAGTTTAGTCCAAGTTATTTTATTAAAAATAAGCATCATTTTGATCGGTTTAAATTTTAAATCCAAATTAAATGGAACTGGACCGTATCCCTGCTTGAAATGTATATGTGAGTTAAAAACTCAAAATATATATAAAAAATGTTCCATAGCGCATGTACGGTGAGCCTACTCGTACACTTATTTTATTTACCCAAAAAAGAAGAAAATACTGTTTTTTTAGGCTAACTACAAAACAATCCCCCACCTTTCAAACCAGCATCAAATCAGTCCATTAACACTAAAGGTTTTGGGATTTTCCATGCACCAAACTTTCAAGGATGTAACTACTTAATTAGGTTGATCCTTCTGTTGATATGGTAAATACTAGGTTATTTCCCTGAGTAGCTATGGGTGAGACTAAAATTTTCTTCAATGTAAAAAAAAAATGACATATATAGTGTTTTTTGATATTATTATTAAATTTGATTTACCGGGTTAAACTTGAAAACTTTCAACTGTACATTGTATTTTTTAAAATTATATTTTATTTAATAAAAAATTAGAAACTCATAAAAATAAGAATCAATTTAATATCAGGATTTTTCTTGTAAATTGCAATCACTATTTTCTAAACAAAAAACAATTATGGTCTTAAAAGAAAATTTAAAATAAAACATTGAAATAATGTCACAATATTTTGTATATGGCTAAAGAAAAAAAAATATTGCTAAATGTGATAAAACTAAATCAAAAGCATATTAATTTTGAAAAAAATAATTTTTATGTTAATTAAATATTCATGAGTTTTCTTTTTCATATTAGACACATATTAATTAAAAAAATTCCCATAAAAACCTAAAATACTATTTATAAAAGATGATAAATTTGAATAATAGTTTTTTATAGTGCATTTAAATCTAAATCCATAAAAAATATTTTTAAAAAATTTCTATATAGGTCTAGCCTGAATGGCCAAAATTAAAAAACAAAGACTAGGTGCGTGGATCTCCTAACCTAGGCTTGCACTGGAGTTCCTGGAGTGTCCAATGTGGGAATGCTCTTCATGGTAGAAGCAACTCATTCATAGGATTAGAGCATGAATGTTCTCATGTCTGTTTGTATGTCATTCTGTCATATTCCTTTAAGGAAATTGAATTGTTTACGTGCACTTAATGTTGCATGGAGTAGAGCTGGTTATTATGTCACCTGTTGGGAGAGAGTGAGAAATTGTTATTATATAGCTAGAACAATTTCCATGAGCAATTTCATTTAATAAATGTTTTGTTAGAGATTTGAAATAGCTGAAGTAGATATGTTAAAGAGATTGGTTCCTTTTTTTTTTACTTGGTGTGTTTTTAAGTCATTAATCATGAAAAAAATATTTGGTGATGAGATATGAAATGAAAACGAGTTAGTTTTTGTTCAGGTTCTTATATATGATATCATTGATAATATAGTGACAACTTCAAATTATATTTGTACTTTCCATGACTATGTCGTAGGCTGAATTGTCTAGGCTTGAATGTAAGTGTTGTCTCTAAACTTAATGTTTCTTGCAAAATAAATTCAGAATAGAAAACCTTTCAATACTTAAATTAATAATTTATAGGATGAAATGAAAGTATAACAAAAAAAAGCATATGAAATAGTTTTTGTGTGAAGTTTTTAAATGAATTATTTATTTTGTGATTCAAGATATTTATAGATCTTAATGATGTCATATTACCTTATTAAAAATGAAGTAATAATTGAGAATAATTATGTATCTTATAGAGAGGGGAGAAAACTAAGTTGTTAATTATTATGTTTTATTGTGCCATTAATAAAAAGGATTGATGCTCGTGAAAGATTAGCATAAAAAGTTAAGAGGGTTGGCCCACAGGTTAGGCATTCTCGAGGTGTTCATTAAATCCATAATTATAACTAATCTAATTTTTAATAATTTACAAATTATACCTAAGCATGTTAGATATATTGGGTTGGGCCACAGGTTAGGCATATAAATTTTTGGTCTTTAATCACAAAACCCCTGAAATTATATATTAGGGATAATAGAAATTGGTTTAGTGCATCGGTTCGGGTCCATAATTGTTTTTTTTTTTTTTCTTTAATCACAAAATAGTAAACAGTCCAAAGTGAATACACTTGCAAGTAGATTATGTAACTCCATTAATTTTATTTTATTTTAAATAAGAGTATTGCATTTATTGTCTTAGTTCATTTCATCGATATTTGGGTGACAGATCTTGTTGAAAAAGACAATTGATGGAGATTTGTAAGGATAAGCCTCTGGTAATTCAACTTGTATCTTCCACACACCTCCATGATAAAGACCTCCCATGTTCCTGTTCCCATGGAGAAAAATTAAAAGAAGAGATAATAATCTGATTATATTCATAATTATAAAGAACCGTGAGCTTTATCTTCATTGAGGTAAATCAACAAGCAGCAAACCTGGAACAAAAAAACAAAAGAACAGCAACGCAATTCATCAGATTCACGTTCTGCTTTAGAGTAAAAGCAAAACAACAAGTTTCTTTTCGAGCATCAGTAGTCAAGAAATCTGCTTAATATTCAACTTTTAAAAAAATAAAACAAAAGGTTCAATTCATAAATACACACACACAACTTCTTATTGACAACAATCTTGAACACCAGATCCATGACCCGAAGAATCTAAATGGGTTTACAAGAATAAAAAAAAATTCTGAAAAACACAAAAGAACCCACCAAGAAAAACATTAAGAATAAAAGAGCAGAAAAAAAGGGAAAAAAAAACAATAAAAAGGAGGACAAAAAAGGGTATTGAAGGTTTTGATTGCTTACTTTCTTTAGGTCCGTTGAATTCCTCCACATAAGAATCTTGCATGCCATCATTGATCAATGTTTTCACTTTGTAATCACTCGTCATCCAGGTCAATCAAGACCTATAAAAAGATCAAGGAAAAAGAAAAAAAGCAAATAAACCCAGTCAAATAAAGAACGAAACTTTGTCAAAAAATAGTTTACCTGATATTGTTCAACTAAACCATAATCGTGATGTTGTCAGTTAAAATGAAAAAACATTCAGAGTATACAGTATAAATAGGAAAAAAGAGAGTAAAACAAGTGGATCACCTTGGTCTTTCATGTTTAACAGTTATTTGAATCTTCCTCCCTTGAGATCTGGAAGTCTTTGTCTTCTTCTTTTTTTTTTCTTTTTTTTAATCTTCTTTTTTTGTCTTCTTACCAGAAAAAGCAATACCCTTTTCTATGTTCTTCAGTTTGCATTGAAGCATTTCAATCTCTTCTGCAATTTCTCCAAATCTCTGCAAGAGAGAGAGAGACAGAGAAATGTTGAGATATACTGATATTTTATTTTAAAAATATTTTTTAAAAAAATTAATTTATTTTTAAATTAATATATTTTTTATTATTTTTAAATTATTTTAATTTGTTAATTTTAAAAATAATTTTTTAAAAAAAAAATAATATTATTCATATTATTTAATTTTTATGAGTTCAGTCCAGTCATGTAATATAAATATTATATATTACTTGAATTTTTTAACCACCCCTAAAACAAGCATATTTATTAAATCTTGACCAGCCTGATAGGTTGATCCGAGACCTGATTGACTTGATAATCAAACTGGTCTAAATGAGGTAAAAAATTGGGATGGATAAAAATCTAGCAAAACCCGGTTGACCTATGACTCATGGACCAAGCAAAACCCGATTGAGACCCGGGTTTTTTTTTTGACAAATATATTTTTTCTCCTAACTAGAGACCCTTTATATATATATATATATATATATATATATATATATATATATATATAGTTGATTATTAACCATTTTCAAAGTTCGCTATATAAATATTGAAAGAATGTTTTTTTTTTAATGTAAGATTTGAAACCCTTTAATATATATATTTTATGTTCATAATAAAAAAAATTATATTTTTTTAATGTGAGATAAAAAAAATATTTTGATTTAAATACTTCAATTTAAAAAAATAACATACTAATATAGTATCTTTTCAATGTATAATAAAAAATATTTTAAAATAATATTTGAAACTTTATTATTTATAACATATATAATCTATATTTATATATATTATTTTTATATTTTTTTATATGAAATATTAAAATTTTAAATATTTTTTTTAATTTTTTTTAATTGATTTAGATTGGTTTGAATTAATTTGTGTAACTTAAAACATAGCTTTTTATTTATATTTATTTTTGGATTGGGTTTGATAACTACGGGTATAAGACTGTGGGGGCACGCATTGACTTCCTTGAGTGTTGTACTGTTGCAATGAAGGTGTTGCAGTCGCTTGGCTTCCTAGAATTTGTATGGGATTTGGTTATAGGGTGGAAGAGAGGAGGCATGGGCATGGTTTGTGGTTTAGGGTCTGGTTGTAACTTGGAGCGAGTTTGCTTGGGATAAAGAGAGCATTCTCCCTTTCCTTCCATTAATTCGATTTTTAGAGACTGAATTATATAATTTTATGAAGACTATGGACTGAACCGGAAGGACTAAAGTGGAGAGAAGGAGAATTAGCATCGATCCATCTCTCAAAACGAAAAACAACCTGTAGGTGGATAGGAGGTCTGCATTGAAAAACAATCATGAAGTACAATGCTCACAATGACAAATTAAATGGATGAGGTCCTGGATTAGTGAAATCAAAATAGTATAGGGACCAGCGAGTTCATTTAACAAAAAAAAAAAATCCGATAACGTTGTGTATGATGGTGGCGTGAGGTGTGCTCGTGGGTGGCAAGTCAGAAAGTAGTGGTGGGGATTCCTCTGGTATGGACGGGGGAGGAATATTCAATCCAGTCATTATTCAATATTTTGTATCAGAAAGTAGATTTGTATTTTAAAAATCCTAAAGTTTCAGTGCTTGTAGTCTTCAAATTCAATATTTTTTATGGGGCAGCGCCAAAAACTTAGGATTGGAGGAGAGGGAGGGACGAAGAAGAAAACACTTTGATTTTTGGAAGTAAAAATATATAAAATTGATACAATGTAAAACTTCAAAAAACTTCAAGGAAAGATTGTAGCGACTGTGGCTGCTAATAAACATGACGAACTTTCAAAGGCAGAGTGCTGCCTGGAGACGACTTTCAAAGAAGAGAGAAATATACTGTTAGCTGAAAAAATAATTTGGAGGCAGGACACCTCTAATAAAATCAATTTAATTTAATAATTTAAATAATTAATTAAAATTTTAATATATAATTTATATTATTTTTTAACTTATCTTCTTAAATCAAAACTTTTTTAACTTAAAACTTGCATAAATTTATATTATTTTATATTTAATTTTTATCAAATAAATTAAGATGGTAAGATTCGAACTCGTAATTATTTGATCATCAAGATTCTGATACCATATTAAAAAAATTAATTTAATCCAATAATTTAAATTAATAAATAATAATTTTTAATATATAATTTATATTATTTTTTAACCAAACTTAAAAAAAAAATGCAATTTTCCACAGAAGATGACAAAAGGCAAGTCTTTAATGATGAAAGGTAGATTTGCACAAGATTTCATGATGAAAAAAGGAATAAAAAAGCAGAGCAACATCAAAAAGGCAAAATAATAACCACAAAAAAGGGCAAAAGGCGCAGAGGGATAAGCAACAATGAGGAAATCTAAGGTAAAGAAATAATAAATTGCAGAGAAGGAGTCCACCATAAAACGTGTTGGCTTTGGAGCCTGAATAAAATTCAGAAACTTAATACTGTTTAGAGTATCAGAAGTTTGTTTTTTTTAAGTGTTTTTTTTATTTAAAAGTTTATTAAAATAATATTTTATAATTTATTTTTGATATAGCATACACAATTCAAAAATTAAAAATAAAAAAATTAATAATTTCTAAAGGTGTAGTTAACCATAATGCAAAATACCGCTTTAATTAACAACGTTTGAAAGAAGGGCATCCTATTCTAATATATACTAGTATAATATATTTATTTGCAAAGTTAAATTATTTTTTTAGATTTTAAAAAATATTAAGTATATGAAGATTATTTTGATAATATTATTCAATTCAATCAAGCAATTTGATTTTAAAATCTGTTAACCCGATTTTTTATTTAGCTCGAGTTTTGAATTAAACTATGTAAAATCTTATTCAAAGTGAATTATTTAATTTAATGAGTCTAAAAATAACTTGAATAACTAATAAAGACTTTATATAGCTTTTAAAAAAACTTTAAAACAATAATTTTTTATATTCAAAAGATGTCGGATTAGATCGATTTTGGTCAACCTACAACCTGTGTTATGAACTTCAATAGGTTTAATAACTTTATTGTTTTTGTAAATTATTTTTGTTAAATTTTATGATAATATTATATGCTTTTAAATTCGAGCATCAACCTTAAAAAAAAATATTTATTTGAGATTGTGATAATTATATAGAAAGTAGAAAAAAAATAAATTATAAATTCCATTTCTCAACCATTTCAACATTCAATAAGAGTAAAATAAAAAAACCAATTAGAAAAATTAAAGGATTAGAAACTTGAAAAAAAAAACATATTAGGTTTGATTGGTAAACTCACTAAATTCATGAATTGGGTAACTCGGGTCAGCACATTAAACCCGCAAACCAAGTAATGAACTCAATTAGGATTAATAAACTTTTTTTCTGAATTATTAATAAAAAATAATAAATGATTGCAAAATCAAGTGTTAAACCAATAGTGAGATTTTTTTTAAAACTACGATAACCTTATAAAAACAAAACAAAACAAGTTATGAAATTCAATTCTCAATTAGTCCAATATTAAAAGATAAAATCGAAAAAAATGAATTTATAAAAGAAGAAGAAAAGAAAAGTGCCCTACTAAACTCGCAAACCAGGGTAACTATAGTTACCTTGCAATACTCGCAAATCAGGTCATTAACTTCACAAAATTTATTAACCTATTTTTTAAAATTAGTTTTTTATTTAAAAAATAGACTAATGCTAAAATATTTTTTCTATACCAACTCAATGCTAGAATATTTTTTTGATACTGCAATAACCATATAAAATACAAATTAAAATAAATTATTAACTTTAAACCCTCATAAACATATCATATAAGAACTAAATAAAAAAAATAAAAAAATACAAATTTTTATTTTTTTTATTTACGTGGATGTCCGGGCTAGTTTGCGTGTATCACGACTAATCCCATGGCCTACTGAACATTCTGCAAATCCAGTGAACATATAAGGCACCTCAGGGTGATAGGCGTGCATAGTAAGATTTGAACCCTGATACAGAAAAAAAAACAAGCCTCTTCCATCACTAGCCAAAGAACTCAAGTGCTACAAATTACTATTTTAATCACAGTGCTAATGGACGTCGGTAAATACTCCCACACTCTAAACCCCATAAACATATAATATAAAAACCAAATTAAAAAAATCAATAACAAGGAAAAAAGTCAAGAGAAAGAAAAAAAAAGAAGAAAAGAAATTAACACACAGTGTTAACAGATGTGGGTAAACAGTGTCCCTTTTAGCTTTATTTATAAAATATAGAGAGGGAAAATGCGTTCACATTCTTAGATCCAGTCAAAGCCTTGGTGTCCAAGCATTAATAATTATAAAGCCAACCCTACCTGAAAACCAAAATAAACCGACTTTGGAGCAATGTTCACATGGTCTCCTAGACAACTCGTCCCTGTGGCCCCCAAGTCATATGTTTTGTTTGGAAGAGTCGAAAATGGAAGGAAAGATAGAGGGGGCTGAGAAAATACAAGCGAAAAACCTAGCGTAGTAATCGTCTTTGTTTCCCTCCCCCAATTTAGCTCCCAAACACAGTGTAACACCCTTATCTCTTTTGAACAGTCGAAACTCTAATCTCTGACACACAAATCCAGTGTTGATGTGGCGGCTGCCTCGATCCTTCTTCCCTCCCCTTCCTGGAAACTTCAATATTCAGTATTCTAAGACTTAAAAAATGACGACGGGCACCAATTTCCTTTAAATAAGTGTGCGTGAACTCCTCCTGCTCAAGAAGAAAATTACTTAGGTTTCACCAGGTAAACACCAATTTTCTACGCCTATTCTTTGCTTGCATATCGATCTTTTGAGTTTTTCTGCAGGACTGTTGATTCTTGATTGATTGTTCTGCAGGACTTGATTCTTGATTGATTCCTGAGCCATTTAGTTTCTTATCTTGTTTTCTTTTAATTTCCTCATATTGTTCATGGATACCCTTTTACAAGAATACCCAAATTCCATGAACAGATTCATGTTTGACCATGCCTCGGTTTCTTTCTCTTCGAATAGGAATCTTTTTAATGGGTATAAACTCAATGATACCATGAGTGATCCAAATCCTTCTGTTAATTCTTTCAATCCTGAACCTCCTAATGACTCAACATCGTCATCTTCCTCTTCAAATTCATGCTCTGAAGCATATGGTCCAAGCAATAATGTTACTCTCAAGTTCATAAGTGATGTGCTTTTGGAAGAGGACTTGGAGGGGAAGACCTGTATGTTGCAGGACTGTTTAGCCCTCCAAGCTGCCGAGAAACCCTTCTATGATGTCCTTGGTCAGGAATACCCCCATTCGTCGAATCAAATTCTTTCTTGTTTCGATCAAAATTTTGAAAGCCCGGATAATGGTTTCACTTGGAGTAGCGGTATTGATAGCAGCAACAGCTATCCTCCTGGTAATAACTTGGTTGAAAAATCCGATTGGATTTTTGATCGAGCTGATTTAGACTTATATCAAGTGCAAACCTCTCCAGTTCTCCCCCTCGAAAGAACCCTTCTAGGACCAGATCTCCACAGTCCGGTGCACCCGCACCCTTTTGAGGTGCTCAGCAAAGGGGGAGGAGAAGCGGACAATTTTCTTTCAGGTAATGATTATTTCATGGTATCTTCAAAGAGCAACTCCTCAAACCCTCCGGACAAGGACGAGGGAGACTACTCACCAAAAAGTTCACGGGGAAGAAAAAATCATCAGCGGGAAGACAGTGATGATCTAGAAGAAGAGAGGAGCAAGAAGCATTCTGCACTTTCTCCTGCAGAGTCTGAGCTGTCAGAGTTACTTGATGAGGTGTTGCTTTGTCCAGTTGCACAAAATGAGTCTACTCCATGTTCTCTTCTGGGAAATTCACAAAATGGAGCAGCTGGGAATGAGCAAAGAAAAGGGTCTAATGGTAGAACAACACGAGGAAAGAAAAGGGGAAAGAAAGGAGAAGTTGTGGATTTGAGCTCTCTCCTCATCCAATGTGCACAGGCTGTGGCAATTGGTGACCAAAGGACTGCAAGCGAGATACTTCAGCAGATTAGGCAACACTCTTCTGCATTTGGTGATGCAAACCAAAGATTGGCGCATTACTTTGCCAGTGCCCTTGATACACGCTTAGCAGGCACCACGACACCTACATTTACACTATTTGTAAACCCCAGAACATCAGCAGCTGATATCTTAAAAGCTTACCAGGTATATGTCAGAGCGTGCCCGTTCAAAAGGATGTCTAATTTCTTTGCCAACAGGTCAATTCTGAAACTAGAAAAGAAAGCAACAAGACTACACATCATTGACTTTGGTATTCTTTACGGTTTTCAATGGCCTTGCCTAATCCAGCGTCTCTCGGAAAGGCCTGGGGGACCTCCCAAGTTACGTATTACAGGAATTGAGCTTCCTCAACCAGGTTTCCGGCCTGCAGAAAGGGTTGAGGAGACAGGCCGTCGCTTAGAAAGATATTGTGAGAGGTTTAAAGTCCCTTTTGAGTATATTCCCATAGCACAGAAATGGGAAACCATCAGATATGAGGATCTCAAAATTGACAAAGACGAGAAGGTTGTCGTCAACTGTCTATATCGGCTAAGGAACCTTCCGGACGACACAATTGTGGAGAATAGTGCAAGGGATGCTGTTTTGCAATTGATCAACAAGATCAAACCGGACATGTTTATCCATGGGGTTGTAAATGGTAATTTCAATGCGCCATTCTTTGTCACTCGGTTTCGAGAGGCGCTCTACCATTTTTCATCATTGTTTGATATGTTCGAGGCTACTGTGTCTCGCGAAGATGAACACAGAATGATGTTTGAAAAAGAGCAATACGGAAGAGATATTACCAATGTGATAGCATGTGAGGGTAAAGCAAGAGTTGAAAGGCCAGAGACATACAAGCAGTGGCAGTCTAGGAATCTAAGAGCCGGGTTCAGGCAACTTCCATTGGATCAAGAGCTTTTCAAGGATGTGAGAGCTGTAGTGAAATCAGAGTACGATAAAGATTTTGTTGTTGATGCAGATGGCCAGTGGGTGCTACAGGGATGGAAGGGGAGAATAATCTATGCTCTATCAGTCTGGAAACCAGTCCAGGAGTGATGCTTAAAAATACTAAGAATCACTGGTTTTTTAGATCCTACAGAAGTTGTTCTTCTTTATTATATATGTTAAATTTTACGTCAGATATTTTTAGTATTGATGTAATTTATATCCTAATTCCTAGCAGTGATTTTGTTCATAGGTTTACCCTCATGTATTGAACATGCGTATTCTAGCCAAACATAAATACATTCATAATCCTTGTTGCAGTCCCACTGTAAACTTCCATTTTATTTCTTGGGTTTAGCCTTCTAATCTAGCAATTCTTTTGCACAGAACCGTGGTAAATGATCAGGGAACTCTGAAATAAAAGGTAAAGAAGGATACTGTTTCGTTGAACTTCACTACCGATTCTCAGTCGACACCATTTCTGTGTCCTGTCACGAACGATATGTCAAAAACTTTAGCTCTCTTGAAAAAGTTTGTGCCACTTAAGTTACCCCATTCAATCATATGGTGGCACTAGAAAGAATAATCTTCCAATCAATCACATCTGTAATTGCATTTCTCATTTCATGACATAAAGATTACTAACGCAAGCTCCCTGATTTGCGTTCAACATAGACTTTTACCATCCAAGTTTCCTGAATAACTTTTACTTGCTGTCTATCTTGGAAATTTGAACATGCCTATTTGGTCTCCTTCCAGAACAGAATGGTTTGGGCTAGTTTCCTCCCAGTGAAATTCATTATTAAAGCTAAAGGTGCAGAAGCACAATTTCAAGGACCAAGAATTGGTA
Organism: Populus tomentosa; assembly: GCA_018804465.1. Taxonomy (NCBI): domain Eukaryota; kingdom Viridiplantae; phylum Streptophyta; class Magnoliopsida; order Malpighiales; family Salicaceae; genus Populus; species Populus tomentosa. The sequence goes on from CM031985.1 coordinate 3,137,252, forward strand.
TTGTACTTGACAACCTAGTTTAATGGAGGAAATTAGCATAATAAAACTTTATGATTTTCAAACAATTTGAATGTACACGAGGTACATGCAGCTGCATTTGCAAGAAAAGACCACCAATAAACCAGTGTGACATATTGAATGTACATGTCAAGAACGAAAGCTGGACACAGAAATAATCCATGTCTTCAAGTTTTACTAATTGAGAGAGAGCGAGGAGGCAACTCTTTAACCAACTAATCAGAAGGCTCAATAAGAAAATCAGGCCATTAATGATACGACAACAAGTTTACACGATCTCTTAATTCATTTTGTGTAATTCAATACTCACTAACAAAGAAAGGTGAAGGGCTAGAAAAGAAGTACACCCAGTTACAGAAGCAAATGCTCAACCTGACATTAATGAGGCAAGAAATTTCATTTTTACCAAGGGAATGACCACCTAATGTTCACCCTCTTTTATTTTGATTGTGTTGACTTTTTGGTCTAAGAACATTCCAGTCCAGCTTGCCACGCTTTGGCTGCTTGAAGGATCCTTTACTGCTATTCGGTGATGATTGGTGACCATCTTGAACCATTTTCGGTGATTTATTTTGATGTTGTATCTCAGATGCTACTTCAGATTGTTTTCTTTTATGATCTCCATTTACCTCAGAGCTTGGTTTGGCAGTGTTTGAGCACTCTACTCCATCTGGTGATGATTCATTTTCTCTGAAAATATAGAGATAAGGAAATGCAAATTAGAGGAGAAAAAATTATCTACATCGTGTAGAATTAAGTCAACTTATTTTGTAAATAATTAAATCGCCCACAATCTGTTTCTGTTTGGTTATTTAATCGTCTGACCACTCTGTTTACTCACTCCTTGAACTACAGCTAGTTACTGTCCTAGCTCCCCTTCAATCAGAGAGTCAAGGAACACTAGTAAGTGGATGCAAAGAACAAACTAAACAATCCCAATTCAGATGGTATCACATCTACCATCTGAATAACTATGAGAAGTCTTGTGGAGACATCTTGCTATGACGCCACATTTTTAATCAATTGCATAACAGCATAACAAAGAAAAACTTTAGAATTGATATTCCAAGTTATGATTTGACCACTCCAATGGCATCACATGTCCAGCCTGTATCAACTAACAGTTGCTCATCCTGGGTAGTGGGTACCAAACATTTTCTTTTCTTTTCCATCCAGGTATAAGATTCACAAAAGCAACTATTTTTCTCTACTTCGTAGAATTTACAAACAGTCACTAAAGGACAACTATCAGGATAGAACAAACAAGATTTGAGAAATCAAATTACCCACCTAAAAGATGTTCTTCCACTCTGATGGCTGGAAGTAGAGGCACGTGCATCAGATGCTTCATTTGCTGCTGCTTCGTTTAGTTTCTACCAAGATAATGGTTTTGACATGAGGAGAGCAGTGAGCACATGCCAGAAGAGAAGCTTGGGAAGTGACTATTCATTGAATAAAAATTTTCAGGTCACTTGACCTTCATACTCACATCAACAGAGGGATTGAAACTTTGAAATGACATCCGGCCTAAAACTGCTCCTGGGTGAGGATCCCCTTCCATTACTACCACACTGCAAATGTTTAAAACATCAATCTAAGTGATGTCCTCCAGGCATAAATCAGTGATATCAAGAGTCACTGGCTAAGCATCTGAGCTCCTCAATTAAGAACCTAGGGATCTCAATTTGCAACCTTTAAACTTGGACAGTAGGTATCACCAAACTATAGCAGATTCAGCAATAACATGAAGGACCTTGGTTGAATTACAAGGACATCTAAAATGCTAGTTCAAAACGCCGGTTGCATATATTAAGCAAATAGAGATGCTCAAGTCTCAAGTTCTCAGCCTCAACAATCTACTACAGTCCTCCATTGTCATGGGTACAAAATCCATGCAGCTTGGAACCCAATTATGGAAAAGACCCAACTTCAATCCAGTGCCTTATATTTATACTAATGGCAAGCCCTATTCAGCAACCAAAAAACCAGAAACTTTTCTAAGAAAATCTTTTTTTAAGAAATTTCAGATAAAATGCTCTGTATTCATTCCTTCACTTGTTCACTCCAAAAGGTTCCATAGATAAAATAAGCATTAAATAACAAGATGAACCAAAGTCGAAAACCATATGTTTATGCTTAAGCATGCAAATATCCAGTAAAAGCACAAACCAAAACAAACTCATAACCTATAAAATCAACATCAAATTAGAATTGAAGGGGCAAAAAAAAAACACATGTAGACATAACATATAGGCTTAAGCATATCAGCTCAAATTACCACTTCTTAATGGTACCAGGGGAAAAGAAATTCCCATCAGGTTTGACTTCTTCTCCTTGTTTCTTAGTTTTCTCCTCTCTCTGAACTGCTCTTTGCATGAACTATTATTCCAACAAAAGAGAATCCATAATGTAAAAAGCTTAGTACTGACTAATTCATATTTCACAAAACAATTAAACCAAATTCTGATAAAAACAAAGCAAACCCAGATTAGTTTACGCTAAACCCAACTCAAATCCCAAGTTTTTACTTCAAAAAAGAAAAAGCAGCAGAAAATAAACTACTAATGGAATAAACAACAGAAGGTGTTTATTACCTTCAAGTTCTTCAAAGTGCTGGAGAGCTCCCGCTTCGCCATATTTTCCCAGTTGAGTTAACTTTCAAGACAGCACAAAATAACAATAAGCTTACAAGCTTCCTCTCCTTCTCCGTCTCCGTCTCCGTCTCCGTCTCCGTCTCCCTCTCGCTGAGCCTGTGTAAAAGCAAAAAATGCAAAGGCAAAACGTTTTCTTGAGTCGTAGAAGACGATCTGATAATTTTTAGGGCATCAAATCACGCTCTTCCCTTCTGGTCCTGGTACTGGTGTTGGTTTGGCCCAGCCCAGTAAATTTATATGGGCTAACCCAAAAGGAAGGTCTCCGATTTTATTAGGATTTTTTTTAGAGCGAAAGAAGAAACTCTCCTCCTTTCTAAACTTACAAAAGCCAGAGACGGCAAAGCATCGTCTCTTCTTCTTCTTCTTTCACCGACTGGTTTCTCTTTCGCAGCTCGCCCAATTTTCATTGTTGCCTAGCATTAAAGGTTTTGATCCAAGATTCCCCTTTTCATTTATTGTTTTTCATAATTAGATGTAATTAATTAATTAAGGTCTTGAACTACACAATGAAGATGGTGAATAATTATTCTATTCTGTCGTATCACAATCAACGAAACTCGAGTCTTTTAAATCCAAATGTTATTTCAATTAAAAGAAACTATGTTTATTGTGGTTTTTATGTTACTCAAGTAGCTCCATTCGTTCATCCTGTCCTAAAATTTCATCTTCACGGTAGGCACCTATATGAGAGAGATTTAGCCTCTCCTTGGGAGTGCAGTCCATACAGGTAGTTCAAAATTTATTTTTTTTTATATATTTTCAAATCATATTCGATATTAAAAATGAATTAAGCTTTATTAATCACGATCGTATATAAGTAGAGATACAAATTCATCAGTACTGCACAAGTTGGTGGTAATTAAGCTAACTAGGCAGTCACAGTCGTCTCCATGGAAACCTTTCTTGTAAAGCTTCTGGCTTCTGACTTATCATTTGCTTTCCATAGGTCCGACAATGCTTCCTTCATGTTATGAATGCTCTCTAGCGCGTAATCAGCTCCATTTTCTCTGTTGGCTGTGCCCACCTATAACCATGTAGTATTTCTGATCGTCAGAATAAATATAGATACATAAAATTCTCAGATCGCAAAAGGTTAACAGCATGATAAGAACCACTCAAGAACTTGATTTACCAGCACGGTGTGGAGGCCCATTAGCTTCCCGGTCATTATATTACGAACGCTGTCATCGAAGAATACCTCCAGAAAGGAATAGAGTATCAGTAGTGTTGTTATGTGTGCATATGGCATGGAAGATGATCGATAAGCCGTATTTTAGAATTGTTAAAGAAACAATATCATTATATTCCAGATATAGTCCTAAACCAATCTGTGAAGATCATACCAGACATGATCTGAATTTCTGAGTACTTTTGAGATGGTACTTACTGTTTTTTGAGGATTGATGTGGGCCAGCTTAAAGGCCTGCTCAAATGCATCTTCAAAAGGCTTGCAGACAATTGGAGATTTTTGAAGTGCTGAAACAGGATTAGACTGACAAGGATGTTCAATGATGTCGAGAATTTGGCTTTTGGATGCAGAGCTGGGACTCGAAGCTCCGATTTCATCACAGGCATTGATGTCTTCGTAGTTAAAGGGATTGAGGGTCTCAAAGCATATAACCCCTTCAAAGCAATCCTCCAACCCAAGCCTGCTGAGAACTTTAGCCACATGTGCTTGATCGGCATTTGAGAATATCTATTACATAAAACCCAGAAAAAAAATTCATCAGAACTAAGAAAGCTTGATTTGTAGTTGATTGTCTACTTGTATTTAATTAGAAGGTAGCCTAAGGAACTTACAACTTTACGAATTGGCAAGCTAAGCAAAAGATTTCTTAGAGCATGGTCAGGCCTTAGCCTCTCGTATGGCAATCTCCCATGAACAAATCTGTAAACATGAAAATGTAAGTAAGATCGTTTATATAGCAATACTCCATTTTATGTTAAAAGAAAACTAAAGCTAAATGTGGGGATATTTAACTGGGTACCTGTGGTAGTCATCGTTGTCAAAATCATAACCAATGGCCTAGAAAGAGGAAAGAAATCGCAAGACATCAGTAAATCGGTTGGATTTTGGTAGAAGGTTTGTCAAGATGATTTCGTTTTTTTTTTCAAGGACATACCTTGAGACCTGCCATGGATGTGCCATAACTCTTGTACAGAACACCATTCATTTGAGAGGCTTCAGTTTCTTCTATACCAAGCTTCTGAATCATGTATTCTGGACAAGGACATGCAGAGGTGATTTGTTATATATGCTCTAATTAATTAAGGAAGGAGTTATCAATAAGAAATATTTGACGAGGAGTCAGGGTGTAGGCATTATATATACCTTGAATATTCTTGGTAACTTCCTCCAACAGACCAGAACTTCGAGGATAAAGCGTATCATCAACATCTACAAACAAGACACGTTTCATGTGATGATTTTATTAATACTTGGGCTATGGATTATGAGCTGTCAGAGGCTGTCTGCTTGAACGAGGGTTGCTTACCGAAGAGAAGACAGTCATATTTTGGTTTCAAACCTTGCTGACACTGATCTTCGTACACCATTTTGATAGGATAAAAAAGATCTCTGAAAAAAAAATGGTAGGAAATAGTTACATAATCTGACAAACATCGTGTCATCGATTCTTAACTGAGTTCGTAGAATTGTAGAGCTAATTGAATCCATTAATGCATCAAGCACACGGAGCACGCTCAAATCTGATCAGGTGACGACTATATGAATAAAAAAAAAAAAATCAGACATGAAGATTTTATCCTTATAGCTTTGAAAATGTCCACGGCATGCACCGATTCAAAGCCTCATTCCACCCTACGCTAAACACCAACCTTGCGTATATATGCAATTAATGTTGCAAGATAAATTTCGGGATAAGTACCTGAAAGAGAGAAAAGGGGAGCTAGTGTGTCTGTGTGTGTTCTTGTGTGTGAGAGAGAGAGAGGGAGAGGGAGGGAGGGAGGGAGAGAGAGAGAGGAGAGCTGAAATTGAATGGTGAAATCAATGAAGGAGTTGGGACAGAAAAGAGAGCAGAGATAATGGGGAAGAAAGCCGAAGGCTTTGGCATGTATTTATAATGGTGCGAGGAAGAGAACAGGGATTCCATCTCTGTTTCTTACCAGGTCCAACGTCCAGAAACCAGAACATGACCAGCTTCTTTAAATTGAAAGAACACAGCAGCTTCTTTTTGACTCCATAATGAACGAAGAAAACTTTCTCATATATATATAGAAAGGTCTCGAGCATCATTATTCCTTCTTCCAAATTAATACGCATTGTATATGGAAGGTCTTTTTCGTTAACATTTCTTGCATGCTTTTGAGGATATTAGCTGTTTAAATCCATCGATGATCAATAGAAGAGGTTACGAAACAAAACTACTATTGTTTCACTTGGTTTTGTGATTTTATTAAAAAATAATTTAATTAAAAAGTAATTGGAGTTCAAATAATACATGATTTAACTCAAAACATGCTATATTATTAAAAAGCCTTGTTTAGAAAAATAGAAGATTGAATATGGTGCGTGCAAGAAGACTTGTGATTTTATTTTTTTTGGAGAAAAAATTATATATGTGGTCTGGTGTTAATCATGAGGTTATAAAATGAAAATAAAAGCGTAATTTAATGTTTTCATACGCGTTAGCATCATTATTTGGAAGGAATCTCTTTAATTTCCTGATAAATTTATTAAACTATATTTTGACAAATGAAATATGAGGCTTATTTTTTATGATAAAGTGTTTTGAGTAGTGTTTGAAAAAGGTGGAAACTGTGTATTTTTAAAATTTAAAATTATTTTATAAAAAAATAATTTATATATTTTTGTATTATTTTGATGTGTTGATTTCAAAAATGATTTTAAAAATTTTAAAAAAATTATTTTAATATATTTTTAAATAAAAATAATTTAAATTATTATTACTATCACAATTTTAAATATACTTTTAAATAAGGAAGACTGCCTTTTTCTTTATTAAATTTTTTAATAAGTCGAACTAGTTAATTAATTCTCGTGTGTGTGTATAAAGTATTGATAATTAATTGGTGAGGTATCGTTTTCAAAGATCGTTAATTGAGACCCCACGCGTCTTTGATCCATTTGAGTCTTTCTAGTTCTAACGATTTGTTAATGTTTCCTCTATTTTGTCATGGATTCACATTTCTTTTTACAAGTACACGTTCCTCGTCTGGATCATCGAGAACAAGTCAAAAAACTAATTAACAAGGTAATATTGTGATCTACAGTAGAAAAGTATTGGATTACCGTGGAATATATAGCATGGAATTACTCTACTGTCTATGGCTGAAAAATCGAATGAGTTTGCCTTCAAGAGGTAAAGTGGTTTTTGCATGATGTTAATTTGTTATTTTTTATTTGTTTGGAGGTAATAATATATTTTTTTACAACAGTGTAATTATTGATCTTACAAGTTAAAGATTAAAATCTTTAGTTTAAGGCCTTTTAGTAATTACATTTTAAAATGAACAGTTTAATTACTTCATTGTCTTTAACATTTAATTTTTTTAGTGTTTCAGGGGCTTGATTGTAATTTTATAATAGTTTTTTTTGTTATTGTTTATTCCTAAGGGTATTTTCATTTTTGAACAAATAAAAAAAAATTGTTAATGCATGCCTTGTACGTATTAGTCGCTTCATCACCTTCGAGTGGTGCGTGAAGCTGACTACGATAGTTTTAATCATGCTTTTATAATATCATTTGATTCGTCTCGACCTTTTCTTTTTCTTTAGATAGCGCATATATAGTGATTCTATTTAGTTTGGCATTAATTTGCATTTTTTTTTTTCGGATAGCATACTGACCAAGCAAAAAATTATACCAACCCTTCAATTTTTATTTTTTTTATTCAATCCATTTTCTCTTAATTGCAATTGTTTTAATTAGATTGATTATTTCTAATTGAATTTTATTTTTATTTTCATCCCTCCCTAGTCATTTGTTTTTTTTTAAAATTTCATTTATAAATATTTATTTTCATTTAATTTTTATATCAAAAGGTTCTAATTCTTTCAAGTAAAATGAGTGCAAGTACCGAGAGACATGAGAGGAAGCGCAGACAACGTTAACAAGGAGCAAGTCTATGTTCAAACATGGTGTGTGAGAGAGGGAGAGAGAAGCTTTGATCTCTCACAATTATTCTGGGGTTGGTATTTATAAAAGAAAAAAGATGTCCTTGATCGTCAGGATCACGCACGTCATCTATGTTCAAACAGTCAAATTTGAGCTAAACAAAGAAATTGGATTCTTTTGGTAAATTGCTTCAACGTCCTAGTAAGGTTTAAATCAAACATAACTCTGAAATTTTCTGATAAAAAGTTTCAGCTCAAAAGAGAAATCTTTTAAGCGAGAGGGAAAAGAGGAATTTTTGAGAGAAAAAAGTGAAACGACTCCCTTAGACGGAGAGTGTGCTGTCGGAGCAATATCTTCTCCGTTCATCATTGGATCGTCCTCATTTCTGAGTATGTTGTTCGTCAGAACCTGCTGTACATCTTGACCGAACGGATCTGCGTTCCAATCAAGGAGTTGGGAGATACTGGCATAGACACCAGTCATGCCATAATACACACGTGTCCATCCTTGTACAGCCCAAAACTTGTCCTAGAACGAAGCCTACCATCAATCCATTCAGTATGGATTAGTACTTCATAAAATTAACTAATGATTCATTAATTTTAGGGATAAATCGAGTATATACATTTATTCCTTACTTAAACAACCTGTTTTTTTTAATTAATATAGATGTTTGAATTAGTTTGTATGTATTTTAATTTATTTTACAAATTATAAAATTAATAATTATTTAAACCTCTAATAATTCTAAAAAAATTCAAACTCATGATAATTAAAAAACAAATCAAAAATTTGATTAATTAACCTATCTCTTAAAGATATACTTAAATAACCTTGTTAACAAAGGTGTTCATGCAATCTTGTATACTGAGATTGAGAAAATTAGAGTTACAAAAATAGTCTAGCTTAAAATCCCTACAAAAACAAATGAACTTGTGCTAGCCTTATGTACCGCTAGCAGGATGAGACCAATGCATCATACATCGTACAGTATGACTACTTCATTTTATTAGCATAAAACACTCAATGACTACAAGAGCTAATTAAGAACAAGCTCGTTACATATAATGTCGATTGATATATTAAAAAAATGACAAGTGCAAGATCTATGTATTGAGCTGTTTGGTATAGGTGTTATCACAACCTCCTGGTGCTTTTGTTCTTGTGGTTATTCTTGATAGCCACTGGCTTCATAGAAATTTCCCTAGGTTTTCCAGCCTTTAGCTCTCCATTAGTTGAATACTTAGTAAGAAAAAAATGATGCTTCAATAAATTGAGACCCGTGGCTCTCGGAAGGTGCCCAGCTTGCACTAGGAATGGAGACGTTCATCTTTTTCCTCAATACCCTTTCATTTACTAGTGTTTAAAGGAGGGGATCAAATCATACTCTTGGAGAAGAGGCCTCTCAATTACTAAGTGACAGAACACATGAGCATCAATGATATATATAAAAGCATGTCGGGCCTCAAGTTTGGAAGGAGATGTTGTCAAGGGCCTTGAGAGTAGTCGATGTCTAATTCATAGGTCTCTCATCAATGTATGAACCTCGCAAGGTGGTAAGCGGTATGAGATTTAACAAGGAAATATTATCGATGAGGATCCTGTGTAAATGGGGCAAATCATTCACTTTACTCTCCAGGTGATGTGGTTACTTATGGTTAGTCTTCTCCACACAGTAATTAGCATCGGTGAAGAGCATGCCATTATCATTAGTTCGCGATAAAACTTGAACTATATTGTCGCTTGCATATCTAGATAATGGCTATTGTATTTGCTTGTTTGGATTTCTTATCAAAACCTAAAATATTAACAAAATTGAAAAAATTTAGAATGTTCAGTAAAGACTATGTAATGGAGGCATCAATATCATCTGCTTCTTCCACATAAGATGTGATGCAGCTAGGAGTAACCTGATAGACTTGCATGCCGAAGTCATCTTCCCTCAACTCAACAAGGTTCTGAACAATAGCATGAGCTTGGTCATGATGGCGATTATGGTATTGTAGCAGTAGCTTTTCTTGCACACCACCCTCATTATCAAGAGCAATTTCTATTTATTTTTTGTAGTTTACCATGAAGTAAGAATTTTAGGATATCAATCATGGCCTAAAGGCCTGGCTATTTAAGATGGTCACATTAGAGACCTGAGCAGTGGGTCGAGGCACACCACCTCTTAATTACGGGCACTGTCAAACTACCATTGTTAGTTTAGGGGACTTGGCCTACGTATCCATCCTTAACATGGAGAAGGTTGACTTGTCAATATTGTTGTTGGGATCTAGCAAGGTCCCATCATCAATGCACACAAAAGAGATTAGCATTCTTCTTTGAGGTCTTAGAAGGGATTTCATGATCACTAACTCTCCAGTGAGGTCGATAAACTACAGGTAAGGGTTCTTGAGAGCAAGCTAAAGACAGGTCAGCATACCACGAGCTAGTGTTGTGACTTGAAAAAGCAATGGCACACCAGCAAAGTAAAAGCAGTGAGAGTAGTAAGAGACATGAGAGGAAGAGCAGGCGGTGCTAGCGAGGAGCAAGTCAGAGTGGTAGGCAAGTGGGAGAGTGGGAGAGCTTTGAGAGAGTTCTGTTTAGCAAGATATCAAGACTCTGCAAAATATCCCTTGTAATAGTTGTGTGAGGTTGGTATTTATAAAGGAAGATGGCTAGGATCACGCGCATCATCAGTGTTTATACAGTCAGATTTAAACTAGACAGGGAAATTGAGTTTTTTGGGGCTAAATTGCTTTAAATTGTTAGCAAAGGATAAATAAAGTAATAAGGAGGCATTTCTTTAACAAGCATTGCTCCGAGCCTGCCAACCTAAGCTCCCTACTATATGCTAAGTTATAATTTGCTAATACGTACGTGCTATGATCCACGATGAGGGTGGGTTTATTACATCAAAATGGACTAAAGATGGATTTTGATAGAGTTATTTGGAAAGTGATTTGATATGTCTCCACAACACCGACTAGTAAATTGTAGCTGAAAAACAAGGCCTTCTTCCATTAAAAGTTAAAAACATTAAAATCCTGTCTTGTTTGAAAGTTGTGGCATCAGATTTGGGAGCCAATGAAGGATTAATCATATATTTTGGGTTCCTAAATTTATTTATTTTTTACATGCTATCAAAAATGGAAGTTGGCCTGAGAAACCAAAAGAAAATCATAAAGCAGAGGATAGCTTAAACAAAAAGAGTGGAGGAATCATGGCAAGAAAGTATCAAGAGTATAAGAAACAGATATGTACATGATTAATCCCCAAAAGGAGTGTACAAACTAGCATCAACTCAAACACATGGTTGAAAGTCTGCTTGCCAATTCAATTCAAGAATCATGACCCAGGGAAGAGAGAATCAATACAGGACTTTTATTTTTGTTATTGTTGCTAGCTAGACCACGAGTTTGGCTCAGAAAGGCACGATAATAACAAAATATTACGGCGACTAAAGTAGGGTCAACAAATTATTTCTCCAGGGATGAATGGGGGTGGAGCAGCACGGTAGCTTGGTGTTGCTTTTCTTCTGAGAAATTTGAATTAAAGATTACAATGATCACAAATGGTCAGTATACAAAAAATTCATTTGCCTAAGAAGAAAGAGGAGCAGATTACAAATTTTATTGTACAGACGCACTAATGTCCCCACGGTTAAGCCGGTACGACCTCTATGGGTGATGATTGGTCTTCATCCCCGTCGTCAGTAGTGCTTGCTGGGGTTTCGACTTTCTTCTCTTCCTCTTCAAACCCTTGCTTAAATATGTCATAATTTGAGGCCTCGCTTGATTTGAATGGCCGCTCGCCTAAAACTCGAATCAAGTCTTCTTGGTGGAGAACTTCCTTCTCGAGCAACAACTCTGCAATCTGCGCCACCTGTTCTTTGTGCTTTTCTATGAGTTGTACTGTATGGCCATAGGCCTTGCCCACCCACTCACGCGCTTCACTGTCAATAATTGCTCCTGTCTCGTTGCTGTAGGGCTTGGTCATCTCAAACGAGTCCTCCTTTTGTGGGAAAGAGAGGAGACCAACCTTGTCACTAAAACCATACACTGCAACTTGGGCGTATGTCATTTTCGTCACCTTTTCCAAGTCATTTTGGGCTCCAGTTGAGATTTTCCCCAACAAAACCTGCATCCAAGAGAAATCCCACGCATTAGTTTCATCGCTAGGACCCTGGGGGCATTCAACTGAGTTGTTCATCAGTTTACCAATTTTTAGTTTCCCTCGCCCTGTTATCCAATTCCAACTGTTTTTAACTTTAAAAAAGATGCATGTGAAGGGATGTGGGTTGTTTTAAACAAACACTAGCAAACCACAGTTCGATGCTGCCAATGGGAAGGACAGCATTTCATTTCTTTTGAGCATATCACAATTCAACCTGATCTGTTGAGGAAAGGACAGCATTGTAGATACCTGTTCCGCTGCTCGGCCACCAAGTGTCATGCAGGTCATATCAAAGAGTTGCTCCTTGGTGAAGAGTAGGTTTTCATTTGGAACATACTGGGCAAACCCCAGAGCAGCTGTTCCTCGTGGGACGATTGTCACTTTCAAAAGTGGTTCTGCATGTTCCAAGAACCAGCCAGCAACAGCATGACCTGATTCATGATAAGCAACTGTTTTGCGTTCAAGCTTGCTTATTACCTGATTTGACAAAACAGGAACATCAAAATTGATCATTATAGCTCTCAAAACAAGAGGAATGCAAAAGGAATCACCATTATTCTGCCAATTAAGGATCCTCGCCCACAACTGGGACTCCAGATGCGAGAGAATCCTCTAACTAAATTACATCAGACAGCTCAAATGCAACAAATAAAGAAGATTTACCTTGTTCTTCTTCTCCAAACCACCAATGACTCGATCTACAGCTGCCTCAAAATGTTCCATTGTAACCAGTGATCCATCACTCCTTGCAGCAATTAGAGCAGCTTCATTACAAACATTTGCAATGTCTGCTCCAGCGAATCCAGGAGTAAGAGCTGCAAGCCTTTGAGAGTAATATGATGGCTCATGATCAAGTTTTATCTTTTTCAAATATATTTGAAATATCTGGTCACGGCCTTTAATATCAGGTTTGTCAATGCAAATTTGGCGGTCAAATCGGCCAGGCCTCAACAGAGCTTTATCTAAAATATCAGGCCGATTTGTACCGGCAAGTACAACAACTCCAGCAGTAGTTCCAAAGCCATCCATTTCTACAAGTAATTGATTAAGGGTACTTTCCCGCTCATCATTAGAACCAGAGAACCCACCACGCCCCCTAGCTCTCCCAATTGCATCAATCTCATCAATGAATATGATACTAGGAGCACACTGTCTTGCTTCTTGAAACAAGTTTCTCACCCTGGATGGTCCAACACCAACAAACATCTCCATGAAATCTGAACCAGATATAGATAGAAAAGGTACACCAGATTCCCCAGCAGTTGCCTTTGCTAGAAGGGTCTTTCCAGTTCCTGGAGGTCCGACCAAAAGAGCACCTTTTGGAATCTTCGCACCTAGCTCCTCGTATTTCTTAGGGCTCTTGAGGAAGTGCACAAATTCCATGATTTCTTGCTTTGCCTCATCACAACCAGCAACATCTTTGAAATAGATCTGCAGTCCCAAAAAGATGGGAGAAACAACAGATTATAATCAATATCTTTCAAAATAAGCTTCATGCTAAGTACATGGGTACTGCAATAAATTGGTAAATTGCTATATTTAACAAAACAAATGGAAAGCTAACCTTATTCTTGGAGTTTTTATCCGCTTTGGTTACATGAGCCTTGCCTATGTTGAATATTCCACGGCCACCCTTTCCACCACCACCACCACCAACACCTAATCCACCTTGCATTCTGCGTCCCATGTACATGAGGGTTCCCAAAAGCAAAAGTGTAGGTGCAAACCTCATCAGTTCTTGGTACCAAACCATTTCAGAGGCATATGTAACTGGAACATAGTTATGAGGGTCTATCCCCAATGCTTCTTGGGCTTCCTCCAACTTCTCCTCAAAAGTGTCAACACTTCCAATAGTGAAGTAGTACTTATGTTGGCCCCCGTGACCTCTAGCAGGGACACCATTAACTGGACCTTGAACAATATCATCACTCGTCTGATTCTGTGCTGAGCTCCTCACATACACTTTTGCAACTGATTTATTAGAAACAACTATGTGATCCACTAGCCCCGGCTCCAAAAGCCTGTTTTTGAACTCTTGGAAACTAATCTGTCAAGAATAAAGTACACGGGGAGAAAATTTAAGAAACAAATGAACTTGATGAATTCATATTAGGACCAAATGAACATGGAAAAGGAAAAAAAAAAAAAACACACATTATGAATTGCATAATGTTATGCCATGCAAAAACAAAACCACAAGTAGAAGGTTCCATAAGAATTGCTCAAAGAAATACCATGCAAGCAGGTTAAATAAGGAAACCTATCACCTAATATTCAAACCCAAATGATATCGATGAAAAAAAAAATGAACTAGTTACACGTATAATTAAAATCAAGTAGTTGATGCTTAGGAAACCACATTAATTAGATGCTAACTGCCAGTTGGTATTATGAAGTTGAGATGATGGAACCAGGTTTGTTGGCATAAACCACTCTAGCTCAGAAAATCATTTGGTTAAAAGACACAAAGTTCATTAGCAGATAGAACCATACATAGTAAATTGCAAAAGAAGAAGTTGTTAGGCAATTTGTCCAAGTAGACTGTTTTGAGTTCCCTTCGGCGGTAGTCGTTGTATTAGTAACTTATGGCTCTACTTCAACGAGATTTTTACTGTCAGATCCACAATTTCTCCTGCAGAGGAATATGACATTCTTCCTCAGAGCTATCAGGACACAAATAATTGATCCTTTCCAAAATATATTATGAAAAAGAAAAGAAAAACATTCTCAAAAACTTCACTTGGACTACGTTCCTTTTAATATGTCAATTTTGTCTGTTATTTCCGTAACTTCAGCAACAATACATCGATACATTGGTTAGTTTAGATGATCCTACTGATTTAGAAAACAATTCTGTCGTGTATTTGAAACTGACCCGAATATAGTTTGGTACACAAAAAATAAATAACATGAAAAAGAAGAAGCTTTTAGCATGCCAAGCCAAAAAGTTTAGTAGGAGTGGAAGCAAAAACAGCACAAAATGGTGTAAAGGTTATTATTACTACGATTACCTGTTGCTTGTCACCATCACCAAAAGAGAAGGGATAAAAAAGCAGTTGAACCACAAATAAGGGGGCAAGTAAATAGAATGCCTTCATGAATGTTCCCTTATTAAAGTCTGACTCGTCATGGTCTGCATTCGAAGAATTCTCTGAAATTGAAGAAAACAAGAATCAATAAAAGGCAAATTGGTTTAGGGCTTGCCCTCCAAAATAAGCAATCCAAAAAAATTACCTTTGGATTCAGATTTCTGCTTTTCCCCTTTCGGAACTTCCTTCTTTCCCTTGGGATGGAAATTCTCATAATCTGCAAATCAATCAAAAAGTCTCCAGGAAATGATAAATGTCTTATTGACTTCCAAACAAATCTTATTAAGAGGAAAGCAGAATCTTACTCTTCTTCTTAGGAGCTTCAGTTGAGAAAAAGCGTCGAATTCTAGGGTTAGCAAGAATGGAATTTAAATCGGATAAAAAAGGATTATGAGTTCCTCTACTTCCAATTGAAGTTAAATAACCTCTCAGTAACCCTAACCCTCCTCTTCCATCGATGAACCCTCCTTCTATGTTGTTAATAACCGCCGAAGATCTCAAAACACCGCCATTTCCAGCACGCAGTGTATTCTATTATTGGAAAAATAAAAATCAATCGTTCATCTCAATACAATTCAATTCAAGCAAAACCAAAAGAAAAAAGAACTTACAATAGAGCGGGAGGATCGAGAAAGAGAACGGCCCAGCTTCGAAAATATCATTATTTCTAGATCTTGTAAAATGAAAGATGCTTAGGTATGAAATCCGGGACCTTTATATTTTTGGAATATAAAGAGGAAAAATATATTCGTGCAAGGTCTGTTTTCCAGGTTTTATAGGAGAAATAGATGGGATGGCTATGGGATATTTGGGCAATGGGCGGGCAGGGATTGTTGAGGTCAGCCAAGGCGTTAGATTTTTAACTGGACTTCTTGCTAAACAAGAAAGACCCATGGATATACTCAATTCGCACCCACCTCCAGTCTATAACTATTTTTTCAAATTAGAAGAAATACTAGTTATTATTAATTAATTAATTGATTATTAACAAGAATATATCACTTTTCCTCTCCTCATCAATTATTCTCAAATGGAACAGTACTTTTTTTTAATTTAATTTTTTTAATTCTATCCTTTAACATTATATTTATTAAGAATTAAGTTTCATAATTTAATTTAATTTATTTTTTATAGGGTTATCTCAGTCTTATGACTCGAGTCGTGATTTTTATAGGTTAGTTGAGTTGAATCGAGTTTTTTTATCCTTTTTTATAATTGATTTTGTTTTCAATTCCATCCTTCACCAATTAGGTTGATTAGGAATTAAACTTCATAATTATTTTGATTTACTTTCTATGAGGTTATTATAATCTCACGATCTTAGTCAAGAGTTTAGCGAGTTAAACCGGGATGACTCGGGTCTTTTCTATCCTTTTTTTAATTAATTTTTTTTAATTTTATTATTCAATATTATATTAATGAGGAATTGAGCTTCATGATTTGTTTTGATTTGTTTTTTATTGAGTTATCTTATTATTCAAATTTGTTAAATTGACTTGATTTTTTATATATATTTTTATGCAAGAGAAGAAGTGTCTAATATAGACAATGTTTTTCATTTATAATGCAAGAGAAGAAGTGTCTATATTTGTTTATGCTGAAAGTTTTTAAATAAAAACTAGAAAGATGATATATGTGTTTAATAATAGAATTTAAAAATATATAAATTGGTAAATTGTAAAAAATGTTGCTTACACTAATTAAAGATTAAAATGAAAAATTAATATTATTTGGTATAAAGCAAGAGATAGATACCAATACAAATATTTAAGTCCATGATGTGAGGTTCTTTTCAATTTTTTTTCAATTAATTTTATAAAAAAACAAATGGATATTCATCAAGAAGAAAATGATTTAAATTTTATAGGAAAATGTATTTTCATTAAGAATTAATATTTTTCTTCCTAAAAAAATATTTTTTATTAGCAATATAATTTATTGGATAAAAAATAAAGGTAATGAAAATAAATATTTTAAAAAATATATATTAATTTTAAATAAGGAAGAAAATGTATATCTTAAATTGAAACACATTTTCCTTATTCATGTGTTTTCCTCCTCCTCCTCCTCCTTCTTCTTCTTCTTTGAAAAATGCATGTTTCTTTTACAAGAAACATTGTTGTTTAAATAAAAACTTATCATAATCATTAAAAAAAAAATCACGGTTCAATATTGTTTACTCAAATGTATCAAAGAAATATAAGGATAGTAAATTTGAGAGAAATTATATAAAAATTCACAATAATAAGATAATAAAATTAATATTTTATTCACATTTTAAATATATATATATATATATATATATATATTAGGTTTATGTATAATTATCCAAAAATTAATTGTTGATATTACCATAAAAGTTTTTAATATTGTTTGAAAAGAATGGCATAACTAGATAATTATTTAAATATAAACCTAATAAATGTATTCAAAAATATTTTTATTATATATATATATATATATATATATATATATAACAATCAAATAACAAAACTCTCAAGGATACTTTTCAAAAAGTTCAATCGCACCTAGACTAGAAGGACAGGCATTAGTGCTTAACACAAATTCAAATAAATCAAATACTTGGGTCTAGAAAGTCAAACCCACATGCCTAATTTTATTTTATTTTTTTTAAAAAGGAATGGATGCAATATTAGGTTTATTTTAAATAAAATGGAATAGATGACATGGTCAACCACCTAAAAAGACCACATATCATCCACCACAATAATATTTTGGTCACTAGAGGTGGCTTTGATGATTGAAAAATCAAAATTCAAGTTGAATGATCCTATAAATCCACATTTAAACCTTTTTAGCTAAAAACATTAAAAATAACATCATATAAACATCTAAAACCCCATTTATATACAAAACACATTTCAAGAGCTTTCTCTTATTGAGCTTTCTATTTACTTAAAAAAAAAAAAATAAGAGTCTATAAACACCAAAATCACAGTATTGATACTTGTAATTTGATCATTCAAGAGTTTTCGCTTTCCTTCTTATTTTTTTGTTGACTTTCTCTCTCATCTCTCAACATCTAGAAACTAAAAAGTGAAAAATAAAATTTATGATCAAATCATAAAAAGTTCAAACAACAAAGACTAAAGATAGAAAAATGAGATTTAAGGAACCAAATTGTATTTCCCTCACCTTTTGAACAATGTATATGAGAGGAGGTTTTATTTTTTTAATTTCATTTTGGTCTTTGGTTTTTGGATTTTATTTTCAAGAACAATCTAAAATTTAATTTTATAAAACCAATCTTTAATTTAATGTAACAATCATGTACAAATATCAAGTATGTGAGAACATTCAATTCGAAATGGATTACAATATATAAAACCATGCCTATATAAGTTGCAATTGTCATAACCTATTTTTCGGTTCCTTCCTCCCCCTAAATTTATCTTTTTCCATTCAAAAAATAAAAGTAATAATAACAAAAAGACTGGTAACTTGGCAAAAACATGTTGAGCAGGGTTTCAAATATGTAAGAAAATCAAGCTGGAGTTTTGGATAAAATTGTGAGCCTAATCATAACTCATTGTACCCAAAATTGAAAAGACAATACATATTCAAATTTAAATTAAATGATTATTGGATGTGTCGCACGTCGAAAAAAATCCACGCGCGGCATCGGCTGACAATTTTTCGTTGTTGCGTAATGTTGTTTGCTCGTTTGCTTGAATTGGTTCGTTGGAGTCGCCACCTAGTAATTCATTGAGGGCTACTAGGAAACCTGTTGTACTGGTCTTGTCAGAGATCGCGGGTAAGGAACTGGTTGTGGTTAGGGAAGGTATTAGCACCCCTAACGCACCCTACCTGAAGTAAGCTGCTTCGCGAATTTGATATGTTAAAGAAGTTTTAATAATTGTCTTTTCATCGGAAATTAGAAATATCACTTACGTATAAGTTAATAATTCTTAACCGTGATCCGATCAAAATATTAAATTCTTCTTTAATAAATTTGCAATTTTATCATTAAAAAAATAAATAAAACATTCATAAAAATAAATACAAAAAAAAAACACACATACACTTTCACTATTTTTTGTTTCTTTTCTTTTCTTTTTCTTTTCCTTTTTTTTTTGTTACATCCATATTTACAACATATAAATAAAAATTCAATACTAAACAAAAAATTACATCAACCAACTTAAAATTACAAAACAGCCCCTAAAACATCCTAAGGCTGCTGGAATCCGCAGGAACAGTGCTCGGGAACAGTGGCGGCGCGTGCGTTCACGCGCCGCCGCAAGCAAAAAACAGGAGGTGGGTCAAGCTCGGCTTCTCTCCTTCTTCCTCTCCTCACCGGTGGTGAAGACCACCGTCACCTGCAAAGCCAAGCAAACACCACAAACAGTCGGTTTTATTTTGTTTTTCCTTTTCGTTTCAGATCTGCTTCTCTGCAGATCGGTTCGCCCTTCTTCAGATCGACTTCGCCCCGGGTCAGCCTCTACTTCGGGTGTCAGATCGGGCGGCGCTGTTGGGGTCGCTGCTGCTGTCGTCCGTTCGGCGGCTTCGGTGTCGATGGAGATGAAGGGGGACGGCGCTGGTCTCTGTCTTCACTTCTCTTGGCAAATCTGGTGCTGGTCGGCCGAAGAAGGAGAGACCTGGCGATGGAGATGAGGGAGTGAGCTGGGTCGGTCGGCTGTGGGCAGAAGCTGGAAACGGCGGGGACTATGGAGGCAACGGCCGGCCTCTGTTTCTGGGGAACCGAGAGAGGGATGAGGGAGTTATCTTCTGTGAGGTGAGGGCTGTGTGTTAATGGTTGTCCAGAGGGAGAAGGAGCTTTGGGCGGCGGCTGGTGAAAAAATCAAAACCAGTGGGGGGCGGTTTGGTTTGTTCTGTTGGTCGAGAGGGCTGGTCTTGTGAACAGGGAGAAGAAAGGGGCTGAGGGTTGGTCGGCTGAGAGATTGTGTGGGTTTCAAAAGGAAAAAGGGGGGAACGGTGATGAGGCCGTTAGCCAAGGGAAGAAGGAACAGCTGACGGGGAGAGAGGTCTGGTGACCGGCGGCTGTGGAGTGAGGGGGCTGGGAGTGTGGCTGCTGGTGAGGGAGAAAGGAAGAAAAAAATAATCCGGGGGGTTTAGGGGGCTGTTTGTCCGGTGTTAAAAAAATGCAAAGGGTGGGGCGGCTGTGTTTTGGCTTCCGGAGAAGAAGACTCGGTGAAAAAAATTCAAAACCAGCTTGGGGGAGGGGGGCGGCAGGCTTGGTAGAGATAGGTTTAGGGTTAGGTTGTTTTTTTTGTATTTTTTGATATTTCAAAATTGCCCCCCCTCCCAAAAAATCAGTTTAGCATGGTATTTATAGGAAAACTTTTGCTAGGTTTTTCAACTTGGTCCCTCAACTTCTTTCTTTTTGTAAATTTTGATTTTTTTGATTTTTTTGTATTTTTTGAAAACGAGCAATATCAACGTCGACTTAAATGCGGAAAAGCAATGATTTTAAAAATGACGCGTGAAAAGTCGAACGCGTTTGAAAATCTTTTAACAATTTAAAATCTTTTTTAGACGACGTTGAAAATGCTAAAATGACAAAAATATATTAAAAAAATATATTTTTTGGATTTTCTTTGTTTTTCTTAATTTTTGGATTTTTTGAAAATATATCAAAACATGGGTCAAAAAATGGGTAGCAACAGATGCCCCCTCTTTACAATGCTTACGAAGCGAAAATCCTCAAAATTTTGCATAGTAAGCTTTGTAAAGAAAACAAAAGGAAAATGATTTTATTATCTTGGGCGACCTGCCCACACACTCACACTGGTCTATTTTCACGGGCGACCTGCCCACCCATACTCACTCTGGTCTATTTTCACGGGCGACCGACCCACACTCTCACACTGGTCTATTTTCACGGGCGACCTGCCCTTTTAATTGGGTTTACCTGAGATCCCATCTGGCGACCTCATTCAATTGGAACGAAATATGCGTAACTCGGTTAACCTGAAATCCCATCTGGCGATTCCCTTTAACCAAAGCTACCTGAGATCCCATCTGGCGACCTCATTCAACTAGAACTAAACTGTGTGTAACTCGGTTAACCTGAAATCCCATCTGGCGATTCCCTTTAACCAAAGCTACCTGAGATCCCATCTGGCTACCTCATTCAACTGGAACGAAAATATGTGTAACTCGGTTAACCTGAAATCCCATATGGCGATTCCCTTTAACCAAAGCTACATGAGATCCCATCTGGCGACCTCATTCAACTGGAACGAAATATGCATAACTCGATTAACCTGAAATCCCATCTGGCGATTCCCTTTAACCAAAGCTACCTGAGATCCCATCTGGCGACCTCATTCAACTAGAACTAAACTGTGTGTAACTCGGTTAACCTGAAATCCCATCTGGCGATTCCCTTTAACCAAAGCTACATGAGATCCCATCTGGCGATCTCATTTAACCAAAACAAAAGAATGTGTAAAAAACGATCTCATTGTAATGGGTGACCTACCCAGGTGGAAAGAATATGAAAAAAAACGGTCTCATTATGATGGGTGACCTACCCAGATGGAAAGAATATGAAGTGCGGTCTTATTATAATGGGTGACCTACCCAAAAATGAAAAAAATGAAGTGTGGTCTCATTGTAATGGGTGACCTACCCAGATGGAAAAAATATGATGAAGTGCAGTCTCATTGTCATGGGTGACTTACCCGGATGGAAAAAATATGAAAAAGCAGTCTCGTTGTGATGGGCGACCTACCCAAATAGAAAGAATGTGAAGTCCGGTCTCATTGTAATGGGTGACCTACCCAAAAATGGAAAAAATATGAAGTGGGGTCTCATTGTAATGGGTGACCTACCCAGATGGAAAAAATATGATGAAGTGCGGTCTCATTGTCATGGGTGACCTACCCAGATGGAAAAAATATGAAAAATGATCTTATTATGATGGGCGACCTACCCAGATGGAAAGAATGTGATATGACAAGTGTGAAAAATAGGACTTACCTGGCGAAGTCCTGAGGGGATGACCGAAGAAGGGCTGGAAAACTTGGTGCTTCTTGATAATTCCCGATCATAGGGTTTGAAAAACTCGGTATTTCCTGACTGCAAGGGTTGAAAACTTGAGGCTTCCCGGTTGCAAGGTTGATCTATTCATTTTTTTGGTATTTTCCTAATGGTAGGGTTCATCCCATTGTCCTTTTATTCCATGATCAAAACCGTTTCAATATTATCATCACCACAATGCTTCTCTCTTTTTCCACCATCTTGTTGGACCTCATTAAGGATTTTCCTGTAACAATTCAAAAATATGTGCAAATGGGTTTTTTTTTTTTGAGGTTAGATGATATGCATGCATCCTTACCTGATTTGAAATATAGGTCCCCCCCTCTTTGATGCTCCATCGTCATAGGGTGCCCTTGTTTGTATCCCAAAGCTTTCTTTGTTCTTCCGATGCATTGGCTCATTCATGTGCTAGCCATCCACTCAGCTGTAAATGCAGTGCCCATCCCAGGCTGTCTTCGATAATTACTGCTTGCATCGTTCATCAAGCTTGACCCTGCCCCCAAGTTTGGTATTGCTTGATTCATCATGAAGGATTTTCTCTCTGGCTTCTTCTGAGAATTATCCTCTGATTGATTGTGTGCATCATGCCAACACCCATCAAGATTGTTAATCAGTCATGAACTTGCCTTCGGTTGAAACACCATTCAAGTATGTATGGTCATCAGCCTTCATGGAACTGCCAAGTCATCCAAACATGGATCTCATGCTTTGCAGTAAACAGCTCATCATTGTAAGCGCGATGTATTTCTCTATGAATTCCTCTTAGCTTGTCAAATCAGATCGTGAAAATAACTGCTTTGGCATCATCAATGATGTTCATGTTATCACCCATATTTATGCGGTGAAGTGCGTATTTAAGCTTCAGAATAGATGGTCCCATCGTAGATCTTGGTGGTATGCATATGTTCGATGTTCATCCAAGTGCACTCACCCGATAACATCTGTCCGGAGTCATAGCCATGTTTTACAAGGTAACCTAAGATGAAGATATGAAAATATCTTTCTAGTGCAGCGTTGCTCGTCAATTGCTGCTGAAGTGCACTAGATCCTGGATTGTCTTTGAACAACATTGGCCCCAGTATGATCTGAAGGTTCGTTCATCGGTTTATACTCAAGAAGGTTTTTCTTTGTCATTGTCAGATGCTAAACATAACTTTGACGACTCATCATCGGATTCTTTCTTTGCCCCCAGCTGATATGGATACTATTTGTTTTCCTTCTTGAGGTCCACTGAATTGCCCCCAGGTGGTCAACGTTTCAAGGAGTGTCGAGAAATGTTGATGTCATTTTTGTCAAGGATTTTGCAAACTCCATCGATGTTCTTGTTTGAAAATCTTTCTTGTTCTGGAATCAAATCTCATACTTCAAAGGTCATGTCTATTCAAGTCTAATTGTTGAAATGAAATCAGAGAGATATCAATTTTTGAAAAGTATTTTTGAAATTCAAGCTTCTTTGGTCAAAGATCCAACACACGTCATTCAATGTAGTCCTTTGATTGTCTTGTATTTTGAAAACAGAAATCGACTCCTTGTAAGATTAAAATGGTCTTTTCCATGTTTCTTTGTGTCCACTTTAAACTCTGATTTTGGGTATATCTTTTTTTGATGGTCTGTGATGAGGTGATATTTTTTGTGAATTTCAAATGACTAGATGCTCAGGCTTGATCAAAAAAGGTTGTTTCTTTTCTCAGTATTTATTTTATCAGCATGCATAATAACTAGTAGCTTAATTCATGAAGTCACGACCCTTATGGAAAAGCTCTTCAAGTTTTGAGAGCGCCATTTATCGATTGAAATTGCTTGCTTGATTAAAAAGGGCTTTTAAACGTATGTAATGCAGGCTATGGTTCATGGCTACGAAAGAAAGGAATTTCAAAGGCTCAAAAGGTGTTTGAGGGTTTCAACGACCTAGGACCAACATTAACTATTCATCGATTCTCTTTCTCTTGTTGTCATTGTAGAGAGAGTGACATATAACCTTGTTAATCTTCAAATATCAGAATTCTCTTAACATAGGTCATAATGCAAATCCAACTTTTTCTTTGATGAATAAACTAATCTAATTATTTTTGAAGACATTAGAGGCTCTATCCAAAACACACCAAAAGATATGAAGCATCAATTTTTCTAGTGTTGACTTTTGGCATTTGCTGTCCTTTCTCAATTGAAAACTGTCCTGCCTCTTTTAGAATTGATAGGCATTTTCTTTCCTTTCAATTCTCTTTACATTTTTTTTTTGCATAGCCTTCCTCAAAGTTTTTTTCTTGGACGGCCCTCAATCTATGGATTTTCTTCTTCTAGCCCTTTCTCAAACATTGGACTTTTGTTCTAAGCTTTTCTTTGATCCATTGGTTTTATCAGTGTCTCCAAAATATTTCTCATTTGCCACAGTATGGGGTGTGATCCTAGTCAGGGTTTCCTTTTGAAAGAAAATATTTCACCAGGCTCAAAATGGGACTACAAGGGATATGATATTTAGAAAGTGAAGGGATATCAAAGATGACCTTTTCTCATTTCAAGCAAGGTCAGTTAGAACCGATAAATTTTAACCTCATCTAATGAATGATCGAGACTTGTAAGAATCATGATTCACGAGTCCATAACTACCGAATCCACTACATGTCATTATGCATACTGCTAAAACTTAACTATATGATGTGTGGTTCAGTTTCAGGAGGTATGAGTTCAAAAATGTTTAGTCACCTCATATCATTTTCAAGCATCAAGTCATTTCTGTAATCAAAACACTTTTAATCTTCCGGATTGATTAACCTTTATCGCATGTTGGAGTTTGATCAAAATATTTTGTCAGAATAAAATGCTAAACATTTGTTGATTTCAAAACAACAAAGAGACAAAAGCAAGGCATGTTTCGTTGAAGGATGAGATGTGATCCCAAAACAAAATGCAGAATTCCATAACAATATGATTGACTGTTCATCACCATTCTCGAATCAGCTTTTCTGGCAATATCTGTGTTTTGCCAAGCATTTTCGATCACATGTCATTCTGAAGTTGTTTGGAGAACAATATAGCCAATGACACCCTCCTTCAACGACTCCACTTGTCTCTTGCTCACCAACTTTCAGACTCGCTTCTCAAAATTCTTGCAATTGCTCATTTGAAATGGTTGAGGACCCCATCATGACATCACATCTCTTGTCTGGATTAATCACCCAGAAAATGGTGGTTGCATGGGATTTGTCGGAGTCAAGCAAAATTCTGGAATCTGGCAGATGCTGGTAAATAAACTCACGGCAGAGGAATGTCCCATCTTGGCAAAGACATTTGAGCAATTGAAGCTACCGTGAGACCTGGCTATACCACATAATTAAGGGCTCACACCGTCAAAGTCATCTCCTGATTCACCTCTCATCATTGTTCTAGAATCCATGGCAGATCCTTCAATCTTTCTTCTCTTCATAGCTTGTTCAATTCTTCGGCAAATCCTCACAACATTATTTCAATCTTCCAATGTTGCTATGGTTGGTTGAGGATTGTTAGAAAACTTTCTAACAGCTTGGTAATTTTGGCAGCGCCCAAAAACTTGTAGTATCGCCACTACCAACACGTGGAATCATGCCTTATCTCTTCTGTTGGAGAAAACGATGAACATGAATCTCCTCTATTTCTTCTTCGATTCCTCTCGAACGGTGCAACAAATAAGCACCCATAGAGGGAGTTCTGCTCTGTTGAAGCTTTAGTCTTTTTCATGTTTTTCAGTCTAGGCATGTATCTTCTCTCTACTTTTGCATTTTAATATTGACACTGTTGAAGGAAAATCATAGATGATCTGAAACTACTGTATTCCTTCTTGGATTTCCCACTTGCGGATCCACAAACAGATTCCTACCGAGAGAGCTCTGCTACGTTGAAGTTTGATGTCTGCTCATATTTTTCGGACCAGGTCTGGCTCTTCAACCTGCTACAGTTTCTTCATGCTGAAACTGATGAGAGAAATATTTATAGCATGTGCAATTAGTAAATCCCCTCTTGCACTCTCAACTTGCAGAGCCATAAATGGATCTTTGTAGAGAGAGCTTTGCCACATTGAAGTTCAGTGTTTAATCATGGTTTTTCAGACCAACATCTTGTGCTGCTGAAATGGAATTGAGCTCATAATTGGGGTAGCTTCAAAGAAGACTAATGCACCATGTACAGGAGACCGGTAGTTGTTTGGTTCCATTAGATGATGTGGAGGCGATGAACATTTAACAGTGCAACTAGACAAGAACCAGAGTTGTCATTAGTTGATGACTGAAGGCGTTGTTGATATTGTTCATGACTGAAAAGGAGAGATACAGCTTCAATTTGACATGAACATGCAGTGTTCCCACAGCAGACTATGCAGACACTCTCTTTCCATTTGATGCTCAACACTTGTTCGAGCAGATCTGAGTCCAGCTACTTCACCTTTGATGCACTCAACCTTAATCTGATAATGAGTCTATATCTGACTCCTTTATTCACTTCCCTCATCTTTCTTCAATCACGTGCATCACAACTTGTACAGGGGACCTACCTTTCAACCCGGTTCATGCATGATAAATGTATGAACATGTAATCTATATGATGAACTCGCCCTTCGAGGGGTGACAATATGGTCGTAACTCTTGTATGATGGAACAAGAATCGTGATTTTTGCCCAAACTCTACAATGAAAATTTTCGGAGTGACGGCCAATGTGTCACCCACAAGTCTTGAGTTCAAGATGCTTCAAGAAGGGTTTGCCCTTATGCAAATAAGGATAGCACATACAACCTAAGGACAGGTTCTATTTATTATGTGAACATGGGTAAGTTCTCTATCTGGTCTCAAAAGGGTCTCATATCTGCCCAGTGACGTTCTTCGTAAAGACAGTATGGGGGCGTTGCAAGGAATGGTTAAAGCACGTATACCCACAATTACCAAGCAGGCACTCAGATATGAGTTGGGTGTTTCACGCATCTGAACCCTGACCAATAGTCTTAGGGCAGATCGTTAATTCCCCACCTAACCTAGAAGCTTGTGTGTGCTTTTAAAAATAAATACAGGTGATGCATGAGACAATTCTATAAAATGCATGGAAATAAATATTAACAACAAAGATAAAAATACAAAAACTTAAACACATCAAATACACAAAGCTTAGTTCAATAATGTCAGAAACAGTACCTTCCCCAGTGGAGTCGCCATTCTGTCGCACGTCGAAAAAAATCCACGCGCGGCATCGGCTGGCAATTTTTCGTTGTTGCGTAATGTTGTTTGCTCGTTTGCTTGAATTGGTTCGTTGGAGTCGCCACCTAGTAATTCATTGAGGGCTACTAGGAAACCTGTTGTACTGGTCTTGTCAGAGATCGCGGGTAAGGAACTGGTTGTGGTTAGGGAAGGTATTAGCACCCCTAACGCACCCTACCTGAAGTAAGCTGCTTCGCGAATTTGATATGTTAAAGAAGTTTTAATAATTGTCTTTTCATCGGAAATTAGAAATATCACTTACGTATAAGTTAATAATTCTTAACCGTGATCCGATCAAAATATTAAATTCTTCTTTAATAAATTTGCAATTTTATCATTAAAAAAATAAATAAAACATTCATAAAAATAAATACAAAAAAAAAACACACATACACTTTCACTATTTTTTGTTTCTTTTCTTTTCTTTTTCTTTTCCTTTTTTTTTTTGTTACATCCATATTTACAACATATAAATAAAAATTCAATACTAAACAAAAAATTACATCAACCAACTTAAAATTACAAAACAGCCCCTAAAACATCCTAAGGCTGCTGGAATCCGCAGGAACAGTGCTCGGGAACAGTGGCGGCGCGTGCGTTCACGCGCCGCCGCAAGCAAAAAACAGGAGGTGGGTCAAGCTCGGCTTCTCTCCTTCTTCCTCTCCTCACCGGTGGTGAAGACCACCGTCACCTGCAAAGCCAAGCAAACACCACAAACAGTCGGTTTTATTTTGTTTTTCCTTTTCGTTTCAGATCTGCTTCTCTGCAGATCGGTTCGCCCTTCTTCAGATCGACTTCGCCCCGGGTCAGCCTCTACTTCGGGTGTCAGATCGGGCGGCGCTGTTGGGGTCGCTGCTGCTGTCGTCCGTTCGGCGGCTTCGGTGTCGATGGAGATGAAGGGGGACGGCGCTGGTCTCTGTCTTCACTTCTCTTGGCAAATCTGGTGCTGGTCGGCCGAAGAAGGAGAGACCTGGCGATGGAGATGAGGGAGTGAGCTGGGTCGGTCGGCTGTGGGCAGAAGCTGGAAACGGCGGGGACTATGGAGGCAACGGCCGGCCTCTGTTTCTGGGGAACCGAGAGAGGGATGAGGGAGTTATCTTCTGTGAGGTGAGGGCTGTGTGTTAATGGTTGTCCAGAGGGAGAAGGAGCTTTGGGCGGCGGCTGGTGAAAAAATCAAAACCAGTGGGGGGCGGTTTGGTTTGTTCTGTTGGTCGAGAGGGCTGGTCTTGTGAACAGGGAGAAGAAAGGGGCTGAGGGTTGGTCGGCTGAGAGATTGTGTGGGTTTCAAAAGGAAAAAGGGGGGAACGGTGATGAGGCCGTTAGCCAAGGGAAGAAGGAACGGCTGAGGGGGAGAGAGGTCTGGTGACCGGCGGCTGTGGAGTGAGGGGGCTGGGAGTGTGGCTGCTGGTGAGGGAGAAAGGAAGAAAAAAATAATCCGGGGGGTTTAGGGGGCTGTTTGTCCGGTGTTAAAAAAATGCAAAGGGTGGGGCGGCTGTGTTTTGGCTTCCGGAGAAGAAGACTCGGTGAAAAAAATTCAAAACCAGCTTGGGGGAGGGGGGCGGCAGGCTTGGTAGAGATAGGTTTAGGGTTAGGTTGTTTTTTTTGTATTTTTTGATATTTCAAAATTGCCCCCCCTCCCAAAAAATCAGTTTAGCATGGTATTTATAGGAAAACTTTTGCTAGGTTTTTCAACTTGGTCCCTCAACTTCTTTCTTTTTGTAAATTTTGATTTTTCTTATTTTTTTGTATTTTTTGAAAACGAGCAATATCAACGTCGACTCAAATGCGGAAAAGCAATGATTTTAAAAATGACGCGTGAAAAGTCGAACGCGTTTGAAAATCTTTTAACAATTTAAATTCTTTTTTAGACGACGTTGAAAATGCTAAAATGACGAAAATATATTAAAAAAACATATTTTTTGGATTTTCTTTGTTTTTCTCAATTTTTGGATTTTTTGAAAATATATCAAAACATGGGTCAAAAAATGGGTAGCAACAGGATGAATTCATATAAAACTTAAGTTCAGGGACCTAATTAGATTTTTAATAGGCCAATTCGATTTAATTGTGGGCCGAATTAAGAGTTTGTTTATGTTTAAGAATTAATTTGGGTCAAATTAAAAGATTTAATTAGGTGCAAAGATGTAATTATACTTTTAATGGGTTAAATTAATTTTATTAGGGACTTAATTGTTAAAAAGTTAAGTTTGGGAGCCTAATTTGAGCTTAATAAAAAAGATTGGAATTTTAGAGGATCAAATTCAATTTTTACAAAGTTAATTGATTTAAATCATGGATAAATTTGCAAGAAAATCAAATATTATGGTTAAATTAAAGAAATTCAAAATCAATGATCAAAATGAAAAGGTGCAGAAATTCATTATTGATACTAGAGTTTGGCGAGGGTATAATCACATAAAATTAAAAGTTTGAGGTCAATTAGAAATACAATTAAAAAAATCAAAAGCCGAAGGAATAAATTAAACTTTAGTCAAATCCCTAATTAAAACCCTAAAAACTTCAAAATGACGTCGTTTTATTTAAATGAAATGTTTGTTTTGACCAAAACAATGCTATTTTGACCAACATAGAAGAGAGAGAGAGGGAGAGGGAGAGGGGGAGAGAGAGAGAGAGAGAGAGAGAGAGAGAGAGATGCCTTATGACTTGTCGTCTAGCTACTATTCATCTTCTTCAACCTTTTGTACCTGAAATGCTGCTCAGTTGGATACTTTTTAAGAGCACTTAATGCCTCATTTCTTCACTAAACCGGACAAACAAGATACCACTCTGGTGGCCTGATATTGTAGTACACCCTAATGTAATTCTTGTTAGCTAGTTGTCTTTATAATCGTCACGTTGCCACCCTAAAAAGGCTAATCTGATCAACATTTAGCAACTAAATTTTACAATTCATGATGATGCCTTTAAGCTAATAATTAAGATCCTTCTCATTTGAATCAAAGGCCAATATTGGTTTCCAATAAAGACAAGATTTTCCTCTTTCACCCTCTATAAGTAAGAGTGAATTTCAGGCATTGGAGGGCAAGAAAGAATAGAGAAAAGAGAGCTGGAAAATCATTATTTTCATGATTTTTTGTGGTCCCTCTCAGTTCAACCTCCCCACATCTTCTCTTTACCACCAAACTATCTTCCTGCTGTTTTTGCCTTCACCAACACCAACCTCCTACAGCAGTTGCCGAGGGCCATCAATAGCTCCACCATAAGTTGCCAATATGGTTGTCAACCAGCAACACCCCCATCCAACCTAAGTAAGCTTCTTCATTCTTTCTCTCTTGCATCTTATCTCTTGTTGCATGGAGGATGCAAATTAATTCACGTCATGCAGAAAAAACCAAGATGGGCTGGACCCATTTCAGGCTAATCGAGATTGCTGGGTCAGGTCCAACCCCCCCAACATATATATAAAGAAAATTGTTAAATTTTTTAAAAACCATTTTAAAATTTTTTATATGTTCGTCGCCCTTTTTTCTTAACAATTTTGTCTAATATTGGGTCGTAGACTTACACTATAAAACACAAACCTAGTATAAAAAATATATGATTTTCTCCAAAATTCCAAAAAAAAAGAAAAAAAATCCAAAATAAACTTTATTTTAAAAAAATATTTTGTTTTCATGCATACATTCAAATCCTAAAGATTTTTCATTACATTTTATATAAAGATAAAATCATATTTTTACCATGTTTTATTTTTAAAATACAAAAATGAATATTGTAACTGGTTTATAATTATCCATTAGAATTTAACCAACATACCAAAAATGTCATAACAATTAGTTTGTTATTCGGAATGTTAGGAATTAGTTATATCTAGGAAATAAATATGATGCTAAGTCTGAGCCTTAGAATGATTAAGATTTAATCTAATAGGATAGAGATTTCTTCACGAAAGAAGATATGCCTTGAACAATAGATGAGACCAACAAATAGAAACATGAACTAGAAAAACAATCGATCAACAATGCAGCTTATCTTAGATAAGGTGTACAGGGGGTAATGCATCTTTTCCTTGCACAACGAGTCCTCCTTACCCGGAATCTCGCGAATAATTATGTTTTTTAATGACTATAGTACTAGGTGACGACTTCTAAACCCTATAATCATAATTTTATGATTAAACCCAAAAATGATCTTTTAATATGAAGAGACAGCTTCATCATTCGATGACGTGCACGACACGATAACAATGATGAAATTAAAAATAAAAAGTTCTATGTAAAAGAGTAAAAAAAAAAAAAAAAATTAAGGAACCAAGAAGAAAAAAAGAAGTTATGAATAGTGGGGTGAATAGGCAAATGTTAGTGGGCAAAGTATAACAACATAATAAGATAATGTTTTTATTATTATTATTATTTATAGTAAAATTCACTTTTAAAAATAAAATGATAAATAAATTTTATTAATATCAATAAATTCACTTTTCAACATTTTCTTATAAATAAGTTCATATTTTGTTGGAAAATTATTAAAAATATCTTGTGTTTTAAACATTTAAAAAAACTGATTACAACAAGAAAATTTTAATATTTAAAAAATTGCTATAAAAGATCTTTAAAGAAAACTAAAACTAAAAAATAAAAACCAATTAAATTGTAGTTTCTTTATATATATATATATATATATATATATATATATATATATATATATTGAAGGGGTATATTAGAAAATATAATTGAACTCAAGATTATGATTGATTGAATTTTTTTATATTTAGATGCCATTGAGAAAACGTATAATATATATAAGAGTATATAAATAGGTTTTTCTTTTCATTTGTATTTTCTAATGTGTCAATTTCACTGAACCAATGATTAAAATATCATAAAACTCCTTAATTTTTTTACATTACATTGATCCTTGAATCTTTATTTTGTATAATTAAACCTTTTTAAAAATAAATTATTATCCAATTGCATTATTTTTTGAGAGGGAGAGTTTAATTAAAAAAAACAAGACTAAAATGAAAAAAACAAGTAAAATAGATGATGATTTTTTGAAATTGTTTGAAAATTTTATCTTAGTTGTTAATAAATAATCAATCATTTTAATTTTAGAAAATTTAATTGTGTTATCAAGCTTTTATTTCCAAATTTTTTTTGAATGGGAAAAGAGAAAGAGGCTCATCAAATTTCACCATAAAAAGAAATTTATCATTGTAATGATTCTTGCCATAAAAACAATTTATTTTTGTGCCAAATGATTCTATGTAATTAGGGTGTTCAAATTAGATTTTTTTTATCTTGAAAATTCTTTTAAAAACAGATATGAATTTGGAAAGATTTTTCAAAAAAGAAAGAAAGAAAGAAGACCATATACCTAAGAATCTGTCAGTTGCTCTGCCCACCGCAGGCCCAGCTCGACCCTTTAATTTCACTAGACCATCAGAAGAATGGGCTGGCGTTGGACTTAGCTAGCCCAGGTCATAAGAGAAGAACACTGCTAGATTTTAAACCTATACTTTGGACCAGACCAGAGCAGATCATCTTGTTCCTGGAAGTGGAACATGAAGCATCCCGTTTATTTCAACGTTAGACTTACTTAATTGCTCCTTACAAAGGCATTCACTGCTTCCTTACTGCACTTCACCATGGAAACTACATCAGTTCTCCTTCACTCTAAAACAATTCCATTCAGTTTCACTATTTCCATCAACAACAGAAAAAGAAAACTCTCTTTCCGGCATCACGACAAACACCTTCAATCCCATTTATCAAATACCAGTGTACTCTCTGGTCAAAACCTTAAACCCATAAAAAACCCATTAAACCCTCCTTTTTCATTGTATCTATCAACTTCATCCCTGAAAATAACGGGAACCCACTTGCTATCTCCTCCTAAATGCTCATATTCCGGCTCTGTAAGCACAGAGGGGCCTCAGACCCACCAATTTTTAAAACCCTTCAAAAACCTCTCTCTTGAGAAACTGAAAGCTACCCTTTTGCAATTAACCCCTGTTGATATCATCAAGTGGTCTGCTATCTTATCGACTGCAATTGCTGCCACAAAATGGACTGTGAATTTGGTAATTAACCCATTTTTCTGGATGTATTTTAGCTGGACATGGTTGTTTTGGCCATGGTTTGTGGCTATATCACTTGCTGTTTATGGGTTATATTGCTTTTATAAGCATTCAATCGGTGAAGCTAGCATTTTTGAGCAACTGGCAATTGTTACATCAGTGTTCACTTGGTTAACCCTAGTCCCTCCTGCCCATTTCAGTGGATATCTACAAGGATGGCCTTTTGTGTTCTTTTTTGTGTATCATTATTTCTTCTTCTTCAATGTAAGTGTGAGGAAACGTTTGTATGGGGATTATTATGCACGTCCACATGACCCCAAGTGGGATTTAAACCCACCCAGATGGTATCGCCTTTTTTTCTGTGTTGGGGTCATGGCTGGGCACTGGCTTGCAGCTTTCGAAGGGCCAGAGCTGCACCTTATTCCTGGTGGGTGGATCAATGTGGGGATTTGGATTTTGATATTGGCAACTTTGCTAATGCAATATAATTCTACATTTTACCTTGCCAAGTATTCAGAGAAGGTGGTGGTGCCTTCCGCTGTTGTGCAGTTTGGACCATATAGGTGGGTCCGGCACCCTATCTATTCGTCCACATTGCTTCTCTTTGTGACTTATTTCATTGCGCTTCGTGCACCTTTGAGCCTTTTGTTTGTGGTAGCGGTATGTTTGATGTATTATGCACAGAAGGCAAAAATGGAGGAGGGTTTAATGATTGAGACTTTCGGGGAGAAGTATCTAGAGTACATGAGTAAAGTTCAGTACAAGTTCATTCCTTTGGTTTATTAGGATGGCCTCCAGGTATGCATTGTTGATTTTTCAATGTGACCAATTTCTCGGATATTAGTTGGATTTTTGAATGAGAAGGAAAAAAATTAGATTGCACAATGTGCAATTTAATTATCGTTATTCATGTCTTTCAGCTTTTATTCATGTAAGTTTTCAGAGTGCTTTGCCATGACTTTTTTTTTTTATTCATTACTATGCATCATGTAATGCCCTAGTTTAGTGGTGTTTCTTGTGTTGATGCGGATTGATTCACTGTAATTTGCATGAAAGAGTTATTTTTTTCCAGAGATAAGCTTGCTGGGCATACCATTTGGTCTGGGCATTTTTCTTCTTTTCATTTCTTTTTTCTAGCATTTGAATGATCAATGGTCATTTTTATTCTACAAAAAAACAAAAGTGATCATCTTTTAATATTTCCAACGTTTCCTGCTTAAATAATTGCCAACTTTGCCACAGCACAGTGCTTATTTGAAAATTTTGTTGCTCTAGCATTGGCTGTGTTGGCACTACCCATGCCATTTTGCTGTTCTATCCGTCCTTTAGTATTTGATAGATAGTTGTTAAAAGCTCCGACTAGGGAATCAATTGTGGTTTATGTACGCATGCATGTTGTGTGTTTTTCTCTTGAAGCTAAAGAACACTTCTATTCTGGACATTAAAGTGGGTGGGTGTTTGTCTTTGGAGATCTTCAGCACTCCACATGGTGCCTTACTTTGTCATGTATGGCCCATGGCTTTCAAAAATTTGAGCTCTTAGCCATTGTCTTTTGCCTATTGAGTTATATACGGTTGTTTCAAGAAGAGGATAAAAAATTAAGTTTTTTTAACAACCCCTGTTAAAATCTACAGTAAAGTGCTGGCAGAATGTTCGTTTGTGATTATTTGGATCAAATGTCTGTCGTTATTAGAACTTCTGATGTAGGGTAGGAAAAGGAACAGCAGATAACAGCAATCTAATGGCTAAACTTGAACAAAATTGAAGCTGGAACAAGACAATAAGGCATAGGGAACATAAAGAAACATCTAAAAATCTGAGTAGATTGATAAATAAAAAAAGATCATCTATTAAACTAAACCCCCAGCATCTATAGCTTTGTAGGAAAAGGATTCCCTAGTCTTGTTCACCAAGAAAAAATACTTAACCTCCAAGGAAATATTTAAAAGTTCACATGCTAATCATATGACCCTAAATTAATTAAATAAGCATTATTTCAGAAAAAAATAAAAACAATTTCAAAGAAAGCTCCTCCCTCAACTTGATTGTACTGTTTCCTTTGCTCTTTTTGATAAACTAAAAGGAGCTAGCCACGTGCATCAAATGGTAGAAATAAGGAAATCAATAGTTTAGATCTTTGGGGATTTTCAGAAGATGCTTATCCCAAGTTTATGTTCCTAAAAATTTTAATAACACACAAAAAATGGAAGTTTTGGAGTTGGTGTTTCATCATTAACAGTCCAAATGGTATTTTAGGAGAAATGTCATAGAACTTGCAATCACAATGATTTGAATCCTCTAATGGTATGTTGTCTAGCAAAGTGTAAGCATAGAATGGTGTGGCTAGACCTGCCTGGTTCGCAGTTGTAATGAACTGATAGTGTGCCTAAGAGCCTTTAAATCTCCAATCT
Source organism: Populus tomentosa (assembly GCA_018804465.1). Lineage (NCBI taxonomy): Eukaryota > Viridiplantae > Streptophyta > Magnoliopsida > Malpighiales > Salicaceae > Populus > Populus tomentosa. The sequence continues at coordinate 3,172,967 of CM031985.1, forward strand.
GTTGAATTTGCTTAAAACCAATAAGCCTCTGTTTTTTCATCCTGTAACATGTCATCTGATATATCTTCTGGAGATGACTTGCTTCAAGAGTTCACACTGCCTTGAGGTTATTGAGATATTTATGTTTGAGTTGGGGAAAAATGCTTAATTCTTTTGTTGGGTGTCTTTACTAATAACACATTATATTAAGAATGCAATTGAAAGACATAGAACCACTGCTTTAGAAGAATTGTGATGTTCAACAAAAGTTTGTGTGATTAATACTTTCTGTTTTACATTCCAAAGTTCCCTGCTTTCACCATTTTCTTGCTTAGAGTTTGCATTAATCAAATGCAATTCAGGTTGAAGTCTCTGTCAGATATGCAGCATTATAATGCAGTTTCTTCCACTTGTGTAGATACTGAAATGAAAATGATGGTTAGTCATGGTTGATAAACCAGCTGCTATCCTGGTTGATAATGATGGTTAGTCAAGTACCTTAATGATTTTAAGTGAAGAGCTAAAATAAAAATACTTGGATGAATTAGTAACAAGACAACAATGAGCATTGAAATTGATTCTATCTATGAGGAACTACAATCAGCTCCTACCAGTGACGAGACTAGATGGTATAGGTTGTCATATCTAAGAATTTCCTTTATAATTAAAGAGTCATTCATCTCAAGGGCATTTATAAGCAATATGATGACGCAACTATATTACTGTTAGAAAATTAATTGTTCAATTTGGACACCTTAACGAAGTAATTTTCCATTGACAGAGACTTTTGAAGTCTAAAGACAAATCAGGGTCTAAAGACAAGTTCAGGTTTCTAGTTTTCTAATCTGGGTGTTTGCCTTACAAGTTATTGAGGGATTTCTTTGGTCATCATGTTCAGCTGTTTTCCCATTTGGGAGTCATCATTCATTTTAAAAGCCTAGTTTATTTAGCAGTAATAATTGTATTTAGGAATTCTTGATGAACAAGGAGTTTACCTATCTAGAGGTACTTTGCTTATTATATAACATACTACACAAACTTTCTTGTCATCAGATTCATGGAACGGTATTGAGAGTTTTTAAGTTGTGTTATAGACTTGATGCCTAGGGTGTCCCCCCTTGCTCGTCGATACCCTATCTTCTTAATTATTCCTTCTTACCTTCTACCTCTACAAAATCAGATCAAATTCTATCAAAGCATTGCTAAATCACTTATTGACTGTTCAGATTGATCCCAAATCCTAAGTAAAAACTTAAAATTTCTATGTTCTTGAAGCTGTCCTGCATAAGCAACTAAGCACAAATATGTGGCATTATGAATGTTGTATTCAGCTATAAAATTGTAAACAAAGAGCGTTCTGCAATTCTAAATAATGATTCATTAAATTTCTAAACTTACTTTTTATGAGAAAGATGGTGTCGTGATTCCATGCATGATGTGTGCATGTCAGATCTTTTGTTATCGAGCACATGTTGTTAGGAAATATAAGTGTTGTTGAATATACTTCTTGTCTTCCATTCTCTGCTTGGAGTTCAGTTCCCTATTATCTAACGAAACTTTATTAGGACAAATGCATTTCATTTTTTTCATTTCGACTGTCCATTGAAATTTGAAAGGATAGAAATTCTATGAACTATTTTTGATGTATGATAATTTAAATTTGATCCTAATACGAACTTTAAACCCATCCCTTTATGACTTGAATTGAAGTGTTCTTGATTACAGTGCAGTATAGGTGGCCGGTTGGGGGTTTCCTCTTCCATATAGTTAGTTATGAAGCATTGTTTTTGGATAGGATTCAGCAGTTTATGATTTCTGTAGGGGGGGGTCCTTTTCTTCTTTCTTTATTTTAGGGTCACCTCATTGACTTTTTAGTAGAAACATGTGTATCTCAATCCAACAGGGTACGACTTGTTGTAAGACACATCTTGATGTCTACAACAATATGGAGCAAAGTTTATGCACTATAGGTGGATCCTTATCTTTTTTATGATCTACAATTCAGCTGGAACTGCTAAGCCACGTGCTGAAGCTGTAGTGTTGTGACGTGGACTGCATTCTCTTACAAGCCTGCATCTCAGGGAAGCTGACACAATATCCCCTATAATTGATTGGTATATAGATTAACACTTTAAGTTCAGTCCCAGAAAAAGAAAATCTGGGCATTGTGGAAACCAGCTCATATGCACATGATAATCAGCTCATCAAGATCAGAAGCATATCAGCTAACACTTGCTTTGCACCACGTTGTAAGCATGCGGTTGAAAAATTCAAGATAGAGCAAGAAATATATCTTGAAAATATGCAGGTTGTTTTCCTGATGGAAATCACTCTAGATCACTTTCTTTGATGTTTTTCCATTATCATGCAAATAGGTAATTGGTCTTCTTTTGCCTTCATATACCTGTCGAACTTTCCGTGCAGGGATGTCCAGGTTTCCTCACTTGCGTTTATCGCCTTATGATCTCCTTTTTAAGTGTATGATGGGGAGGCTGGCTGGCATGGCTTTTCTATGTTTTGCGAACGTGTTTCTTGGAAGTTTACCAGTTTCAGTCCCAGCTATGTGCTATAATTTAAATATTTTTCTCAATGTGCTTCCCCGTTTCAGGAATTTTTTAGAAAGTTCGTACCAAGTGTCATTTTTAGTCTTGTGATAGATGGGAAGGGGCTATGATTTTTACATGTTATTTGGTATTCACTTCCTTCACGAAATCTTGTAGCCTTGCTACATATGGAAATAGGGATATGGGTTTTAAGTACTTGCTTTCCATAATTCAAATATGAAATTGATATATAACAAATTAGTAAAGCTATTAGCAGCGCATGTAAAACTATATGGACATGCTAATTCGTCTGAGAGACCAACTACTTCGTTTTTAAACAAGAAGCTCACCATAAAAGTTATAATATTCATAATAATAATAAAAAAAATCATCTGTAATGGTTATGAATCCTTCGATTATGCATGCATCTAGTATGGTCGTCACAGGAAGAGGAATTTGGTTGTTTTGGGTCCTATATAACAAAAATTACGTACGAGGAAACAGCTAGAAGTTTACTTTGACTTTGAAGATGATTTGATTTGGTTTTGGTAGCATATATAGTGGTCGTAGAGTTTTTTTGAAAGTTTTGGTTCTTTTGTTGTCTATACTGAACTATAGCCTGAAAACTTAAAGAGTTGAATCCCTGTAGATGGTCTCTGTGTTTTAAATGCGCACGCAAGTCTCCCTAACTAGTACAGCCTGCAAGTCTCCCGACAGTGGAAAGGTAATCTTACAATAAAGGACATGCAAAAATCATGGGCATTGCTTCTCTGGACTTGTAATTTTGTTCTTCAGGATGGTGCCTTCGCATTTTACTAAAAAGACATCATCTGGTACATCTGTGCTTTTTATATGATTAAAGCTAGCATTAGCTGTGATCTGCATATATCAAGTTCCAGGGGCTTAAACCACTAGAACTTCGCCTGTTGCCTTTTTTATTTTAAAAGGTTTCACAAAACCTTTTTCAAGATTTTAACTAGTCATGCTAACCTTTTCATTTTTTTTCAACTTTTTATGTCCCTGTCGCTGTCGATATAGTTATTAGTTCTTCTGTTATTACTCTCTATTTTCTGTTCTTTAAAGACTATTTTAGAATTTTAAAAATAAAAACCAAGAATAAAAAATACCTATGGGGTAAAAGTACGCATCTTTTTTTTGTCAACAGATTGAGATTTTTCTAGTAGATTTTAGAGTCATTATTTCCTTTAGTATAGTATTAGAATTTCATAGCTATTTGATATCAGGAAGGCTTTCAAATAAGATTTAAAAGTTATTTTTTGAGATTTATTATATATTTTTAGTTGATTTAATTTTTTTTATTTGGTTTGAATTATTTTATTATTTTTTCAGCTTTATTTATAATGATTTTTCTAGTATATAAGCTACGTAAAAGAGTTTTGATATTGAGTTTTAATTAGAGAAAATATTACAGTAATAAAAATTTTAATTAGAATTTTTGTTTGTAGTTATTGTTATCTTTCTTGTGTTGTTTATTTATGTTTACATCAGTTGATATCAGAACCTTGTAACGACTCTTAATGGTTAGTTATTGCGTGTTGTTGAATGATGTTAAGAGATCGTAGAATAGAACATGTTTATGTCGGAGAGGATAAAAAAGTTCTCCTTAAAAAAAAAGATGTTCAAGAATTGGTGATAAAAAATATATAAAAATAGATTGCACGATTGACTTTTTAGTTAGTGGTTATGAAATTGCAAAAGCTAATTGAAGGACTACCTCGTCAATTAGTGGAGATGAAGAAAAAAAATTAAAGAATTGTGAGAAGAGTAATCATGAATCTATAATTAGTTTTAAAAATCTATTTAATAGGCATAAGCAAAGCCATAGACAACATCTTTATTAAGATAAATATGGTTTTGAAATGTTTTTTTTAATTCTAATTCTTTAATCAACAATCAAAATTTGATGAGAATAAATAAGATGATGCTAAAAGAAAAGATTTCAATACATAAATCTTAATTTTTAATGACTCCATATATGTGAAAGATGTTCATGTTATGTTAGTTAAATAAACTGTGGTTTTAATAATGAAACTATTTATGAGAAGAACACCAAATTAGATGTGGCTCTAAGTATGATTTTTGGTTAAGTATAGTATGGAGAATGTGCCTTCCAATGGGATCGAAGTTTATATTTCTTTTATTTCAGATGATAAAAGTTGTGGAGTAAATATCTAAAATTTCTCTTGGTGGAGAAACCATCACACTTTTTTCTGGTAATGTGAAGCTATTTGGTGGAAATTCGTTATTGCTTGTTTTTTGTGTTGTTTTCATCCGTGACAAAATTGGTGGCCTCCTTATATATATATTTGGGTGTTGCTTTATATGGAAAAAAAAGAAGAAGAGATTTTAAAGAACATGCTAGATTCTTTAACTTTAAAAAAGTCAACAGTAATTTTGGGATTTTCTTCGAGGAAGCCATGGCGATTCAATGCATCAAACCAAGGACTGGACCATGTTTAAATATCCTTTCGAGTCACGATTCACCATCTCATCCTGTGAAATTTTCAAGCACACATATACGCGACGGAAAGAATCTCTCCCTGTGAATATTTTCCTCTCATCACATGCATGGTCTGCTCCACCGTGAACAGCCAGCCCGACGTGGAACTCCACCGAGCACACAAACCCGGTAATTCCACGTGGCGCAAACACAGTTGATTATCTTTGCCAGTGTTATCTTTCTCTGGGTTCTTTGTAGACCAGAGGAGCAAAAGAAAAAATCTATGGACATGATAACTACTTCATTCACCATTCAAAGCCACATACATTTGATCCCCGAAATACACGAACTCGTGTCCAAAAGCTCAAATTCATAGTTCAAACAAACCTTTCTTTCTTCCTTTATTTCTTTTGTTCCCTGTTTTCAATTCTTTTATTACTTCTTTTTCGTTTTTTCTGCAAGCAATTATACGTTACAAGACGTCAAATTAATGGCAGAATTAGACGGGAGGATGCTCTTGACATTGACTTGCCAGCCTACGTACCTATATCAACAAACCATACACTGCCCATCAAATTAGAAAATTAAGGATCCCCAACAACGATTTTTAACAACCAAAATAAAACTAGAGGGAAGCAAACAAAAAAAAGAAAATTTAAAGAAGAAACTCAATGGGGCCATTTTGCTTTTTCTGGCCTCATCGAAACAGTTCCAATCACTGTTGAGAATCCGATTTCTATCCAATCAGGATATTGCTGCTTTGTTCCTGCGGTTCACCCTTATAGGTAGCCCCAGTTTGGGCACAGGGAAAGGGCCATACTGTATACCATCCCCGTCTCCCACAGTTTGCCACCTGAAGAGCACCACAAAATTACAAATCAAAACAGAGGTTTAAGCAAAGAAAGGTAAAGAAAATCAACAGTAGACGTCAAAATCTTGCAATGCTAATGTTAAAAAAAGAAAACAAATTAATTTTTTTTATTAAAAATTTGATCAATTTTAAAGTCTATGACCATATATACATCAACCCTCTTTACCGTCAACAGTAAAGGATATTTTGAATGAATTTGTACGTCATTTGAAACCAAGTTTTTCTACTAAATACTCTTAAATACACCTGTCATATTAGCAACCAAATATATTCATAAAAAATATCTTCTTTTGATTATTATTTTAAGACTCGAACTTAAGAGATGAAGAGAGAAAACAAACCTTTTTTACTATCTGATCTACTTTTCCAACTCACATGATGATCTAGTTTTGTCCTAGTTGTTAAAAAATCAAAACAAACTAGAGACTGTAGATCCCAAAACAGAGAGGACAAGAGAAGAGAAATTATGTGGCATGCTTTAAAAGGTTAGGAAGAAATTAAGCATGTGGTGTCAACTAATCCTGACTCCGTTCATCGGTGACACGCCATTGAATTTGTCTATAGCAATTAATTTCTACAGCTAGCTCGTAGCCATTTTGATTTTTAAGACCGCGTAGCTGGCAACTGTGTCGCTTGCTAAGTAAAGACTAAAGGAGTGTGTGTGATTGTGATTTGCGTGCTTCACTACTATTTCCCAAGAGCCGCTGTCGATGTGGATTAGAGCTATATATAGGTACGAGAGGAAGCCGAGTATTTTTCGACTAAAATATTTTCTGGGATATATATGCACATGTGGTAAAGAAAATCTCAGAAAATATTATGGCGATCAGTATATCGATCCCTTACCACATTAATGCAATATATGATCATGTATAAAGCTTACTCGACATATCAAGATGCAAGCAAATTCCTGCGCGTTAATCTACAAGCATGCAATTACATATATAAACACCACACAGCCATTATCAACTGCTAGCTGATCCTCTAATTCTAATTCTAACTCATATTGGATGTCGTGCGAAGGTCATAGACTTGAAGTATACGTTAGATAAATATATCATGCATGGAAGCCATGCGTCTTGAGAATGATTCTGAATTCTGTTTTTGCTAGACTGGTATCCACTATTCGAATCCACTTGAACCAAAAAAAATATCTCTAAGACCGATGGCTTTTGCCTGTGAACAAGGACCACTTCCACGGCTTAAGGAAAACCAAGAGGACCACCATAGCACCTCCATCAAAGCCTCCGGTCCCAGTCGACCAACAGTAGACAGAAGTATTTTTTAGGAAAACCTAACCTACGTGGCTCGACCTTTATCTCCCATTTCAAAACAAAATCAGTAGACATATATATGCAAATACTGTTTCCCCCCCTACAAGTGGGTGTATATTGTAGATATATTTAGAGACCTCTAGGACAGAAATAGCTTTATCAGTGAAGTTAATGGAAACTAGAAATGTCAACTCTCTAATAAAACATCGTACTCAGAACCAAACTCTATGAGAATATGCTGGTATTGTTAATCACAACGTTGTTTCTCTATGCTAGTTTTAACATAATGACAACCTTTCACATAAACTGTACTTAAGCTTGTTTTTAGTGCTCTTGATGTGTGCTTGATAGATTAGTTTGTATGAGGGGGGGGACCTGTAAGTGGTTGTGAGATGGTGCAGTAGAATGAGCATCTCAAGCTTGGCTAGCTCACTTCCTGGACAGGAGTGCACTCCATTGCCGAAGGGCATGTACGTGTTAGGTCTCGGAGGCACCTGCAACATCACAGAAAATACAATTTTCACCCCATTATATATCGTCTCTTAAGTTCCTTGCCTATCATCATCATCATCATCATCATCAACTACATAAACTCTGAATATATCTATCTTTTTCCACAAATAAGAGATGATATATCATAAATGTGATTCCAAACAAGACCATACTCATCACACTGCTACAGTCACTGCTTGTGTTTGGTACTAGCCTACAAAAACAAACTCACGTGATCTGATATTTAAAAGATTTCATGACCAGCTGATTGATCATCTAAAAACAGGAAAGATTCACATAAACAAAATTGAAAAGGACATTACTCGACAACCAGGATAATCTAGCAATTATTAACCTTATATTTCCATTCAGAAACAAGATAGAATGTAGCAGTGCATGACCCACTTCATGAAATTTGGTCAGTGACTCAGAAACACAGTATGCAAGGTCGACACACACACAAACACATGTATATACAATTACAGGTAACCTACATACATACATATATATGTGCATATGCATGTTTTTGGTATGTAGCTAAGTGTACGGACGCAAGTGGATTAATAATTCTGGCCCTCACCTCGAATCTTGAAGGATCAAATTTCTCGGGTTGAGGGAAAAAATCTGCACAGTGATGAATGCTTCTAAAGAGAGGAAGAACCTTCCAACCTTTGGGGATAAAGTAGCCTTCAAACTCAACATCTTGAACTGCTTCTCTGAACGTGAAAGACAGGATACTTGCTGTTCTTAGCGTCTCTTGGATCACCTGAAATATTTTTTTTATCCCTTCAATTAAAATTATAACACATTATAGTTATATATAGATTAAACTAGTTTCTTTTGTTTGAAAACGAAGACTTTTTTTTTCCTTTTATTTATTTATTTATTCTTACAATTCAAGTCCCGCCAAAAAAAGAAGAAGGATGATATTATATATGTCAATTGAGCTAGTAGAAAACTAAATTAAGTTGAATTTGTCAAATTTGATATTTGTACCCGGCTAGTCAACGGCATGCGCCTTGTATCCTCCCACGTAAGCCCTCGATTTGCCTCTACTATTTTGCTTCTAATCAGTTCCTGTTCTCTCTACAACAAACAATTAATTTTTTGCATGAGTGATACAGACCACACAATACATAATCGATAAATCTAAGATTTGATTGCTTCCTATGCCGCAAGCTTCTCTGCTCAAGGCATTTTATTTATTCATGTTAAGATGTTCGGGTTAACTTAATTACATCTCAATAATTATAGATTTTAAAGTTAACGATTAGATAAATTATCAGTGATCACTAATATTAATAATTACAGAGTTTAAGCCTGAAATTATAGAAAAATAAATTTTTTAATCATAAATTTTTATTATTTTATTATTGAGCCCCTTTCTATATGGTTAAGACATTGTTTTAATAGACGAATGATTGGTCATACTAATAAATACAGAAATGAATCGGAAGAAAAAAGTTAATAAGACAGAAGAGTAGAAACATAGGAAACCAGACACAATTGTACAATCATTCAAAAAAGTAAAATGCAGGTTCCAATGAATGATAAAAGAATGGAAGGAGGAGAAAGTTAAAAGGGATGGAGTTAGATTAACGTGGGAGAAATTTACTGTGACAGCTTCTAGTAAATCTGGATTATCATGCAAGTACTTCAAGATCCATGTCAGGACACTAGCAGTCGTGTCATGAGCAGCAAATATCACTCCAATTATATTATCAGCAATTTGAGAATCACTAAGCTGATTCAGCTTCTCGTGATCTTTAGCTCCTAATAACACTCCAAGCAATCCTCCTTCATGTCTCCCGCTTTGCCTTCTCTTCTGTATCAATTTCCTCAATGTCTCGTTGAGAAGCTTCCTTGCCTTTTCAAACAAACATATCAAAACCCAGCACTCATAATTATTACATTGTTATTTGTTTTTCAAAATCAATAAATTAATATATAGAAAAGTCGTCATACACTATTTCTTCATTACTTTGTTGATAATACAATGTGTGCACACTTGAGGACAACGTAGGATAAAGACACCGATTTAGCATGAAGCAATAACCACAGAAATTGAAGAGAGAGGGGACCTTGCTAGCTAGCTAGCTCCTTACTTTCATTGCTTTGTGGAAGGGTGTTCCTGGTAAATCCAGAGGCATAGAATTATATCCCTTCTCCAGGCACCGATACAGATGCTTAATCCCGTCCATTTCCATGTCTTGTTTTTCACCAAAGGCAGAAATCATTGCCACATCAAAAGCATACTAAAAGGAGGGGGAAAGGAAAAGAAAAGTACGTTTCTTTTAGAATCTTAATGGGACAAAAGTTAAAGTAGTAAGGGATAAATCTAGTTTTTAAGAAACCGACATGTATACATACATACCCTCTTCATTTCTTGCAAAGTATTAATAGTGTTACTCTTCCAAGTGGGAAGAAGTCTGAGGACAATTTGCTCGATCTCTGAGACAGACCCTCTTATTGCAGAGGGTAAAAAAGAGGCCTGCACCAACTTCTTGAGTCTTGAATGATAGGGCCCTTGATGAAAGAACAGAGCCTCTGGTCCTATCATCTTTTCTTTACTGGTCGGATATGTAGGCTTGAACAAATGTGCCCGTGTCACTAGAACAATTCTTGCTGCTTCTGGACTTGAAATCATCACACAAGGGCATCCCAATATGTGGGTCTTAAATATGTCTCCAAACCTACAAAATGAGCTTAATTATCGAGATCAAAAGAGAATCGAGCAACAAAACATATTTATACACGTAGGAGTATATTTATATTAACGTCAGGGAAGTGCTATATGTCTCTTTGATGCTATATATGGTATGTATATCTAGTGTAACTTCTGTATACCGTTTTTGCCTATTGGAGAAGAAGGAATTTGGATTCTCAGTATAGAGCTTGAGTGTCTCTCCAATATAAGGCCAGCCCATTGAGCCAGGTGGTAGGCGTTTGTCTTTGGGGTGATGCCATTGAAGAAAAAGAAGCAACAACGAAAAACAGCAGAGCAGGACTGGTACCATCACAATAGCAACCTGAGAACATCGTAAAGTTGCAAAAGCAAAAGGTGTTGATAAACTAAGTTGCATGGTTGTAATAAAGAACAGTTAACTACAGAAAGAAGCGGAGGGAGAGAGGGAGAGAGAGAGAGATGCGGCAGAGGCTAAATTGAGCAGGTGCTAGTAGTGGTGACTTAGAGAGAGGGAGAGGCTAATGGGGGTGAAGTTGTGGGGCTTATATAGAAGGGACAAGGGGTTTGTAGGTGACAGACGTCACCGCGTTTATGGAGCACCTTTCTCTTAATAATTTTCCATTCTCCCTTTTGACTTGATACTACTGTTTCTCTTTGGACACGTTCTTTAGGACGATGATGTACGGCTCACGCGATGAATACCTCCACCATATCCTTGTGCATTCAACTCTTGCCTCACACAAATCTTCAATTTCAACAACTAATTCTTGTACTACTTGCTACTCGGTCATTCTATCAAGAAAAGATGAGAAATCATCCGGTACAAATGATATATCATGCAATAGCTAAGCCAATCATCAACCAATGATATCTTCTTCTTCTTTATAATAATGGATTTTATTAATTTATATGTACAAATGATATGTACAAAATACATGTTAATAATATTTTTTAATTTTTTAAAAATTATTTTTAATATTAGTATATTAAAATTATTTAAAAATATTAAAATTATATTAATTTGAAGTTAATAAAAACATAAAATAAATTTAAATTTTTTAAAAAATATTTTTAAAACACCAAAATAAACAGTACTAGTCAAGTTGCCTAGCTTGCCATGTCTTATGTTATCAATTTTACCAATTTGGACTTGGAGTTTTCACGTGTCGCTATATTAGGCATATGTGTACCTAAACTGTACCCTCTCCGTCCGTACCTTTCAGAGTAAAATGCGGCCAGCTTTCCGCGAGTTTGGAAAAATGTTTTTCTGTTTTGAAATATATCAAAATTATGCTATCACTTCATCTGCAGCCGAGCGCATGTAAACCACTAATTTTATTTTAAATGGGTGTTTGGATGCACTGCAATGGTTTTTTTTTAATTATTTTTTATTTAAAAATATATTAAAATAATATATTTTTTATATTTATTATATTTATTTTTTATATTAGCAAATCAAATAATTTAAAAATTAAATTTAAATTTTGATAAAAACCAAGTTGAAATTCAAGCAAAACACACATTAAGAGAGCGCACTAAATTGAACGTATAAAGAAAAAACATTTATGCTATATTTATTTTTGTATTTTAAAAATATTGTTTTAAAAAATTTTTTTTTTTTTCAAATTAATATTTTAAGACTTTTCACTAAATTTTATTTTAAGTGAAAAGATTATTATTTTAGCATCATCAAAGCTGGGTACAAGTAAAAGGGTGTAGATTTCAATTCTATTCAAGTAAAAACATAGTTTTTAGACCTGACCTGGTTTAAGGTCTAAGTTCTGGATTTTAATGGGGTCGTTTGGGTTATTTTTTTTAAAAAAAATCAAAACAATATTGTTTTAGTAAAAAAAAATCAACGGGTTGCAATCGGGTCATGCCGAGTCAACCCGCGAGGTCAGCATGGTCATACCAGGTTTTTTCTTCGCCTATTTTTTCTTCAATTCGGTCTAGTTTCAATCCCGGACCGATCCATTGGACCAATTTCAAAACAAAAAGTAAAAGTGAGTTAAAATTATAAAAGTGAGCACAAGTGAAACGGTACCATAGACTTAATATATGTATGAGTAGAACTAAATTAATTTCAACACATGTTGTTGGACTTTTTTCATTATTTTAAATTCAATCAATGGTAAATAATTGATGGTGTTTGGACATACGAGTTTATGCAAGCTACTCATGATTTGAAATTAAAAGGAAAACTTTTCTGAAAGATTAATGCAAGTAATATTTTTGCTATAATTAGCAACTCTGATATTAAATCTAATTGTTGATATTAGATTCAACACTGTATTATCATAAGCCACACTTCTCCAGCACAGAAACCCACCCAACACAATCTATTCTAAATCATATAATCATAGCGATAAAAGAGTTGCTTGATTTGCAACAGATATGGTAAAAATTATATCGTCAAAATTTTAACCTTTTTTTTTCTTACTTGTTTCAAAAAAATAAAAAATATATATATATTTTTGATGTATTTGTATTATTTTTTGTATTTTCAGCATCTTTTTAAAAGAGCTAAAAATTAAAAAAATTTACATTTAATGTGTTTAATTTTTAATATATTTATTTCAAAATCATTAATCAATTTTATCAAATTACCCGTTGGTGTTGCTTTTGTTTAAAAAAATACAAGTGTTACTCCGCTTTCCAAAATCTTCTCGGACTGTTCCCATAATTTTAGTGTCAATTTCGGTATATCGTTGACACATCAAATGCCTCAAAAGGTTAATTTATACCCTTAAATTATTTTTGAACAAATTACTAATGATGTGAAAATTTGGGATAAAATGTTTATTGTTGTGTATAATTTTGGATTGTTTAAATATTATTTGATCTAAATTGATGTATTATTTTGAATTTATAATTTGAGTTGGTTTGTGCATTTATTTTTGGGATTGTGATTGCTAATTGAAATTTAAATTTTGATCCATAGATTATGTTTAGGTTTAGTGTTTGCTTGTTATTAAGTTGAGTTTTATTAGTAAATAATTTATTTTTAAATTGATATCTTGTTCAATTTAGAACACATTATTGTGTTTTGCCAAGTATGACTTTAGTTAAATATTCGGAAGACAATCTTGTAATAATTTTAAATTCTCTACTTTTTTCTACCCTCATATATTTAATATTTGAAATCATGAACAACACGTAAAGCGCTTTTTATTTATTAAACGAATTGGTTCCCTTTCACAAAAACAATAACAACAAAAATATTTCTTTCAAAAATACATTTTTTTTAATTTGCATATGGACAAGTATTTCAAAAATAAATTATATTTGCATATTTTAGCATATTAAAAAAATCACAAAAATAATCTTTTTTTCTTACATGTATTTTTAGATTTAGTAATCAGTTTATTAAAGCCCTGAAAACTTGACCTATATTTTAAACATACAAAAAAAAATATTTTGTTTGTCCAAGTATCAAGGATTACAAATATACATAAGATGTATTCCTTGTATTAAAAAAAATACAATTTTTTTTTTTATTTTAGAATGATTAGGTTTTAAACCTGATAAAATAAAGATCTCTTTATTGAGAATGTAATTTTTTAAAATATAATAATACCTTAGTTTATATCAGGAAAACAAACAATGCAGTATATCTTAAATAAAATATACTAGACGTCCTTTCTATACACAAATTGTTTTTTTATTCAAACTCAAAGATCAGTTAAGGTTCTAAAGACCAAAAAAATAGGTGGGGACTCAATCATTTTTTTTACTTATAAAAAATAAGAATTACTTGTTCTTTCTCCATCACCACAAAGATCCTAGCCTAGAAAAACGATTGTTGACACCGTATATATAAAACCAATTTTTCTCATATGAAAATTTTGGAATAATTAGGAACAACTTGGAAATGGCCTTATTAGTAAAATAGTTAATGCAATATCACCATCTCTTTTTCAAGCTTTTTAGCAATCAAATCTAGTATAGGAACAATACATTTTCAACAAATTCTAAATTCAAAGAGAACCCACTAAAATTTAAGTAAATAAAGAAAGGCAATAACCTTAATATTGCAACACAAATCATAAAGACAATCAAATAATATGTGAGAAATGTATGCAAATATATAAACTACATAACCAATACTTCCATTAACATCAACATCACAACTCGCTAATAATTAAAATAATAAATAATTATAATAATAATAATAATAATAATAATGGTGGTTCTAATGATGATGATGATAATAATGATAATAATAATATAATAATTTACTTGATTGGAATGTAATACAAAGTTGTACTATAAATTTTTTTTGTAAATCATTTTTGTTTTTGTCTTCTGAATAGTTATTATCATCCACATACATTCATCTTTTTTTTAAATGGATTGATTTCTTGCTTCTGCATGTAATTGCAATTAAAACGAAAGTGCAATCTTGAATAGTTATACACACACATATATTTATAACTGAAAAGCTATTTGACATTAAAAAAATAAAACTAAAAGAGAAGGGGTTTTTTCTATATCCCTATTCACAAAGGACTATTTATTTGAATATTTTTTTTATTTGTTTTGTTCTCAATCAATGGTTTTTTTTTAAAAAAAAAATCTTATCTTTTAATATTAAATTTATTTTATTAGGTTATCTTACTCTCAATACACAGATTGCAAGTTAACCCGGTTGACTTTTAAAAAAAATAATTTTTTTTTCAATTTCATCTTTTAATATTAACTTGATTAATTTTTTTTTCAATTTTATCTTTTAATATTAAGTTGATTAATTTTTTTTTCAATTTCATCTTTTAATATTAAGTTGATTGAGAATTGAACTTCATGATTTATTTTCTTTACTTTATATTAGGTTATTTGAACCGAGAATAGTGCTTAAAAGGTTAACCCGAGTTGACTCAAGTAATTTTTTGTGTCCTTTTTTTAATTCATTTCCCTTTTTAATTTCATCATTCAGCATTTGGTTGGTTAGGAATTGAGCTTCATAATCTGTTTTGATATACTCTCTATGAGGATTTCTTGGTTTCATCATCAAGGTAGAAGATTTTGGTATTTGTACCTTTGTTAAATCAAGTTTTTTTTAAGAGATTATTTTGGTTTCATAACCCAGATCACAAATTCTTTAATATTGTATTTGCTTTTTATTGGGTTGTCCTTATCTCATTACCCAAATCATGAGGTTGACGGGTTAACCCAGGTTGACTTGACTTATTTTTTGTGTCATTTTTAATTAAATGTTTCATAGATTTCATCGTTCAACATTGGATCCGACATGATTGATTGATAATTGAACTTTATAATTTGTTTTAATTTTTTTTATAGGATTATATCAGTCTCATGACTAGAGTCACGAATTTGATAAGTTAACCAGGTTAAATCAAGTTTTTTTTTTTTTTTTTCTATGAGGTTATCTCGATCTCATAATTTAAGTCATGACTTTGATAGATTGAATTAGGTTATTTTTTATGTTTTTTTTAATCACATCCTTTAACATTGGGTTAATTGAGAATTAATATTCATGTTTCTCTTTTATTTGCTTTCAAAGGAGTTATTTCGATCTTATGACCCGGGTCGTGGATTTGACAAGTTAACTTGAGTTTTTTTTAGGTCTTCTTTTAATATTGTTTTTCAATTTTATCATTAAACATCAGGTTGATTAAAAATTAGGCTTCATAAGTTGTTTTGATTTTTTATATATATATAGGGTTTTATAGTCTCATCAGGTTGATCGTGAGCGAATTTATCATATCAACTCTGATTGATCTAAATCAATTTAATATATTGTTATTTTAATTATTATTTTTACAAGTCATCCAAATTATTTTTAAATCCACAAAATCAATTCTAATATGATTCAAATTTGTTTTGCACTAGAAAAACCATAGTATCATCTAAACATTATTTTTCACTTTTAAGAACACACACACACACATGCTCGCTCATTCATTCCTTCCCCAGAAAAAACCTATGCTCAAGTACATGGAACTTTCCACTCCACAACATGACTTGTTAGGGTAAAATTGGGAAATGGTGAAAATATGGCCGTGAAGTAAAATAATGCGAGAGCATAGCAATTAGATAGCCTTGGTACGTGTTTGTTTTTGCTGTAAAAATTGTATTTTATAAAATTTTAAATTTTTTATATTAGAATTTTAAATTTTTTAATATAATAATATCACAAATTAATTTTAAAAAATAAAAAATATCAATTTTATATATTTTTAAATAAAAAAACTTTAAAAAATAATATTCAGCAACACGCATTGTAATCTTTAACTGAACGTTTCTCTGTTGTAGTTGGCAGAAGAAACGAAGCCATTCATACACGTGTGGAAGCAAAAGTCAAAAGAGTTAGCAACCAGGTCAAGTGATACACCGGCCTTGATCGGTAACCTTCATCCAAGTGCCCTCCCCCCTCCTCTGTCTCCACTTCGTATTCTCCTCCCTGACTAAATGGTACCCACCTATACAGTCCAACCTTGGAAAACCTCTGCCTAGACTAGTCAGTTTTTCCTTTTCCGTTCGATCTTCTTTCTTTCTCTGCCACCAATGCTGGCACCCAGTATTATCTCTTCCGCACCACACCACATGTGCTTCACACGTGTTTGGTAATCCTGTAAACTCCTCCCTATTTTTCTTTCCTTGATACCAACTTCTTACTGCCGATGGCCATGGAAATGGAATTCCATGGTGGTGGGCGGCCGCAAGGAAATCCCATCACGTTTACTATTGTCAAACAGAACTTTCCAATGAGGGCTCAGTGCCACTTGGGCGGTCTCGATCTTCCCAGCTGTCGACTGACCTCGAGATCAACGATAACTTTGATTACAAGGGTGTCTACGTGGAGGGTTCTGGTTGGATGGTCCACGAAGAAGACAGATTTCCATGGATTTGAATGGTTGTTTACTAGTTGTCAACGTATACGTGGCGATCCCTTGATATGACAGTGTTTTAAAGGACCCGGCATGCTTTGTATTCCTGGACCCTGGCCACAGGTGATGGAGGATACTTAAACACTTGATCCGTATGATACCGCAAGTTATTTTTTTTTGTATAAAAAATATTATAAAAAATAATAATTTAAAAATTTTAATTTTTTCTGTAAAGTTATACTCAAGAATCTTAGATTTGGCTATAACACATGTGCTAAAAATAATATTTATAATATTAATAATAAAATTAAACTTGCATGATCCAAGTTTAAGTGAGTTTGACTGCAATACCGGACCCAAGAATATTGGATGTGGGTCTAACTATAAGATTGTGTCATAAAAGTGTGATAATTAAATAAATTAATTAAAAACAAAATAAAAAAAAAATCAACAAGAAGGAAAAAAACAATGAGAAAAAGAAAAAAAATTGAATTATTTGGGTTAACCCTTTAAACTAGGTTATCCCATAAAACCTGAGATTTGCTTCATGAAAGTTTGATAACTAAATAGAAAAAAAAATGACGGGTTTACTTAGAATTAACCAGGTTAACTAATTAAACCAAGTTAACCCGTCAAGCCCAAGATACGTGCCATAAAAGTATGAAAATCTGATAATTAAATAGAAAGAAAATTAATTTTAACAAACTAAACTAAATGAAAAAAATAACACGTCAAATCAGGTTAACCCATCAAACATTAACAAACTAAATTAAATAAAAAAATTCATTAAAAAAAATTAAAAAGCAACAAAAAAAGAAAAAACAGTTATATAATATAATATAATATAATACAATATAATTATAATTATAATTATAATGAAAAAACATGGGGAAAATTTAAAAAAATAAAAAAAAAACGTGGGAAAAGCTAAAACTAAAGCTAAATTCTCAACCAACTCAATATTGAAAAAATAAATTCGACAAAGATAATTTAAAAAAACAACATATGGGGAAATACTACAGCCAAACAAAAACCATGTAAGGAAAACACTGTAGTAATCCATAATTTTTTTTTGAAAAAAAGATACAAAGCAAAGTTCTCAACCAGCTCAATATATAAAAAAAACCGACAAAGACTATTTAAAAAAAAAAAGTCAATTTTGGGTAAAAGAAATGAAAAAAAACAACATGTAAAAAAAAGGAAACAAAAGCAAAAAAAACAACAAGTGGAGAAAGTTATAGTGTTTTTTTTTTAAAAATATTATTTAAAAAAAAAAAGAAGTCAATTTTGGGTAAAAGAAATGAAAAAAAAAAACATGTAAAAAAAAGGAAACAAAAGCGAAAAAAAAAAAACACGTGGGGAAAGCTATAGTGTTTTAAAGAAAAAAATAAAAAAACTAAATTTTCAACCAACTCAATAATAAAAAAAAAATCAACAAAAATAATTCTGAAAAAAAAAAAACAAAATATGTACAAAATGACAATTTTGAAAAAAAAAGAAAAACAAATAAAAAAATAAAAAAACATGTGGGGAAAGCTAAAGCTAGATTACCAGCTAGCTCAATATTGAAAAAATAAATTTGATAAAGATAATTTAAAAAAAAACATGTGGGGAAATACTATTGCAATCCATATTATTTTTTTTTTAAAAAAAAAAAACTACAAAGTTAAATTTTCAACCAATTTAATATAAAAAAAATAAAATCTATAAAGACCATTTTGAAAAAAAAATCATAAAAAAAAAACAATGTATAAGAATATTATAGCAATCCACAATATTTTAAAGAAAAAAAACTAAATAATTACATTTTCAATCAGCTCAATATTAAAAAAAAAATTAGTAAAGATAATTTTGAAACAAAAAAATTAAAAAAAAAAGAAGAAGAAGAAATCAATTTTGGGTAAAAAGAAAGAGAAAAAAAACATGTAAAAAAAAACATGGGTAAAAAAAAAGAAAAACAAAAAAAAAGATAGGTTTATAATAACTGCTACAGTAAAAACAGCACGCGTTTTAGAGTTATTTAATGGGCGTATCCTGGCGATCTTCATTGGGGACGGCGAGCGAGCAAATTGAATGTTCTGTCTACGATAGGTTTATAATGATATAGTATTATATTTATAAACTGTGACGTGCCGCATTGGATCATGTATTGATTTATTACAGTACAGCTTGTCTGGGTATGGGTTTGATGCATATATTTAAAAAGAAGATTGCAAGATAGTAACTGCTGCAGGCTCTGGTTTTCCGCCTGACGGAGAAGACTATATATTTGAATGACAAATGTCCAATTGGGGATCTGGCAGGACCGCAGTATCTTGCAAATTATCTACATTTTTGGATCAACAGAGATTGTGATGTATATATATATAATCATTAAAGTTAGGCCGATACTGGAAATGATATCGTAGAACAATATACTGTTTTTTCTTCTTCTAGAACAGCGAAGATATTTGCTTGTTAATAATTATTACAATGCCGTGGATTGCTGATTTTGAACGAGAAAATTCTACAAAGTAACGTGATGTTTATATGAACATCACGATTATATATGGACTTCAACCAATCAAATGGTTGCCTGGAGATCTTCGTTTTGTACGGTTTGGACTTCAACATCAAGACTAGTCTGCTTATTCTTAAGGATCTTCCTAAATTTCTGAAATTCAAAGCTACCATGCCCCTTTACAAGGGTGCTCAAGTAATTGTTGGTGCGAGGAGATTATTAAATATGCAGGATGGAGTGGAAATGAATGCGTTTGACCTAGCGGGACCTTCTTAAAAAAGGTAGCGTTGCAAGAAAAGTGACGTGATTTAATTTTTTTTTAGTGGTTTCTAATGAAGATTAAAAGCATATGTGTAATCATTTACGTGGAAACAGAAAGGTTTTAAAAAATATGTTTTTTTTTATTTACTCACAAAGAAATTACAGGCAGAAATGAAATAATTTTCCTTCCAAAAAAACTTACAGATAGAAATTCCATTACATAAAATGATGTTAAGAAATAATAATATGTATGATTGAGAGATGGTAATTGTTAAAAAATAATATAAATTATATTTTGAAGTTTTATTTAATAATTTAAATTATTAGATTATAATTTTTTTTTAATATAATATAGAGTTTTAATCTGATATCATGAATTCAAATTTTAAAATCTCATTTTAATTAATAAAAATTAAAATAAAATAATATAAATATGCACGAATTATAAGACAGTGATGACCAATCCGATGATTGAGAGGCAGGTATTTCAGTTGTGAGATGCCCAAATGCAGCACTAATTAAGCTCGTGATTGGTGATTAGTGTTAGGTAATAACTTTCATGAGTTAGTTGGTGGGCTGGAAATCTTGAATTATTTTTGATGTACTTCTGTTTATTGTCTGTAAAGAATGAATATCACTTTTATAGAGCAAGAGGTTGGACTCTACTCCACTTTCATTAAAACATTACTGTTGAGGATAAAATTGAAAAGGATCTGAACCCATTATAGGAAGCCAGATAAAGTCTCAGAAGCCCACAGACCATGAGCCCATGAAGAGGCCCATTAATTAATGGCCCATTCTCATAACTGAGCTCCATGAAAAAGTCCGAACATCAATGAAGGTCAACTGCATTGATGGATGTCTCATGGGACAGTACATAAGGAAATTACTGAAGGTGGCTAATTCTAAATTTCGCACAAATAAACAATATTATTTTTGCATGATCAAATATTTTTAAATTGGATTCTTTCATTTAGCAGTCGAATTCTAGAGTAATGCGTAGTAAGGTTTGTTTTGGCTGAAATTCTAGAGGTTGCTCTAGCTAGCATTTTGCTCGTCTCTTGTTTAGCAGTCTGAGTTTTTCTATGGCAATTTTATGTCACCAATTTAGCATGATGGAGTTAATAACGTCAATTATATGAAAAACTAGCCAACTTCCTCGTGTCACACAGAGAGGATCAGATTAAAAATTATTGCTCAAAGTAAAAAAAAAATACAAGCATTGTTAACTCATTTCTAATAATTTATGTAAAATTCATGAATTTGAAATTTATAATAATATTTCAGTCATTAATCAGAAATTTATAATGTATTTTTCCACTAATTCAACAAAAGGTGGGGGAGGGGGGGGGGTAATAGTTGTTTAATTAGGTAAATCGATTGATAACTAACAAATAATGCATACTAAACGATTTACAAAAGTCGAATGCAGACCATGCAAGGAATTATGGAGACAACCAAATATTAAATAAAAATAGTTGTTTTAAACCTTCCTTGTTTATCGTAAACTATTTCAAATGCATAGATAGAAAAAACCTAATAATAGAAAAGAAAAAAAAATAACAACTTTTCTATTTATACCAATCTGAATAACAGGTCTTTCCTATTATTTAAGACTCTAAACAATCATTACCACTTGGTCCAGCCTAAATGGCAGCTTGGTTGTTTGTTCAAGACAACTTATCTGACCTTTTTTTAAAGACCCTCAACAATATATATTGTCCCAGTAAATTCTTAAGAAGTTCAACGATTAACACACGCTATAACACAAAGTTATTATCTTCAAGAAAATCAGAATGACATCATACTCTCCTATGCTTATAAATAAATTGTCTATCTTTCTCATTGATAATTATCTCCTACAATCTATCTTTGTAGAGGATATCTACTTCCTCGCTAATGACTATCTTCTTCAACCTATCTTCTTAATTAGAAAGTGTCTACTATCTCACCAATAATTATCTATCCCAACCTGTCTCCTATTTTCTTAGAAGACACTTACTTTCTTGTCAGTAACTATTTTCCATTAACTTGTCTTCTCAGACAGTGCCATCTTTTATGCTAATTATCCTTGAGCGCCAACATTTCAACCAATGACACAAAATCGCTACAATTGACAACTTCACTTTTCAAGTTACCCATGAGAGATATCAATTATTATTCATCATTACTTCATTTTCCATGAAGTAAGTTCAAATGACCGAAGTGTATGAATACTTTGGGTCACCAAGTAAATAAGTTCATTCAACAATAATAATATCATAACATAACCCCATACAATATTTATTCTCTTAAACTTTTATTCTTTTACAATTTATTTTTCTCTTACGATTTATTCTGAAGGGTTTTCTATTTCAATATAGAACTTATTTTGTAGAGAATATCAAGTCTAGAAATAAAAAACCACATTCAAGCCCATACACTTTATCTCAAGACATATTCATTGAAAGCCAATACTAAAAATAATCAAATGTGAAGTTCTTACAACTTCATCATCTAAAAATTGTTTATATTTCCATACTTGTGTCTCTTTTTGTTCTTAATACTTTTATTGTCCACAAATATATATTTTATTTATTTTGTTTCCAAGCTAACTTATATGCAACATAACCTAATTTTTTAACTGGAGATATTATAATATTTAGATTTTTTATTTGATAATAAAAAAATATCTAAAAACTAATTTATATATTAATCAAGTTAAAATTCTTTTTTATAATTGTAACCATGTAATCTTTATACAACCTAACCTAATGTATTTAATTTATTTTTTTAATCAAAATTCCTATCATCCCAACTAGTTCATGGAAAACTTTTTTTCAGCTAGCTGAGTGTCCATAAACTTTACAATAACCCAATAGATCAAACCGAATTTATCAATATAAAAAAGAAAAAAGAAAATGAAAAAGAAAAACTCATGGCGAGGTTCAAAAACAAAAGCTCCCGCGCTTAAAAAAAACGTTTGGCGCCATTTTAATTGGTGATGGAAAAGAGAGTAGTGGGCCACGTGTCCAGTCATCAGACCAAAGGCATAATTTTGCGACACGTAGATACCATCCATGCTTATCTGTAATTAAATGAACCACAACATGTGGTTAATCCTGGAATCGTCCAGAACTGGCCACATACATCCCCTCCCCCCCTCCTCGAAATTTGTCAAAATCTTAGTACATAAATACATAAACAAGACCCCAACTTTCGTAATTCCTTGTCTGTCAGGTTTCGCTTTAAGCAGTCTCTCGTTGCAGCAAATCATCACCTTCTAAATTGTTCTAGCTCTTGTCCCACTTGCAGGGTTTCTTCTATCTTGGAGAGATGAAGAGAGAAGGGTCATTTGAAAGGATGGTGGTGGTGGTGGAGGAGAATGATGGGTGTTCTACACCAAAACACCGGCGGATACCAGAGCCAGCGGTGTGTCCACCGCCACCAAAGAAGAAGCCCTTTAAGTTTTGGAAAAAGAGGGACCCACCCAAGGACGGCTATTTCAACCCTCCTGAACTTGAGCAGCTTCTTTTCCCCATGGTTTCAAGACGGCAAACTTGTGCTTAATTAGCTTTGGTTTTCTTTCTTTTTTTTGCTTCTCTCTTCGGGGCTGGTTTCTTGTTGCTTCGCGGGATTGACTTGTTTTTGTTAGGTCAGGACTCAAGAAAAGGCAGCCTGTGGATATATGTAATGTAGCTCTCTGTTCAAGAAGCAGTGGGTATAGCTTGCAGGAAGGGAGGGTGTTGAGATTTTGTGGATGTGCTATAAATTGAAGAGTGAAGTTGGAGGCTTTTGTTTCCTTTTTCTTTTTGTACATAGAAATGGGGTCGATAATCAATGGATTTGTGTTATTGCAAGACTGACTGAATCTCTAACAAATGTTGTGATAATTTGCCATCGTCGTCTTGTATTTTTCTTTCCTTTCAAGAGAAGAGATGCAGTCGTTTTAGATAGCTTCATGGTGTAATAAATTAATCCACGTTTATAATAAGTGAGTGCTTTGCGACTTTGCCAGTGGGATTGGACGATGACCCACCCCTCTTCTATGTCCAGAGAAAATGACCACCTCCTCAATTTAGACTTCGAAAATGGGCCAATCACTCGGGTCTACTTTCATTGAAATAATGGACTCACTCAGATTGAAATCATTGAGGGATTAGGAAACCATAAGCTGTGTGTAGCCCAATCCAAAAGCAACCTCTTACTAAGCAGCTTGTAAGTAGAGTTTTTAAACTACTAGTCGACCCGATCCAAATTCTGAATTACAAGTTTTAAATGGATCTCTAGATAATTCTAAGTTGATTTTAATTTTTTTATAAATAAAAAATAATATTATTTTTGTTAAAAATTAAATAATTAAAATGTTGCGATTGAATTTTTAATCGGGTTTTGTTAAATTAACTAAATTGTCAGGTCAATCCCTTATTTCTTTTGAATTATTATTATTATTAAAAAAGCTCTTGCTTTTGATAATTTTTAGGTAATTATTCTTTTTTCTGGGAGTTTTCTTGATCTTTTCCACCAGATCATATGTTAACCCTTTTTTTGTTTTTTGTGTTTGATAACATAAAAGAAAAAAATAAAAGATATATATATATATTAAAAAAAATTAGTGCTTTTGGTAATTTGTAGATTTTTTTTCTAGACTCTGGGATTTTACTTGATTCTTTCCACGTAGGATAACTTGTAAAATTCTTTTATTTTTTTGGTTTATAACATAAAAGAAAACTCAGCAATATTTAGGGCGTGTTTTACCAGAACTCTTGGAATTTATTTAAGAGTTGTATATATTTATTAATCCCGTGGAATCTGTTTAACAAATAGACACTATATATAATATAGATTAAAAATCTTTGTTGCATCAAATAGATTATTTCTTTTATTTAGCTCTATTTGAAATCTTTTTTTTTTTTAAAAAAATAAAAACCTAAAACAATTAGCCCCTGGGCACTTTGCTTTCATTATCCCATGATTCCACGTGTTGTCTTCGAATTAACCTACCGACTCTGCATGAGAATGGACCTACGACTCGAGAATCATAGATTACTGAGGTAAGTATGAAATATATATTAAGAAAATATTTTTTATTCAGAAAACATATCAATAATCAATGAAGTCTAAAATAATCGACTTCAATTTTTTTTTGCAGAGCTGATTATCATGTTATGAAGGTTATATAAGAAGAGCTTGGTTAGTAATGCAAAACAATTTCTATATGCGGTGTAGAGGATATTTTAATGCTTAAATAATTAAGGAAATAGGAATACTACATCCTTAAAGTTTTTATGTGGTATATTATATAGATGGTAAATGAAGATGGATTTAAGAAATGTGGTAGAATATATATAATAATTTTATTGATTCATGAGAGTTTATATACCCATGAATTATGTTAAGCTAACTTACAAGAAATATCGGTAAATATATTCTATCGTCTATTTTATAGGTAAGAAAGTATTTGAAAATACAAGTTAACTCGTGTTTTTTTTAAAAAAAATTATTAAAAATTAATATTTTTTGTATGTTTTGGATTATTTTGATGTACTAATTTTAAAATTAATTTTTAAAAAATAAAAAAAATATTATTTTAATATATTTCGGCATAAAAAATACTTTAAAAAATAACCGCGACCACACTTTTAAACAGACTTGAAATCATGGGAGATAATCTAATGATGAATGCTTATATTATTAATTGTAAAATAATATAGATAATTACATGTTTAGTTATGTGATACAAGTTGTTTTTAAAAATACCTTTTATTTAAAAATATATTAAAATAATTTTAAAAATATAATGTAATTATCCCTTCATTTCACATAAAATTCTCCAAGATATATATACATATAATTATTTGAACAATGCCCACTAGTTTACATAGATTTTATACGAACTAAAACCAATTAAATCAACCCTCCTAACAATACATGCATATGTGGTCGGCTCCAAGTTCCCTTTTTTTACCAAAACTTGTTCTTCAATCCTTCATAGTTCTACACTAAAAACCAATTATGCCACACCAATTCATCTATTTATAACCAATTATATACTTCCAGTTAATACTAATATATTTCACTTTTTAGTAACACATTATTAAACACTTCTTCATTTAATTTAATAATTAATAATTTCACGTTCATGAAATCCCACAACCCAACAACTATCAAAATCCTTACTTAATTAGTTAAATTCAATACTTTTAAGAATCTAACTAGAATTCAAATTATACTCTACACTTTTTTATTTATATATCACACACTCAAAACATGTTATAAATATCACCTTTACATATTATTTCAACAATTTTTACTATTTTTATAATATGTAACTCATTTTTCTTAACATAAATTATAAGATTAAGACATACACTCATAACACATTTTTCACATATTTCTTTCAAATTAACACACACATTCCATTAAATTATCATTTCCCTCCCACCCATTCAGCCGGCCCTAAGAATAATTGTCACCTCTTGATTTTTTCTTCAATTTTAACTAACTTTTTCTCTACGAAACATATATATATATATATATATATATATATATATATATATATAGACACACACACACACACACATATATATATATATATATATGTATGTATGTATGTTTCAAGTCATTATATCAATTTCACAGTCAACAAACTTCTCCCCAAATTTTATTCAAAATTTTTAACTTGAAAAGTTAGGGTTTTGACTCAAAAATTGCTCCAAATTCAAAATAACAAGAATTAATCGGTGAAGACTACATTACCAAGTTTTTTTTCCACTTAATTGTATTGTATACTTGCAAGTTTCTCCTCCACCTCTTCTCTCTTCCAAATTCTTTGTTTCTCTCTCTCAAACCCATCTTTAATCTTGTTTTCTCCGTCAATAATCCCTCATAAACACACTCCAACTTATAAATATACTTAAAATATTAAACCATTAATTTATTTGAAAAAAAGAGAAAAAAACATCTCCTCTCTTTCATTAAAGCTGCTGCCAATCATTTAAATGATAAAGGGAAGGAATGTTTGACTTAATTATTGAATTGTCATCACTTATGCCAATGTGTTATTTATTTCTGTAATTTATTCGATCATCGGTACTTTTATTTGATCTTTTAAAATTCTAATTAACCTGTAATTTTAATTTAAAATAAAATAATATATCAAGAGATTATTTACAAAATTTTAGTTTGATCTAATAATTGAATTGAAAATTATATTTAATATCATAAAATAGGGTAGTTTGAAATTTCATGCTAAAATCCGATTTTGTGTACCATTTTATTTACTTAAACTTTCAAAATTTTCAAAATAATTCATTGTAGGCTTCCATCTATAATCACAATAAAATCTTTCCTTATAGTTTTCACCATTTTCTGTCAAAATAATGCAATTGTACATAGGGCTTTTACTAGTGATTAACGTCTTTCGCGCGTAAAATCATCTATTATTTTATTTAGAATTCCCTTCTATTTTTCTAAATACTTTCTCTCCAAATTTATTAAAAAAATTTCATTTAAAATAATTATTTTACCCAATCGAGAAGTTTACGTAATTTATCACTTGTTAACATTTCGCATACATATTTTATATACCATGGGAATATTCTTGTTGGCGTTTACCGATGAATTTAGCGATGGAAAATTTGTTTGGTAAATATCACCGTAATATATCAAAAGAAAAATTATATTAGTATTTCTATTTGTATTTATCAATTTTATGACAGTGATTTAAGTTAATTCGATGAGGTATTCATCCCATATCAAAATAATTTCCCTCCTAATTTATCATTTTTGTGTTAGAACTTAGAACCACAAAACAACAAGTATTTCCTAGTTTACAAGCGATTTAAGCCTTGAATTGGTATCATAGTGGTGTAACCATTTCATGGGAGTAACACATGAGAAGCAACGACGGAGAGGACGAGTACAGACAAATCACTCGATGATTACATCTTTAAATTACACTGAGAAAGCTAACAGGCGGCGGAGCCATGCATCAATCAGATAGATAGCCACCATTACTTAACAGAACCAGAGGGCGTCGTCAGCAGTTCTTGTATATGCACAAGTTGCTATTAACTAATATTTGTCACTAAGCTCAAGAGGAAGCACAATCAATGAATATAATAGTCCTAGGTTATCCAATTGATTGAGTTGATGCCTCGCATCACGCCGATTAAACTGATTCCCTCTAGCAAGATATTGTTTATAGGCAAAAGCATGTAGGTCTTTATGAAGTGTCTTTTGCCTTTACATGTAGTGCACACGTTTCCTTGCTCCTCCTAGCAGCAAATCACAATCATGACTAGCATAAAGTTACGTGTCAACATGGGGCCACTTGCCCCCATGTAAACGAAATGCGCTCCACTTTTTCTTCTAGGAGATGGACAGAATTGATGCCTTTCTGATCCATGGATGTGCAGCTCGCCTATTTTCTTGAAAGGGAATGAATTTTGTATTGACAGATCTTGTGACATCATGAATGTTCATCCTTGTAAGCAGTTTTGTGGTCCAATAACTTTGTCACGATGACCAGAGGTTGAGGTCAGAGGTTGAAAGATTGGTTAAATAAATAAATAGAAAAAAAAAGGGAAAATGAATGGGGATCCAAGTCACATGGGACAGAGGGAATAAAGAGAAAAACATGATAATCTAGCCATATGACCAACGGCTAGACTCGATCATGTTTGAGCCTAGCAAGCATCGTCTGCCTCGTGCTTTAGGATCAGAAGGGGTTAGGTAATATGTAAGCTCTAAATTCGGTGTAGTTTAATTGACTCTAGAAAGGGCAAATCCCAAAAAGGTAAGGTAATTCGGTACAATCTCAACAATCCATTTACAATGGAAAGTGAGCATGTACGTAGAGGAAAAACTAAGAAAAAAATGAAAGAAAAACTAGTAATTTTGGTGTTTGAATCCTGGTACGTACGAGAAGTAAAACATCATAATAAAGAAGTTTTGCGTTTGTATAGGCTGTCTCAGTCCCACAGACGAAGAGAAGAGAAGATTTTAGTACTATATATATATATATATATATATATTGGCTGCTCAGAAAACTAGCAAGCAACACACTTAACAAACATATGCTCTTTTACTGTATTAATAACTGTACATGTAAAGACAATTGCTGTGTGGTAGTGTAGTATTGATTTCGTCGCTTGAAAAGAATTTTGGTTGTTTTGATTTGAGGGTAATTTTATCTTTTAAAAAAATGTAATTTTATCTTTTAAGAAAATTAATTTGTCAACAAAGGATTGCTAGGTGTTACTTTTATCTTTTTAGTTTTCTCAAAACATTATAATTACTTATTTACTCCCAAACTCATCAAAAAACAATAAATTGATGGGCAAGAGTGTTTAAGCCTTCATATTTTTTGCAAGATTATGAAAGGACCTTTCTACCTTTACATTAAAAAAAAATAAGAAAAGAGTTTAGGGACGACTTCTTCTTTTCACGTTAGTTTTTTTATGAGCGCTGGAATCACAAGAGGTACTTTGGACTTTTCGCTCTGATTAATTAATTTTTAAATCGAAGAACAATTGGTGTGTAGGAAGCGTCCGTGATCTTATGGCGGTGGGTGAGGTGTATTCTCGTGGCCAAATATGCTATTATGCGGTGTCAACAGAAGCGTCGCCTTGCCCTTTTTCTAATGGTGCAACGCGTGGTGGTGGTCGATGGATGGTCTTCTGTCGGTGATTTTTTTTTTTTTGCTTCTTGATTCTGTCTCTCCCATAAAAAATGCACAATTGTCCTCTTTTCTTTTTGTTTCTCAATTTTAGTTCTTAAGTTTTTTATTGTTTATTTTAGTCATTAGTCATTTTGGAAAAATTTTTTATGTTTTCAATTTCATCTTTGAATTACAATTTGTCATGGATTATTGTTTCTAATTTCATCTTTATTCTTTTGATTTCTGGGTTTTTTTCCATGACTCTTTTTTAAAAGTTTTGTTATTTTTAATTTTATCTTTCAATTAAAGTTTATGTTATTTTTTTTCAATTTAACCCTTATTCTTTTGATAAAGTTTTTTTCTTTTCAATTTAACACTCTAATGTTAATTTTTTTGATGCCCTCTAATTTAATTTTTTATTTTGATTGTTTAACTTTTGATGCCCTCAATCTTTTAGTTACAGGTTTTTATGTTACAAATTTTTTTCTCGGTTTTATCCTTTGATGTTTAATTTGATAGGGATTGGGTTTCATAGTTTTTTCATTTGTCGTACTTCTAATCTAATGATATAAGTCATGAGTTTAAAAAGTTGGTATGATTAGAGACTGTTTTTTTTTTCCCCATTTGTTTATAGTAGTTTTATCATTCTATATTATTATTTTTCAAAAAAATTGGTTTTGTAGTTATTTTTAAATTGTTTTCTATTGGTTTACTTAGAATAGTTAATTAATGTGATAAACTTGGCAATTTGAAAAAAATATAACATATAGAGAGCAATATATATAAGTCGCTCTTTTAATTATGAAAAGAAAAATTTAATCTCCGAGATTCAACAAATTTATTATTATTATTATTTTTGACAAACTCAACACTTTGACCTACGGAGGGTGAAGGAGCTAAAGATCTTGTTTCTTTTTTTCTTTCGGTAACATGATGAAATACAGCTGTCAATATAGATTGAAGGAATTGTCAATTACCTCTTATTTTTTTCTCGTTGTAAATATGATGTTGCACCTCACAATTAGTAGTTAGAACAAGTGCGAAGCTAGAAAATTTGTTGTTACATTAAAAAACTATACATTTATTTTATACAATATGTATATCTCAATAAATATTTATATAAATATCCTAAATAATATCTTATAACTTAGATATTTATATTAAATATCTTAAATATTTTTTAGACATTTATTCTAAAAAAATCTATATAAAACAAAACTTCATTTCCCTAGACAAGAAGTTAAGAGGTCAAAAAGTCAGAGCTCATCTCTCTAAGATTTTATTTCTCTATGGAACACAAGTCAAGCACAATACAGGTCTAATACAAAATTTAAATAAGATTAAAAAAACATTTAATTTAATATAATATTTATTTTTCTCGTTACATGTACAAATACTATATTAATTTTAGCATCAAAGTATTTTTTTTACAGATGTTGCCAGGCCTAAACTCTCTAGATACAGTTTTATCAGCGTCTTCAATTTCTTTACTGAGCTTTTTTCCTAGGATCACCAGAATATATTAAGATCGAACAATTATTAAAACATATAAAAAATGAATTTAAAAATTATATATTAAGGACTGAATTGTAAGTTATTGTGTCAAGCCTGTGGAGAGTCCTCCGAACTAAAAATTGACTCGTAAGTCTGTCAACATATATAGGTGAATTTACTCACAAAGATCGTTGTAGCTTATAAATGGAATTAAAATGTCACCAATCTTAAACTTGTCGAATTGAAAAAGAAAAGAAAAAGATGTCGTCAAGAACACCTATTCATCTTTAAATGATCGTGCTAGGGCCACAAAAAAAAAAGACAGGTGGCTGGGTCTAAATTGAAAAGCAAACTACGGCATTTGAAAAGCTAAGTGTGGTAAGAAAGAATCCAAAAATCATTGGAGAAAGCAGCATCAGATATCTGGGGTCACATCCCTCTGCGTTCGTCCCCACAGTCCACATGGAATGCTTGTCTAATCCTGGGTATCTTCCTATATAGTATTTGGTTATTTACCCATCCTCAGAACCTTGGAATCGGCTTTATATAAAGGAAAATTCAGTTCTTACCAATCTTAAAAGCCGCTACTCCACCATATATTTGTCATTTTCTTTTTGGGAGATCTTACAGATTGCTTAGCTAGAAAAAGATAGATCTTGCCAGTTCCTTTCTGGACACCTGTGTGTAGAAGCTGGGGGCATGTGTGGATCAGTCCTTGGAATATTTTTTATATTCTGGCACGGACTGCGGATTAACTTGGATTTCCAGCTGATTTATTCAATATTTCGAGTCCAATCAAATCATTTCTTTTGCTAACATGTAGTGCTTCGGGTCTATATCCTTCCAATATAAATTACACACACACACACAAACACAATCAACTTGATATAATCGGATTCATGAGCTTAGTTAGTAGCCCATATGATCTCAGAAGTTACCCTCAAACCAAAGAATCATCTTCGTGGGTTGATCAATTATCTAACCCCTCCTTGAACTCCATCTCTCTCTAGCTATATGTATACCCTTTCCTCTCTTCGTCCGTATATTCACAGCAAATTCACACACACAAAGTTTCTTGTGATCCAGCTCGTTCTCGGTCTGTATTTTTTTTTTTTTTTCATTTTAACGTGCTCCGACAATTGAAGTCCAAGGTATGTGTATGTCGAGAATATTGAAGAGGTATGATACTGTTGTTGGCCATCAGTTTGTGAGTTACATCTGTTTTTACCTTTCATTCTTGTTTTTTTTTTTTTTTTTTGGCCTTTGATTTAACCACTAGAGGGTCTATCCTATTTAGCTCCACAATGATTAATTCGGGTGGATTTGTTTGCCTTAATTACCGGGCCATTCATATTCATTCCTTTTCTTTACTCTTACTTCATGGGTTATTACCTTTTAGGGTTAGGGTTGGTCCATTCATACTCGTGAAAGATCTGATCAAGATTACCAGTCTATATTGGCCGATGCGGCAGCATCAAGATTCACAAACTTTAAGGCTTGAGTGGGGGCGGTACACGGTCACCTCCTTTACTCGAAAGGTTCCTTTCTGATGGGAATCTTGATGATGCTGCATCGGCAAATAAATGACTATTCTTCTTAATTTACTGTTGCATACCAAACATGTACAACGAGCTCTGCAATTTGATCAAAGGTGGAGTGTAAGTTAATTATCTAACCAAAACCATGAAGGTAATGGTTCTTTAACATATCTCAAGCTACTATTTAATTGTGCTTGTTGAATGAATAAATTGTGTGAATATTTTAATTATCATATCCTTCGGTAGTTTTCACTTGCCTACTTAATTTCCAAGGTTGGTGATTGATTGTGTTGTCAACTAAGTGAGGTTTCGTTGTCTGGTGTTGCTACAGATCACTTTTATGAATTAATGAAAGATAAGAATGATCATTAGACGACTAGCTAGTCCTCCCTTTTCATTTTTAGGTGCGGTGTTTCTGTCAAACCTCAGCTTAGTTTTAAGAAATTCACTGATTATTCTGCACTTTTATGGCATCAAAACGGCAGCCGGAAACCTTCTGTACATAGAAGGTTCTCAAAGGACTGTGAATTTTTGTAATCTAAATTCATTTATTTATCATAATTCTGGTAGTTCGATCTCTAAAGTTATTAAGCTCTCTCTTTCTTTTCTGGATTCATAGGAGAGCATATAGCTCCAGGATCACTTCTTTCTTTTAAAATGTTGTCTTGAGGTTATATTTATGCAGCAGCTTTTCCTTAAAACTGAGTTTTCCTTCTTATTTTTTTTTATTTATTATTTTTATAATAAAAAACGTTGATTTTCAGGTCATATTTATGTAATAGCTTTTCCTTATAGCGATTACTACAAGGTGGTGGGTTAGCCTTTTCGTTAATTAGTTGAATGGTTCCTCAGCACTTGTTTTGTATTTTCTTTATAAATTGCTAGGAAAATGAATATTCCTTTTATATATAATCGTAATTATCTTATTCTCCCCCCCCCCCCCCCCCGAGCTTCTATTTTTTGACCCGTTTTCTTATGACGTCTCATGCGTGTAAGATCCTAGTAGCATTTTAGAACAAGAAAAGAAATTTTTATTTGAAATGATTGTTGGTTTGACAAAAATTAAGGACTGGGAGATGAATATCTACTGTGAGTCTATGACTATATGTGATGCCTATATCCTATATATCTCAGGATTATGAAGAGATTGAATAAAATAAAATAAAAATGTTAATGAAACTATGTATGATAAAGAATTTATTTTAGATAATAAAGTCCAACTCAATACTGTTGTGCTGATATATACACTTCATATGAGCTCGTGAACCTGTCTCACTAATCAATACGGAGGATTTAGATTTGCTGAAAAATATAGATCAAGGGCTCCACCGCCCGATGTATATCTTTCCGTCGTTCTTTCTTTTTTATAATCATGCAAGGATTAATTGCCCTATGAATTAGCTAGCTAGGTACACCCAAATAATTAAATTGATATCAAACTGGCTGCGAGTGCGTTAGCCTTTTATTCTGGGCGAGTTTTAAATTGTATTACTTGTAAAAAATATTAAATTAATAATTTTTAAAAGATTGTGATACATTGATATCAAAATATGTAAATATTTTTTAAAATATATTTTTAAATAAAAAAACATTTTAAAAAGAATAACATCAAACACAGTACTAACATATTTGCATGTTTTGATCATTGCTCAATCTGTAATTTGTCTTCTAGGTGGCTCGCCTTTGGTCTCTGTTAGGTATGTTGCCATTACATGTGCAACAAATGGTGGCTACAACCATTGACTTTGGTAGCCACCATTGTTGAAGAAGAGAAGAAGTTGGCAGCAGTCTTTGTTGAAGAAGAGATGTGTTTGGCAGCCACCATTGATGACAAAGGAGCAAGAGAAGCTGCCATGAATGCCTATAAATAGAGGCATACATTAGAGAGCAAAATGAGAGAGCAAAGTGAGAGGAAAGTAGAGCCAAAGATGTGAGAAATATAAGAGAGAGTGGGCTGCCAAGGGCAGCCAGCAGTAGCTGCCATTGCAGCACTGAGAAGAGAGAAATAGAGTGAGGTTGAGAGTTGCCAAAGAGGGGATGATTCCTCCTCCTCTATTGTTGTAAATCTTGTTCTCTCCCTATATAATCAAATGGCTTCTCCCGTGGATGTAGGCGGTTTGCCGAACCACGTTAAATATTGTGTCAGTGTGCTTAGCCTCCTATGAGTAAATATCAGTACATCACCGATCGGAATTCCCTACAATTGGTATCAGAGCATATGGTTTAAGTGGTGTTTGATTTTTTGCTCAAAAATAAAAGTTGTCAAAATGGTGTTTTGACCATCCCACTGTGTAGAGGAGGAAGAGACGAAGCCACTGGTGAAAATCGCGTCAAAATCAGACGTCGGACATGGTCGCACTCTCCATTACTCTCCGGCAAGGCGTTTGCCAACGCGCACAGACGCGCCCCACGCGTGCCACGCGTCTTCTTCACCCGGATGAGTTGACCCAACCCGAATACCAGTTGACCCGACCCATGTGAACAGTAGACATGAACAGTGACGTATCATGAACAGTATCATACAAATGATGACATCACCCTGATGTAACGATGACATCAGCATTGAATTGACCCAGTCAACATACATGTCAGCATAGTGGGACCCATCTGCCACGTCATCAGCCGTGAGCCGAGCCGAGCCGAGCCGCGAGTCGAGGGAAAGGGTTCTGTGCAGCAGAATCTACGTGCAACCGGATCTGATATTGAATCTGAGTTGTTGATCAGGCCAGAATTGTTTTGATCAAATCTTAGCCGTCTGAAGTGCGATTTGGACGATTCAAGACATGTTTCCAGCTAATTTGATCATTCCGGATGCAATGGTACAGTCCGATCATTGAGATTCGAGACCAAAAATGGCAGTGGTGAATTATTAAAGAGAGATTGCCCAATCAGGAGGCATCTGATGGTCATCATAGTGGTCGATGGAGATGATGAAGAAGAAGGTGCATATGTTTACCCAATTACATGTGCTGAAATGTTAAGTGGGGAATGTAATGCCTTGATGGAAGGCAAAATTGGGACACTCTAGACACCCGGTTATGTGGACAATTAGAGGTGAAGAGTGAAAATTGATGAAGACCAATCTTGATGAATCTAAGCACTGGTAGTCTCGCCAGATGTTGAGAAATCAGGTATAAAACCAGGATATCCCAGATCACTTGTAAAGGAAAACCGCAACAAAGCTAGCAAATGGTTGTATATACAAAAAGGCAGTACGGTGGATAGATACGTTCTAAGAAGTTCTGTCTAGGAGATTGGATTTTAAGCGGGACCAGTGTGACCCCTCCAAATCTTTCCTGGAAACTTGCTTAGTTGAAGGATCATCCACACAATACTATTTTTGTATATGTAACAGTTTGTAATGAAACTGTTGAAGACTAGCAAGATGACAGCTTAAAGGAATAGTTGGGTTCCATATGTTCAAGGATCTAATGGAGTGGTGATTTCTCCAAAGAAGTTAGATTTGGTGACTGTGATTTCTCGAAGGGAGAATTG
This sequence comes from Populus tomentosa, assembly GCA_018804465.1. Classification (NCBI taxonomy): domain Eukaryota; kingdom Viridiplantae; phylum Streptophyta; class Magnoliopsida; order Malpighiales; family Salicaceae; genus Populus; species Populus tomentosa. The sequence goes on from CM031985.1 coordinate 3,209,052, forward strand.
ATGAAGACCCTGATAATGGAAGAGAAATACAGCAAGGGGATAAAGACTGGCACCCTATTTTAACTTGGATAAATGTTGTGACAGGATGAGCTGCTGTCAAACATAAAAGCAAAGAATAGGGAGAAATCTGGAGAACCAGAATTGCACGAGAGCACACGGAGATTGTGCAGGAGTACCCGTAGGATCCAACGAGGTATTGTAATGAGATAATAGGTGCAAGGAGAAGAAGAGTTCCCAGATGAAGCTCAGAGCAGAGACTGTGTGAAAAAGTTATACAACAAGAAGTCTCTTGTGCTCTTGATAAAGACAATAAGTGAGGACCTTTCCAATGCATGCAAGGATGGAAAGATGAGCTGTTGCAGAAGCACCGAATTAAGGGGGTGCGACAGCCTATGATGAAAGGCGAAGACACCAAAGAGAGTTGGTGTGGGTGGAGCTATCAAGCAGAAAGGGATAGAAGCTCCAAACATAGAAAATGAGATGGAAAACTGTGAAGAGTGCACCGCAACTTTCTCTTTCTATGTGATTAGTGTGCTTAGCCTCCTATTGTGTCAGTGTGCTTAGCCTCCTATGAGTAAATATCAGTACATCACCGATCGGAATTCCCTACAGTCTCCTCATGCGCTTGATGAACTTGTCTGATTTATCGGGGGGGAAAGGAACAATGACTGCAATTATTATCTATTTTAGAGATCATTTAGTTCTTATGGTGGTGGCGCTAAGTACAGATGAGTGAGTTTTCAATCTCCGGTGATATTACAACGAAGGAAGGGAGTAGGAAAAGCAAGTAAAGGAAGGTACCATGTATATGCTTAGTTTTGTTTTATTTGAACTTATTGATGGAAAATGTAAACCTAGATTCATTGCTAAAGATCAATGGTAACACAGATGATAATTTGAGTCATTCATGGAGTTGCTAGCCTAGCTTGTGGCAGCCACGTACCGATCTCTACATTACTGATATAGCCGTTGACGATGATAGATTCAGACTCTTTAGTCGAAAGGATGGCATTAAGAGAAGATGGAGAAGAGATATTAGCTCATTACTGATCTGACTTTTCATCAGTTAATTAGTTTTGGAAGTAAAAAGAACAGAAAATCTAGATGAAATATAAAATTGAAAAGCACCACTCAATTTACGCTCTCAATCTCTCACAATCCTTTCATATTGGTTGGATTTGAAAATAATCTAATGATGGATCCATCAGTTCCTTCCTTTCGGATGCCCTAAGTAGGAAAATAGGCACCTTGTTTATTCCTCTAATACATTCTTTATTATCTATCGATTGATCCTCTCTTCTTTTGATTCAAACGCATAGTGTTGCAAGGAAATAATTTATATCAGGCATTACTAGATTTAACAGTTTTATCGATGAAAATTTTTATCAATATTTACATTAACAATTTATTTATGATTATTTTTCAATACAATTTTAGACAAAAAAATATTTATCGGGTCAATTCTATTGATAATGTTATATATCTACAAAACTTACACTTTATCATATTTTTTTTTCATTACAAATCTCTCATTACACATCATAAAAATAATCATGTTAGTATTTATTGATAGATTTAATGATAAAAAATCGGTCAGTAAATTCACTATAATATACCAATAAAAATTTTTGGTTGGTTTTCCGTTTATATTTGTTAATTTTCTTACAGGAAGCTATATTTATCCTGTTTAAGATTATAGTTCATGCAAAGGGGTTGCATGAGTGATGGATAGCTGCATCTTCTTATTGTGTTTTTGTTTTGATAGATAAGACAATTCATAATTAAACACCATGGATGATTCAAGATGAACTACCAAGACGAGAGATAGGAACATCAAGCTGGGCCAATACAATACCGACAAGAACAATCTCGGAGCAACCAGGATAGTTAGAAACAGAAGACAAACCAACAACGAAAACTAAAAGCAAACATAACCCTAGCTAATAATGCAACTAGAAAACATTAATTATAAACCCTATTCTGACATCAAATGAGAAACCACAAACAGTAGCTTGTGAAACCTCAACCATATTTTTAGATAGAGATTCCAGCTAAAAAGCCCCACAGTCTGATCTTCACGAGTCTCAAAGAAAATTAGTCTTCACATTAGTACGTAGGAAGACCAGGATTAGCTAGAAAAGCTAACGAAAAACGCTGTCTGCAACTAGCCATGAATGACAGAAACCCAATAATCAAAATGCAATTAGCTTCCTCAATACAATGGAGTTTTTGCATGGATAAATACTTGAGTAGCAAATTGCAATGCATTTTGACGAAGACAAATGCATATATATATAGTCTTCCAGAAAATAATAATAATAATAATAATAATAAAGACTTGATATCAACGTACACCTGGTGATAGAATGTAACAAAATTATTAGCTAAAGTTTCTTGATCGAAGGAAATTGAGTGATTGAGAATATCTAGTATTTCATGGTTTGTAAGTTTTTAAAATTAACTTAATTTTTGAAGGTTGGTTCAGGATTGTTTTAGTTTTTTTATTGCTTTTTTAAGTTATTGTTTAATATTTATTTAATTTGATATTGGACTCTATTTTTTTCTACTTTCTACATCTTTTTTTCAAGTTGGTTATTTCAAGTCTTTATATATGTTTTTTTTTTGTTAAATTTATTTTATTTAAATACATTTATGCTTGAATTAAATAGAATTAATTGACTAGATATAGACGTATACTCCTTCCTTTTGTTTTGTTCAATTTCTTTTTTCAGGGTGTTGCTCTACCCGCCCATGCAATTTCTTTCGACAATGTCTTGCAACTTTTTTTTGACAAGGTTTGAATCATCTCAACAAATTTTTTTTTTATTATGAATGATGTTTACAGTGAACTGCTGATGTGTCTGCAATAATCTTTTTTTCTGCTCCTTATATATATGAGATTGATAGATTGTTTGTTTTAGTTAATTATTATCAAATATTATTTTAATTATTTATTTGTTATTGTTATCAACACTTTAAATCAGATTATTAAATTATATAATATTATTGGATCCAGTTAAGTTAACGATGCTAATATCAAGTTTTCCTTGCTTATTTAAAAATACTACCATTACCTGAGTATTATCTTTATATGTTAAAAAAAATTAAACCGGCCCGCGAGGGACGTAGCAGCATGGGTCACCGTATAGTTATATAATAATTGATATTGCTGACACTAGTTTCTCGCCTCTCTCTAGGTAAAATTAAGCGTTTGAAACTCAACCTAGTGTGTTTAAAATGTGCCAAATTGTAAATAATATCTTCGAACATGCAAATAATAATATGTAACCTTTCATGGGTTTTCCCAAATTGTAAATAAATATGATTACTCCAGCTCTATTGTAATGTTAACTTCACCAATTTCGCGATTTTTGTTTGCTTTTCAATCTGAACAGAGTTCAAAAATTGAAGTGTAAAAACCAGTTTCCTTTTTTACTTGACATTTCCTTCAATACATGTATTTATTATAGAGAGGGAAGAATATTTCCAATCTACTCCAATTAAGTCACACGACAAACAATATCTCAATTTTAGTTAAACAAATATAAGGAGCTTAATCAATATTTTTAAAAAAATAAATAAATGGTTTATCGGATATGGCATGGGCTATTAATCTTCGATGAAATTTAGTAGAATTTTCATGCATTATGCTATTTGAATTTAATTTAATTTTGCATGAGCTTATCTTATGGGCTCATGTTGAAATTATATCTGAATTGTGATAGCTTGAAGCATCAACAAGTCCATGTTGTGGGCCCGAATCCCAAAACAAATTGGTGTCAAAGACCAGATAGTCATTCTATTCTCATGAGCTAGAGCCTAAACGCACCAAGTATTAGGTTGGCCTTTTAGTGTCAAGCAAAGTTATTAAACCTGGGTTCAGTTATGGATTATATAGGATTTAAGTTTATTGGTTTAATTTTTTTAAAAATAAAATTAAAATAATATTATTTTAATATTTTTAAATTAAACCAAGTTTTAATTTAGTTTTGATTAGATTATAAATTAACTCAATAGATCAACTAACTCTACTTCAAATTAATTTTTTTTTTAAAATCTAGAAGGAGTCAATCAGGTTGACTCATCAGATTGAGTTGTAGTCTTAGGTGAAGAATAAATTTACATCAATTTACTTATCTTAGCATTGTGCTTATAAACTCATTTTTACATGTATATAAAAAAAACTAAAGATGAAGGAAAAAACATTGTGATTATAAACTCATTTTGTTATTCACTATAATAGTAAAATGACATATTTGCCTTGTCAAAAAAAAAAAACAATTGTCTTAGACTTAAGGACATTTTGATATTTTTATATAGCACAATAGCTTTTAAAGCTTTGTTCAGGATTTAATTGTTTTTTTAACTTTTTTGAATACATTAAATGACTTAATGTACTCTCCAAATCAGATATTTTAAAACTAGTTAAGAGAGGTATTTTGATCTTTTTATTTTTTAAATATAATAAAATGATAAATTTTCCCATGGAATGAAACAAGATTAAGCCATGCATACAAAGGCATTTTGATTTTTTCATATAGGCATATTTATGAATTTCATAATCATCGAGGGCACTTTCAACTTTTTAGTTTTATAAATTATTATTTTTAATCTAAAAAGATATTGGCACATTAGAGGCGTTTGAGCACTTTCAACAGTGTGTGTGACGTTTCTTGGTAGTCAAAATTGTCCTTTTGCCATATTGTTTGATCCGTCGTTGCGTTCTTTTCCTGGTGGTGAGGTGTGTGTTAGTGAAGATGACGTCGTAGTTTGTTAGCGGTGGACCTTTTTTTATTATTATTTTATCTCTCTTTTCTTAAAAATTACAGGTTGGTTCTCTTTATTTTTACTATTTCAAATTAAGTTCTTATTCTTATTCTTTTTATTTCTGATTTTTGTTCTTGGCTCTTTTATAACACTTTTATTTATTTTCAATTTCATTTTTCAATTCCAATTTATCATATATTATTTTTTTCAATTTGGTCCATTTTTTTATTTTTTTTCCTTAACCATTTTATATAAGTTTTATTGGTTTTAAATTTCATTCTTCAATCCAAATTTATGGTATATTATTTTTTATAATTTGATCCTGGTTCTTTTTATTTTTTTCGTATCCTTTTGTCAATATTTTTATTCTTTTCAATTTAACTCTCAAATTGAAAACTTGTTGTTCCTCTTTAAGTTATTTTTATTTTGAATAATCTTTGTCTAATTTTTTATTCCACTTTAGTCCTTCAATGTTTCATTTCTTGAGGATTGGGCTTCGCAGTTTTTCAATGTATGGTGCTTTCAGTTTGATGACCCGAGTTATAGGTTTGAAAAGTTAACAGGGGTTGACATCTTTTTTTGGCTTATTTTCTTTTTTGATGTCGTCATTCGACATCAAATTTATTTTTTTAAAAATAGTTTTATATTTTTCTTTAATTTTTTTCTATCAAATTATCTAAATCTTATGATCTAGGATGCAAGTTTGAAAGGTTAATCTAAACTGACTCATCACTTAATCTCTATATAACATGCCTATCATATTAGCTCGTTTTGACTCGTGCTGGTTTTTATCACTTTGTTAATCTATTTTGTCATTCTCTATTTAATTGGCTAAGAATTGAGTAAAATTATTTTTTTCTTTATTTGATAAAGATTTTTTCTCCAGGTTATCATGTTCTTTTTATATATATATATATATATATATATATTAATATTTGTTTTTTTATGTGAATCAATCAACTTTTTTATCTAAATAATTTACAATAAAAATAGTAAGGCCCATGACATAGCACGGGCCCGCCTAGTATATGTTTGCCTGTTAGTACACTGTAGTTAGCGAGAGACATGAGCCAAATCCAAACGCTATCTTTCACTTGTGTAGGGATGGCGTGAAACAATACCCGTTTAAAACCGATTTTAATAGATTAGCCTGAAACGTACATGTTTAAACCGATTCAGAATGTGGGTGTTTTTTTTTTTTTTGTTAAAAAGCATTTTAATTTGTGTTAAAAAAAATTTTAAATAAAAAAAATATTATTTTAATATATTTCTAAATAAAAAATACTAATAATTTTAAACACTACACATGAGATATTTTATGAATCAGGTACGTTTAAGTATTTAAAATTCATATCCTTTGAGCAAATAAGTTAAGTATATATAATGGTTTTGGGATCTGAAATGAGTATGAATAATACCAAAATGTCCCGTGAATATCAATAACCATTCTTAGTTTTGTGTTTCAATATTATAGGTATGTACGTCAATGTAGCCAATAATATAGATTGTGAAAGACCCTCTATTCTTTTGTTTTTTAAAAAAATAATAATAATGAACCATTCAAAAGGGTTTTTGTTTTTGTATTTATAACCGTGTTTTAAAAATGTGTTAGGCTTGGAAAAAATATTAAATTAATATGTTTTAGTATATTATGATTTTGATATGTTAATGTAAAAATTTAAAATAATAATAATAACAATGGACCATTCACAAGGGTATTTGTTTTTGTGTTTATAATTGTGTTTGAGTGTGTTTTAAAAGTGTATTGGGTTGAAAAAACATCAAACTGATATTTTTTAAGTTTATTATAATTTTGATGTGTTGATATAAAAAAATAATGGACTATTAATAAAAATATTTGTTTTTACATTTATAATTATATTTGTATATGTTTTAAAAATATGTTGAGTTAAAAAAACATCAAGTTGATATTTTAATAATATATTATAATTTTAATATAATGATATAAAACATTTTATATGAAGATACCAACCCATATTGATACAAAACCATGGAAAGTTTGACTGTTGTTTTAATGGAGTGTACTTGTAGCATAATGGGGCACTGACCCCTTGTGAGCTCACATGTCTCCATGTGTGTCTCCCAAAATGTTCATGTTCTCAGGTCCACATGATTAAGTAACAAATTTGCTATGCCCAAAGAGTCTCAGAGAAGGGGAAGAAGGGGGAAAAAAGAAGGTGCATTGAATACCCAATAGAACATACCATGTGGCTAGATGTTGACTCCTCTATTCTATCTCTTTGACCACTCAAATCTTTATTCTAGATTAGAATTTATTTGTAATAAAAGATTAAAAAAAAAAATACACCAAACAAGACTAGTCATTACACTTTCTGATTTCACCTCTGTTTTTTTTTTTTTTTTTAATTTCCCTTTTACTTTTACATTAAGGTGAAATTGTGGTAGAGATTTATGGCTTTGAATTAGAGCTTGTCGATATCAGGCTGGAGGAAGGAGCGGTCTCTTTCATATGGTATTGTGTCATAAATCACATGCACAAAACATCGTCACTTGCACACATGATTCTGCTGATTGAAATATTATATCATGATGATTGAAACAATGTGTGAAGGTCACATGGAGATGGCATCACGAACCAGATTATTTTGTACGAACCTCACAGGCCACGCCCAGGATTGCTTGCATCGTTGAGTGCCGAGCCAGGTGGGTGGCATCTACATTTGTATTTGGGCACATATTGACCAGTCAAACAGTGACACAGCTCCTCTGTTCCCTTTTGGGATTTCAATTTAAAGGATATATTATTCAATACCCTCAGTATTAAAACACAGAGGTGTGTAGGATTATGCCAAACCTCATGTTTAAAGATCTCATAATAGCTTATTCAATTTGGAACGTATTTGAATCCAGTGTTTAACTAGCTATACTATACTTGTTTTTTTATATATAAAAATACTTAAACACAATATATTATATGAATCTAGTTAACTCGAGTTAATCAGTTAAATCTACGACTTGGATCATAAGGTCGTGATAATTCTAAAAAAATAAATAGAAAGAAACACATCATGATACTCAATTCTCAATCAATTCAATATTAACATACAAAATTAAAAATAAACATATTCAATTCAAAGGGGGCAAAAAACATACTCATGTTAATAAGGGTTAACCTGCTAAACACGCGATTTAGATTATGCATTCCATTGAATTCAAAAACTTTTTAGTTCCAAAATTATTTTTTATTTAATTATATGTCAACTAGGAGCATGAGACTTTTTTTATATCAAACAATAACTTTTTTTCAGAAAAAGAAAAAAATAGAGCTGGCACTAGAAAATTGGGCCTGTGGTTTTTTTTTTCTCCCAAAAATTCATTTTTCAACCTGTTATTGACTCAAAACATCTATGAAACACTATGGCTGCCTTCTCATTGTCAAATTTACTTTTATATGCAATTTAAAGATAAAAAGAATATTCAAGTAAAACTCCACTAATTAAATGGAACTCGTTGATATCAAAATCTCTCCTCTATCAAATGAAAGAATGGAAAAAACAATTAAAGTTTTAGATTAAAATTAAATTTTCTTAAAATTTTAAAAATTAAATGGATCTAATATTTATAATTTAAAAAATATAAGGACTACAAAATGTTTTGCCAAAATATTAAAAATACCACCTATTTTCTCAAGGTTTTTTTTTTTTTTATCTTGATTCTTTATCTTTTAATCTCATCGGTCCTCATAAATTAACTTAAATTGGTTTTCAATTGGTCCTATAATAGCTATATTAAAAAATAAAAGTTTTGAAACAAAAAATAATTTTACTTTAACAATCCACGATGTAATAATCAATCTATGTTTACAGTAATGTGGGCAAGAAGCTCGCCTTTTAGATAATAGTTCATGTAAAGTTAAATATAAAACCATGTTTTTAGTTTTGAATTAAACCATATCTCATTATAAATACAATCGTAAGATTCAATAAATTATGGTTCAAGTTTAATCGAATGTAAACATACGGTTTAATCAAACCAAATATATTAATTAAAGAAGAACTTATCAAAGAATTATTTCATCCTAAAATTTTAAATTATTAATGATGTTATAAAAATAATTTTATTTTATTTTTTAACACACTGTCTCGACTTAGAATATAATGATAAGTTTTAAACTTATAATTGTTTGATTTTCTTACTATTTTGACCTTAAAATTCAACCTATTAATTTAACCTAATCTTATATTGCTGCTGTTTTGAAAGACTGTAGCTTAATGACTTTCGAAAGGGGGAAGAAATACGCAATGATTACTTGTGAGAGAGTTATGGAATCAATAATTGATTAAGAGTGCATTTGATCATGGGTTAATCTGGCTTTAAATAATCTCTTACGAAGAACAATATTCTTGAAGTGTGGCGTCCACCGCCGGATGACGCAGAGCAGAAATCAATTTAAAAAATCACATGGCGAGTCTCAGAAGAGCACCATTGGTGAATTATTTATCTGTGGCAACTTCAAATTTCATTTGTTTTCTATTGAATAAAGATTTGATTAATTGAAGAACGTTGAGCTTCATTTCTACTGATCCAGAGGGTTGCATGTGCCTGTGAATCTAAAATTCCAAGGTTCACATTTAGAAATATGAAATGTCATTTTTTATTGTTTTAGAATTATTTTTTTTGTCCTTTACATTGTGATCTAACTTTATAGTTTGTGTTAGAAATTTTAAAGGTTGGATCGAGTTCGCTTCGGTTATTTTTAAAAATTTCATCTAAGATTATTGAGTTCATTAAAAAATATTAATTTTCTTTGTATTTTTTATGTTTTAGATTTTTTTATACATTCGATTTTTGTTTTTTATTTTGCCCTTTAATTTAATTGTTTTTTAATATTTAAGTTTTGGCAAGTTTTGACAACCTCACTTAATTTTATTATTATTTTATTTTTTAATTGTTTTTTTTCATGGATACTTTTTCAAAATTTTATTATTTTACATATTGATTCATGGAATTAAATTATCGTTATTTTTAGTTTTTTTATTATTATTACATGGAGTCGTTGCTTTTTTTTGCACTTCTAAAAATACAACGATAGTGTTTTGGCATTACTTTTTCAGCCGTAAAGAAATTAACCCAGCCCGCGCCGAAACACAGCCATCAATCTAGTCTAAACCAAATTAAGAAAAGAATCACAGGAGAAGGAAAGGAAAGAAGATTCTGCATCCAATGCATAATAAAAGATCCTTGAAGTCATTTTTTCGAAACAGTTTCCTTTCCTTCCAGAATGATTTTTATTTTCTGAAACAAACATGTTGTTTTTCGATGATTGCTGGGTTTCATAAAAACCAATTAAAATATGACCATATCAGGTTACACATTGACACTCTCGATGTTGAAAAAGGAGCCCCAGAAGGCACCAAACTTGCGGTGGGAAATCTGTGTCATTGTTAAAGTAAATTTATGATGGTGAAAGTTTTATTCCTGGTAGACAGAATTTCTACACGGCACAGTGACTCGGAATGAAGTTAATGCCAAAGCCAAAGAGAGAAAACAGGTGGATAGCAACAATGACTGTGACCTCAGGTCTTGCAAGGACAGCGTCACAGAAGCAAAGGAGCCCTACTTCAATGCAGATCGAACGCACTCCTGGTTTCACCACAGCTCATAAACACTTCAATTATTACACAGATCGAACCCTGTCCTTTGTGGAACAATGGGCACAACTCTCTTCGCTGAACCAGCTAATGTCTGTCTGCTGATGAGCTCTCCTCACTCGCTCCTTCTGCATGTATGGAGTACTGCTGTGTGATGAACTTTGAGTTTTCTTTTTTAAAAAATGAGGGACCATGATGGAGCACCGTAACACAGCAGTAGTGTCTCCAAAATAAACGATGGATCTCCAAGAGGAAGGAGGTGAAGGAATCAGGAGATCATGTGGTAAGAATAGAGACCATGAGACTTCAGAGAACCAGCCAATAAGATGATGCCATGAGAGCAAATAAAAAAAAATGGATACAATGTGACCAAATATACAAACCAGGCAGGAAATTTGAGCAGCAAACTGAACAATGGTTCACATCTTGAAGCCCAAGTTACTATTACTATATAAAATATCAGAGCCCCACCACAGTCCCAAGTCCCATCCTCGATCATTTATCTCCCTCTACCTCTCACACACTCAACTGTTTCTCACTCTCACAGACATATACAAACAAAGAAGTATCATATCATATTACTTGCTATTACTAGCTAGTCGCTACTAGTTTCCAAGATTTAGATGGCTGAGAAGTGGAAGCTATCGAAGAAAGAAGGTTCATCTTCTTTCACAAGAAGTTTCTCAACAAAGAGTTCATCTTCCAAGGCTCCTCTCTTGAGGAGCTCATCCCTTAAAATCTCTTCTCCAAAGTGTCCTCTTCCAAGGAGCTACTCTCAAAAAAGCCCTTCCATTTCACGTAAATGTAGTAGCTTAGCCAAGGAACAGAAGGCAAGGTTTTATATCATGAGGCGCTGTGTTGCCATGCTTGTTTGTTGGCACAAACACGGTGATTCTTGAAGGAGCGTGCAAAGAGATCGTGTAAGGGATTAAATGTATCTTCTTGGTTGCTTCTTCTTCCTTTTTTGCGTTTCCCTTTTTCTTTCTGAAAGATGGATGTTGGGTTTGATTGAACTCGTAAATTTTCTACCATCTGACCAAGAAGATATTGGTATCATAGAGAGTTAATATCAGTTGTAATTACAATTTGAAGAGAGCTAGAATTTTCAACTTTTTTTTGCAAGAGATCATACATCAAATATATATAATTCTCCAGAAACTCCAAATAACTTTCTTCATTCATTGATTTTTATTTTCTCTGCATGCATTCTTAGTCCTATTGGATCTCAATACTAGCAAGACTTGTTTTGCTCTGTTATTGGAGTTGTCTGATAGCAGTCTTATCTCATCTCTTTTCTGTTTCCGTTTTCCTCTCTGTTTTTTCTTGATGGGAGAGAGATTTATTTCAGCTGTTGGAACTGGCAGTAAGGTAGGACATTATTAGTTATTGGATCTGCATTGGGAGTGTCACTCATCTTTCAACCATTGATAAAAAAGAGTTCTGTAAAACGTAATACCAGCAAAACTGATCCTACTATGAACAACTTGCACACAGTTTGATTCTAAAGTAAAAATCTGGACTCTTTCCAAGCATCTCTCCCCACTAATGAGCACATAGCATCTAATTTTGTCATTTAAGCACTGAAAAATATCAAAAACCACAAATGGCTTGACATGACATGTGCCGCCTATTTGATCAACTTGAAGATAAGAACTTGTCATGATGGAGAAGGTATCTAAGCTCTTAGCTCCTCGAATTTCATCAAATATTTCAACAGTCACACTCTGGCTAGGATGCATCAAGCCATCTCAATCTATAATCCTAAAAAAAAACCTCATATGTGCAACTAGATGAGTCAATAAAACTCAAGCCCGTGTGCTATTGAGTGGGACGGAACATGTGAAAGTGATGCATTTTATTGGAGAAATTATGCAGTACACATGGTATCTGCATTATTAGTCACTGGAGAAACTGCCACCAGTCATTGTTTCCTCAGAAGAGCATTGGAAGAATTTATGGTAAAAAGCAAACAAAAAGAAAAGAAAGAGGTTGCATATTCTAACTTTCCAAAAATCAGTCGTGGAAGACAGAAGAAAAATGTTCTGCAGTCTTAAATTTGAGCAGAATCAAGCATTGCAAGCTTTTGTTTTTTGTCTAATAATTAAAAACCAGTGACTGTATGATAATATAATGTCATTTCTTCATTGCAACTGGCAGGGTTGAAATGGCATCAGATCAAGCAATAACATGGAAAAATACCACTTTATGATCAGAAAGCCATTGATACAAAATATTCCACCACGAGGTTATTTACATGTCACCTGCGATGAGAGCAGCGTCGGAAGTTGAAATGAAGCCGCAATATCCCTCTATCAAACGCGCTCTTGAATCCCTTTTTATGTCTCGTGTCCCAATCTCTGTCCACAAATTCGGAATGCCATGTCCTCAGAGGGTGGCCCTGCAAGAAACCTTAGAATGCAGGTCTCACCATTGATCCCATCATCCTGTTAATCAGGTCCGGTGAGAGATAGCAAACTTGTATCTTCGCACGATCTTTGGAGGTGGATTGTCGTGATCATAGTGAGTCCTCTTATATTTGTTCCATTCATATCCAGTGTGAAGAGCATCGAAATAGCTGGGCTTTCTCGGTCGGAACCTGTCGTCGTGCCACCATTCTACATGTGAATCCTGGTTCCCTTCTGTTGGCGTGGGCCTAGGAGTTTGTTTTATTTAGTTTCCTTTTCTTTAATTAATGTTAATAAGTCAACATTTATGTAAGATTAAGAATTTTTTTATGGAGGTGTCAAAACTTAAATTTTACTAGTTTTGAATCTAAAATTTAAAATTATCAAAGAAGAGCTAGAAATATTATTTTTTGCAGGCCCCGGGTCCTTCCACCCTCCCTTACCTCAACCCCTTCATCCATAAGATGTTTAATGCATGCTTTGATTAAAAATTTATTTCTTTTTATGTTTTATATATATATATATATATATATATATATATATATATATATATATATATTAAAAGCAATCATTATCAACTCTAAATCCTTCAAACATGGAGCATGATATTAGAGTCGACCCTGCCCTTTGAACATGTTTTTTAAAGCATCTATTTATCCTTTTTCTCAAGATGTATCAACTATCAAGCGGTTTCTCATTGATCAACCTTTTTTTATTATTTTTTTTAGATAGGAAAAAAATGATTTGACTAGCGGCCTAGATGAGCTTATTTTTTTCTTAACTTTAAAAAAATGTTAAGAACAAATATGAAGGTGGTGGTATGCTGTACAATATATTTTGAAAAACACAACAACTAATTTAATTTAAAATCATACTCCCTTTGAAAAAAGGCATAAATTTAATAAAAATGATGAATTTAAAAATTTAAAATAGCCTAAATTATTTTCAAAATTAATAAAAAATAATGGAGTATAATCCTTTAATCCCCTCAAAAAATAGACAGTTCCCTCTACGCTTCAATTTCCACTAGCATAAAAAAGAAAAAAACAGTTCCTCTGAAAGGACGAACCTACTCATTAAACTCTCCCACTTTCCCTATCAATAAACAGTTGGATGATTCATTGTGTAACTTAATTAGTATCTCAGTGTATTTATTATTGTAGTAGTTCTAAAAAATTATTTAAAAAAATTATTTTTAATTGTAATTGATTTGATTAAAATATCTATTTTATTAAAATTATAATTTAAATTGTGGTTTAGTAAAAGGTATATTCAGGTGTTTTTTTAAATTATGATTGAAATTGATACTAATAATAAAACAACAAAAAATAATATATATTAATTTTTTTTTTTCAAATACATTTAGGTGCATTTAATTATTAATACATTGTAAGAATATTTATGCAAATTAGAACACTGGTTTTTTTACTGAACATAATTCATATACATGTATTTTACTTTAATGTACTGAACATAATTCATATACTGTAATGTACTTGTTATTTATTATTAGAGTACAAAAACAAGAGGAATTAAATTCATTTATATATTTCTTTAATTTACTTCACCATTCAATAAATTAATATTAGTATAAAAATAATTAATATAATTTTTTAAAAAAAAACAATGATTATCAAAAAGCAAATCCGTGTCTTTCTTGTTCACGGATCAAAAACCTCAAGTTTTGTGATCTACATCTCATCAAAAAATTCATTCAAGCTCGGAAAAAAAAGGGGGTCTGAGTTTGCTGGATTCATAGACAAAGGCATAGATGACGTGTCAAAAGTAAAAGTTTTTCATGCTCCAGCAAACGCTCATCGTTGAATTAAGGATATATACTGGACAAAATGAGGGAGAGAAGAGGGTTGTAAATTTCATCAATGAACAATTTTTATTTATGCTCCAATGAAGAGCAATGAACTCTGTAATATATTACAAAACCTCCAGTGAACTCGATGGTCAGCTCTTGAGAATGGCAAGCCAGAAATACAGAGAAATCCGATTGGAGTGCCGGCGGGCGACTAACAGGTTTTCAACGAAAACATTAGGAAAGCAGCAGTAGCAGCTGCAAAATTTTAAGTTAAAATTCGAAACCCAGAAGGAAAAATGATGATCATAGCATTGTTCAACACTTGGGAAGATCAGAAGGTGGAGGAGGGAGCTTCTGACTGGGAAGTGTTCCGTCCAAGACAATCCATGCCATCCTTAACCCCCAGCTCAAATGGACATCGAAGTGGCAGTGCATAAGCCATACTCCTGCATCACGACACATTAATAATGTTGATATGATCAAGAAAACATTAGTAGAATAAATGAAAACTCTCAAAATAACGGGATGAAAAAGGAAAGGGTGTGCTTCAATTTATTAATTTTTATTGCTGTCGTTGTTATTATTAAGAAATAGTGCTACGAACCTGGATTGTCTGCATGAAAACGAATTGCTACCCAGCCACCAGAAGGCACACCAACAGTGTTCCTTTCAACAGGATCAACAAGGTTAAAGTTCTTGGGGTCATTATTTGGATCAAAATTCCCAGCCCCTTCTCCAACAACATAGAAATTGAAGCCATGGAGATGGAGAGGGTGGCTCTCAGCACCCAAAATGCTAGTGCTCTGCATCACTACCTCCACGCTTGTGTTAAATGGGAGCACTACAACCTTGGTACCATTGGTCACAAAAGTATTATTTGGTGGGGTCCCTGTGTAGTTGAATGGATGGAGAGGAGAGCTTGGAAAATCAGAAGTGTAAACCCCGTTTGATTTCTTGAAAAAATAGGATTGAAGGAGTGCTGTTGAAGGGAGAGGCATGGAGATGTTGTTAACAGAAGCTGAAAACTTGGTGCCATTAGGCCCTTGACATGTCTGGTTTTTTGGGCACGGGCTGTTTCCCAGACCAACCGTGAAGAAAAATTTCTTGCCCACTGTTTGAGGGACATTAACCGGGAATTGAGAATTAGCCAAACTGCGAAGTTTTCTTGTGAAATTCGAGACGGCATTTGTAGCATTAATCAGAGGAAGGGTTGGTTTGAAAGTCGTCGAATTCGAAGAGGTTTCATACTCGAGTATCCCTGCAACAGTTGTGTTGTCAAATGTGCCTTGGCCAGTAAAATATGGTCTTGCTAACATGTAGAATGATGCATTGGGGGCAATGGGTTTGGTCTTCAGAAGAATATTTGTGGTCTGTCCTGGTGTGATAACCACAAGGTTGGTCTCAAAAGGCTTCACATAAGTTGCATCCACCTCAACAATGGTGAAGGTGTGGTTTGCAATGCTGAAAAAGAGCTCATCATTGAGTGCAACATTGACCAATCGGAGAAGATATGTCTTTCCCGGCTTCACCTTTAGCTTGTATGTATCTGCAGGTTATAAACATATAATACAAAAATAAATGTCCAGGCGCGTGCGCGTGCGTGTGTGTAATAAGCTTTCAAGTATCAATTGGGTGACCAAAAGAGCTACGATCACTTACTGTTTGCTGAGCAATTGTACAGTGGACCTGGAAGTCCATTAAAGGTGTAGGCTTCAGAGACATTTGGCCCCCCTCCTGTCTGTAAAGCCTGTCTAATCACTGCCTCAGGATCAGCGTTGAACCACTCTCCTGGTTATTCAATCAAATGCTTTTTTAATTAGCTTGTTTGACTTTGGAGAAGATAACAGTCGGAGAGTAAAATAACTGAATTATTTAGAATATTTGTAAAGATCAATCTAAGATTAATATAAAAAAATCAACTTGAGAAATTAACTCAGAATATTTGGTTAGAAAATTTTAAAAAAAGGTATATAATTACCCAACATGATAGTCACTTCCTTGTGGGGTTTGGCAAATGGGTAAGAAACGTTGCGCTTAGGGAAGATGATAAGAGGTCCATGGACAGAAGCTCTAAGCCATGAGAGGTGAGCATGCCAGAAGAGAGTTCCTCTTTGTCCTGTAATAGTGAAGTTGTACACATAAGTCTGGTTTGTTTGAATAGGGCATTGCGTGATGTATGCTGGCCCATCTGCCCATCCACTTTGAAGTTGTCGAATTCCATGCCTGTTCAATTCAATTCATCATTTCATCACCAAAAGTACACGTTAATGTTTACCACCAACACGAATCATATAGATATAGTTTAACTACATGTCTCTGTTAATCAATCCATGAAGAACAGTGCCATACAACAGAGAACTTGATCACTTTCATACCAATGGATGCTGATGTTATTTGGAACATGATTGACCACCTTCACCACTAAACGGTCACCTTCTCTGGCAACTACGCGAGGCCCCGGGAACTTCCCATTAACAGTCACCATGCTCTTAGTGTGGCACAACCGGGTGACATTTGTCAGTTTTATCTGAAAGAAAATTACAGGTAACAAATGTTACTTACATATATATGAACATGATGATAAGAAGCTAGCTAGCCAGACAAAAGCGTGTAATTAAATGCTTAGCTGAGTCTTAGCATGCTCAAAGTGTATACATATATATATACGTACGTTGAACTTGTAGTGCCTCGTGATGCCTGCATGCTTTGCACCGGCAGCCTCAGGAAAGGCCCAGAGGCAGCTCATAGCAAAGAGTAGAATTGTCAGAAGAATTCCTGGTGATGCAGGGACTGGAGCACCCATGCTTTACGTGCCAAAAGTGAAGTTAAATTGGCTACTATTGGTAGAAAGATGGATGGAGATAGGAGCTAGGTACTATTGGTGAAACTCAAAACTTTGCTTCTCTTACTGGGATTCTGTGATCATTAGACCCAGTGGAGGGTGTTTATATAGGCCTATAGCTTATAGTTAGAGTAGTAGTGTCTGGTTGATTAGGTAATCAGATGTCTAGGATAAGACAAAAGAGAGCGAGAGAGAGGGAGTTACCTACTGTCGGTTCATGTTTGATTTGGAGTGTAATCAAAGTCAATTAATTAGTTAATTTTATCTGTGCTTTAGCTTTAGTTTGAATGATATGGTGGACGATAGCCTCAAATTTTTAATTACATAAATATTTACCATTAGTGGTTAATCGAAAGAACTGTCAGCATGGCATTTATTTTCCTCCTTCGTAAGTAACCCTTTTTCATTGAAAGTTCTCGTGGAAAGTTTTTCTCAAAAACCTATAAACAATAAGTCGCATGCTTGTAAATGAAATTTGACTTATTATGCCCACGTTAAGTGATGAAATGTATCTTCCACCAAAAAAGCTGGAGAATATGAGGGATAGGAAAGATCATAGTCATTCCGAAACCTATGTTCCAAGGATTTATTGGGGGCCACGTAACTGTCAGTAAAAAAAGAAACCTCGATCTATCTTGTTCAGCTACAGAATTCAAAGATCAAACCGCTGGTTTGGATGACCGGGGCAATCAAAGAGATCCCATTTGCCGATGAACAGGTTGTTTTTTAGTCAATTTAACGTTCCATGCCAATGATTATATTCATAAGACTCTTGCTCACTGGGACTGTGGGACATGTACAGTGGTTGGTGATAACCTATGTGTCAACCACACTCACGCACTTGAAAAATCACACAGCCAAAGGAAGAGAAGGACATCTGAGCCACCTTTCTTCCAAGCAACAAAAGAATGATCGATATTAGAGATTCAGTTTGTTTAATATATATAGTTACTTCTTTCTGTAAAGAGAGCAAAGTAATATCTTTATCTTAAACATGAAGTTACAATTATATCGAATCAGAAGTAACTGATATATATTATGTAGGAGTTAACAGTCGAGGTGTGTGAAAGATTTTACTTTTGTATCAGTTTACAACATATATAATGAATTCGAGCTTGTAGGTGCACCAACTACGCTAGCTCCTTGTAGGATAATCCAATCTCCACATTTCTATATCTATAAGCAAGACATTATTTAGTCATGTGTCCAAGCTTTTTAGTCAATTTTTATTCAGTAAATCAAAAGATAGAAAGTTCATCAGATCATCAGTAACGTTTTATGCTTTCGGGGCGTATATATGCATGGGAGAATTGAGGCGTCCATTTTATGCGAATCACATGACATAGCCCCGACAATGTATCAACCAAAAACACTAATGTATGCTTAAAATCTTAGTAAACTCTAAGATATCTGCAGTGGAAAAATCATAAACAGGAATTGCCTGAAGTAATTAGAATGTTGTGTTTAATTAACGTTGTGCCTGCAAACAAAGGAAAGACGAACTCCCAGTCTGCAGCCACTTGTATATTTTTTTCATATGTCTACATGGACATTAAGCAGAATTGTTCTAATCAATCCCAAATCATAACAACTGCAATAACTCCCACCCCAAGGGACACAGCAACAAACTTGAAGAATGGAGTGTCGGAGTACAATTTAGCTTGTGGATGGAATCCTTTAGCTATGAGATGGTTGATGGCAACATAGATAAAAACTCCACATGCAAGTGCCATAGAGATGGCATAGATCCAATCAGCTTCTTGGCCTTGAGCAGTGGCATCAATGGCAATGCCTATCCCTACTCCAACGGGACTGGAAATAGCAAAAGCAAAAGAATATGCCGCGGTTAATAGAAATGGCCTCCTTGGGAGCATCCTAAGCAGAGCGATTCCCATTCCAATGGCTGCAAAGATTTTGTGCAATGATATAGTCCAAAGATTCCTCCATGCCTCTGCCTTGGTCCCTAAAACAAAAATTAAACACATGATAACACTGAGGTGTTAACATTATACAAGAAAACTCCCTCGCTAAATTTTGCAGCTCGACCCTAGCTAGCTACTCAAGCTAATAACAAGTACCATTACCAAGATTTGTATGTGCTTGTGTCAAATTATGCGTTATCAGCTATCACTAAATATAAAAAGCACCTCTGTGTGTGTGTACTGAGTAATACTCATCCATTGCGTAAGTGTATTGGAGCTAACAATGAAGCAATGCATAGATCATTGATAACCCTTACATAGAGTTACAGTTATGAATTGATGAAGGCAACTGCCTGTGCTTGCTAACATATTTAGCTCTTATGACTGTATGAGCTCAACTACAAGAAGAAACTATTAGAAGGTGTTAAGCATCGCATGCATAAATATAAAGAATGTCACAACAAACACACAGAAAAGAAATAACAATATAACATAGTGATGATTTTAAATGATTCGGCTAAGTGTTTAATTACGTCTACAAGTAAAGAGAAGAAACTTTACTATAGTCAAAATCAATAATAGCTCACAAAATCTCACAATTTGACTCGCTAGAAAATAAACATAAGCACATATTTACAGGAATATGTTTTAATCCTAATGGGGAAAAAAATAGCCACAGTGATCTCCATTACTAGCTAGGTCAAACCAATCCTAACCTTAAAGAACTCATTGTCAAATCTTCATTAGAATTAACCACGTCATAACATGAGATGGGATTCAGATTGATAAACTGTCATAGTAGAATTAACCACGTCATAACATGAGATGGGATTCAGATTGATAAACTGTCATAGAAGTTACCAAAACTCATAAAACTAACAATGAAATCAAGTAATTATCTAGGAGGTGGCACAGTGGTAAAAGCTTAGGACTAAAAGGTTTGTTTTTTTTGTGGTTTCAGGTTCGAGTTCTGTGGTTGCTCATATAATAACTACTGGAAATTTGCATGGTCATTAACTCCAAGACCCGTAGGATTAGTCGAGGTGCACGCAAGCTGGCCCAGATACTCACGTTAATCAAAAAAAAAAAAAACAATGAAATCAAGCTACCAAATACAGATTGATTAATTAAAAACTTTCCTGTCAGCTAGCTTTGCTAAATATGGAAGTTGCCAGAAGATATATAACTACAATTAATGAACCAGTGGAAGTTCATTACCATATCCCTTAATTTGACAATTGTTATAGCAGTCGAGGGGACCCCAAAATCTCTAATTTTGTAGAAAGTGACTTGACTAATTATCCAGTAACCAAACCCAGATGATACCTTCATGCATCTCACGCGATTTCATTGCAATGAAAGAAACTAACCAGATAAGAAAAGGCAGCATGGATGAAGAAACATGTGTTTGGGCAAACTATGAACCTCAAAAATCAACTTAAAGAGGTTTAATTACCTGCAACTCCAACGGCAATACCCTCAAAAACTGAATGAAAACACAAGGCAAGGATGAGGAGTATGGTGTCCCCAAGAGACGTGGTCTTCAAGAAAATGGGATCGGCATCCATGGCCACATCTTTACCGTCCTCTTGAGCTACCCTTCTTTCATCCACTTGCACTCTAGCTTCTCTTTCACCACCTGACCTTGTTACGAACATCACTATGCAATCACCAAGCATGGTTAAAAGATAGCCAGCAGAGGCTAGCATGAACGCGAAAGGGTATGTCTTGGCAGTGAGATTGCTAAGAGTATCGGCCGAATCGCTCAAGAAATGCATGAGAGAGGTCCCTAGAAAAACCCCACCGGCGAATTGTGTGCCCAAGAGGAGGAAATTCTCGTTCCATCGATAGAAGTAGGGAGAGATACCACCTGCGAACGTGGTAACTAGCAGTATGATCACACACCATACTTTCACCAGAATCAAGCTTTTCGAATGCAAATGTACGTTACCCTCGCCGCTGCCGTTTCCATCTTGACCTCCGTGGCTACTGATTAAAGAGAATTGCAGGATCAATATTAGAGAGATCAACAAAGAGGTTGACTTGGGAGTTTTCAAACAAGGCATGAAATATTTAGCCATGAATTAATTGAGTGGATGTTTCATCAACTTTCTTGATATGATTTTACATGATTACTTGCCTTTCCCCCTATATATATATATATATATATATATATATATATATATATATATATATATATATATATATATATTACACGACTTTTTTTCATTTTTAAACGAAAAATATTACTTTATCCAAATAAAAAAATGAAAAAAATATGACATATATATAATGCTATCTGTATACAATGAGATTGAACGAACAGAATAATTAAATACAAGCAGGCGGATGATCTCATGCATCTGCTACATTCATTTGTAGTACAGCTTTATAAGCTGTACTACACACCAAATAAATCAAAGGACTTCCACTCTCGAATATATATGCATGTTGTACTTCACTCTTGATGGGAGTTCGGGGCTTGTATAGTAGTCAATGCTTAGTTATCGAAGAAATCTAAGAATATTCTTTTGTAACTAGTACTAATTTAATTTAATGACCTAGTTGTAATGAATTGCTTGAGGACGATCGTTGGATATATAGTTAAATGGCCCCTCCATTTTGTTTAATTGCTTTTATATATGCAATGCGGGTGGAGCTGAAATTATATAAAAGGAGGTGTCAAAACTCAAGATATAATTTATTATTAAAAAAGCTTATCTATTTAAAATAAAAATATATTTATTATTTTATATTTAAACACTAAAAATTTAAAATATTTTGTAGGATCTGGACCTGCCCGCCTCCCCCGGTTCCGCCCTGGCGTTATGAGTCCAATGTTTATCAAGTTTTAGAGCATCTCCAATGCAAAAAGCCAAATTGAGAAGCTAAATTGATAAAATGGCTTTTTGAATAGTAGAAATATAGCTTTTTTGATTATGTGCATTCCAATGATAAAAAACTATTTAAAAAAATCATTTATATTTTAATATATTTCATGTTAAATTCATTTTTATATAATTATGTAACTAATTTAGATATTTTATATATAATATAATTATGATGTTATTAATTATATAATTAATATTAGTAATTTATAAAAATAATATAAAATTTAATGAAATAATATGAAAGTTAAAAGATATAATTTAAAATTAAACTTAAAATTTTTCTAGACAAAATTTTCTATGTTAAAAAAAAAAAAAAAGTTGTTGGTCAACTGCTATAAAAATAATCGTTGGCCATTTTGGTCATTTAATGTAGAAATGGCTTTTCACAAAGCAAAAAGCCATTTTGACCATTGCTTTGCTTTTGTGGTTGGAATGTTGAAAGTAAAGAATTAGAAGGCATAGTACCAATAATTCATTAAAAAAAAGTAAGGCCCAATTGTACATAATCCCTTTAATTATTGTTCAGAGCATCATTAGTCTTTGGACTAAAAATTACGTGCCAACAACAATCCAGACTAATTCCGTCGATGAAAATTAGGTTTCTAGCCAAATGAAAGGTTTATTAGGGTAATTTTTTTATTGAGGTCACGTGAAGGGCTCCCACATCCTTTTAGCTAAGAACAACTCCGGTTAATAACCATATCTACTGGCGAGACACAGGGAAGAAGAGAGGAGCTAAGAATTGATCAGCCTTGCATTCCACAACAACAACGAAACAAAACACGCCGATCCAAGAGCATTTTCAAACTGTTTGGGCAGCCGTAGATTTTCTTTAGCCTCTTCGTTTTTCTAAACTGATTGAAGGAAACTCGTGTGTACATGCAAAATGACAAGAACAAGAAACAGTAAAACAGAGTCATCGGTCCCCGCCACCCGGCAAAGTGTAGACCGTAGGGCAACCTTGAGTTCAGCCCCGGGTCGAGGCTTTTCTGATAGTATTATTTGTGATGTGTAGACTGTCCAACGACGGGCTTTGAGATTGACGAAGTTTTGAGCAATGTAGCTTTCACAAACGTTTTATATTACATATAGATTGGATTCATAACGCATCACGCCTGAGCAGGAACATCGTCATCAGCCATGCTCAACAGGGGTGCCCGCGGCAAAACTTTTCTTTTGCTTTCAGATCAATGCTCAACAGTTGATTTTTGCTTCTTTCTAATCCATAATATGCAGAGCTAAGAATGAGGGAGCGATGCAAGCTAAATTTCCCTCTGGTCAAGCAAAGGTTAGGTTAGATAAAAGCCCATCCTATAAATTATTTACACAGGCATAAGAGAAATTCATTTTCACGCAATCACAGATTGAGACATGAGAAAAGTTTTCCTACACAGATTCATTGATTTACTTGGGCAGTCATCAAACCATGTCTGACCCATCAGATTCACTCTCTCTGTTTTCCTGCCATCCGGAACCGATCAGAAATTTACACACAGGGCACGTGCCTTGTTGCCGCAGCCATGGATCAATACAGTTGGTATGAAACTGCAAACGAGGAGAAAACCAACAAAGATTTAAAGTCATCAATACAGCATACAAATTAAATGGAATGCTTGTTAATGACTTAATATGCCAAGCATTTACCACCAAAAGATATTTAAAACAGTTGATTCAGGGTTAGCTAACCATACAGCAACCACTGAAGAAGTTACACCGAGACTCAGTGAGAGAATACGAGTCGGAAAGGAAATGGTGACGAAACACTCAGCATAGATTTTTGGTATTCAGTTAAAAGAAAAGGATTTTCAAAGAGTAGCTACTTTAGCTAAAACTTTGAGGAATATCTGGTTCATTCACATTACAATGGAAGGTAACGTCGTTGCGACAGCGTGAGCAGATCAGATGACTTAGTTGCTTGGTTCTGATGCAAGTTTGGTTTCATCTGTGGTTTTTAGTTTTTCCCTGTCCTAACTTTTGTGTAATTTGCCATTTTCTTGATGGCTTTCTAGTTATATATATAAGATTTTCTAAGAATAGACGAATGCATGTCATTGAAGACATCCATAGCAAGCTAAAAGATGGGGTAATGGGACAAAAACTTTGCAAATTTAAAGATCGAACTTCAATTTAAAGACAATTAGACTGTGATATATCTTAATAGTTTCAGAAATTCTTTCAAGATAATAACCCAAAATAGCATCTAATATAAAAAAGTTGCAGTTGGGCTAGCCTGTAAGTCAGCAATTAAAAAAAAAAAAAAAAAAAACTTATTTTTAAGTCAGTTATAATCATAAATTTGGTAGGGGAGGGAGGGTGAGTATGCCAGATTCACAGATGATTCATGTAAAGCATGTGAGACCTCAAATAATTAAAAGGACAGTTGATAATATAAGTTGTTGAATGAAGTCTAAAATTTTTGGCAGACAATGATGGGACTTCGGAGCCAGAGGAAAAACCTGATGCAAACATGGCAAGCTACGAACTAGCTCCCCCGTGTTAACTTGCTCCAAACAAATAGTGCAAGTCAATTCATCTTCTGAAGTTTTCATGTTCCCATCTGCGTTTTTCGAGTCTTGCTTTGTCTGCTTGTAAAATCAAAAACAAGATTCTAATTGACATCCATAAAAGTGAACAGAACAACTATTAAGAATGCTTTTTAACTCCACAAGCATGAAAACCATACATAAATGAGTTGTTCCATCTATGGCCTAAAGTTATTCTGCTGCTCGTTGATCAAATAACAAAGAGTGATGAACTACAATGCGCATGGTAAAGTTGGATCATTTGTTTCTGGTCAAATCCAGAACTACTGTCAATGGGAAAGGAATATTTTAATGCAACACAGGTTGGCTATTAAAAGCAGTGATTTAACTTTCAGTGCGGTCCATTTGATTATTCATGATGTTGATCCAAAGACTAAGATGGCAAGATAGCTCATCACAATTTTGGATCAAGTTCTTTAGCACTTAATATATTCCTCTGCTTTCAATGTTCTTAAACTGAACTACCAATTTTATGTAGAAGTCAAGATTAAGTTTCCATAGATTAACCCTCAGCGACTCAATCCGACTCAATTTTATTCTCCTCATGTCTGCTGCAGCACAAGGCAGGAACACACCATATGCTTTTGACCAAACCCTACACGAATATATCATCAGAACTGAACCAAAATGGCATCCCGCAAAAGGCAACTTAAAATTATTCAATGAGAATTAATAAATGAGAAGCAGCGAATGAATGCTTGTTTTCTGTGAAGTTTTATGTTCTTTCATCTGTCCTCTTGGTACGTGATTAGAGATTCACAAATATGATGACCACACAAGCTAAATGAACGATCAACCATAATGCCTTGTCAGAACGCATTTCCATTGATTATGAAACTAAACCTCAGTGCAAAAAAAGTACCTCAGCTGGAGCTGAAGAAGATGAAGCATGCTGCAGAGATGCAATACCACTGTCAATGACAAAATGGAAATCATGTCAAAACCCTGCAAGTGTTCAGGGGGCAAGGATTAATGCAAAGCATGCCGACTTACTTCTCCTGAACAGGGACCTTATACTTGTGAACTGGCAAGGCATTTATCTCTTCCTCGCTCATTGAGGTAGTAGAAGCATTACCAGAGTCCAGTGCTCTAAGAGTATCATAATCTGCCACAGGAGGGAAGGATAACCATCAGCATGTGCACATTCAAAATACACACAGCAACTATATCACAGACCCACTTTTGTCTTGAACATCTCCAGGTGCATCTCCAACTTTCAGGAGATGACAAAACCTTATATATGGAAGCACACATCATAGAAAGAGTCATACCTAAATCATCAAATTCACGGTCAAGAAGAGCAAGCTGGAGCCTTAGTCCCTGCAACCGTCCTCTTGTTGCAAAAGCTATCGATGGCGGCATATGCAAACGCAGTTCAGTGTGACCCATCAAGCCACTGGCTGCTGCAGCATGAGCTCGTGCCTGAGCTTGAAGTTGTTGACAAGTTGCATACATTCTCAAGCTTGTGGCCATCAAAAAGACACCCACAACCAGCCAAAGCTGCAAGCACAGATAGACAGGACCAGTGAATTCTCTGTTAATATTTCAGATATATCAGAAACACCAGTAAGGCCAATGCCTCTAGCTCAATGAGGGCATACCAGGAAGTTTGGTGACATCTGATGAGAGTTTAAAATCATGAACAGCAAAAGAACTGCTGAATGAACAGGTCAGATTTGGGTTAAAAATGATTTTTTTCTAAGGTGAAGTTAAAGATGTGTATCAATAAGATGGAATAAAAAAAGACCAAAGAGGTAAGAACATTACCCGTGACAAGAAAAGCAAGTGAATTGGAGTTAACTGGTCGAGCTGCATGAATACGCTGATAGGAAGAGGATAAAGTTAGTCAAATTGAATCTCTCATATTGCATATTTAAATATCTTATCTCATACATGCAAACAAGTGAACATACCAGTGCAGGTCTTTCAGGAATGAAGCCTGAAAATCCACTTTCGATATCTCCTCTCGAGCCTCGAAACACAAAACTCATGGTTGCGAGAGCTTTCAAAGAACCACGCTTGTCTAAAGAAGTGACAGATAGTGCCAAAACAAACTTAAAATCTACCAATGCCTCCAATTGTCCTTGAAACCTTCAAAATTTTCCAAATTGAAATGGATATAATACTGCAACTTAAATTAAAGTACAATGAGCCCTTAATTGTAACACGTAATGATCATGAAACTCTCCTACAAAATGAACAGGATAGTAAAATACATTTCTGCAGAATACAATATTTCACACTTTTTCAACGGAATACCTCCATATGGCAGTTTATTGGTGCTAGTAAACTCTCCAAGCAAAATCATTGTTCCAACTGGTATAGGAAAATGCTAGCAGCAGTGTAACTACCTCAAAAGACAAATATGAAAATTGGTTCTGCTGGCTTGTCTTATTTAAACATCCTCAAAAATTACACGTTAGCCAACTTATTTTGGATTCTATTTCTGGGTAGGGTAAAAAAATTGAGTGTGTTTCCATGAGAAACTTCTTTTGATGGTCAGTTTTCTTGTTTGTTCTTAGTTTTTATTTCCCATCAATGTTCTCATCAACACTACACCAACAATGTTTACAATATAATACGATGCTCAATTGAGCATAATGAATGGACCATCTGGGAAGAAGTCACGTGCATCGAAGACGCAGAGGCTCGTTTGTGCTTGTATGGTAAAAATAAGATCTTGTTCTTGGCAACGTGGTATGGCCAAACATGATCAAGTAGAATGACAATATTAATGAAAGGACTTTAAAACTAAACAGCTGTTTAATTGCAGAATCAAAGTTAAGGATCATGTCAATTGATCATAACTGAAGAAAAACAATTTTCTCAGAGACAAATTAACAGAAGCGATGAATGGCTAAGGATTAATTTTTTAAACAATCATGCCATCCATCTTGTCTTATACATGGAGCATTTATGAAAATTCCCTAGCAATCATCCACATAAGCAGCAGAATATGATATTTACGTAATTGAGAAACTAAACTAATATGACCCCCTGAACCTGCATTTTATATTTTACATGCACTAACATGCAGACCAAAATTTTATGACTCCACTGTTAATTCTTCAAAGCATTGGAAGAGTCTAAAATATAGAAACCATCTCCAATTATAAAATTTGCAGACCAGTGCACAAAATTCGAACGTTCTCAGTGATAAATGAGAAGAAATTAAGCACATTTTTTTGTCGTGGAATGAAGAAAATAGTAAAAATTTAAGAAAACCCAAATTTATAAATCATCTTTAAAAATTGCAAACTAAGAGGAGGATCAGATGAATTACATGATCTCCCAAAACAAAGCTGTAAAACCCAGAAAGTTGCAGTCTATAAGAAAAACAGAAAAAACAAACTCAAAATCTCTCTTAATAAAAACCAAAGTAAAAGTTTTTGGAATGAAATCTTAGCAAGGGATCGTGATTAAGCAAACATGAAGACAGAAATGCAGAAGAATAAGAGAGATGGACTTACAGTACTAATACACAGAGAGAGAGAGAGAGAGATCAGAGAACAAAGTTGAGACCTTCGAAAATAGAGAGATCTTATAGTGAAGAACTATGTAGGAGATAATTCAGATCTCTTTGTAAGTGGGGTATTAATATCGTGTTGTGAACAGGGGCTTGTGTTATTGCGATAACTCCTTGTCCGAAATGTAGTTGTCGATGTTGTGTTTTGTCTTCATCCCATTCTCAGGAGACCTCTAGAGCCTGCCACGTCGATTTTGATTTCGTCGAAATAATGCCACGTAAATTCTTGTTTATATATTTTTATATTTTTTTATATATATAAATGGCAAGGGTATTTTGGCACCAAAATAACAACCGCGTTCATTAAAAATTTTAATTTTTTAAAATAAAATTAATTAATTTTTTAAGTATTTTTAATAATTTTAATGTGTTGAACTCAATAATAATTTTTAAAAAATAAAAAAATATTATTTTAATATATTTTAACATGAAAAATATTTTAAAAAACAATTATAATCACACTCCTAAACAGAAATAAATACAAATATACCTGTCACCATTTTAAAAAAAAATATAGGATGAAAACAATATATATATATATATATATATATATATATTAAATTAAATTTTTTAATATTTTTCTATAAAAAGTATAAAAAAATTATTTAATGTATTTAAAAAATATATATTACACTACAATATCAAACACTTTAAGATATTATTTAAGAGTATTGGTGGACTAGATTTTTAAAAAAATTTAATTTAAAAAAATAAATTATTATTTTTTATCACTATACAATGTCAAAAATAAAATAAATATATATACATATTAATAAATATTCAAACAAAAATCATTTTAAAAATAAATTCAAATCAATTTCGAACATCAACAAAGTCACTTTTCTTTCTTGTTATGACCTTTTATAGTTTTTTTTTTTATTTTAACCAATAAAAAAGGTGTTTGATAGAATTGTAAGAATTGAAAAATATATATATTACACTATAATATCAAGCACTTTAAGATATTGTTTGGAAATACTGTTGAATCAAATTTTTTAAATTTTTAATTTTAAAGATATATATATTATTTTAATGAATTTTTAAATAAAAATCATTTTAAAAAGTAAATGCACATCAATCTCAAACGTGAACTAAGTCACTTTTCTTTCTTTTTTTAACCTTTTTATAAATTTTATTATTATTATTTTAACCAATAAAAAAAGTGTTTAACAGAATTGGAAAAATTATTTTAAAAAACCATTTAGAAATTCAAAAAATGAGAAGTTACAAGACGAAATCTTTTGAGCTTTTTAAAATATTACAAAATAAAAGTATTTCAACAAAAAAAGAATTACTAAACATATATTATTATTTTTTTTAGAATCATGACAAAAACAACTATCAGCAGCAAGCATAGCAAAAACTACAGTAAAAAGGTGCAATTTTTCAAACGAATCCTCATAGCCTAGAAAGAAAAATGCTCACCGAGAATCTCCACCTCCGTTGAGGCCAGATGTCGTCCATGTACTGGCGGAGGTTTCTCTTTCAGCATAAATCATGAGTTGTCTGGGAATAGAAACCCCGAGTCCATGACATGTCTCTTGAGCTTGTGATGTAGACCCCGAGCTTAAGGAGGCGGGCATCTGCTCGGAGAACTGTCCCACCACCGCAAGTTTTTTCACCAAAGAAATGGCCTAAGTCGTGTTACTTTGATGACCCATGGGCCTACCTTCCTCGGTCTACCACCTAATACTTGTTACTTGATGATTAAATTTACAGTGGAGTGTAGTCAAAGTTATTTTTTGAAATATATTAAAATAAAATTATTTATTTTTTAAAAAATTATTTTTAATATCAGCATATTAAATTATTTAAAAATATTTTAAAAAAATATTAATTTAAAATAAAAAAAATATTTTTTTAAAACACGAAAGCAAATAGAAAAAATCTTTACATTTTAAGGAATTTAGGTTGAGTTTGGTATGGGAACAAAAAAAAATACAAAAAATTGTTTTGTATGAGAAATAGAGACAAATATAATTGTTAGAAAATAATATAAATTATATTTTAAAAATCTCACTTGATGGTTTAAATTTTTATGTTGAATTGATTATTTGATACGGTATCGGAACCTTGATAACCAAGTAATCACGAGTTTGAATCTTACCATCTCATTTATTTAATAAAAATTAAACATGAAGTTGTGTTGTTCTATGCAAATTTCAAATTTAAAATATTTTCACTTGAAATTGTATGTTAAAGAATAATATAAATTATATTTTAAGATCTTAACTAATAGTTTAAGTTTTTAAATTAAATATATTTTTTTTTATCTCTATTGTTTTCTTCTTCTTCTTCTTTTTAATCATAACAATAACAAAAAATAGTCTCCTTCCCTAGCGATTGTATTATTCATTGGCAATTAGTAAAGAAAACTTAAATTAAAAAAGAAATACTATATACTTTTAAAAAAATAAAGGATTTTTGTAAAAAATATATCTGAAAATAACTAATAATAAAATATTACTGGATAATCAACTTGAAAATTCTCACGAATGACATTTTCTTTGCTCTTTATTTCAGCAGTTTCCTTTTAAAAAATGAAAGGCTACAGTGGCTTGACTGGAAATCGGTGCATCTTGTCTTTGGTTGGTAGGTGAAAGGGACAAGAAAGAACCTCTTTTTAATTTATTTACCCAAGGCTAAACTGTTTCTAGCTAGCAGTGATCCAGCTGGCCCCTATTTAATTACTGGATTTATACACGGTTTAGGTCGTGGTTGTAATTATATTTTTAAAATATTTTTTTATTAAAATAATATTTTTTTTATTTTTAAAAAAGTTATTTTTAAAGTCAGTGTATAATTTAAAATATTAAAAAAATTATTTTTTAATAAAATAAAATAAATTTTTTATAAAATATAGTTTATACCGGATTTCTAAATAGTATAAACCGCTATACATTTAGCCATGCCTTTTATGGCTATAATTGTCTTTACAATTTGTCGCCGTTGGAAATACTTTTACTTAGACTATAATTTAAAAAATTATTTGGTTATAGAAAATATTTATGGAGTTCATCTTACAGTGTAGTAAAACCTTGGGTTTAAAACAAGCATGAATTTTAATTTTTTTTCCAGAATTCATTTTTTTCAGACCACAAAAACTAATTTAATTCTAAGACATTTTATTTCATTTCATTTTTATATTGAATTTAGTTATAATTCTTTTAATTTCTATCTTTTTTTTTCATTGCTTTTTTTATTGATTTTTTCCTCAATTTCATCCATTAATATTTGTTTGATTAAAAATTTTATTTTTTTTATTTTTTAAGGCTTACCTTTAATAAGATCACATCAGTTTCATGACCCGAGTAATAAGTATGAAGATCGGCCCGGGTTGACTTTAGTCTTTTTCAAAAGTATTTTTTATATATTTTTGATGTTTTTTTTTTGCTTTCTTTTTTATAAGGTCTTCTCAATTTCATGTTCTAGGTCATGTGTTTGATTTGTTGACCAGGTTTGCTTGAAGCTTTTTTTGTTATCTTTTTTTGTCTTGATAAATTTTTTAAATTGGCTCATAATAAACTTATTGATTGGACTTTGATTCGGGGTTTCAAAAGTTATGAGTTTTTTAAGACTTGACCATGTCTAGAATGTTTGTCTGAGTTTATCTGATTTTTACAGATGTTTTCTATTTCATCACCTATGATTTTTCTATGTTTAAAATTTGATTCTTATTTTTTTAATTTATATTTATTTTATTTGGGATTATTTATTATTATTTTCATTAAATTGCATCTTCCTTGAGTTTTTTCTATCAAATTTTATCTTTATTTTTTTTTGCTTTTGCAGGTTTTTTATTAATAATTTTCTATCGATCCCGTCATTTGAAATATAATTGTTGAAAATTATGCTTTTTCATTGAATTTGGGTAAAAAATTTCACGGAATATGGTTTTTAGAGATTAGATCGAGTTTAAACGATTTGTCATGTTTATTTCCCTTTTCCTAAATTGATGTTGTTTTATTTTTTTATCATTTTTTTTACTTTTGTTTTGTTATTTTTTTTATTTAATTTTATTGAGTTAGCCCTCGACAATTTTTTTCTATTTCACTCCTACCACTTTTTAATACATAGATAATCTATCATGGTACAAAATAATTTGTAATTTCACCTCTTATGATTTTTTAATTTTTCAAGTTTGGTCATAATTCTTTCAATTATGATTTTTTTTTGTTTGTGATAATTTTTTTAGCCACATTTTTTTTTGCTGTTTTTTTTCTCTTGCAAGATTTTTTTATTGATAGTCTTTTAAATGATTTTATCTTTCAATGTTAATTAGATGATATTTAAGGTTTTTGATTGAACTTGAATCCATAATTTAACAAGTTTCAAGTTTTTTAATTAGACTAAATTTAAAAGGTTCATCTATTTTTGCTTGATTTTTCCTTTTTTTTTATGTTGATTTGTTTTTGAAGTTTGACTCTCTTTTTTTCTATTTTTATTTCAGTTAGATTGGTATTTGATTGTTTGATAATTCAATTAAATTTGGGTATGGTTTTTATTTGTTTTTTTATCAATTTGTTTATTGTTGTTTTTTTCTTTTGTAAATATTTAAAATTTTAATTTAACCAATGACTTGATATTTGAATTTTTAAACTTTTAAACTTTTCTACATGAAAAAAAAATATTCAACCCGCAGCAGCCATGTGCAACATGTCTAGTTAACAACCTAACTGTCATGCAGAGATTATACCTCAGTTTCCCTATCTTTTACAACCCTAGCACGCAGGAGTTTTTAAATCAAGTAGCCTCCTTGGAAATTCAGGATCAAAATAGGCAAATAAGGACGTTATGGTGGGAATCAAATTTGAAGATTTTTTTTTTAAAATATTTTTTTTATAATTTATAATTTAATATTAAATTAGTTGAGAATTGAGTTTGGACTTATAATTTTATAGTTTACAAGTTTAAAAAATCATTCAAATCTAAAAATTTCATCTACATTTACTTGAATTTCTTTTTTTTGATAATTAAGTTTATATTTTTTTAATTTTATTATTCAATATTTATTTAATTGGAGACTGGATTTTACTATTTTTTTTATAGATTTTTTCTCTGATTTTTAAGATTATTTGGGTTATCTAGGTTTTTTTTTTGTTGTTGTTCTTTATCAAATTTATTTTTTAAAAAGATATTTTATTTTTTTAATTAAATTAAATTAATTATTTAATTATAAGTATGCAATACTCACTTCATAATATTTAATTTAATTTAATAAAAATAAAGATATGGATGATAAGATTTCAATACTCATCTATTTATCATAAAAAAAATTATGACTTGAATATTTTTGCTAGTAAAAATAAAATTGAGTGCAGTGTATTACCATGGCCACTGCTAACAATATACAGTGTATCTGAGTGCAAGTATACTGTATATCTCTAGGAGCCCATGACCTATGATGAGACCATATTGAAGATGGCAGCCCTACCTCCTCCCACTAGGCATCCATGCAAAGCCTGACAGCCTGAATGGATAGGGTTTAAGTGGGCTATAGTATACTAAGGACAGAGATGTTGTTTTTTTTTTTTGTAGAACTAAAAAAAACATGTAAAATCACCCCAATGAAAGCCCACCATATTTCCATATTATTTAATACTCTAAATAGTATGGAAGGATTATTATTTTTTTCACACTAAAAAACATTGTAAATTATAAAAAAAAAATTAATTTTTTTTATTAATTTTACTTTTTAAATATTGAGCTGGTTAAAAATTTTACTTTATAATTTAAAAAAAAAATACTGTGAATTTATACAGTGTTTTCTTACATGGTTTTTCTATTTATTTTTTTATTTTTCAAAATTCTATTTGTCGATTTTTTTTAGTTTATAATTTTTTTCTTTAAAATATTATTGATTGTTACAGTATTTCTCCGTATGGTTTCTTTATATATGATTTTATTTGAAATTATCTTTTTTATTTTATTTTTTAATATTGAGCTGGTTAAAAATTACAGTTACAATATGTGACGAAAGTACTACAACTTTCCTTATAAATTACTATGAATTGCTAAAGTATTTTTTCCATCATGGTTTTTTTCTGTTTTGTTATGTTTTTTTTTAAATTGTCTTTGTCAATTTTATTTTTTAAATATTAAGCTGGTTAAGAATTGTACTTGCAAGTAAATACAAGTTTTTCCTCACAAAATATCATGGATTGATATAGTTTTTCCTCGCATGGTTTTTTTCCAGTTTCTTTTGTATTTTCATTTTTTGCAATATTTTTTTCTAAAATTATCTTCGTCGATTTTATTTTTTTAATATTGAATTGATTAAAATTTAACTTTGTAATAATGCTTAATCATGTGGGGAAAATACTGTAGCTTTCCTTACAAAACATTGTGTATTGCTACAGTGTCTCTCCACATGGTTTTTTTTTCTTATAATTTTTTCAAAATTATCTTTGTTAATTATATATTTTTTTAATATTGAGCTGCTTGAGAATTACAATTACAAGTCGTTACAAATAAAGCTAAATCATGTGGGGAAGCATTGTAGCTTTAATCACAAAACACTATGAATTGTTACAGTGTTTCCAACATGATTTTTTTCCTTTTTTGTGTTTTTTCGTTTAAAATTGTCTCTGTTGATTTTTTTCAAATATTGAATTGATTAAGAATTTAGCTGTGTAATTTTTTTTCTTTAAAACACCATGAATTGCTGCAGTATTTTTCCATATGATTTTTTTATGATTTTTTTCAAAATTATCTTCATCGATTTTTTTTTTAATTTTGAGTTTGTTAAGAATTATAATTACAATAAAGCTAAATTATATGAGGAAAGCGTTGTAGTTTTTCTTATAAAACATTGTGGATTGCTACATTATTTCTTTAAATGATTTTTTATTTTATTTTATTGAGGAAAGCATTGTAGTTTTCCTCATAAAACATTGTCACTTGCTATAACGTTTTTTCTCATGGGTTTTTTTCCTTCCAAAATTATCTTTGTTGGTTTTTTTTTTATTATCAAGTTGGTAGAGAATTTCGCTTTATAATTTTTTTAGCTTTTTATTAACAAAAAAGCTAAATCATGTAAAGAAATCACTGTATATTTATTCACAAAATACTATGAATTGCTACAAATCATTTTGTTTAATCTCCAAGTTTTTTTTATCACCAACACAATCTTTTTTTTTTCCGTCATGAAATATTTGCTCCATCATACCTTTAGTTTCTATTACTTATCTAGCGGTAGTTCACAATTATAACACTATCAAATATGTTTATTTTATAAGCCCGTGGCAACGCGCAGACATGTCATCTCGTAAAATCTAAATCAAGGCAGACAAGTAACCAAGCTGCTACGGAACGCTTCCTATAATCATAAACACTTTTTTTGTTAGGATAAAAAATAGAAGTTACTAGCTAGATGCCCATGCTACACGGTGGACTTATTTTTTAATTTTTATAAAAAAATATTGTAAATATTTTTAACATAAAAATAATATTTTTTTAATATTAATAATAATTATTTTTTCAATTTTATTAATTATTTTATTAATAATATTAATCATAAGAAAAATAATAATATTTATAACATAAACAATTATATTGAGAATTTCAAGGATGATTACAACATAAATAATAATATTTTTTAAATAAATACTTTGAGTTATAATAAAAATAATAATATTTATTCATAAATAATGCTATTTTTTATCTAAACACTTTGAATTATAAAAGAAAAAAATAATTTTCAATACACACATTATTATATTAACACATGTGAGTGGGCTGGACGAGAGGTGGGCTGGACGCGTCGAGCCCTAACTTGGGGTTTCAGGCCCACCTTGAGGTGGGCGAGCACGCGTCCAACCCCAACTTGGAGATGGGCATTGACGTGGCCAAACATAACTTGGGTGTAGGCGTAGACGTGTCCAGCCCCAACTTGGGTGTGGATGTGGCAAGGCACCCCAATGACGCTTGGGTGTGCCCCAACGCTAGGTGAAGCTCAGGTTTTCCCAAGCGCCGCGTGGCGCTAAGCTGCCATAGCCAATCGAGCCTTTTATCGAGACCCAAGTGTCGGGTGGCAGTGGGATCTGCCTCACGTACTTGAGCTGTCAAGCGCCAAGTGGCGCTCTTGTCTGCTCCACACAAGGACAGGGCCACCCATGTACCATGTGGCACTCGATCTACCCTGCGCAGGGACCGGGCATCCAAAATGCCAGGTGCCCGCTCTTCATGGCTTGCAACCTCACCAAAACTTGTATTGATAATTTTCTCCCCAATCATCCCTTCAATGCTAAGTACACCCTAATGAAAAAACAACCTCACCTCTTTGCTGTTATTGCAACTTTTTATGTCAAGGGTTGAGCTGTCATTATACTGCTCTAATCTACATTCCTTTGTGTTTATATAAATAGTATATTACGTAATCTCAGTAGCAAACTGCTAATATATCTTTTAGCTTGAAAATATAGTTATAATTATGCTTAAAAATACATATTTAAAACGCAAAAACAATTAGTGCTAGCACGGATCATCGTTTTGCTATTTCAGGCACACCCCGTCCCCCCGTGCACTAGGATCACCTAGTCATGCAAAGCTACACATCATCCTTCAAGGATTTACAACCTCATTGATGTCTACTTGGATTTAACTTCAACATCATTGTTCAAAGCTCCAAATTTAGACCACCCACGATACTGTAAAGTTGAACAAAAGGCAAAAGAAAGCCGAAAATGGAAGCACATGCAAGCAAAAGCTGGTGCTTTTTTAACCAGTATGGCCAAAAATTCCAGACACACGTCATTTTACAAATAAAAAATGGATCAGAAATGCCCCATGAAAGCATTAAACTAATGCTGCCATAATTAATTTGACCAGCAAATATGAATGATCTGATCTCATGCTGCTTTTAAGCTCTTCATGGTGGAAAAATAATATTTTTGTACCGCGAGGCAGGATCGGATTCAAATGACAACTGAGCTAAATTCAGTCACCGATCCCATCTAGATATACAGCAAGCACTCAACAGCAGCAGCAGCAGCGTGATTTGCATGAGAGGAGCAGCCAGAAAACAGAGACTAGAACTTAATAGAATGAATGCCAAGGTTAAAATTTAATTGATTACAGTAGATAACAAGGAAACGCTTTAAGACCAAGGCTTTTTGCTCTTCTACTACATTGCGGATTAACACCTACACCTTCAGTTCAACTATCTTCTAAATTTCAGAACCAACAAAACTAAATAATTTATCCTTTTGCTGCAAATACAAAGAATTTTTCAATATGAAGAGATAAGAAATCTCTGCTCTCTTTCAGTAAATGAAAACAAAAATTAATTCTTAACCTGTTTTAAGTGCCAAGCAGACACATGCGTTTATGTGAAGAATAAGAAGAAGCAATCAGGTGATATCACCGCCTATCAGCCCCTTCCTCAACTTCCACATCCAATCCTCTTCTCTTCCTTGTCACACGACTTGAATAGCTTCTATCAATCGATCAAGGTTCTTCAGATCCATCACGCATTCTTGACGACGAATTAGGCCTAATCCTCCTTAAAAACGAAGCCATACCACGAAAAACTCTCCTAAAACCCCCAATACCACTAGTACTCTCTCTTCTTCTACTCCTCCTAGTCACCCAAGAATCCCAATCACGAGACGGCATACTGTTCCCGTTAAGCCCACCATCCATCTCCGTAAAAACACCCGGAAACTCTCTCTCCCCGCCTCTCCTCCCCCCACTAAACCTCCCAACAGCAAACCCACCACCAGGCAACCTCCATACAGTTAACCCCACAAGTTCCCCTTCCACCTCCTCCTCTCTGGAATTCTCCACAGGCAACTCGTGCCTGCAAACGGGACAAGAATTTCGCATCGCAAGCCAAGGAAAAATGCAATCAGAATGATAAATGTGCTTACAGGGCATCTCACGAGCTTCGTTTCCTATCTCAAACGCCTCTTTACACACTGCACAGTACGTCTCCGAAATCACATGCGTTTCGTTTATTTCTACACTCGGCATTGATTCAATCACGACTTTCGATGCCGGCGGGTTAGGAACTGACCGGCCTAAACTGTTTATCTCTATCTGTGATAACTGGTCAAGTAAACGGTCAAAACCTGAACCCATTAAAAACTCAGACATCATCTCCGGTACGGGTCGGAGACCCGTACCGATTCCATCGTCATAGTAGAACTCGTACGCACTTCTATCTTCGTTGTCTTCAGCAGCGGCGGCAGGGGTGGTTCCGCGGAGGACGATCACTGGGTTAAAGGAAGACCGGTCGCCGGCGTTGCGGCGGATTCGGGTAAGGTTGGAAACCCGACTACGGTTTTGACGGATATCAGAGGTGGAGTTGGATTGGATCTCTTCGACGAACCCACCGTCGCAGTGAGGACACGTGATGTTGCTTGTGTGGCTGTGTTCTTCGTCTTCGTTGTGAGGCGAAACGGTGACGAATCGTGAGCATCTGTAACACCAGTACGACGTTGTCGTCGTCGTCGTTGAAGCCATGACCAGATAAGCAAGTATCTAGAGAGAGAAACAGATCAATAAATCTTGAGGCAGGAGGAAAAGAGAAATCGTAAAGGGTAGGAATGGGTTTATAAAGGGAAGCGTGGACGGTGCCTTGAATATAAATTAGAGGGTTGATGGTGTACAAATCTAACACATGATGTTAACGCGTGAATTCCACGGGATTAAGCGCTTTCAATAATTGGGGGCCCTTTAAGCGTCCCTGGTATTTTGTTTTGTTTCAAAGTCGTCCCTTTCCCTTACGAAATTTAAAATGGGACCCCACCTAACCCAAATAACTTGAATTGATAATCCATTTTGAATTCTAAGATTCCAAATCATAAAAGCACCAATTTCAATCTATATCTCTTCTTTGTGTCAGTAAAATATTTGTATATAAATTATTTTCTTTTCTTTTCTATCCTCCATAAAAAGGTTTGAAATCATATTTATTTGTTCTATTAATTAAAAATCATTTCCTATTTTTAATAGATTATAATTCAATTGTCCTTAAAAATTACACAAATAACATACAGTTTTACTATTTTTTTTTTAATTAATTAAATTCTTTTTTATTATAAAATTAAAATATCAAGATTTTTTGTTTGAAAAAGTAATTACAGATGTTTTTTAAAGTGCTTTTCCTATTAAAATATATTAAATTAATATTTTTTTATTTTTTAAAAATTAATACATCAAAATTATTCAAAATATATAAAAAAAAATTAATGAAAACAAATTCTACTACAACCAAAAACAAAAACAAGTTGGCATGGAACACAAAATAATTTAAAATATAAAAAATTACAAAACAAGTTGTACTACAGCCAAAACAGCACGTAAACTAGACGGTGGAAGTAAGTTAAACTTTGTTCACACGTGCGTGTATAGGAGGGGCGGTGATGGGTAAGGGCGGGGGGTAGGAACTGTGCTTCAAATTTAAATGAAGACAAGATGAGACAAGGGGGCGCGTAGGGTTTGACCGCAGAAGCAGAAGAGAACGCCCAGTTTGAAAATTCAAAGCTAAAGGAAAGTCACCACTCACCTGTTGATTTGAGGCGTTTCGCAGAAGATTCAAAACGCCGTTTGTCTCTTTGCTCTTCCACTGTCGGATGGATTGGGCCCTACTTGTCCAAAACCGAGGACACTAATTTTTATTTTACCCTGCAATTAAATTTTATTTCATTATTGCTCTTATTTTACAGCCTCTTTAATATTACTTACAATTTAAAATATTTTTTATTTTAAAATATATTAAAATAATATTTTTTTATTTTAAAATAATTATTTTTAAAATCAATACATTAAAACAATTTAAAAACATAAAACAAAATTAAAAAACACATAATTTCAACCACATACCCAAACAGACTCTTAATTCTTTCATGTCTAATGATTCATTTACTAAAAATAAATTGTTTCAATTCATAAGGAATACATGCCTTAATTTGTTTGAAGTGTGATTATGGTTGTTTTTTAAAGTATTTTTCACTCGGAAATATATCGAATAATAATATATTTTTTATTTTTTAAAAAATATTTTTGATATTAGCGCATCATAATGATCTAAAAACACCAAAAAAAATTAATTTAAAAAAATAGATAAATAATTTTTTTCCAAAGCATTTTTGAAACGCAAAAACAAACAGGTGTGTTTATTTATTAGGTGTATGATTTTTTTTACAAGTATTTTTTAATTTAAAGTGTAATAAAATAATGTTTTTCAAAAATAAAATTTATTTTTGCTAACAGCATCAAGATTTTTTTAAAAAAATTAAAAAGCAAATTGAACTACAGAAATAAACATTCTCTGGTATTAATCTTATTGTTC
The DNA here is from genome assembly GCA_018804465.1 of Populus tomentosa. Classification (NCBI taxonomy): domain Eukaryota; kingdom Viridiplantae; phylum Streptophyta; class Magnoliopsida; order Malpighiales; family Salicaceae; genus Populus; species Populus tomentosa. The sequence continues at coordinate 3,249,686 of CM031985.1, forward strand.
AAGAGAAGAAAAAAAAACACAAAAGAGCATGGGGTATAGACATGGGCATGAAAATTTCCTGTGACTTTTTTTTTTTTTTTTTCCTCTTATTTTCTGAACTTCTTAAGGGCATATGTTTGTGGCTCTGCGGGGTAGAAATCCCGAATGATTTTTGGTGACAGCTCAGATAAAAAGACAAAAAAGAAAAAAGGAAAAAGAGGCAAGCTGTCTCTCATGAATCCCATGGATTACGGTGCCTCTATTTCTGTTTAGGTGCATGCGTTTAAAGCAGGTAATTATTGGGCTGCTAGATGCTGTGGACTGTTACTTATTGCGTGACACAAATTAGGTTAAAAATGAAATAGAAGTGAATTAGATGGTTTGCCTGTGATGCATTACAGGTTAGATTGTTTTTTTAATGTAATAAAAATATTTAATCATTGCTGCTATTTTTTAGTAGAAAAATTATGTAGGGTTTGATTTAGTACTATTTGGTTAATTTAACATTTCTAAAAATAATTTATATAATCAGGAAAAATATATTTTGGCTCAAAAATTTTATTCAATACTCTTTCTTTTTAAATACTGCAATGAAAATATGTTGGATTGATCTAAGTCAATACAGGCTAACCCTGTTAGATCAACGATTCAATTCATGGAATCATGATAATCTAATATAAAATAAATTAAAACGAATTATAAAGTTTAATTTTCAATCAATTCAATATTGAAATATGAAATTAAAAAAATAAAATTTTAAAAAATGAGTTAACTTTCCAAATCTATATTCTAGAACATGAGATTAGGATAACTCCATAAAAAATAAATCGAAACAAATTACAAAATCTAATTCTCAATTAATCCAATATTAAAATATAAAATTGAAAAACAAATGACACAATTAAACAACTCAAGTTAACAGGGTTAACTTGTCGAATTCATGACACAGGTCATGATATCGAGATAATCTTGTAGAAAGTAAACTAAATAAACAATCAAGTCAATTTATCAAACTCGTGATGCAGGTCGTAAGATTAAGATAATTTCATAAAAAGTAAATTAAAATAAATTATGAAACTCAATTCTCAATCAGTCAATTGTTGATGAATGAAATTAAAAAAAAATATCAATCCAAATAAACAATATAATAAAATGACTAAAGTATACCCGATTTATCTCAAAAAACCTATGGTCCATGTAAAGAGACCATGATAGTGTCATGAAAAACAAAGTAAAAAAATTATAAAATCTAGTTTATAATCAATTCAATGTTAAATAATTAAAATTTTAAAAAATATTAATTAAAAAAACTCGAATCAATCAAAGATTAAAATAAACATATAAAAATCAAATTACAAAATTAAATTTTCAATTAAAAAAAATTATCACAATAAAATATGTTTTATCAACAACGTTTATTTTATTTTATTTTGTCAATGTAAATGCTGATGTTGATTTTTAATTGATAGTGTTAATTAATAACAATAGCAGTAGTGTACACAATTGACACCTGGATATATTTTTCAAAGTGAACAAAATTGACAAGGCTTTCCTGATGCCCGCGTCTTTGACTACTGAGATGTCTTTCTTTGCATCATCTTCCACACCATTTTCCCACATGATATATACTAAACTAGCCTTGATACCCGCGCTATGCCGCGGGTCTTTTTTTTGTATAAAAATATATAAAAAAACAAAAATTTTAAAATCTTGGGTTTGACTGCAACGCCTGATCTAAAAGTAATATTTATAATATTAATAATAAAATTAAACTTGCATGACCGAAGTTTAAGTGAGCCTAATTGCAACACCGGACTCAAGAATTTTGGATGTGGGTCTGGCTATAAGGTCGTGTTATAAAAATGCAATAATTAAATAAACTAATTAAAAAAAACAAAGAAAAAAAATCAACAGAAAGGAAAAAACTAATGAAGAAAAAGAAAAAAAAAATTAATTGGGTTAACCCTTTAAACCAGGTTATCCCGTAAAACCTGAGATTTGCGTAATGAAAGTTTGATAACTAAATAGAAAAAAAATGACGGGTTTACCCAGAATTAATTGGGTTAACCCATCAAACCAAGTTAATCTATCAAGCTCAGGATACGTATCATGAAAGTATGGAAGTCTGATAACTAAATAGAAAGGAAATTAACTTTAACAAACTAAACTAAATGAAAAAAATAACTCGTAAAATCAGGTCAACCCATCAAACTCGAGATCCGTATCATGAAAATCTGATAATTAAATAAAAAAATTTAACATTAACAAACTAAATCAAACAAAAAAATTCATAAAAAAAATTAAATTCTATTTAGTTATCAAACTTTCATGACGCAAATCCCAGGTTTTACAGGATAACTTGGTTTAAAGGGTTAACCCAATTAATTTAATTTCTTTTTCTTTTTCTTCATTAGTTTTTCTCTTTCAGTTGATTTTTTTTCTTTGTTTTTTTTTAAATAATCTATTTAATTATCACACTTTTATGACACGACCTTATAGCCAGACCTACATCCAATATTCCTGGTCCGGTGTTACAGTGAGGCTCACTTAAACTTGGGTCATGCAAGTTTAATTTTATTATTAATATTATAAATATTACTCTTAGGTCAGGCGTTGCAGCAAAACCCAAGATTCTTGAGTTTGGCTGCAACACCTGACCTAAAAATAATATTTATAATAACATTAAACTTGCATGACCCAAGTTTAAGTGGGGATGGCTGCAATATCAGATCCAATAGTATTGGATGTAGGTCTGGCTGCAAGGTCGTGTCATATAAGTGTGATAATTAAATAGATTGATTAAAAAAAAAAAACAAAAAAAAACTAACAGGAAAAAAAACTAATGAAGAAAAAAAAAATTAATTAACTGGATTAACCCGTCAAATCTGAAATTCGCATCATGAAAGTTTGATAACTAAATAAATGAAAAAAATTAACAGGTTTACCTAAAGTTAACTGGGTCAACCCATCAAACCAAGTTAACCCGTCAAGCCAGGATACATGTTATAAAAATCTGATAATTAAATAAAAAAAATTTAATACCAACAAACTAAATCAAACAAAAAAAATTCATCAAAAAAACAAAAAAAATTAAAAACAAAAAAAATTAAAACAGTTAAATAATATAATATAATAATAATATATTAATAATGAGTAAAGTGAGGCGTGAAAAAAAAAAGACTTTCATTCACTAATGCTTAGGAATAATATAATATAATAATAATAATAATACAAATAAATAACACAAAATACAAACACACCCATTCACTATTTTCATTTCTTTTCTTTTACATCCACAGTACGAATACAAATACAAATACAAATTCAAAATAAATAAATAAAAATACACCAACACACACATCCCCTTTTTTATTATTATTTTCTTTTCTTTTCTTTTACATTTACATATTACAAATTTAAAATAAATAAACAAAAATTACATTAAAACTTTAAAATTTACAAAATGGTCCCTCAAAACTCCCGAATTTACACGGAAGGACTTCTGGGTATGCATGAACAGTTCCGGCGCGTGGAACCACGCCCCACCACCACTGGCGGCGCGTGGGTTCACGCATCGTCGTGAAGAAACCTGGGAACAGCAGATCCCGAAGGGCTTCTTCTTCTCTGTCTTCGCCGGCATGACCTGCAACAATCAAAGACGCACATAACAGTTGATTTTACTTTGTTTTTTTTTCTTTTAGATCAGTTTCGTTTTTTCTTTTTTAGATCTGCAATCAAATCCTTCTATTCCTGGTGGCTAGTCCTTCCTTCTTCAGATGGCGGCTCTGTCGGAGGCGGGAGCGTTGGAAGTCGGAGCCACGAGTGGCGGTGGCTGCCGATCTGTGGACGGCGCTGCTGTGGCTGGTCTGTCGCTACTGTTGAAGCTGGGTCGGTCGAGAGAGGGGAGGATGCTGGAGGTGGCTGAGAAAACAGAGGACGAAGGAGCGGCGCTGCTGTGGTGGACGGCGCTGCTTCGCTGTTGCTATTGAGGGAGGAGAAGGATGGTCTCCGTCCGGTTCGCCTTTTGCTCCTGCAACTGAGAAGGTAAAGGGGTTGTTGTGGTCCAAAGGCTAAAGGAAAATGGGGGAAAGAGGAGTGAAATTGAGGGCTGTGTCGATGGCTCTGTGTTGATGAATGGTGGCGGTTTCTTCGTGGACTGAGTTTGGTTGGCGAGAAGAAGGAGAACCGTGAGGAGCTCCAGTGAAGAAGAAGAAGAGAAAAGCTGAAGAGGGCGGTCCGGTGAGGAGAAACAATTAAAACCCCGGGGAGGCGGTTGTGTTTGGTTTTTTTCAAAGAGAGGAGGGGGCTGCAGCTCCACAAGAAAATCCTTAGGTTTAGGTTTTCTTCTTTTGTTTTTTTGTGATATTTCACTAATGAGTATAGTGAGGCGTTAAATAATAATAATAATAAAAAAGGAAAAAAAAAACTTTCATTCAGTGACACAGGAGGCGTGGGGAAGCTACAGTGTTTTCCCCACGCGTTTTAGAGTTCTTTAATATCTGACTTATTTGACTTGTACTAATTTGCTATAAGTTAATTTTTTTAACACTTTTTCAAATTAAGAATTTTTCAAGTAAAAATAATAAAAAATATATGCATATATATATATATATATAATCAAATAAATTTAAAATTATATGTATTAACAAGTGAAAAAAATAAATATACAATAAAAAAATAGAAAATTAAAATATAGGAATAGATCAAAATAAATCTGCAAGCTGAAACATTTATCCATCTGTGTTTGTTAAATCTATTATTAAAATAATTTTTTTATTTAAGTAAAAAATAATAAAAATAAAGACACAAATTAAATTAATTGAATAAAATTAAAAAAAAATAATGCAAGGCCAAACATATTAGAAATATTTTATGATAATATTTTATTTTTCAAAAATAAAATTTATCTATACAAAAGATAAAAATAAAAAAATATATATAGATGGATAAGAAAAACTCTACAAAATTTAAATGTATATATATATAAAATTATCATTTAAAAGTGACTCTCTAAATAAAATAAAAGAGAAAAGGGGTATTAATCTAGATATAAATAAAAAATATATATAAAAAAACCATATAAAAAGAAATTACTTAAAAAAAACAAAATAACAGGGGCCGTACATTATTGGGCCTGTCAAGCGAGGCTAGCTTGCTTGGTCTATTTTGTCAAGGCCTGTTGAAAAAGAAAACAAACATCATGTTGTTTACGGAAGTTGGCCATGTGTTGTCTAATTTGTCTAGATTTCAACCAATATAGTGACTGAAAAATCAGGGCTTAAAAGCATATTTGTGAGTGTAGTTATGATTGCTTTTTAAAGTGTTTTTTCACTTAAAAAAATATGCCAATAATATATTTTTTTATTTTTTAAAAATTATTTTTGAGGTCAACACATCAAAATAATTTGAAAACATAAAAAACATATTAATTTAAAGTAGAAAAAATTTTAAATTTTTTTCAAAAACACTTTTGAAACGCAGTGTTAAACTCTTATTTACCCAGAAACTCTTTTCAATCTATTTTTAAACCATAACACCTTAACAAACTTATTCATGACATAAAAAAATCAAAAAACCATCTAAAAAACTAAAATCAACCTGAAACTAAAAATCTACATGAGCTCAAATTTATTTTCTTATAAACTTTAAATGTTTAAAATACCTTATATGAATTCTTCTTATCAAATGGAATTATTAAACATAAACATCAACTATTTTTGTGATTTAAACTAGTGTTAAGGATATTTTTTTACTGCCAAAATTATACAACCTCTCTCTCCACTCTCTCAACCAAGAACTACAAAAATAAAAGAACTAAACTTTCTGTATTTAAGATTGAATAAGAAAAATATTAAGGTACTAAAATCGTATAATTTTTATTATTTTCAAGTTTAAGGACTAGGATGTATATTTTTTAAAGCTTCTAGCACTCCATATGTGCTTATAATCCTTTTTATTTTGGTGATTTTTTTTTAATTTCATCATCGATTTATAAATTAAAAGCAATTAACTTCAAATAAGGGTTATGTAATTTAAAATAAAACTTTAAAGATAAAAATGAATTGTCAAAAAATAAACAAGGAGATGATTTGTATGTGATTGAACAATATTGATTTCCGCGGCAAAGCACCCCACACGACTTAGATTATTGGGAAATTTTCTGGTATCTTATATTATTGTTATAAATAGCACTGTGCAATAAAGAAATAAACGAATGCATCAACTTGAATACAAAATTGAGGTCCATTTGGTATTGTTTTTTTGTCCTTTCCCACCCAATCCATCGTGCGATCGTCTTGTGTGAAACCTTGCGCTCCTATGCAACAAGTTGAAAGCGAAAGCGGCTGAGAAAAAATAAACATTGACTCGGTAAGAATTTCGTGGTTCTATAAACCTCAAAAAATCACGTCTACCTCGGTCATCAGTCAAAAAGCATTATAATGTATTTTATTCATGCGTTGACACTGTACTTTTAAAAAAATCTAATTTTTTTTAATTTAATTTTAGATTGTGTTTGGTGTGAAAAATAAAATTTTAAAATAAATATATATTATTTTAATAAATTTTAAAATAAAAAATATTTTAAAAAATAATTTAATGCTCTAGATTCTATTGAAGGCAAAAACAACACCGCACCAAGCAAAACAGTTTTGCCCATTTGTTTTATTAACAATAATAATAGAAAAAACATCTTAAAAGAAGCGGCAAACTTATTGTGGTTTTTCTTACAAAGTATTATTTATTAAAATAATATTTAATTATTTTTAAAATTATTTTTCTTAACTTTCATTTTATTTTTCAATATTAAATTGAAATCATATTTTATGATTTGTTTTGTTTTGTTTTTAATGAGATTATCTCCGTTTTATGACTCAGATTACAAGTTTAACGGGTTAATCTTAATTAACTCAAGTTATTTTTCCGTGTTTTTTTTAATCTTAAAAAAAAATGATTCGTCAACACTGAGTTAGTTGAGAATTAATTTTTATAATTTGTTTCAATTTGTTTTTTTATTAGATTATTCTGATTTCATGACTCGGATCACGAGTCTGGTACATTAACCTGAATTGTTTCGACTCATCTTTTTGTGTCCTTTTATAGTTGGTTTTTTTTCTTGGCTTCATCATTAAACGTTGAGTTTATTGGAAACTGATCTTCATATTGTGTTTTATATTTGTTTTTTATAAGAATATCATGATTTTAGAAGTTAGAATGTAAATTACATAGTTGACCTGAATTGATCAAATATATTGTCGTTTTAATATTTATAAGAACAAAATCTCTTCTTAAATATTTATTTTAAATTAAATTATATTTTTATTAGTCATTAAAGTTGTTTTTAGATTCGTTAAGATAACTAGATTATATCAACTTGTATGATTAATTTTTTTAGATTCTAGATAAAATATTAGTAATGGTTAGATATTTTTTTTTTAAAAAAAATTAATTCGAACGACATTAGCTCGGGCCACTATTACATGCTAGCACTAGCCAGCCAGTTCGCCCTTGCTCTCTCATGGATCGGACGAAAAGTCGTTGGCGTTATCAATGCTCCTTTTAAGAACCAATAAAAATTCTAGTTGTGAATTCAAAGTTTCATACGTATGTTCACTCGCAGCTCGTGTCTGGTCGAATGATTTTCTTAATGCAAAAAAAATAAAATAAAAAAAATTGCCAACTTGCTTTTCGACTTTAAAATTATTTTTAATCGTCAATAAAATAAATTGAATATTATATATATATATATATATATTAAAATATTAAAAATAGTTGTTAATATTAACAAAATTGTTGATGACCTTGCTCTTTTTTTTTCTCTCTCCCTATTTTCGCCGTTATTTGAGCCATCCCTCAGCACCTACCATTATAGCCAAATCGTCGAGCACCCCAAAATATAAGGTTATTTAGAAATATAATAATAATAATTTTTTAAAATATGTTTGGTTTGAAAATATTTTAAAATATGTATTTTTTATTTTTTTGATATAAGCACATTAAAACTATATAAAAAATATTAAAAAGTTATCTTGAAGCAAAGAAATCGGATTTTCATAAAAAGAAACAAATTAAACCGTAGTCCCAAATATGCATTGTAATCTCAAATTAACCCAGACAACTTGGATGCTTTCCTAGCCGATCTTTAGCATCTCAGGGATGTTTTTAACCCAACCTTGCCCTTATATGACCTGAGCATTATCATGAGGCAAAATGCTCGATCTGTGCCACCCGGCTCTCTAAACACCTTGCCTCCATTGTACAACAAGTTGCCCGCCCAAGCCCTCGTGTGTTGAACTCGAGCTCGATCTAACTTGCTGATAACATAGGCATTTTCTATCCATGCCCTAGATGCCTCGAGCCTAAATTCAATATTGACCTCGTTGCGGACTCAATCCTGACCTAATTATTGACATCTTTGAACTTCAATTATATTGTGATGTTTCAAAAATCCCTCTTTTGTCCGGTAAAGCTCTTGAGAACCAATTGCCAGTTATTTATTTCTTGGAAATCTAATAGCCGAAATAAATAAGTTTTTATATCTCATTTTGAGAAATAAAAAAGAAAATGATATTAAACAACATGAGCACATGCTTATAACCAACCCCATCATGATATTAGAAATTGAAAGGAAACCCTAGGCATTGAATGTCACAATTCACATAGGAAATAGGTAAGCAAAATCAAACGGGCTTTGCTTCTTTCTAGAAAAATCGAAGTGACAAGATCATGTACTAATAAAAGAAAAGATCTTGAACCCGTCACCGGACGAGGAAAAATAGAAAGACTTCTCCTTTGCTGTTTCTTAACGAAAACAAAAATGGTAATGAATTCATGAGGAAAAAAAAGAAAAAAAGAAAGGAAAGTAAAGATGGTCGAGAGATATTTTAACTCAACTTACCTGTACTTTCCCTCTTTAACTTACTTTTCAATTTTAATTAATAATACCTAAAATAAACAAATAAAATCAGAGTAAAAACCTGATCTAAAGGGTGTTTTGTTGCTTTCCAACATAAGTTTTTAATAATTTAAAAATTATTTTTGTTTTAAATTATATTTTTAAATAGTTTTAATGGGTTGATATTAAAAATAAATTTTTTAAAATTAAAAAATATATTTTTTTAAACTAACTATTATTATTTCAGCAAATAAAATGAGTTGTAAGTCCAGTTTTGGGACACGATGGAGAGGAGCAAAAACCAAACATCATTATCTTTATTTCCCCGACTACCAACTTCCCTCCATCGGTCGGTTATCACTTGGTCAATTGCCCACATCTTTAGGACTTGACAAAATAATATTTTGTTTTTTCCCTTTTCTTTGTAGGTTTCAGAAACCCAATAAAAGATTTTTTTTTTTAATATATATAAATATCTTACTGTATTTAATCAACTCCTGTGGTGTTGATATTGGATACTCAATTCACTCCAACATTAGAACAAAACCCTAAGGGTTCTTGTAAGAACCAATCGCCGCCAGATTGATCTTCTCCTTCAATAGGAGTATAAAACCCTTTTCCTCTCTTGTTTCTTGAAGAAAAAGTTCTTCTCTTTCATTATCTCTCTCCCACATACAATTTTTGTTGCATGTAAGCATGGCGCACAAAGTTGTGTACTTTGTTTCATGAAATTGATTTGTAAGGCAGGAGCCCATCCTTCTATGTTGCTGTTTTATTCTTGAAAATGGAACCTTTTTGCAGTTAGGATTGGGTAATTATATTCATCCATAAGGTAGGTGTAAAAGTTTTGATCTTTTTTCTAGTTAAAAAGTTACCATCTTCAAGCTGTAAGTAGGGTCTTGGCTATTTCAAGCGTATGCAAGTTTTAATTTTTGAGACTGTTTAGGGTTTGATTATAAGTTGTGGGTGTCGATCAGTTTTTCAGTTGTTATAGTGGGTAATGGTCAAATTGGAGTCTTGAATATGTTATCTGAATTGGGCAGGAGACCGATGATAGGAGCTAATGATGGATCATTCGGTGATGATTTAGAGAAGGAGTTAGGGTTATTGTTGCGTGAGCAACGTAGGCAAGAGGCTGATGATCGTGAGAAAGAGCTCAATTTGTACAGGAGTGGCTCTGCACCTCCAACCGTGGAGGGTTCATTGAATGCAGTCGGGGGCTTGTTTGGTGGTGGAGGCCATGGTGGTGCCTCTTTTTCAGACTTTGCTAGCGGAAAAAATGGGAATGGGTTCATAACCGAGAAGGAGCTTAGGTCTGATCCAGCTTACTTATCTTACTACTATTCGAATGTGAATTTGAACCCAAGGCTTCCGCCTCCTTTGCTGTCGAAGGAGGATTGGAGGTCTGCACAGAGATTGAAGAGTGGAAGTTCTGTTTTAGGCGGGATTGGAGATAGGAGGAAAGCTAGTGGAGCTGACAATGGTAATGGTAGATCAATGTTTTCAATGCCACCGGGGTTTGAATCGAGGAAACAGGACAGCGAGGTTGAGTCAGAGAACGTTTCTGGCTCCACCGAATGGGGAGGTGGTGGGTTGATTGGTTTACCAGGATTTGGATTTACCAGCAAACAGAAGAGCCTTGCTGAAATCTTTCAGGTTAATTTCTATGATTTTGCTCAAGTCATGTTTCCTTATGTTTGTGAATCTCTATTTTTTTGCGTGGTATCTTCTTTTTATCTTTATGGCATCAAGAATATCGTTGGATTATTTTCCTTGAAATTTCAGATGTGGCATTCATTACTTCCTACTAAGGTTTGACACGTAATCTGATTTGTGCATGGAAGAAATAAAGAAGTGTTTTGCTGTCCTTTTCTGATTGCCTACTTTTAATGTTGTTGAAAATCAGTTTTGTTTTTTTGGGCTATTTTATCTGTGTTTGTTGAGTTCTCTATGGCTTGCAATCATTTTGCATTCAGTTTGTTAGTGTGCAAAAATGGTATAGGTATCAAGAATCTGCCCATGACAAATTTATACAATAAAGAGTTATTTTTATTCTCAAATACATGCGAAGTAGTCAATGAACTGCTCAGTATGTTTAACTTGTGAAGTCTGAGGAGCTTTTGGTTGTAATGTGGGATTTAGTTATGTCTGTGAATGTTCAGAGGCCATTATGAGGCCTATGCGAGACATATACTTTGAACTTGAGCTTTGGATTGTGATTGAGTTTCAAGTGCATCATATATGGCCTAAAAGTTGCCTCCTTGGGATTGTTCACTCCACTATTATTCTTATGATCTGGTGTCTTGTATCCATGCAGGATGACTTGGGCCGTACAACTCTTGTGACAGGCCCCCCATCTCGCCCAGCTAGCTGTAATGCGTTTCATGAAAATGTTGAGACCATAGCTTCAGCTGAAGCGGAGTTAGCTCATTTGCGCCATGAATTAGCATCTGCAGATACTTTACGATCGAGGGTGAATGATCAGGGCTCATCTTCTGTTCAAAATATTGGCCAGGCATCTTCTTATAGTTATGCTGCTGCTCTTGGTGCCTCCTTGTCTGGGAGAACTACTCCTGATCCTCAACATGTTGCCAGGGCTCCTAGTCCTTGTCCTACACCCATTGGACAAGGGAGAGTTACCACATCTGAAAAGAGAGGCATGGCTAGTTCAAACTCATTCAATGGCATCTCATCTGGTATGAGGGAGTCTGCAGAATTTGCAGCTGCCTTTTCTGGCATGAACCTGTCAACAAATGGTGTAATAGATGAAGAAAGCCATTTGCCATCACAGGTTGAACAGGATGTTGACAACCACCAGAATTATCTCTTTGGTCTCCAAGGTGGTCAGAATCATCTGAAGCAAAATACTTACTTAAAGAAGTCTGAATCTGGGCATTTACACATGTCTTCTGCCCCTCAATCTACCAAATTGTCATATTCTGATTTGGTTAAGAGCAATGGTGGTGAGCCAGACCTCATCAGCTCATCCTTGATGGCTGATAGGCAGGTTGAACTGCAAAAGTTGGCTGTTCCTAGTGGCAATCCTTACATGAAAGGATCACCTACCTCCACCCTTGGTGGTGGAGGTGGCTTGCCTTCACAGTATCAGCATCTAGATGGTATGAATTCATCACTTCCAAACTATGGATTGGGTGGGTATTCCATAAATCCAGCGCTGGCATCCATGATCGCTAACCAGCTTGGCACAGGTAACCTGCCTCCGTTATTTGAAAATGTTGCTGCAGCATCTGCTATGGCCATTCCTGGAATGGACTCAAGAGTGCTTGGAGGAGGTTTGGGGTCTGGAGCAAATCTAACTGCTGCTTCATTGGAATCTCATAATCTTGGGAGAGTGGGGAGTCCCATAGCAGGAAGTGCTCTTCAGGCTCCTTTTGTTGATCCGGTGTATCTCCAGTACTTGAGGACTCCTGAGTATGCTACTGCCCAGCTTGCTGCTATTAATGATCCCTCAGTTGATAGGAGCTACTTGGGTAATTCATACTTGAATTACCTTGAAATTCAAAAGGCTTATGGTTTTCTGTCATCTCAGAAATCACAGTATGGAGTCCCATTAGGTGGTAAATCTAGTAGTTCTAATCATCATGGTTATTTTGGGAATCCTGGCTTTGGTGTTGGCATGTCATATCCTGGAAGTCCCCTGGCAAGTCCTGTCATTCCAAATTCCCCAGTCGGACCTGGGAGTCCCATAAGACACAATGAGCTGAATATGCGTTTTTCTTCTGGAATGAGTAACTTAGCAGGGGGCATCATGGGACCCTGGCACTTGGATGCGGGATGCAACATGGATGAAAGCTTTGCATCATCCCTATTAGAAGAATTTAAGAGCAACAAAACTAAGTGTCTTGAACTTTCAGAAATTGCTGGTCATGTTGTTGAGTTCAGGTATTTATTGCACAAAAAATCATCTCATGTTCATTCATTATGTTATTGTTTTGATTTAATTCAATGATTTGTAATCACTTACGAGCAGTGCCGATCAGTATGGGAGCCGATTCATTCAACAAAAACTTGAGACTGCCACAACGGATGAGAAAAATATGGTTTATCAGGAAATCATGCCCCAGGCTCTTGCTCTGATGACTGATGTGTTTGGTAATTATGTAATTCAGAAGGTACCGGATATCTATGCTTTGTTAATATACACTTTGTTATGTTTTTATGGTTTCTTCTTATGAAAGTGTCTGTATTTGTGTATAGTTTTTCGAGCATGGGCTTCCATGCTTTGTTAATATACACTTTGTTATGTTAATGGTTTCCTCTTATGAAAGTGTCTGTATTTGTATATAGTTTTTCGAGCATGGGCTTCCATCACAGAGAAGAGAATTGGCTGGCAAGCTTTTAGGTCATGTTTTGACACTTAGCCTTCAAATGTATGGCTGTCGAGTGATCCAGAAGGTACCGTTAGCTTTTCTACCATGTTGCAATTTAATGTTACATGATACACCCTGATACATCTTCATTTGTGGATTATATTATGATGGTGCCTGAAAGTATAATTCTGAGGAATTTTTTTTTTACTTCTGGTTCATGTGAAAAGGGTTGGTCAAATGGCTAAAAAAATCCTTCATTATTGGGGTTGTGGACACCAATTTGCATAATGAAGTGTCCTGCGTTTGCACCTTGGTGACAACAAAGTTACCTATTCTGACGGGTGCTTATGTATCTGTGTCTTGCTTTGGCCATTGCATCATAGAATAGAGTAATTTGCCTTGATTATGCATGAATTTATGGAGATCCTTTGAAAACACTCACCAATCAACCTAAGTCCAATATTATCAAGTGCACCTACTGAAGTTGTTGATTGTAACATATTCTTTTTTATATTGTTCAGGCCATTGAGGTTGTTGACCTAGAACAGAAAATAAAGATGGTCGAAGAGCTTGATGGTCATGTAATGCGGTGTGTACGTGACCAGAATGGGAACCATGTCATCCAAAAGTGTATCGAATGTATTCCTGAAGATAATATTCAGTTTATTGTCACAACATTCTTTGATCAGGTCGTGATTCTCTCCACCCATCCGTATGGGTGTCGTGTGATACAGGTTTGAAATGGTTTCTTGCGTTTTTCAATTCTGTGGACCTTTCTGGAAGAAAAGAAAATTACATGGCCATTTCTTTAATTTGCAGAGGATACTGGAGCACTGCAAGGATGCTACGACACAGAGTAAAGTTATGGATGAGATTTTGGGAGCTGTTAGTATGTTGGCACAAGATCAATATGGAAATTATGTGGTTCAGGTTGGTTTTTCCTTTCAAGGACTCCCACTTTGGATGCATATATGCCACTACCTTTCTGATTGAGTTTTATAACTTTTATCTCATGTAAGCTACTGGGTATGGACAGTACAGTTCTCTGTTTTTCATAAAAGAATTGGTCTTGATGTTTGCTTACAATTTATGAAAAGTGGTCCAGGTATTCTTGAGAAAACAGGAAGTCTTAGCAGTGATTAGGAAATTTAATGTGTTTTTGATACAGTTTGGCTGAATCTCCAGCTCTATTGCCTTCATGTTTCTCATTCTTTATCTCTGTCAGTGCTTTAGGAACATCCATTCCTGCTTTGGAAGCTCTATCACGTGAATGAGTTTCTTGTCATTATCCCCCTTTAAGACCTGCTTCTATTTGGTAGTTAGATAAATACAGTCATCAATAGAGTGTATGCCACTGCTTCTCTTATTTCTCTTACAAAAGAGTTGTGCACCCATGTATTTTTTTGAACTGACCAATAACATTTGAGTGCTCCATATGCAGCATACTAATGACATTTATTTGATCCATATGCAAGCATACTGATAATATTTAAGAAAGAGATCGCTTCTTATGGAATTATGAATAAAATTTCATTTCTAAGATACAGATGCTGTCATTTCTTTTGTTACTGTTTTATGGCAGCTGGAATTTCTTCTCCGGATGCTGCCTGCTTATTAGCCATGCTGTGTGTTTGTAGAAATTACATTTCCCAATTATTTTTAATCACACTTGTCGTGTTGTCTTATTTTTAATCTTTATTGATTTGATTGGGTACTGGCTTCTGTTTTAACAGCATGTGCTGGAACATGGAAAATCTCATGAACGATCTGCTATCATCAAGGAGTTAGCTGGGAGGATTGTTCAGATGAGTCAGCAAAAGTTTGCCTCCAATGTTGTAGAGAAGTGCTTAACATTTAGTGGTCCTTCTGAACGTCAACTACTGGTCAATGAAATGCTAGGCACCACTGATGAAAATGAGCCTCTTCAGGTTTTGCAACTTTCTATGTACTTTTGCTTGCTAGAATCGAAGAACTCTGTAATTTTCAAGTATCTATATATATATTTTTGTGCGGGTGTGCTTGTGTGCGTGTGCGTGTGCATTTTTCAAATTTTGCATACGCCCATATCATGATTAAGGATAATCATTTCCCAATTTCTTCTGCTAATGTTTCCCCTCATCTGTCCAGGCAATGATGAAAGATCAGTTTGCTAACTATGTTGTACAAAAAGTGCTGGAGACATGTGATGACCAACAGCGTGAGCTGATCCTCACAAGAATAAAAGTTCATTTAACTGCATTGAAGAAGTACACCTATGGAAAGCACATTGTTGCACGTGTAGAGAAACTTGTTGCTGCTGGGGGTAGGCATTATTTCATGCTTATGATTTTAACCTGATTTTGATCTGTAAATATGTCTCTTTATATTTGAAGTAAATAACACTAGTACCTTTTCACCTTCGTTGGGGACCTTGGCATGGCACATACTAGTAAATTTTTGAACAGTTGTCACTCAGGATCCCTGGGAACCTTGGTGGAGCATTAGGCTTTGAAAGAGGAAAGGTTAATGTGTTTAAAATAGCTGCTCCATGTGGTTTGAAGACATCTATCTGCCTCTCTCATTTGCAGTTTCAGCCTGTTTGATAGCATGATTAGTTACCTGGAATTTACTGTTGCATCTTGAAGTTATCTGCCAATTATTTGTTCATAAATTTCACCAAACCAACAATTGATGGAGTTAATTTGCATTACTATGGGTTTGCATACATTTGCATTTGCATGTAAGCATATGTTTTGCTTTGGAAAGTTGTCATTCAGTACCTGTGTTTACATTCTTCAATCGACTTCCTCCAAAAAATGAGCCTATCGTTAAATGTTTCATGAACGCTCTGTTGATTGACAATATAAATGTATAACTGAGACATGTTTATGTAAAGAAAGTTTATGCTTTCATTACCATTTTCTCCTCTATAGAAACAAAACAGCCCTGGTGTATGCAAGACGAAGCTGGTAATGCTTTATAGCTGTGATGCTTTATAGCTATTTTGTTCTGAACTATATCTCATGTCATATTGCTATGTGGTAGGAAGACCACATAATTTCTTCAATGTCGACTAGCTCTCATTAATCTTAAATTGCTTGCAGAAAGGAGAATTGCTGCGCAGTCCCTGCACCCTGCTGCTTAGTTCTAATAGGAAAGAAAGTTGTTTGTACAGCTAACCGAAGCTAGTGTGAGCTTCCTTTCTTTCTTCCTTCCTGTTTTAGAGCTACGTATTTACCTATCTTTTCAGAGAGGTATGGGCTGTTTGAAAATAAAGCTGCTTGTACCTGAAACTGTACATTCTGTAGTTTAAGGTTTATACATAGAGTCGAGCAAGCCGAGGTTCAGATGTTGAATACAACCTGATGCCCCCTGCAGAGGAGATAAATGACATACGACTTCTTAAGGGTTTAAAAATGTGGAGGTAGTCTAAACGTGATATGTACAAATGTTGCTATGTGGAGAGCTGCTAATGTTTAGGTGAGGCCAGAGTTTCATTCCCATGTATCCGGATTTTACTTTTTTTTCTCTCTTAAAAGTACATTTTTCTTTCGTTATTCAAGTGTGGTTTATGTTTGTGCGAGGCTGACTGCTATATATCTATTATCTTGTCATGATGCTTCTGTGGTTCTCTTCTTGCTAGAGAACGAACAACCTTGTTCGGTTGTGATTTCTCATCTTTAATCCCCCTTTTGGGCTCATCAAAGCTTGCTTGTTAGGCAGGGAAAACCAAATTTTATGTTCTTTTGAAGTTCACGAATTCTTTTAATGAGTAATAATAATACTACTAGAAAATAGAACGAGCATTCTCACATAATTGCTTCATATGCTGTTGGGATCATCCTTCATGTTATCTCCCTACTTGCAATGCAGTTTTGAAAGGGTTGGAGAGATGTTCACTCGCCATAAAATATCACTGTATCCAGTTCCAATCTGTAGAGACATGTATTGCATTTGTTGGTGAGAACTCTCGAACTTCAATTTTTCTCGAATATATATATAACATTTAAAATAAAGAAAAAAATAAAATAAAATTCAAATTTTTTCAAAATAAATTTTGCAACACAAAGCAAAAGACACCATGCAGTTAAATTGTGCAAAATTACAGTCACAAAAGACTAATCAAGCTTACACGGGACTCCTAAAATAGTTAATCTTCTGCTCAAAGCCTCTTGGCCCAGACCTTGCTATCAGAAGTTCCTTCTGGAGCTTCTTCGTCTCCCGTTTCTGCAAGAGATTTGTCACTCCCTGGCAGATTACCTGCAACCAAACAAGCCACCTAAATTTAGCAACAGTCCACATTCCAAAGTCAAAACTTTTATCAGCCGCGGTAAGAAAAACCCGTAATATTATGTGAATCCTGAAAAGTAGTGACTAGAAATCACCTCAAAGATGAGAACGGATAGAGCAGACTGGAATTATAGTGCCGCCTCCACCATCACTTGTGGTGGACACCGTCTGATGGAAACTCTCGAAGCGGGGCTGTATCTGAAAGGCACGACGACGACGACGACGACTTCTTCAGGGTTCGCTTAAATTCTCCAGATTTGCATGCTCCTTGAGAACTTCCTTGACCACCAAACCAATATCTTACTGTCATTAATTTATGGTCATCTTCATGCATTTACTATTATACGCATGCACGTACTATTCCTAGGAAATTCAAATATATTTTTGTTTATTTTGATACTTTATATTAGAACATATGATATATTGATGGCAAGTTTCTTTTATTAAAAAATAAGAAATATATTAAATTAGTTTACGATAGATGTATTAGAGATGTAATTCTCACATTGATCATGATACTGATAGAAAATACACAATAATGTATAATGATTATACATATTAGATCTCCTATTTCTTGGCTCAACCAAATTAATATCTAAACCTAATTAATTCTTTAAAGAATCCTTTTCCATGGAATTTATTTTCTTGATAAATCACTTTTCAACAAACAAATGAAGCCTAATACATGTGCTTAATAAATTAAACTAACCTTATATATTTATCTATATATATATATATATATATATATATATGTGTGTGTGTGTGTGTGTGTGTGTGTGTGTTTCCTTTCTTCATTCACTTAGCGTTATACATTAATTTTTTTATATGTTTTATTTTAGTTGCATCTTTTAATTTTTTAAAATTTGATATTGATTGTTTTTCTTTATTTTTTCCTACATCTTTTTTAAACTTTCAATTGTTTTCGATTTCATCATTTAATTAAAATTTTTAACTTGTTATTTTTAAAAAAACAATTTGGTCCTCTTTCTATTTGTGGTTTCTTCTTTATTTCTTTTGTGAAATTGTTTTTTTTAGTCCTTTAATCCAAAACTATCCATCCTCTTATTTTTTTAAAAAACAATTTGATCATTAATTTTTTGTGATTGAATTTTTTTTATTTAATTTCATCATTTGAAATTTTATTTATTGAAAATTAGGCTTCGTGATTTTTCAAGGTTTGATGCTTCTAAACAAATGGCTTGAGTATTGGGTTTATAAGCTAACATGGGTTCATATTGTTTTTTTTTTTTACTTATTTTCTTTTTTGATCTTATTACTAAACATTGATTATTTTAAAAAGAAATAAGTTTAATGGTTTTCTTTATTTTTTATTTTATAGGGTTATTCCAATTTCATGATCGGACTTGTAAGTTTAACGAGTTAACTCGGGTGGGCTTTCATCTTTTTATATTTTATTTTTTAATATTTAATTTGTTGAGGATTGTTCTTCATATTTAGATTTTTTTTTTTTACTTATAATTGTTATTTTTTTTTATCATTTTGCATTTTTTTTAAATTTTATCATTTAATATTTAATTAGTTAAAGATTAAGTTTTAAAGTTTTTTAAATTTATTATTTCTAGCCAAATAACTCGGGTAATGGATCAACATCGGTTGATATCGTGTTTTTCATGTCTTTTTATTTTTTTTAACTGTTTTCATCATCAACATTAATTTTTTCTTTTTTTTAACTTGCTTATATAACATCATTTTTTTTCTCAATTATTTTTATCCAGCTAACAATAGATTCTTGTTATTTATAACCAACTAGCGGTGATTAGTGTTGGTAATGAATAAGGATACGTGACCGACAAAGTACGTAATGGAATTTCTTAACAACTGAACCACTGGACTGTTTAGGTAGTGATTTTTTTTTTCCAATTTGATTAGTTAGAGAATATACCACGTTATTACATGATATATGTAATGAAAAATAAATATTTTAGGAATGAAAATTAAAAAGAAAACCCAAAGGAAATCAATGGAATATTGTGGAGAGAGACTCGTTGTATTGTAGATTACAACAATACAATAATGATTTCCACCACAATAAAATCCAATGAATTGTCCATCAAGAGTAAAATAGTTTTTTTTTTTTTTGGGTTCATTTATTATTATAAAATCAATCAAGGTTATAATGATCTTTTCATATTTTGTACATACAGTAAAATGATTTATTTAGCTTTAAAAGAAAAATAAAAATACTAAACTAGTATCTAGAGGCTTTTTAATCATTTTAATTTTTTAACATAATAAAATGATTGAAGTGCTTTCAAGAACAAAATTTATTAAACTAGCTTATTGAAGCTTCTTGGTACTTTTATCATGTTTTTTTATTTTTTTTTATATTTAGGATGGTTGAGAGACAATTTTATATTTTAACAAATACATAATATTATTAAAAAAAAAAAAATACTTGGTTGGCTTGTGTGGGTGTTCAATGCATTCTTCGGGTGGCACGAAAGTGCCGTCTAGCAGCAAAATCATTGGCTTTCAAGATGACATTTAAATTGTCTTGATGACCTATCTATTCTTGGGCAAAATGTGTGGCCAATGGATTTCCGGTTTAGAATCAGTAATTTTTTCCCCACTTATTTTCTTTCTCTTTTCCTTGATCTCCATGCACGACCTTCTAAATTTTTAAAGCAATTCTTTAATATTTTTTTATTTTATTTTTTATTTATATTTTTTATCACTATTTGTTTTATCTAGAATGATTTATAAAATTAATTTTTTTCTTTAATTTCACCCCTCTAATTTTTTATACGATAGATTTGGTATATGATAGATTTGGTTTCTATTATTTTGATTGTTATTTGTTTTATTTGAGATGATTTTTAAAATTCATTATTTCAAGCAATTTCATACTCCAATTTTTTTTTCTACTAAATTTAATCTTCATTTTTTTTATTTTTATTTTTTTACTTTGACTTTTTTTTTTATATAAATTCTTATATTTTTTTCGTTTTCATACTTCAATGTTAAATTGGTTAAGAAATTGAGCTTCTTAATTGATTATAAATTTAGAATTTAATGGGTTTCGAGTTTGAAATATTAACCCACGTCGATGATATTTGCTTAAGTTTGTTTGATTTTTTTCCAGTTTTATACCTTGACATTGACTTAATTGGATATCATGTTCCATTAGTTTTTTATTTTCTTTTTATAGGATTTTTCACTGATTTTAAAAATGACATGAGTTATCTTTGATCTTTTTTATTTTTCATTCTCTGTTCAATTTAGTTTTTAAAAATATTTTTAAATTAAATTAAATTAATTGATTGAATATAAGTATTAAATGCTAACTTCATGATATTTTATCTAGTTTATTTTTCAGATTATTGCCAAATGTTTTTTTTTTCACTTTATTTACTATTGATATATTTTTTAATTATATTATTAAATTAATTTATTAAACTCAATCAAATCAATAACATGAATTTCAAATCTTTTTCATTTTTTTAAAATATTAGTATGACTTGAATACTTTTTTTATATTAAAAATAATTCAACTCGCAGCATGTCTCATGCCACTATCTAATAATATACAAAAACATGTTGGTTGGTTTTTTTAATATTATTATCATTTAACACAAAGAAAATAATTAACATGTCACCATCCATTCTAAAAGAAACAGGGAAGAGTTATTGTTGTCATCATCAAATTGTCGCAATAATTTATCTTCCAGGACAAATGATTCTTTCAATTGGCATTACATTAAAATTTATTTTTAATAATAACATATAAAATAATCTATTTTTAAAAATACTTTAACAGGCAAACGCAAAAAAAAAGGGGGGTTTGATCAACCATCGAAATTATTGTTTTTAAATAAATAAATAAAATTAAATATATTATTATTGAGCCTTTCTTAATTCTTACTCGTCCAGCGCTCCAGCTGTACGCCAACCAACGGCTGTCTCATTGGTCCATCCCTAAAGAATAATAAAAAGAATAGTCGTAGGGCAAAGACGGTTCTAAATTAAAGTTACTCCTGAAATTACCAATACAACCTCAAAAGTGCACTCCCTTTGCCGACTTGGCATTCAACAACCAACCTTTTTCACACCAGCTAAGTACTTTCCCTCCCCCAATCTACCACGATCCACTGCTTACGTGTCCGTACTTCATTGGATTACTTCACATCTGTCAAATAGATAGGGCGAGTATCTATCTCCTTCTTCGAGCTAGGAAGTGAGAAAGTGAAGATATTTAGAGGATCAAAAATATCTGGCAAAGTCATCCACGTTGGCATTGGTGCGAGGCCAATCCATCCGGAATTTCTATCAGATATTGGGTTAATTGTATATTCCACCCCTATACTTTTTAAAGTTTGTTAATATGGTTCATATACTTTTATTTAATTCTTGATTAGTTAAGAACGTAGCTGACAGTGTAATCTTACATTATCTCAATTCGAGTTCTTAATTTATTAATTTTATTTTTATCTGTTAACGAAAGTATTAAATTAAGAATAGAGAGATACAAGAAATAAAAATAAAAGTAAAAGGACTACATTTATAATATTATAGGGATGTTAAAAATACGATTAGCCCATTGGATATGTGCACCTTTTCTCTCTCAAGAAAACACCCTCAAAATTATTTTCCTTCCCTTTTCTTTCCTGAAAACCAAAAAATCACGTCCACTGCTTCCCTTAATTATCTCCAATTTCTTCTCTGACTCCGATCCGCTTCTCTTTCCATTTCAAAAAAAAAGAAAATTTTCTCCAAAATTTAAGCTACCATGGGAGAAGAAGTGAAAATGAGTGAATACGAAATCAACGATGTTGAAGATAACATCAACGGAGACGATGAAAGAGTTGCAGTGTGGGAGATAGGATTACCTACACCTGATGATCTCACTCCCTTATCACAAACGTTGATTCCACCTGAACTTGCTTCGGCCTTCAGTATCTTCCCTGAGCCTCACCGTACTCCACTCGATGTCAACCGCGCTTCTCAGACCACTCTCTCCAATCTCCGCGGTCAATTAAACGCCTTATCGTCTATGAACTTCAAGTCGTTCAACGAAACGACAGGTCAAACGCACGACCCTATTGTAGTCGATTTAGATGATAAAACCGGAGCGGTGGATCGGGACGGGTCTGGATCCGAAGCGAGGAAGTTGAGGAGGGTTGATTCGGAAGAGGAAGATTCAGCTTTGCGGGCCGAGAATTCGGCGGAAGACCCGTCGTCTGCGGCGGCGAGGACTTTGAAACGGCCACGGCTCGTGTGGACCCCTCAGTTGCATAAGAGGTTTGTTGACGTGGTCGGCCACTTAGGGATTAAAAACGTGGTTCCGAAAACGATTATGCAGTTGATGAATGTTGAAGGTTTGACTCGCGAGAATGTAGCCAGTCATTTGCAGAAGTACCGGCTTTATTTGAAGAGGATGCAGGGGTTGTCGAGTGAAGGACCTTCTGCTTCTGATCAGTTGTTTGCGTCCACTCCTTTGCCGCAGAGTTTTCCCGAGAGTAGTGGCGGCGGCGGAAATGGGAATTTCGGAATCCCAATTCCGATGCCTTATCATCACCCTGCCACGGCGGGTGGGATGATGCCAATGCCAGTATATGGACATATGGGGATGCAAATGGGGAATAACAACGGTCATAATAATAACAGTAGTGATAACCACCAGCATCACCAAGTTAGTATTAATGGTCATCAAAACGGGTATAATGGAAATGTTGCTCATGGTCATATGTTACAGCAGAGGGATTGGAATGGGAATCATTATGGTTCATACACGCATCATCCTCATCAAGTTGCACCTAATGACAACATGTGATGTTGGGAGGAGATATTTTTTTGGCTTGCTATAGAGAAAGAGAAAAAAGAGGTTAGTGCATCCATCCTCTCCAATGTCTTCCACTATCGAGCCGGCACAAAGACTTCCTTAAGATGATAATACCAAAACATTATGCTTACAGTTCGTGTACCCACAAACCCCTTGGCTGATAATACTTGTTATAACTGGGGGAGTGACAGTCGTATATTGATGGTCCATGTGCATGTCAGCATCACTAGTGTTAACAAATAATAATAATAATAATAATAAAATTCAAGCCTTTTCATGACTACTTAATACTTCCATTGTCATGACCCTTAATCTGAAAGAGCTTATTTCGAAGATGAGAAAAAAAAAACTTGATAGATGAAATATATGTTAATTTGCACCCTTGTACTGAAGTAGGCCCGTCTATAGATGCTGGGAGGTGCATTTTGCTGCATCCGTCGCCGTCCTACCTTCATCTCAAAACTTTTAGGTCTGCCTATCAGCCTCTGTATTTTGAATGATGTTTTTTATACATTTGGGTTTACAATTCATTTTCCCCTCTCTTTTGTCCTTTCGATTCTATTTTGCATAATGTTGTTATGTGATGGTTTATGTGCAGATCGATTTAGTATGGTTAGAATTTTGCTTTTCTTTTTTCTATGACACAAGTCAATCAGGTACCAAAAAAGAAAAGAAAAAAGCTTTTTCCAGCAAAAAATAAGGTATTTATATTTCATGATTTGATGCAGTACTTGTGCTGGAGTGGTCGTTAGGCCTTTTCTTTTATTTTTCTTGTATTTAGAATGACTTATAAAGCCTTATCTTGCCAACCAGTGCGATCTCTTTGAGCTGATTTTGATGCCCTTTGATTCAGACTTGCACTAACTTTGAACTTGCAGGTTTGTAGCCTACCCCTGTTTCAATAAGGTCCCCATTACAGGTTCTAAGATTCCCATCCCTGCTAATTGCATACTTTCTGTTATTGGACCTTTAGCTGACTGGCTGAGAGCTATTGTAATTAAAATTATCTCTTTTTCTGTAGATTCTGGAGATTGAGCAACCTGATGTAACTCTTGTGAGTTGCTGAGATTTCCGCCCTTCACAGACATTCGAGGGTTCGCAGGAAGAAATGCGTGGAGGCATATCCAAGGCATACTTCTTCCAGTGGTGATTTAGGTTCTGCATGTGTCAGGAAAACTTGCAATCCTTCTTTGAATATATCTCAAACTGTGGTCATCTGATGGCAGCAGGAATCTCACATATTACTTATTGCCGCTTCCACATTGATAAGTCATAGCTTACATTCTTAACTTGTTCTTCAATTGATAAATGCTAATTTTTTTTTTGTATTATTGGATATGTTGAACTTTCTTTTAGGGTAACATAGCAAATCTTTAAAGGAACACTATGCAAAGTCAGCCTGTCAGCTTACCTTTTTTATACCTCTGTTTTTACTTCGAATTCTTATTCATTTCTAGCTGTCTTGAAAGTTTGCTGATTATCGAACTTAGCTGCGTATACTTGTATTAACGCTGAAAAATTGAACTTTTATTGGAATCCTTTTTAAATTTTGGTGGAATTTTTTTTATGGAAGGTTCTATTTTTATTTTGAATGTTTTGTTCGCATTTCTTGAATCCCTTTTGCTATTCTGCCATGTTTAAATTATTGTTTACTCCGATGAGGGAAATTATACATTTGACTTTTCAGACGTGAAGTTGAGTTGTAGGTCATAAATTTTCTAGCTTGTAATAATGGCACTATCTCTGAGGGGGGAGGATTAACATAAGAGTCTTGTCGAGTCATGGAAATATTTTGAATAGGCTTTGATCTAATGCTGGTTGCTGCAGGTACGAAGTTAATGTATGAAAATATTAATTATTGAACTAACAGGCATTTAAACCATGGGTTCATAAAATATGCATCAAATGCTGCTGTTCAAGGATTTATAGAACTGAAGTTCCTATGACAGAAGAAACCACCTGTCAGACGAGGATGGTTGTTGATATACAATGGCTTCGAAACAACAGGGCAGGATCAACCCCTCATTTTTGATCCTGGACACTTTTGAATTCGTCCCCCGTGGCTCTGCTAATTTCTCAGTTGTTGAAATCTATTGAGATGTTTTTTGTACTTTTATTTAGGGAAAGGGTGGATATTCTGAATTTTTCCTGTCTCTGAAATTGCTTGCTTACTGTTCCTCTCTCTCTCTCTCTCTCTATACAGTAAAAAGTTTAGTAAAGCAATAAGAAAGAATGTTAATTAAATATAATTGATACAAAAAAAATAAATAAGAATAAAAAGAAAAGGGATTAAAGGTAATATAAAAATAAAATTATATTAAATTTTAAGAGATGAAGCTAGAAATTTTTTTAAAAAGTATTCCAAACAATATATATATATATATATATATATATATATATATATATAACAAATAAAAAATTAAGGAACAAAAATTGATATAATAAATAAATAACAAGTTATATTTTTAATTTTTTATAACTTCTATAAAGTGTATACCACTCAAAATAAAAAGAAAATATTTTTTAAAAAACTAAGTAATTTTTTTCTTTGACTGAAATATGTTTTTTATTAACTAATTTTTTTAATAGTAAATAAATATAAAAAATTTTAAAAAATAATTTTTAAAAATTTACTTTTTATAAGATAAACAGGATCTAAATAATACAATTTAATTATAACAAGGTATCTTTGTGTTTATTTAATCACATTGAGTTTTAGCATGGTAAAAAAATAATAATAAGAAGGTAAATTATCATAATTCAAAAAATATTTAGAAAAATAACCATTTAAAAAGTTGTACATAATATCTATGAGTATTGAACTATTTATGTTATTAGCAACTCTTTTAAGTTGTTAAATGACCGATATATGTTACAATATTGTTAAGGATTGAGAATGATTCACTTATCGGTACTTGTGTAGTTTATTTAGATTTTTTTTTTTAATATAGTTGATGTTGTCATCATTAAAATTTTAATTTATTTATTATTAAAGATGATAAGTGATTCACTTGTCTTTAGATAACTTGTATGATTTATTTTTATGATATTATTAAATTTATCTTATCGAGAATTTTTTTGATGATTTTGATAATATCATCATTATAGATTAGATAAGATTTTAGGGGTTTATTTTTTTAATTCCTTTTCTATTTTCAAAAAAATTTGTGACAATTTAAGAGAGTAATTAATAACACAAGCAATGCGATGAGTTGATGTTGTCCTTGATTAACTAACCATATTTGTTTTTTAAATATTTTATAAATTATATTATTTTTCTGAATTTTTTTAATGCGTGTAATTCTAAAAAAAAAAATCTCAATCATATCAAATACTACGAATCATTGGAGAATTCTAAGAAAGTGATGTTGGAACAATCTGTTCTCTTTTAATCAAAGGGTTTCTCTTCTTTCGAACAACAAATTCTCTTAAGAGTTGATGGAGAATATGGTGAAAGAATCCCAGCTTGTTTGTTTTTGTGGCAGAAAAATTATTTTTTAAAAAAATTATTATTTTTTGTTTAAAATTATTATTTTTTATTTTTGAATTGTTTTGATGTGTCAATGTAAAAATAAATTTTAAAAAATAAAAAATATATTATTTTAATATATTTTAAAAAATAATCGAGATCACAAAACCAAAACCACTCTTCCCACTCTTGCAGAATAAAGAGAGCTATGTATGTGACCACGAATTAAAGAAACTCTGGGCAGAGGATAAGTAATGAGGCACTTTATGCCATGAGACTTTTGTAATATAAGAGTGGGCAAATTGCTTTTCATTATATTGCGTGAAAAACAAAACTCATTTCCTTATTTTTGCCACAAATATGAAAGCAAAAGAATGAGGATTTTCTTATTTGTTTTTTTTTTTGTTTTAAAAGTAGTTTTTTTAAAAATTGATTTTTTATATATATTTTTTACTTCTAATTAATATTTTTTTGATGTTTTTAGATTATTTTAATGTGCTGATGTCAAAAATAATTTTTTAAAAATAAAAAAATATTATTTTAATATATTTTTAAATAAAAAAACTTTAAAAAACAACCACAATCACAATTTATTAAAAAAAAAAAGAGTGGATTTGATTATTTCTTACTATTCTCTGCCGCAACAGTAGCAGAAAAAGGAAGAGCTTTTGCATAAATTAAAAGAAACCAAAGAGATTTGTTGATTTCATTTCCAATCCTCTCAAATAACACTGTGTTTTGTCTTTTTTTAGATTTTAAAGTTTTTTTTTTAAAATTCAGTCATCATTTTTTAAATCCTAATACACTGTGTTATATTGGATTTTTGCCTACAAATTTGTTTCAATTACCATGCCATGAGGTTCTCGGGATGTTAAAAAAAAAGTCATATTTTAGTTCATATTCAATTTTACAAAAAAAAAAAAACTTGGTTCTATTTATTGAAAAATAATGAACCTACATGGACCCAAATTGATATCACCAAACAGTTTTTCCTTTTTAAATATTCTAAACGTGCCATTTTATTTTTTTGCCTTAAGATTTTGTCAAACTTTTCTTTTTTTACCCCTTTAGTTTGAAAACTATTTTTTTTTTTGCTTCAAAACTTTATTTTCTTTATATATCAGTCCATGATTTTGAAAGAAAAGAGAGAAAATTAATTGTAAAACTAAAAATAAGAGAAAATATTTGATTGACCACATTTAAACAATAAAAATAGTTAATTTTGGTGTCAACATGTTCTATTCGATGAGAGGAGTTTGATAATAGTAGTTGTTTTTTTCTATAAAAATGCTTGAAAAAACAGATTGGAGCATGTTTGGATTGTTTTGATTTAGTTGATTTTGGGGTTTTGAGTGATTTTTGGGTTGATAAAGTAATTTGAAGGTATTTTAGGTGTTTTAAAATAAAAATGACTTAAAAATTAGATTTTAGGTCTGATTATTGAAGGTGCCTAAAAAATATAACAATAAACAATAAGTTGCTTGCCATTACAA
This sequence comes from Populus tomentosa, assembly GCA_018804465.1. NCBI lineage: Eukaryota > Viridiplantae > Streptophyta > Magnoliopsida > Malpighiales > Salicaceae > Populus > Populus tomentosa. The sequence continues at coordinate 3,277,920 of CM031985.1, forward strand.
GCTTGTTCTTGAAAAACATAAGATAAAATTCAAACATGGACTAGGCTTTTTAATTAATACCAGGCATATGAGTTTAACTTAACATCCTCAAGCATGAGCCTTTTTAGAGGGCCAAACCCATACTAGTATATTTAATTATTAAAGTTTTTGTCAACATATCTATATCCTTTTTGTTACATAAATCCTTCAAGCATCTTTTATCTATTAAAAAAGCAATTAAGGTTTATTAATTTAAAAACTATTTAAAGAACAAATGAAACTAATTTTTTTTATATAATAATATGTGTAATTAAACTAAAATAATAATGCTCTAATTTTATCTTTTTTTTTTTCATTTTAATGGTAAGTGATGATGTTATGAAAATTTCATATTGGATTAGACTTTCAACAACTATATTTTGAATTGACTTAGCCTGATCACTAGTTGATGGGCTTGATAGGGTGATTGAACTTGACCATTCCATGCTTTCCTACAAACACAAACTATCATGAAAACACAAGTTCTCTATAAAATATATGGGATTATATGATGTTTAAGTCATTAAATGAAGGAGGAGAAATAATGAACATGAAAGAAAAGGAGAATGAAGAGTGCATGTGTGATTGTAGGAACTTATGTTGTTTTGTGTGATGTTCTTGCATGAACTTGTGAATGAGATTATGCATAAAACTTATTGAGTGAACTGATATAATGTCATTGTGTGGACTTTTGTATTGTTTTATTTATTTGGTGACCTGAAATATTTATAGATCCTGGTCACAATAACTAACTTTTTGAAAAGTAGTGTAATAATAAAGAATATTTTCTTCCTTGCATGTATCTATTGATGAGTGGAGAAAAATGAGCTATTAGTTGTTGTGTTTTGTTGTGTCAATTGTGAAAAGGTTAGCGCTCACGAGTAATTTGTAAGGGAGGCATGTGCTTTTTGAGAGGACATGCTTACAAGGAGATAACCATTGATGAGAAAAGCACATGAGATTAGGTGTCATAAAGACTTTCTTGGAAGTTATAATTGTTGACCTTTGGGTCACATATTAATATTTATATATTTTAATAATAATAATTGAATAAAAATGAACTAATGATATGCTTAGTTGAGAATAAGTTTAAATAGATTTTATATGAAGATCACATCAATAAACATGAAGAATTAAATGAAGAAATCAATCAATAAGTCCAAGATACAAAGAAGGTGACGATTTAGTTCTTAAGGATTTATTTTAGTGCAAATTATATAAATATTTATATTTTACTTGATATCACAGATTAAAATAAATTCACACACTTCACATTGCATGCACAATAGGATTGAAATGCATTTAGTCGGCTTAAGATTCATCAGGTTTAAAACTGTTAAATCTGAATTTTAAGTTGAACCAGTTAATTGCTTAGCTATACTAAGTGAACCGGTAAATCACTTGTTCATTAGGGATGAACACCTAGAAATTTATAAGAATTAGTCAACCAATTGACTTGACCAATCTGAATCGGTTGACCATTTGAGCTGTCAGAAGAGTAATAACGATTATAAACGACTACTTTTTGCTAGAATCATATATATAGTTTGTCTAATTGAAGAATTAAAAACAAATTTTGAATATATATATATATATATATATATATATATCATAAAAGCTATTTTAAGAGAAAAAACAACTTCAAAATTATCAATCCTAAATCATATTCATATTTGTGCATTAAAACCTTTAAATTCTTGCACAAGAGTATAAATTCTCACACTCACCATGCTTAAACACCTTCATACATTTTAAACGCCATTGAGTGAGCTATAGAGATATAAGCTCTAATTATATTATCTATTATTTGAGAGATTGTTGTTATATTTCAAACAATTATAATCCTTCAAGAGTTTAAGTGAAAAACTCTTAAAAATGGTATTTCTATAATAAATATAAGGAAAAATCATAGTCAATGTAAAGTATTTCTATAATGATCTACTAACAAGTTATAAACCTAAAAAGTAAAATAATGAGAAGGTGAGTTTAACAACTCAATGAGCAGCTAACACTCGATATATGTCACGACCCGAATCCCGGATCCATGACCGGCACATAGGCAAGGTTCCCCTCCAAGGTTCCAAACCTATGCGAACCCAAACTTACATACAATCCTTTAAACAACTCAATCAGAGTTTAAACGCAACATTAACAACAAATTAACTTCATAACATAATTCAATTGTCTTAATACAAGAGTTAATATAATTTCATAGTTTTGGAGCATTAACTTGACATAAAAAGGAAGGTACAAATTACAACCAAAAAGCAGGTTCGGAAGGTTCAACAAAAGTAACCCGCTATCAAGCTATAAGCCTGAAAAGGATAAATAATGAGAGGGTGAGTTCAACAACTCAGTGAGTAGATAATGTTCAATATACACACACGAGGTAATATAGCAATGAGAAATATATATACAATTATGGCTTTCGTTCTTATACTAAGGTTTATCAAATAGGCCATAACAAGAATATCATATGGTAGAACTCGTCAGAAAATCAAAATGCAATGAGCATGAGGCTCCGTACTGTGGGATGATCAGTCCACACAGGTTGGTGACTCCCCCGACCAACTAGGGTTCAGATACGATGTGCACAAAGACTAACACTACCCTGTTAGCATGGGTATTCTGACTGACATACCATAGGTTCATAATCATAATCAAACAAACATATTCATATCTCAAAGCTCAACTCATGACATCAATCAAATGAGGAGCTATCAATTCAGAATTCAATTCAAAATATATACTGGTTCATATCAAGAATTCAGATTCAATAATTGATCATGCTTTATCATAACAAGGATAATAATCAATATATATTATCAAGAAGCATGATCCAATTCATATTAACAAATCAAATATTTATAATATTTCTCATGCATATGAAAAATTATCCACTCACCTGACTCAAAAGCAAACAACACTCACAAGCTGAAACCGAAGGAAATCCTACTGACGTCCTGCCGGTAGAATATCAGGATTATCTGAATACAAAGGAAACATTTTCAAGAACGACTCGAAAGAACATTTAACCTATTTAATAAATTTAACTAAGGGTGTATACCGTAACCCTATATGGTTTTTTTGAACTAACTAGACAATTTTCTCAAAAACCCAAAATCTAACGGTTTTCCCGAAATCTAATCCATAATAGAAACAACTAATAAAATTGGTAATAATTCACTAAATAACCCTTAATTATTTATCAAACTAATCTGCAAAAGCTAATATTACAGCTAGGGACTAATTTGGAATTTATTATATTTATAGGGCCAAATTGTAACTTTTATCAAATGAAGAACCAAACTGAAATTTGTCATAAATCCATGAATACACTGAAATTCTGACCTTAATTAATCCTCAATTCTGTCCAGGATGTATCATTATGCTTCAGGGATCATTCTGGAATTTTACTAAATTTTTAGGGTCAAATCGTACTTTTTGTCAAATTGGAGGACTAAATTGAAAGTGTTAAATTCTCTTATCTATACAGTAATTCTTTCCATAATTCATATGTTATACTGTTCAGAATCTCGGAATATGCTCCAGGGACCAATTTGTAATTTTCCAAAGTTCGGGGACTAAACTGTAATTTCCACAAATTGAGGGACCAAAATGAATTTTCGTCATCTTCAACCTCCAGTCCAGATTTTAACAGAAATCCCACTGTTCTCCCCTGATTTCTAACTCAAATTTCACCATTCAAACAAAACCATAACTCAAAATCATCATAATCTTCCATAATCAACTTAATAATCAATTACCCACAACAATCAACCCCTAACCTTCAATTTAATTCATCAATTAAACTCAAAACACAAATTTCATAACCCTAACATTCATAAAAACTGAAATTAAAGCTTAATTAACATATTATACACATTAAACAACCTAAATCTTACCTTTTTCACTTATTTCCTCCAAATCTCTTCCTTTTTCCCTTATTTTCCCTTCTTTTCTCTTCTTCTTCTTCCTCCCTCTTCTCTCTCACGGTTCTGCTCTCTAATAATTCAGATCACACTTTTTTTTTTCTACTTCCTATTTATATTTATCAATTTTTGTTCAATTACCATAATACCCCTTATTCATTTATTCCAACTTTTAAGCCTCCAAGGGCTTTGTTGTAAAATCCTATCTTATTAATTTCAAAACATTACAATATACATACATGAGGTAATACAATAATTAAGAAAATACATACAACTATGACTTTAAGTTTTTACATAAAAGTTTCTCAAATAGGTCATAACAAGAATATCATAAGGTAAATCTCATCAGAAAATAAAAATGCAATAAGCATGACGCTCTATACTGTGGGATGATCAATCATCACAAGTTGGTGACTCCCTCGACCAATTAGGGTTCAAATATGATGTGTATAAAGACTAATACTATCCTGTTAGCATGAATATTTTAACTGACATGCTATATGTTCATATCATAATAACACAGATAAATTCATAAATCATGGTTTAACTCATGACATCAGTTAAATGAGAAGCTATCAATTCATAAGTATATAATGGTTCATATCAAAGATTTAATTTTAATAAGTGATCATACTTAATCATAAACAAAAAAATAAATAACAATATAAGAATTACTAAGAAGCATAATCAATTCCATTTAAACAATTCAAGTATTTATACTAATTCTTTAGCATATAAAAAATTATCTACTCATTTAACTTAAAAGTAAAAATAACACAAAAACAGACACCAAAGACAATCTTACTAATATCTTATAGATAAAATATCAAGATTATTTGAATATAAAAAGAGACATTCTCTAATACATCCTGAAAAGAATATACAATATATTTAATATATTTTGCCATGTTTTAAATCATGTTACCTTAAGATTAAAGTTAAAAAAACTTCTTATGAGCTTTGAAGAGATATGAAACCTAATATCTTGTATTTTAAAATTTTTGATTCAAAATATTTTATTTTTAATACTAAAGATAATTTGGATAATTTTTACTCAAAATCTGATGTTGATAATTTTTCTTGGTTATTTTTATTTTGGCAAGACTTATAGAGTATATAGTAATATAATGTTTTATCTTGAGAAATAGATGTATGTTCTATTTACACAAACTCAAAATGAAAAAATGATCGAAAATGTAGATGATATTTATATGAAAGTTATTCAAAAATAGTCTTGAACTTGCAAAAGAAAAAAGAAAAAGAAAAAGAAAAGAAAAAGAGAAAAAGAAGAAAATCTTCAGGAAACCTAAAAGTCACCGCTTAGGAAAAACACGGATCAGGACGCAGATCAGACGGAAAAGGATTATGGGCTTGAAGATGGACAGATACAGACAGACTGACCTGAACCTGAAAATCAGCTGGGCTTTCATTTCACATTTGAACGAACGAAGGCAATGAGCCTGTGTTCTTCCGCTTCTCCCCTACGGAAACTGAAAGTATCCAAATCCGCCAACCACCTGCTTTCCCGCGCTTTAACAAGCCACAACCATCATGAGGAACACATTAACAGCCGCACCTTCAACAGCAACCAGAACACATCAAGCCCAGTTGATTCTGATCTCATTGCTGAATTCACGCGACATGGCTCTCTATCTAATCCTTACTTTCTCAACAAAATCGTGTCCTTTTGTGCCAAATCCGGTTCTTTTCATTTGGGCATTCAAGCCCACTCAACTATTCTCAAATTGGGTTTTATTTCAAACGTGTATATTTGTAGTGCTGTTGTTGATTTGTATGCAAAATGCGGCGAAATTTCAAGTGCACGAGTATTGTTTGATCAAATGCCTCAAAAAACTGTTGTTACGTGGAATTCGTTGATTTCCGGGTATTTGGCTGTCAATTGTCCGAAAATAGCTATTGAATTGTTTATCAAGATGTTAAAAGCTGCTATAAATGTGTCAGCGTTTAGTGTTTCGAGTTGTCTGGCAGGTTGCTCGCAATTAGAGGCCAGAGAAGTCGGGACTCAGGTTCATGGGCTAATTTTGAAAACTGGATTGGGTTATAATGTTGTCGTGGGAACGAGCTTGGTTGATATGTACTCAAAGTGTGGCGATGTTGATGATTCCAGGCTGGTTTTTGATCATATGGTGAATAGGAATGTAATTACTTGGACTTCTATGGTTACTGGGTATTCACAGATTGAAAAACCTGATGAAGCAATGGCTTTGGTTAAAGAAATGGTGCGTCAGGATCTCAGGCCAAATTGTGTAACCTATAACAGCTTGCTAAGTTCATTTTCTGGTCCTGATTGTTTAAGTTATTGCTTGCAAGTTCATTGTTGTATAATTCAATTGGGTTTAGAGTCTAATGTGTATATAGCAGCTACACTGGTCACTGTGTATTCAAAGTGTAGTAGTAGTTTAGAGGACTTCAAGAAGGTGTGCTCAGTTGTTATGACATGTGACAATATAGCTTGGAATGCAGTCATTGCTGGTTACTCTAAATTAGGGCGTCATGAGGAAGCTCTCAGATGTTTCCATGAAATGAAGCAGGCTGGTATTGATATAGACTCTTACACGTTAACAAGCGTGGTAGGAGCAATTGGGAATAGTTCATTTCTTGAAGAGGGAAAGGCAATGCATGCTCTCATTCACAGAACTGGCTATATTTCACACTTGAATGTTCAAAACGGGCTTGTTTCCATGTATGCGAGATGTGGAGCCATCGGTGATTCGAAGAGGGTCTTTTGGTTCATGGAGGAACATGATGTGATCTCATGGAATGCACTTCTAACAGCATTTGCTCATCATGGATATGGCAGAGAGGCTGTGGAATTGTTTGAACAAATGAGAAAAACTGAAATCAAGCCGAATAGTTCTACCTTCCTTGCTGTGTTGTGTGCTTGTAGCCATGTTGGTTTTGTGGATAAGGGAATTGAGTATTTTGACACGATGAAAAGTGATATTTTGCTAGAACCCCTTAAAGTAGAGCATTATGCCAGTCTTGTAGATACTTTTGGTCGAGCTGGGTATCTTAATGAGGCGGAAGCCTTCATTAATAGCATGCCTATAGTACCAGCGCCCTCAGTCTATAAAGCTCTTCTTAGTGCTAGTCTGGTTCATGGAAATAGAGAGATTGCTGCACGTTCTGCAAAAAAGCTTCTAGAGCTCTGGCCTAATGAGCCAGCGACATATGTACTGCTATCCAGTGTATTGACTGTGGAGGGTAATTGGGACGATGCAGCAGATTTACGGAAACTGATGTGTGATAGAGGGCTAAGGAAGAAGCCTGGTTATAGTTGGACTTGAGAGAACGGATGCCTGGTTTTTTTCTTGCAATATCCAGCCCAGTGTCATTGCAGCAGAATAGTAGCTGGTTTTGAACAGTCATTGTCAGGCAGTGGCTGACAGAACTTTTTACCTGGTTTGCTTTTAGCATACAGGAGTGATCAGCTATTTGGGTGAGAAAAAATGGTAAGAAATTTTCCATAAAGCTGCATTTTAAACCACTTGGTGTATCTTCTTGACTATATTCTTGAGAATGCACAACGGACTTTGCAAATCTGCTATCGTAATTGGCTTAGATTATTGTACGGGGCATGAAATAATGATGGATTTACTTTTGACAGTTCTCAAATCAACTGTCTGAAAGGATGAGTCAAGGTTACAGATTTCAAGTCTCTATTCTTTTGATCCAGCCATACAGAAGAGTGCGGATGGGTGATTGTGCATGAACTATGGGAATGGGAAGAAGAAATAACATGATGCACTGCCGGTGAACCAAGCTGCTAGCCACTAGTTTGTTGTGCTCCACGATTTGCCCTCCATCAGAATAGAAGCAGAATCATGAAATGCATTGTGTCCCATGAATTTTCTAAAATAGCCAAGGCGGGCGCTGCACCTTTAGGCAGGGTGCGAGCCATCCTAACACCCCCCCACGCCCCTCTATTACTTTTCAAAAGTTATTTTGACTCCATATGTCTAAGGTTTATATCAATTACCCCCTCCAAAAGTTTGCTTATTTTAGTTGTCACCTTCATCCTTGTATTTTTCTCACGTTTCCCCCTCATTTATTTTACTCCATCCCTGCCACTGAAGACAGTCATCGATGGTTCAACACCAGTGAGATCCAAATAGTCAAAGCATCATGGAGGTAAAAAAATTATATGGGAACATCCAGAGATTCTCGAGAAGGGAGAAAAGGAAAGAAAAATCTCATGGATGAATTACTAACTTATTCCCTAAAAAGTTTAGATTGTAATGAGATTCCTTCATTTTTTTTGATCATTATCTTTCTGCTTTTCCTCGCTCTTTCACTCTCGTTTTGGTTTGGCTGTCTCCCTCAATCTCTAGCTTTTGGTACAAGGAAGTTTCATGAGGGTCATACATTTTAATGTCATGTAAACTTTTTTTTTCTTCGTTTATTGGCAATTACATTTTTTCTTGGACAAAAAATAAGATGCAAAGTCACAATGTAGTTCCACCAGACCCCGAGTGGTCTGGGATTAAAGTTGAATTGAGTTAAATAGAAACAGCTAAAGGTTTGAGAAGAATCTACATAAAAATATAGATTTGGTTGTGATTTTTCTTTTCCCTATAGAAGCTTGTGCTTATTTGAAGTGAATTTGATATGAGAGAAGTCTAACATGTGAAGAATTTACATGTTCATAAATTCTGTATCTCTTCACGCTTTGGTTATTGATTTGGATTTGATGCTCACGCTCTCTAGGTTTTCTTATAACCAAAGTTTGTGTGTTCGAGACAATGTAGTTAGTTTTCCTTGTCAGAATTGAGACAAAGCAGGGAGGGTGATGACGATAGTTAGGGTTAGGATGGTTGTCGCTGTGTATGATTATGATCTGGGAAGGGGGGGGGGGGGGGGGGGGGGGGGGGGGGGGGGCTGCATTTTTTAACCATGGACCATGGTGGCTAGTGTTTTGCTGTGGTCGATCAAGGCGACCATGCAAGAGCAAATACCTCTTTGAAGCCATAAGACTACAAAAGGGGAAACATTCATGCAGGCTTAGTCAACTTGCTATTTCAGGAGGTGACTTTTTGTGACAAGCAATTGCAATCAATTTAACTGCATTATCTTATTGCCACATGTAAAATTGGAGCCCACAAGTCTCAAAATTTTGGCTTTTACCACAGATGACATGCGGCTCTTGTTCACTGCCTGTGCAAGAACTCCGGGAAAGAGATGCCTGGGCATCCCCCGTTCTCTTAAATTTCCCTCCCTGTGATAGAAACGCAACGCTGAGGGAAATGATGGCACACCCTCAATCACGTACTAGAGCAATGGCTCCAATTGCTGTCAGGCACAGACATGGTAACAGCCCTAGAACTCCAACCAGCCCAACTGTGGAAGAACTTCTACGAGGTAATTGCATAAACTCTAATATAACCATCCATGATAGAAGAAAGGGTTAATGGTTCTGTTTCTTCAAGGAGGCTTGAACTCGAGTGTAATAGGAAATGGGAATAACAAGTGGTTGAGCTATTGCTTATCGGCAGCTTAGAATATTTTAGGATTTGTTTATGTTCAGTTCATACATCAACTCTTTCTTCAGATATTGAGAATTGATAACAAATGTGTTTTAATTTAGCTTACAACGTGTTCGTGAAAAATAAATGCTTTTAATTGATACCAAAGTCACGGAAATTCATGTTCCTGTCACTTCTGACCTATGAGGTTTGCATGAGCAGCTGAGGAAGTATCTAGGTGGTCACCACACTCCTCACCAACTTTTTGGAAGGACCATGACCTGGAGTATGATCAATCCCCCAATCACAAGAAATCAGTTATTGCCAAAGTGAAGGAGAGGGCCAAGAAATGGCGAAGCAATCTCATAAAAAAGAAGCATAGTGATGACAGTAACGCCACTCCTCCATGGGGTGTTAGCCTGGATAATGATGAAGCTGAAGAAGATCCTGAATATCTTGGAGCGCCAAGTAGGAACATCATAAAATCTAAAGAGAGAAAAATTTCTTTGGAATATTTTCCTAAATGAATGTGCATTTAATTAACTCGTCTACATGATCTCTCAGTGTACGAATCAGAGATGGCTCCCGAGGGGTACAAGGAGGCAGCTAGACAGCATCCAAGAGCAGTTCCTGTGATACCAGAGAAGCCTGTTTTGCCAACTAGTGTGACCTGTGCTGAAGACAAGCCAGTAACTGAAACCGTGAACGGGAAACAAGAAAATGAGAACTTTTCCAAGACATTATCCGAAATTATGGCAGAGAAGCTGGCACCAGCATACGCCACAGTATCTGATGCCACCCATGCCATAACTTCCAAGATTCAAAGCCTTGCTATTTCAACCCCTGAAGCATCAGATGCAGCAGGATTAGACCCCGCAGGCGAAGGCAAAGCATCATCATCTGTAGCAGTACCAACCAAAGTAGCACCAGACCAAGTTGCATCAGATCCAGCCCGAGCCCCAACAGATGCAGCATCTGGTTACCATTTCAGAACCGGGGAGCAAAAATGGGATAAAGGAGTTTCAGTGAAGGAGTATATAATCCACAAATTTGAGCCAGGAGAAGATGACAGAGCACTTTCTCAAGTGATATCTCAAGCAATAAGTCCAAGAAAAGCTGCTGGTGATGTGAGTATGGTGGATAAGGTGAAAGATGCTGTCAACTCTCTTCTTCGGGGCTCAGAGTCCTCCCAACCTACAGTTTACCATTCAGCTAAGAACTCATCCTCAAATATCCCCATCTCAATCGATGCTCATGAAGGTAACTTAATTTTTCCCTCATTCTCTAGTAGTGCAATTAATTAGAAATATTGGTGGAGAGTTGCTCTAATCAGAATGGATTATCGGTTGTAACATGATTTAATCATATTTACTATTGTTAAAAGGTTGTCCTGACCTGCTATCAGGGCTAAAATCTGCAGTATAATTTGTTGACAAGTACTTCAGGAACACCTCCTTTTGCTCATGGGATATCTTGTCGTTGCAGTTACTGAAGAAGAAAATCATGGAAGGATACTTCAAGCCAACTGAATGGGGAATTCGATAGATAATATATAATTTTTTTGCTATTCAGCGTACCAAATTCTATATATGACAATAAGTAGTTTGCCAAGGATGGTGGCGATAATTGCTTAGAATTAGCGATAAGTAATTGGAGATTGTATTTTGTGGATCCCTGCACTGAATGTAACATTTCTTCCTATTCCTCATCTGAAACTAATTCAATCATCAGAGTGGTAGTTTACAATCAGCGATGTTACATCACCTGATGGGATTTATCTCTAATGGCTCACTTTTGGGCAGCAGGTGAGCTCAATATCAGTGGCACAGTGGACGGAATGGAATTCTGGAAATCACGAGGAATAGCAATTTTCTTTCACGACTGTTTTATGAGCATCAATGAACTGATCTCCGTTGATCGTAAGGTGCATTTTGCCTTATTTTTTGACTGCGAACATTACAGACAGGGAGAGAGAACACACTAACAAAATGTTTATATTCAATGCTGTTAAACTAAGATTATCAGTTCATTAATGCTGCTAATTACTTAATATAAACTACACAGCAGATATTCAAAAAGGGACATCTGTTGGGAAAACTAGGAACAAATAACCGGATTAATTCAGCGGAATACAATTCACAATTCACAAGTCCCAATCCTTTACCTTCTTTGTGCAGTAAAAAATAGAATCAAATAATGACTAAATATAATGCAAATAATCACACAAATCAACACCAAGATTTTTACATGGAAAACCCGATGCGGGAAAAACCACGAGACTGTAGTTCACCTAAAAACTTCCACTATCAACAAATAATGAGTTCACAATTGTTATTTTTCAGATTCAACTAAGGGATACAACATATATATCATTAAGAATAACTTATTCTCGGATTACAATAAGATTAAAGGAGAATTATTTGAGAAAAAACTCACAATACTGATAGCCCTGTTTTTTGTCAAAACGGCTAGCTTCCACACCACAAATCTTTGATTCAACCGTCCAGAATGAAGAGTAACGTGTCTAGAAGCTACTGTCAAAATCTCAACCTGATCCAACGGTGAACGAGCTGGAAATCAAAGGAAGAACACAAGCTGCTCTGCTGCCTCTTCTTCTTTCTTTCTCCCGGTTTTCTTCTCCTCTCTTCTGTTTTTCACTACAACGTCTACAGGAGCCGAACCATTTAATTTAAAGAGAGCCAGCTGCCTCTCTTCTTAATTAATGTGGTGGTCCCACCATCACATGGTGCGGGACCACACACAACAAATCTCCCCCTCACGCACCATGTGAGGAATTCGCTATACTAGCGATCAACATGTAAGCTTCAATTTAGGAGGCTCTAACAAGCCTGCTTTGACTTCTCCCTCGACTTTCTGTAATAAGTGCATGAGACTCGAAAGTGCTTGTCCCTTTCCTCCCCTTCTCTTCGTTGAGGATACAATCCTTCATTGTTTTCAAAGTGATCTTTCCATTCAGAGTAGAATTGTTAAGTGATACCACCAAAGTCTCTCAACTATCCGGAAATGAACTCAATAGGATTAGTGCTTGTATTTCATCGGCTAACTCAAGATTCATCAATGACAGTTGATTCAAAAACCCTTGGAATACATTTATATGTACCAAAGCATCTTACCATTTTTATACTTCAAATTCATAAGGTCTCTAATTACAAAAACCTTGTTTTGTGCACTCTTCTTAGCAAAGGTTTCTTCCAACATCTTCCAAACTGTATAGCAGTCATGTTTTTGAGAAATATGATTAATGGACTTAGAAGATACCCATTTTCTAACATTAGCGGTAGCCTTTCTATTAAGCCCATTCCATTTTGCATCATCCATTTCATCAGGCTTTATTCCTTTACATTTAATCGGCAAAGCCAAATCATTGCAATATAAGTGATCTTCCATCATTGTTTTCTATAGAAAATAATTGGAGGAAGTGAGCTTTATCATGCCCGAATCTTCCTTTTCCATTTTAATTGCACAAGAAATTCAATCTACACAACCAATATTCTGATACCACTTTGTAGGGAAAACTAGGAACAAATAACCGGATCAATTCAGCGGAATATAATTTACAATTCACAAGTCCCAATCCTTTTCCCTCTTTGTGCAGTAAAAAACAGAATCAAACAATGACCAAATATAATGCAAATAATCACACAAATCAACACCAAGATTTTTACGTGGAAAACCCGATACGGGAAAAACCATGGGATCGAAGTCCACCTAAAAACTTCCACTATCAACAAATAATGGGTTCATAATTGTTCTTTCTCAGATTCAACTAAGGGATACAACATATATATCATCAAGAATAACTTATTCTCGGATTACAACAAGATTAAAGGAGAATTATTTGAGAAAAAACTCACAATACTGACAGCCCTGTTTTCTGTTAAAACGGTCAGCTTCCACACCACCAATCTTCGATCCAACTGTCCAGAATGAAGAGTAACGTGTCTAGAAGCTGTTGTCAAAATCTCAGCCCGATCCAACGGTGAACGAGTTGGAAATCAAAGGAAGAACACAGGCTGCTCTGCTGTCTCTTCTTCTTTCTTTCTCCTGGTTTTCTTCTCCTCTCTTCTGTTTTTCATTACTAAGTCTACAGTAGCCAAATCATTTAATTTAAAGAGAGCCAGCTGCCTCTCTTTTTAATTAATGTGATAGTCCCATTATCATATGGTGCGAGACCACACACAACAACATCATGGTGGCAGGGCTACGATTCGATCATTCTGGTAGGAAGATTGATGCCATGCACTTGTTTTTCATTATACTCACAGAAAAACTAAGAGTCTTAGACTCTTAGCCGATGGTGAACTGATACGATAAAGCGCCAAAACCAGAGAACTGCCCTGGGAAAATACCAAAACCACGTTGCTCGTGATCGCTGTCACATGTCCTTCCCAGATAGTAGTTTCAACTTCTATTACAGTAGTGTGAAAAGAGACCACCAGGACTGGGATCAGTTATCGTGCATGTTCCCGTGGTTTTGTAACGCCTCAACATGTTTTTCCTCGATAAAGCTGTTCCCATTTTCCAAACATGTGTCGTGACGGTGATTCGAACATCATTTCTTGTAAAAGAATTCACCAAACCCGACAGGTGACTGTTTGTAGTATCCTTAGTTATCAGGGATGACATCAGACTAAATATTATCTTAAGCATGTCATTGAATTTATAATTGGGACTTGAAGGGGAGGAGCAAATGTCAATATTATGTGGTCATTACTACTTTATTTATTCATTTTTTTCTATGCGGACAAGTCAAAGAATTTAAAAAAAATCCCCTTAATTCTTCTACTATTATTTGTCATGAAAATTCAAAGCAGACAACATTGGACTTTAGATGCCTGCATTTGTAGAAACTTGACCAAAATGGGAGGAACATCAGTTTAAATTATTGGCATCAAGCTTAGAGCAACCAAAACTCTCATTTTTTCTTCAAGTTGCCAAAATCTATTTCATACCATAACTCATCTTCCAAGACAACATATATGTTGTTCTACTTGTTTTAAAAACGAACCGCCTATGATCGACAAATTGCAATTTCATACTGAAACTTCTGTCCCTTAATTCGTTAGAACAAGCTCAAGCACTGAATGCCACTATATGCAGTTGAAGTTGAAGTGTTATAATTCATGTAGTTAAAATATTCTTGTTGTTCTTCTTTGAATAATATTTTTTTTGTTCTAGAATTGTCTTTGTGTGGGACCTATAGAGCCATTTAGCAGTCGCAAGCTGTTTCTAACTTCACTCGCACAATGTTTTATATTGTCATTACTTTTCTCAAGTCCAAGTTGTTGACGTTGCATCTGCGCAAAGCATGTCGATGTTGAAGGATTCGAATGTAAATGCAGCAAAGGTTACAGCTTCATATCACAGAAGTTCTTAAAAGGCTGAATAAGCAAGCATCACCTTCTGTCTTTAATTTTCTCAATGGAAGCCTTACTTAGATCACTCCATTTTCTTCTAGCTCTTTTCATATCCTTAAAACACTTGGCTTTGGCTCAAGAGGTAAACCAATTCATCTACCATGGCTTCACGGGAGCCAACCTGAGCCTCAACGGGATTGCGAGTATTCACCCCAATGGCTTGTTGGAACTGACAAACACTTCAAAGCAGCAAATTGGTCATGCTTTCTTCCCATTTCCCTTCCATTTCAAATCATCTTTCCCCAACAATTCTAGGTCCCTTTCATTTTCTACGAACTTTGTGTTTGCCATGGTTCCCGAGACGCCTAAGCGTGGTGGACATGGCATTGCGTTGGCTATTTCTCCATCTACAGAGTTCAAGGGTGCCACTGCCACTCAATATCTTGGTCTCTTTAATTCTACCACAGTCGGTTTATCTTCAAATCACCTGCTTGCCATTGAGCTTGATGCTGTGAGAAGCCCTGAATTTCGAGATATCGGAGACAATCATGTTGGGATAGATGTCAACAATTTGACATCCATTCAATCTGCTCCAGCATCATACTTTTCAAAACATGAACGGGAAAATGAAAGCTTGCAGCTCATAAGTGGGGACCCAATGCAAGTGTGGATAGACTATGATGAAATGGAGAACCTACTCAACGTAACACTAGCTCCTGTAAGTATCATGAAACCTCCAAAGCCTCTCTTGTCAACACCTATTAATCTCTCTCTAGTTGTTTTGGAGTCCATGTACGTTGGTTTCTCTTCATCCACTGGTTCTGTATCCAGTCATCACTATATTCTTGGATGGAGCTTCAACAAAAGTGGGCAAGCACAGAGCCTAGACACTTCAAAGCTCCCTTCACTTCCTCCTGAAAGAAATTCAACTAACAAACCATATTTACGAATTATGATCCCATTGATAACAGTATCTGTTTTACTCATAGCAAGTTTTGCAACTATGTGCATTATGAGGAAGAGATATGAAGAAGTACACGAAGATTGGGAGCAGCAATACGGTCCTCAAAGGTTTCGCTACAAGGATCTCTACAAAGCAACTAAAGGTTTCAAAGACAAAGGACTCCTTGGATATGGAGGTTTTGGAAGGGTTTACAGAGGAGAATTACGTTCTTCCAAGGTGGAAATTGCAGTCAAGAAAATCACTCATGATTCGAACCAGGGAATGAAGGAATTTGTAGCTGAAATTGCCACCATGGGGAGGCTAAGGCATAGGAACTTGGTACAGCTCTTAGGCTACTGTCGGCGGAAAGGAGAGCTTCTCTTGGTCTATGATTATATGCCTAACGGAAGCCTCGACAAGTTCCTATTTTGTAAACAAAAACCAAACCTCAATTGGGCGCAGCGATATCAAGTCATCAGGGGAGTTGCGTCTGCCCTTCTTTACCTCCATGAAGAGTGGGAACAGGTTGTTCTGCATAGAGATGTGAAAGCTAGCAATGTTCTATTAGATGCCGATCTTAACGGACGGCTAGGAGATTTTGGACTTGCTAAGTTTCATGACCATGGATCAACTCCCCAAACAACCAATGTGGTTGGAACAGTTGGATATCTTGCACCAGAGATTACTAGAACAGGAAAGTCAACTACCTGCAGCGATGTTTTTTCGTTTGGGACATTTATGCTCGAAGTAGCATGTGGAAGGAAGCCTGTAGAGTCAGAAAGACCACCTGAGGAGGTAGTTCTTGTTGACTGGGTACTTGAATGCTGGAAGAGAGGTGCTATTCTTGGGACAGTTGATCCTAGATTTGAAGGCAACCACGTGGAGGAAGAAATGGAGTTGGTCTTAAAGCTAGGCCTGCTCTGTACACATCGCACTCCGGCAGCTAGACCTAGCATGAGGCAAGCGGTGCAATATCTGGATGGAAATGCTACTTTACCTGATTTACCACTTCACGGTGCAGGAATCGGTTTAGTTCCAGTTAGCAATGAAGCATCTACAGAACATGTTTTAACAATCCCTATATCATCAGATGAAATTTCTTCCTATTCCTTGTCCGACTCTGAATCAATCCTCAGTGGTCGTTGAACCAGCAATGCTTCATGGAGGACTGATTATGTAAATATGTACATTAAGACTTGTTCGATGTGAAATATAGAGGAAGGTGCCACATAATTTTTGAAGATTGTAGCATTTGTGCAATTTTGTTTCCAACCACTTGTATCTTATGAGCTGTTATTAACTTGTACTGTTTTTCTTTACTCTGTTTAAATTTATTATTTGCATCAGTTAGACTTTAGTATAACATGTTTCGATTGTAATGGACAGGAAAAGATGCAATGCATTAGCTAGATAATCGAGCTACGAGCTCGTGAGTTTACACCTAGAAAAATATCAGAAAGTTCATGAAATTGAAGTGACAGCACATGCTACTTCAACTCATACTAAATGCAGTCTCCTCCATGAGAAAAGCACAAAAAGAGCTTGATGATTAAGTTTAGTTCAACTCTAGTCTCTTTATTAACGAAAGTTGTGGTTTGATCAAACACTAATGGAGGCTGGTCTATACCTTAGATATACATACCATAAGACCATAGGTAAGGAGGGCTTGTTGGAGTTATTCAATTGTGTCAAGATTGTAAATTGTAAAGTTCATTTATTAGCACATCTACCCCCACAAGCTCTTCTAGATTTTCAACTACTCATTAACCATTAACCAGGTATAAGCTCTCACCCAAGGTGTTCTGGCATCTTAAGGGCAACATCATACTGCACCTTCTCAGCAAGCCCAATCAAAAGAGGCAACTTCCCATGAGGTAACTCTTCCAGTCCCAGCCCCATAACAACATGATTTTCCTCCTATTAGAAGAAAATTGTCTTATCAACAAGAGGCGGAATAGAGCGATACAGAGACCTTCCCACCTATACAACTT
Source organism: Populus tomentosa (assembly GCA_018804465.1). Lineage (NCBI taxonomy): Eukaryota > Viridiplantae > Streptophyta > Magnoliopsida > Malpighiales > Salicaceae > Populus > Populus tomentosa. Next base: position 3,295,665 of record CM031985.1, read on the forward strand.
GCTAGCTCCTTGAGGGGACACTCCCATCGAGACGACGCCTTCCCAAAAAGTCATCACTTCATATACGACCCCTCGAGCCATCATGGGAAAGAAATCAGTCCCCGCTGGAGTCTTCCAACTCCCCTAAGCCACTTAGATGAAAGGTAGAGAGAAACATGACTGAGAGGTTCTTTTAGGAGAAGATCTACAGCCTCGAGAAGATGAAACGGTCTTCCTTATCGAAACATGTATTGTGCATGCTTCTCAGATGGCCTTTGCAATATCTATGCGCATTAAATATGCAAAAACTTAAAGGGCTGCTGATGGATTGATGTATGAAAACCCTTTTTTTCTCCTCATAAAGCCCATGTCTAGAAGAGACCAAAAGAAAAAAGATTATAGAAGCTCGATGGAGGCCAAGACTCATTATATAAGGGTTTGGACTCTCTTCTGGCTCAGCTAGACACCAGCTCTAAATTTTTATAAATTTAGTAAGATATCAGATATAACTTTTATAAACATGATTATGTGCTAGATTTAAACACTTGTAAGTTTGGAGATATGCTATACCCAACTCCTTTAGCCTCGGTTATGCGTTAGGCTCAAGAATTTATAGATCTAGTAAAATGCCAAATCCAACTTTCTTGAGCTTGAAAACACACTAGGACCAAACACAAGCGAGTAAGGCAAGATGCCAGACTCAATCTCTTTAGACTCAGTTATGTACCATGTTCAAACATCTATGAGGATGATGAGATCTTAGACCTAATTTTTTTGGGCTCGGCTACGCATCAAACCCAAACACTTATAGATTTAGCAAGATGAAAGATTCAATCCCTTTAGACTCGATCACATGTTAGGTCCAAGATACCATATAATTGTCCTTTTAAACCAATGATACCTTCATATATAAGCACACAAGATGAGAATCTAGGGTCATTATTTCCCTACATACTAGCTGTGTAATAAATCTTTTAAAGGCTATAGATCCATTAGTCAATCAATATTAATATTGATTATAAAAAATAATCACATCAACATTAATATCTTGTGTAGATAGGTGTAGGACCATCTTTTATATGCATGTGATATTCTCATTAACAATTAATATCATGTAAAGACACTTACAATAAATATTAATATTGATTATAAAGGTTTTTCTCCCACTTCAATGTGAAAAAGAAAACAAGAAAACCTCAAGGTTTTAAATATTGTATGAACGATCCAGAAAAGATGTTTATCATTATAACTCTTTTACAACTTATTCTTAGCATTTATCATACATGTATTAAAGATAAATTTTTTTGTTTTTAGAACTTAATGCTAATTTCCCGCAACTTATCGGAAAGCCCTTAAAATCCTGAAAAACAAACTGTTTTACAAGAAATTTAATCCGCGTCACCAATTCCTAAAATCCTCAGTTATGAAAAATAAAAAATGGACATGTGATCATCCATCCTCTAAACATGGCAAATTTTTTTTTTCTTGGTATTCTGGATTTTGTAGCATCATCAACCCGAATCTAAGCAGACACAAAATTAGAGTTACATATTGAACATCAGAAAGCAGACTTTTCTTAAAATCTGACCAGCCTTAAATATTAGAGCTTTTGATAAATTTAGCATCATAGACAAAATACATAAAATTGTCATTTTTAGTTAGCTATCAATATTCAACAAGGCCCAATGCTTTTTCTAAGATGGTATCATTCTTCCGTATACAGTCAAAGGTGGGCTGGTATGAACATGTTGAAATGAAATTTTCTTGTTATGTTTACGCATTTACAATCTAAGACTCCATTTCCATCGGTTCACAAGCATCAGGCTTGAACTTACTTTTATTTTGGTTTAGATAAATTGTTGAAATGCCACAATCATGCTCTTTGTTACTTCAATCTTCTTTTTACCCTAAATTAACTGCGATTCCTTCAACACTTCAAGTATGTGAAAATAAACTAGGGAATTTTGGAAAACCAAGTCTAAATCTGGACACTTGCGAACCGCATGTCTGAGCAACGTAGATTCAATCTGTAATATTTAGTAAAACAATAGTTATTTTGGAAGTCCAATTGGTAGTAGAATTTGTTTCTTGCTATAGAAGATTTTAGAATTTTATTTTCTTTGATCTTGTATCAACTTTGAAAAGCAGTTTTTCATATTTTTTTTTGCTGAGAAAAAAGCTTTGGAGAGGGCTCACTTGCTTATAAATGACATGGACGAAAAACAAAACATAAAAAGACAACAAGTAAAGAAAGGCAATGTTCTCAAAAAGTTATCATCACAATAACCTTAATTCCTATTTTATTTTTTAATATTGTTTTTTAATTTGATTTGTTTTTTTAACAAGTTTACAACCCCTTAAATAAATATATCAGAGAAAAGTTAAAATACTAAATCAACAACATAAAATAATATATTAAACTAATAATTTAAAAGGAAAAAAATAATGAAATTGACTCAAACAACACATTCCTAATGTAAGAATTTTTTAAATCTTGACTGGGTATGATTAGGTGATCCTTTATAAAATTAATTTTATAAAATTATTTAGTAAAATTTTAATTCTACCCAACTATCACATCTAAAATTTGAGATATTTTTTATCGAACTATTTGTTTAAGGTGAAAAAACCTCAAATGGAGCTTAGCTACGTGGCACTGGTGTTTAAATGAATCTACTAGGTTTTATGCATGATAAATCCATAACAGATTGTTAAAAACTATCAGATTTTTCGGACCAGCTTATATAAATAAGCCATAAAAATGGGAAAAAAACGTGAAAATATTTTTAGTCTTTAGACTAAGCATTCGACCCTCGAAGTGCAAAGTTTGTTTTCTTTTACCTTTTTGATAATAGTCGATGATCATTTATTATTAATTAATTCGTACTAATGACTCCTTACTGACTTTTCCATGCAGTAATATATAGCCAAATAAATACTAAGTTAATCCTTTCCGCAATCAATTAGATAGAATTAAAGAGATATCCTATCAATCAAGTTATAACACGTTTTTAACACACCAACTTTTTGGAATCATTTTTCCACTTGAAGCCTTCAATTTGATCAAGAAGACTTTGACGTTGCTCTCTTGTTTTCTTTCACCTTTATATAAGGGAAGAGAAGCAAAAACAATCTTCTGCACGTTCTTATGATGATTGCATCGTTCAAATCATTGCACTTTCTACTCGGCCTGTTTGTTTCCTTGAAGCTCTTGGCCTTAGCTCAAGAGGAAAACCAGTTCATCTATCATGGCTTCACTGGAGCCAACCTTCTCCTCAGCGAGATTGCAAACATCCATCCAAATGGTCTCTTAGAGCTGACAAACACTTCAAAACAGCAAATTGGCCGTGCTTTCTTCCCATTCCCTTTTCAATTCAACACATCTTTATTCAACAATTCTCGGTCCCTCTCATTTTTTTTTTTTGATAGTAATCGAGAATATTATAAATAATACGCCCCCATTAAGGAGATGAGGGCTGATAAGAAAGATTACATGGGAAATTAAAAATACATTAAGAAAACAAGGAATCTAAAGACCTGACTAGTTAGTCCAGTTCATAATACATTCAGGATTCCTATAAAGATCAGAGGCTGTATAGCTAAAATTTTTAACAAAGGACTTCAACCAAAAGGCCAACCGATGAAAGGTGAGGTTAAAAATCACATCCCAGTCTGGAGTTTTGTTGTCAAAGATCATGTGGTTGCGCGCTATCCAAATTGACCAGTATAATCCTTTACAGAGAAGGGTAATTGCCTGACGCTGGAATTTTCCTTTTACCATGTTGGACCATTCATGAAGGTTATGATATGGTTCTTTTGGCAGACAACCTACACACCCAAACCAACTAAATAGTCTGCCCCAAAGAGACCATGATTTTGGACAAAGATGGAAAAGATGATGTGTAGTCTCAATCTCCTTGCAGCAGAAAGGACAAAGAGCTTCCTCGTAATTGATGATTCTCCTCTCAGCTAAAAAACCCTTTGTGCAGACACTGCCATTGAAAAGAAGCCATATGAACACATTTATTTTTGGAGGCGCAAACCCTTTCCAAAGCAAAGCAGGGGAGTGAAGATGTCCTGAAACTTTGAAACCGTCAAAGAGATGGCACCCAGAGGAGACTGTGTAATTGTTGGAGCTATGGTGTTTCCAAATCTTGTTGTCTTCACCATCAGAGAAGACTAGGCCACGTTCCACTTCTGCTATCAAGCTTTCAAACATGCAGAGTTCTCGGGATCGAAGTGGTCTTCTCCAAGAAAGATTGATTGAGTTATCTGTTGGGTTATGAACTTCTGCAACGTTTAAAGATTGCTGCAGGGAGAGGTTGTAGAGCCTAGGGAACATGAACTGGAGAGGGGCTGCATAGCCTAGCCAAGAATCAGACCAAAACTTGATGTTTCTCCCATCACCCACCTTAAACCCAACATTGGATTGGATGGGAGCGGCTATGCTGTGATTTAAGGAAATTGCAGATACCATGCCATGCCAAGATGGAGATAAAGAACCTGCAAACACAGGAAGGCCATTTATAAAATGTGGCCGGTACTTTCGTAAGATGAGTTCTTGCCAACCTCCTGCCACTCCTTTGTCAAGCTTCCAAAGCCATTTAAACATCAGAGCCAGATTTGCGTTCGGTCCCTCTCATTCTCTACCCAGTTTGCGTTTGCCATGGTCCCGGAGCTGCCTACACTTGGTGGGCATGGCATGGCCTTCACGATCTCTCCGTCTGTGAACTTCACAGGGGATTTGGCAGCTTAGTACTTTGGAATCCTCAATTCTACAAGCAATGGCCTGCCTTCAAACCATCTATTGGCAGTCGAGCTGGATGCACTTCAAAGCCTGGATCTTAAAGACATCAATGACAACCACGTTGGAATTGATGTAAACAGCTTGATATCCGTTGAATCTGCTCCGGTGACCTACTTTTCAGATGAGGAAAAAGAGAATAAGAGCTTGACTCTCATAAGTGGTCATGTGATGCACGTGTGGATAGATTATGATGAAGCAGAGAAGCTACTCAATGTTACAGTTGCTCCTGTCACAAGAACAAAACCAACATTGCCTCTCTTGTCAACACCTCTCGATCTTTCTTCTGTTATGTTGGATTCTATGTACGTTGGTTTTTCTTCATCTACTGGAGCAGTGGCTAGCAGCCACTATATTCTGGGGTGGAGTTTCAACAGAGGCGGACAAGCTCAAAGTCTTGACGTGTCAAAGTTGCCTACACTTCCTACTCGAAGAAAATCAAGAAAGAAACCACATTTAAGAATTGTGGTCCCAGCAATAACAACAATCATTTTTCTGGTAGCAATCTCTGGTGATGTTTGTATAATAAGGCGGAAGAAAAATGAAGAGCTGCGCGAAGATTGGGAACAGGAATATGGTCCTCAAAGATTCTCCTACAAGGATTTATACAAAGCAACCAAGGGTTTTACAGACAGTGAGTTGCTGGGATGTGGGGGTTTTGGAAAGGTTTACAGGGGAGTATTGCCTTCTTCCAGTATGCAAGTGGTGATCAAGAAAGTATCCCATGATTCCAGGCAAGGTACTAAGGAATTCGTTGCTGAGATTGTTAGCATGGGGAGGCTGAGGCACAGGAACTTGGTCCAGCTCTTCGGCTATTGCCGGCGAAAGGGGGAGCTCCTCTTGGTCTATGATTATATGCCCAATGGAAGCCTTGATAAACTCCTATTTCGCAATGACACACCCATCCTTAACTGGTCTCAGCGATATCAAGTCATCCGGGGAGTTGCGTCTGCCCTTCTCTACCTCTATGAAGAGTGGGAATAAAAGGATTGCACACAGAATAGGTTTTCTGAATTGATAATATTGTATTACAATAGTGTCTATATATATAATACAAAACCTGTGTATGCATAAGGAAAGCTAATGACAGAATATACAATCATAAACACAGCTGCAACTATAAGGAAACGTAATGAAATCAGATATTCTATAATGGGAATAGATCACTGATAAGCTGAAGTTATGTTGATTTCCTTATACGACCCCTCAAAATTGACGTTCCATCAGCAACGTGAATTTTGTCACGCAGTAGAGTGAAACGGGCCCGAGCGAGTGGCTTGGTGAGGAGATCGGCTAGCTGATCATCCGTGTGAACATGAGCAACACGCAGGTGACCACGATGTACAAAGTCACGGACAAAGTGGAGGTCAATAGCGATATGCTTCATTCGGGAATGGAGAACAGGATTAAGATTGAGTTGAGTGGCACCAACATTGTCACAAAGAAGAAGAGGAGGTTCACGTAGCTTGAGGCCAAGTTCATCAAGAAGAGACTTTATCCATGCAATATCAGAAGCAGCAGTGGCAAGTGCTCTATACTCTGCCTCCGTAGAGGAACGAGCCACAACCTTTTGTTTTCTAGTACGCCAGCTAATAGGATTATCTCCCAGGAATATGATGTAAGCCGTGGTGGATTTGCGATCATCAAGATCGCCACCCCAATCAGCATCAGAGAACCCCCGAAGCACAGGGATAGACTTGTTACGGAGCAAGAGACCAAAGTGAATTGTGTGTTTGACATAGCGCAGGAGGCGTTTAACATGTTGCCAATGCGTTACTGTTGGCTTGTGCATGAATTGAGCAAGACGATTGACTGCAAATCCCAGGTCAGGACGAGTGAGTGATAGATATTGGAGAGAACCAATAGTACGTCTGTATGTAGTTGCATCACACCCAACGGAGCCATCTTCAAGCAGAAGTTTAGCAGAACCAGACATTTGGAGTATGAACTGTCTTAGCACCAGTCATATTTAGCTGCGAAAGGAGATCATGAATACAACGGTTCTGCGAGAGGAATAGACCTTGCTGAACTGGAATAACCTCCACACCAAGAAAATAATGCAAGTCACTGAGCTCTTTCAGAGAAAATGTTTGGCCTAAGGAGTTGACAACATGCTGCAGAAATGGAGTGTTATTGCCTGTGAGAATCAAGTCATCAACGTAGACCAGCACATAGAGTAAAATGCCATCACGAGCAAAGATGAATAAGGAGTTGTCTGACTTGGAATTAAGGAATCCCAATGCAAGGAGACTAGAACGTAATGCAGTATACCAGGCTCTAGGCGCCTGCTTGAGGCCATAGATGGACTTCTGAAGAGAGCAAACATGATGAGGAAGGGACTGATCAACAAAGCCAGCAGGTTGATGCATGAAGACCTGCTCAGTTAACTGACCATAAAGAAACGCGTTATTAACATCCAGCTGCTTGAGAGGCCAGTTATGGGACAGAGCAATGGAAAGGATAAGACGAATAGTGGTCGGTTTAATGACGGGGCTGAAGGTCTAAGTATAATCGACACCCGGCCGTTGATTAAATCCTTTAGCTACAAGACGTGCCTTAAACCGATCCATTGTTCCATCTGGGTTGCGTTTGATCCTAAACACCCATTTACAGCCAATTAAATTGGTGGCAGAAGGGCGAGGGACCAAACGCCAAGTGCCATGGGAGACTAAGGCAGTGAATTCGTCTGCCATGGCTTTACGCCACCTGGGATGTTTGAGAGCCTGAGAGACACATGTGGGTTCTAGTGGTGGATCAAGAGAATGTTTGGTAGTGACCGAGAGTTGTTTAGGACAAAAGATGTTATTTTGAGCCCGTGTGACCATGGGATGAGTGCGACTGGGCAGTGTAGGAGCAACAGGGAGAGAGGATACAGAGGATGATGGAGGAGTAGGAAGAGAGGTGGAAGTCATACCTGGAGAAGGATTCACGGTTACTGCAGCATCAGGCACGAGAGGTGTGATTATGGAATGATCTAGTGGAGCCATGCAGACTTGAGGAACAGGAGAGGGAGGAGATGGTGCTGGACACGGTGGGACAGGAGATGTATTCATAGAAGGTGGTGTCGTTTTGAAAGGAAAAATATTTTCATCAAAAGTGACATGACGGGATAGATAAATCTTACCGGTGTGAAGATTCAGACATTTAAATGCATGCTGAGTTAGGGAGTACCCAAGAAATACACAAGGTCGGGATTTGGACTGAAATTTATTTTTGCGATACGGAACAAGCCATGGATAGCATTGACAACCAAAAGTACGCAATTTGTTATAGTCAGGAACTCGACCAAATAACACTTCAAAGGGACTTTGACGTGAGTGTAAGATTGTAGGAAGACGATTAATAAGATAAACTGCCATGGCCAAGGCATAGGTCCAATAAGTGGAAGGAGCCGAATCATGATGTAAAAGGGCCATACCAGTGTCGACAATATGTCGATGGCGGCGTTCGACCGTTCCATTTTGCTGGGGAGTATGTGGTGCTGTGGTAAAGTGACTTATACCACGAGCAGCAAGAATAGGTCTAAGTTTGATAAATTCACCACCATTGTCAGAATAAAAATTTTTAATTTTTCGAGAAAATTGATTTTCAACCACAGTGACAAATGGGATAAATATGGAAGACACATCCGACTTATTATGCATAGGATAAAACCAGCAATACTTGGTAAAATGATCGACAAACAGTACATAATATCGGTAGCCATCAACAGAGGGAACCGGTGATGGACCCCAAACATCAGCATACACATACTCAAGAGGGGCATGACTAACAAGAGAAGTGACACTAAAGGGTAATTTATGTGACTTGTTGCACTGACAGGATACACACGAAAAGGAAGGCTGAGAGGAAGACAAAGGTAAGCTATAACTACTAATAAGAGAGGATAAAATTTTGGAACTAGGGTGTCCCAGCCTGTGATGCCAGCAATCAAGAGAGGCACGAGTGCCAGCCAAGGTGATGGAATGAGCTTGGGATAAGGAATTGCATGGTTCCACAGGATAAACTCCATCTTCACACTTATCGCGCATGAGCACTGCCCCCGTTGTTGGATCCTTCACAAGGTAAAAGAAGGGGTGAAATTCAACAACAACATTATTGTCAAGAGTAAACTTATGAACAGAGATTAAATTTTTATGAATGAGGGGCACATGCAGAGTTTCTTTTAAACTAAGGGAGCGGGAAGGAGAGGAGACAGTAGTGGAACCAATATGAGCAACATGCAAACCTGTACCATCACCGAGAACCACCTCATCCTGGCCATCATACTCAGAGTGAATGGAGAGATTAGCCAAGTCAGATGTGATATTGTGTGAGGCAGCGGAGTCAAGGAGCCATTTGGCTTTCGATGGAGCCGAAGAGGAAGTATAATTGGCAGTAGGGGAAGACTGCAGTTTGATACAATTCTTGGCAGTGTGACCAGGATGATCACATATTTGGCACACAACAGAGGGTCTTCTGGAAGGAGCTGCGTTGGAGAAGTTCTGTCTGAAACGATTTTTGTTGTTTCGAAAACAGGGATTAGATGGCCTCCGTTGAGAGGTATTGGCAGTGACCACCAGTGCTGAAGAAGAGTGGCCATCCATGCGTTTGAGATATTGTTCATGACCAATTAACAGATCATGTAATTCTGCAAATGACAAGCCAGTTTCTCTCGTTCGTATAGGTGCCACCATATCTCTAAACTCAGAGCCAAGTCCATTGAGCACATATAATGTCAAATCATCATCTGAAACAGGCGCATCAATCAAAGAGAGTTCGTCTGCAATTACCTTGACTGCATGAAGAAACTCAGACACCGTGCGTGAGCCCCTTTGAATAAGGGTAATATCTTCTTTCAACTGTATAATCCTAGCCCGAGATTTGCTAGCAAACAAGCGAGAGAGATGTTGCCAAGCATCACGGCTGGTAGTTGTCATGGCAATAAGGGACATGACTGCTTCAGAAACAGAAGCAAAAATAGCATTCAGCAGCAACTGGTCTTGTCTTTTCCAGTGCGCATGAAGTGCCACAACAGATGTAGAAGAGGTTGCATCCGGTGTGGGAGGGCATTGAAGAGTGTCATCCAAGTATTTCATCAGATCATATCCAATGAGAATTGTGAGAAAAGTTGCACGCCAGGAAGAATAATTTGAGGATGTGAGTTTGTAGGGCAATTGGCTTGAGGTGTTGATAGTGATAAGGGGAAGTGAAGAATTAGAGCCAGCAGACTCTGAAGAAGAAGGAAGATTGCCGTTGGTTGCCATGGAGCTGAATAATATTTCTAACCTCGTGAGAGAAGGAGGCTCTGATACCATAAAAGGATTGCACACAGAATAGGTTTTCTGAATTGATAATATTGTATTACAATAGTGTCTATATATATAATACAAAACCTGTGTATGCATAAGGAAAGCTAATAACAGAATATACAATCATAAACACAGCTGCAACTATAAGGAAACGTAATGAAATCAGATATTCTATACATGGGAATAGATCACTGATAAGCTGAAGTTATGTTGATTTCCTTATAGGGAACAGGTTGTTCTGCATAGAGATGTGAAAGCTAGCAATGTTCTATTAGATGCCGATCTTAACGGACGGCTAGGAGATTTTGGGCTTGCTATGTTTCATGACCATGGATCAACTCCTCAAACAACCAATGTGGTTGGAACAGTTGGATATCTTGCACCAGAGATTACTAGAACAGGAAAGTCAACTACCTGCAGCGATGTTTTTTCTTTTGGGACATTTATGCTCGAAGTAGCATGTGGAAGGAAGCCTGTAGAGTCAGAGAGACCACCTGAGGAGGTTGTTCTTGTTGACTGGGTACTTGAATGCTGGAAAAGAGGTGACATTCTTGGGACAGTTGATCCTAGATTTGAAGGCAACCACGTGGTGGAAGAAATGGAGTTGGTCTTGAAGCTAGGCCTGCTCTGTACACATCGCACTCCGGCAGCTAGACCTAGCATGAGGCAAACGGTGCAATATCTGGATGGAAATACTACTTTACCTGATTTACCACTGCACGGTGCAGGAATAGGTTTAGTTCCGGTTAGCAATGAAGCATCTAGAGAGCATGTTTTAACAATCCCGATATCATCAGGTGAAATTTCTTCCAATTCCTTGTCCGACTCTGAATCAATTCTCAGTGGTCGTTGAACAAGCAATGCTTCATGGAGGACTGATTACGTAAATATGTACATTAAATTAAGACTTGTTTGATGTGAAATATGGATGAAAGTTTCGCAGAACTTTAAAGATTGTAGCAATTCTGTAATTTTTTTCCAATCACTTATATCTTGTGAGCTGTTACCATGGAACAGTCTCCCTCCCTGCAGACCGTAAGCCCAGAGGCAAGGAGGACTCGTAGGAGTTATTCAATTGTGTCAAAATTGTATAGTTGGTTTATTAATATACAAATATTTCTTAACTTGGAGAATTAATAGATTTATGGAAACATGTAACAAATTCTATTTAAACATATAACCTAAATCTCTATAATAGACACTCAAGTAAAAATATTTTATAATTAACTTAGGCTCTAGTCAATTACGTGATTTAAGCTTAAAATTCACATTGTTTAGAATCTTTTTTATCTAATTTTTTTTTAATGTTTTATAAGCTAATTTAAACCTTCAACTTCGCCCTATATATAAGTAAATTATAAATCTTATAATCTTTCAACTTGGAATTAATATTATTGACGAGAGCTGAATGGGTAGAGGCATAAGTGTAGTGGGTTCAAGGATAAGCAGCAAATAATCTGTGCCATGCATGCATCTTACATTAGGAGACGAGACGAAAGTCACGCCAACGCATTACGTGTCCACCTCAAGTTTCTTTCTTAGTCATTACGTATCCGCTACGGCATCGCTTCGCATCGCATGGCGTATTTAATTTCTACTATTTATTATATTCATTTATTACTATTTCCTTTTGAAAGAAGCGGAGTGAATATTGTTTTTTAATTGTATTTTTTTTAATGTATTAAAATAATATTTTTTAAAAATTATTTTTGATATCACCACATCAAAATAATTTAAAAATATAATAAAAATATTAATTTAAAATAAAAAATATATATATATTTTTTAATATTTTTAAAATATAAAAACAAAAATCTCTGAATAAAACTAACTAATGACTACTTTAACTTGTTTATTGTCATCTTTACCCCCTCCTAGTTTCTTGATCAAAACACAAAGTAGACTAAAAATTTAGAGTTAAGCATTGAGAATCAGAGGGCCCACTTTGACCATCCTTCAAAGATTAAGAATGTGTTTAATATTGTGGTAACTGTTATGATTGTGATCTGAAAAAAATTATTTTATAAAAAATACTTTTAGTTGAAGTTGATTTGAAAAAATAAGTGTTTGGTTAAAACTGTGGTTGAAATTGAGGTTGAAGAAAAAATAGTTTAATGTGTTTGGTTAAGAATGTTTTTAAAATTAAAGTTATAAAATAATTTTAAAAAATATATATTAATATCGATGATTTTTAATTTAAATATTATAGATTTAACTATTTCTATTACATCATGAAATAAATCATACTTAATATAAAATATTTTTTATTATTCTATAAAACTATCTACAATTTCATTACGTATGAAATATATCCGACAAGAACTACAATTTTTATAATTTTTTTAGCATGTAATAAAATTAGATTAAATATTATTAGGTATAAAATTCAATCTAAACTAAAAAAAAATATTAAAAAACTTAACACACTAAAAAAAAAAATACACAGTGCAAGAGAATTGCACTGTTCACTTATTTTTAGTGAACAATGCAATTCTCTTGCCAGTTCATTGAAGAGTGCAATTACGTGAACAATGTAAAAAAACAGCCTTTGCCTGCTTCTTTCAATCCTGCGTTGCAAACACAGAAATTAATAGGGCCCATGAACAATAATTAGTAGTTTTTTCTTTACCAAATACTTGACTCCTGCGTTTTACTTTAAACGTAATTTCTAATGCGTAAACAAACGGTCTCTAAAATTGCTGAAAGATCACTCTTTTTAAGAGTATGATAATTATTTTTTAAAATGTTTTTTTTAAATATATTGAAATGATATATTTTTATTTTTAAAAAAATTATTTTTAATATCAGTATATTATAATAATCTAAAAATCTTAAAAAAATATTAATTTAATTTTTTTTAAAAAAATTTAATCGGTTCAAAACACTCTCAATATTTAACAAGGCGCAGTGCTTTTTCTAAGATTGTATCGTTCTTATGTATAAAAAAGTCAAAGATGGCCACCTAGGAATAACGTATGCAATTTTCGTGTTAAGTTCACCATTTAAATTAAATTAATCTGGACACGTACTGGACGCAGTTTATTCATTGGAACAGTGCACCTGCAGATTTGACCATTTATCTTATCAAATTCATCAATATCAAAAATATCTTCTTGTATTATTTTTTTATTATAAAAAAACCATAAAAAACAAAAGAGTTCCTTCAACACTTCAAATCTGTGAACAAACTAGGGAATTCTGAAAAACCAGGTCTGAATCCGGACACTTGCGCATCGCATCTCCGAGCAAACTAGGGAATCCGAGCAACAGAGGTTTAAAACTATTGATTCAATCTGCAATAATCAGTAAAATGATAATTATTTTGGAAGTCTAATTAGTAATAGAATTCGTTTCTTGCCATAGAAGATTTTAGAATTTTATTTTCTTTGACCTTGTATCAACTTTGAAAAGTAGTTTTCCCTATTTTTTCAGAGAAAAAGCGTTGGAGAAGGTTCGCATGCGCGCACGTCATAGCAATCTGAAGAGACGTGTTAATAATTCAGTCTCTAGACTGAGGATTTGAAACTGCAACAACAATAAGGAAAAACTCGAAGCGAAAAAACTTTTACCAGTGTGTATCTGAAGAAGAAAAAACAATCTTCTATTTGTTCCTGTGATGGTTGCCGCTTTCAAATTATTGCACTTTCTACTCGCCCTGTTTGTTTCCTCGAAGCTCTTGGCCTTAGCTCAAGAAAAAAATCAGTTCATCTATCATGGCTTCACTGGAGCCAACCTGGTCCTCACCGAGATTGCAAAAATCCATCCAAATGGTCTCTTAGAGCTGACAAACACTTCAAAACGGCAAATTGGCCGTGCTTTCTTCCCATTCCCTTTTCAGTTCAACACATCTTTAATCAACAATTCTCGGTCTCTCTCGTTCTCTACCCAGTTTGCGTTTGCCATGGTCCCTGAGCTGCCTACACTTGGTGGCCATGGCATGGCCTTCACGATCTCTCCTTCTGTGCACTTCACAGGGGCTGTGGCAGCTCAGTACTTTGGAATCCTCAATATTACAAGCGATGGCCAACCTTCAAACCATCTATTGGCAGTTGAGCTGGATGCAGTTCCAAGCCCGGATCTTAAAGACATCAATGACAGCCACGTTGGAATTGATGTAAACAGCTTGATATCCATTGAATCTGCTCCGGTGACCTACTTTTCAGATGAGGAAAAGGAGAATAAGAGCTTGACTCTCATAAGTGGTCATGTGATGCACGTGTGGATAGATTATGATGAAGTAGAGAAGCTACTCAATGTTACAGTTGCTCCTGTCACAAGAGCAAAACCAACCTTGCCTCTCTTGTCAACACATCTCGATCTTTCTTCTGTTATGTTGGATTCTATGTACGTTGGTTTTTCTTCATCTACTGGAGCAGTGGCTAGCAGCCACTATATTCTGGGGTGGAGCTTCAACAGAGGCGGACAAGCTCAAAGTCTTGACGTGTCAAAGTTGCCTTCACTTCCCCATCAAAGAAAATCAAGAAAGAAGATATATTTAAGAATTCTGGTCCCAACAATAATAGCAATCATTTTGCTGGTAGCAATCGCAGGTGCTGCTTATATAATAAAGAGGAAGAAATATGAAGAACTGCGTGAAGATTGGGAACAGGACTATGGTCCTCAAAGATTCTCCTACAAGGATTTATACAAGGCAACTACAGGTTTCACGGACAGGAAGTTGCTGGGAAGTGGAGGTTTTGGAAAGGTTTACAGAGGAGTATTGCCTTCTTCCAATATGCAAGTCGCGATCAAGAAAGTATCCCATGATTCCAAACAAGGAACTAAGCAGTTTGTTGCTGAGATTGTTAGCATGGGAAGGCTGAGGCACAGGAACTTGGTACAGCTCCTAGGCTATTGCCGGAGAAAGGGAGAGCTCCTCTTGGTCTATGATTACATGCCCCACGGAAGCCTTGATAAACTCCTATTTCACAATGACACACCCAGCTTTAATTGGGTTCATCGATATCAGGTCCTCAGAGGAGTTGCGTCTGCCCTTCTTTACCTCCATGAAGAGTGGGAACAGGTTGTTCTGCATAGAGATGTGAAAGCTAGCAATATACTGTTAGATGATGATTTCAATGGTCGACTAGGAGATTTTGGGCTTGCTAAATTCTATGATCGTGGGGCCAATCCTCAAACAACCTGTGTGGTTGGAACAGTTGGATATATTGCGCCAGAGGTTACTAGAACAGGAAGGGCCACTACCAGCAGTGATGTTTTTGCTTTTGGCACTTTTATGCTTGAAATGGCTTGTGGAAGGAAACCTGTAGAGCCAGAACAATCAGCAGAAAATATGATTTTGGTTGACTGGGTTCTTGATTCCTGGAAAATAGGAGACATTCTTCGAACGGTTGATCCAAAATTGGAAGGTAATTACGTGGTGGAGGAAATGGAATTGGTTTTAAGGCTAGGTCTGCTTTGTTCTTTCTCTACACCACAAGCTAGGCCAAGCATGAGGCAAATTTCGCAATATCTGGATGGGAATGCTAGCCTGCCAGATATGCCTCTTGATGGTGCTAGCATAGGTTTGATGCCAGTTAGTCATGAAGAGCAAAGAGATTTCACCTTGTCTTTCCATAGATCTAATGATTACTCTGCTCATTCCTTGTCTAGTACCGACTCAATCCTCAGCTGTGGTCGTTGAATCATGGCTTAACGAGGTAAAAATTCTTTAACCTGAAGACTAACAGCTGGCATGTGGCAAGCCTGGTGTTAGTGGTGAAGAGGAAGGTACATTGGAATGCTTGGAAGGTTTGTGCATACCATGGTAATCCTCAAAGCACCACAAAGACTGCTCCAAGAGGGGTTAATTAATTAGCATAGAAACATAGGTATAATTTATGATTTAAGCAAAACACATGGTTGAAATAGTACAATGTTTGATGAAACAATGCTGGTCAATGATGGCCGTGTAGCTTCTTCCATTCTCCTCAGTGCTCTAACCCCACCCCACAATTCAACTCAAATATGCCTCATTCCCAAACTAGTTAGAATCAGTTTCACAGATCTTCCTTCTCCATTCATTTAGTCGTTCCTTTTTTGATAAAACTCTCCACTTACTTCTGTTATGGACTCAAATGATTAATCACTTATGCCTACCTCGTTTTTACATTGAAGTTTAATTACATATTGAACTATTCTGACTTCTGATATAGTGATCTGCAGAAAGCATAGGCTTCAGTCAACTTTCTAAAATAAAGAAAATCCAACACCCAGTATCATCGATTATCCTAACTAGAGTGCAGTTCAGTGGGATATGGCTGCTGGCCCGGTGGTTTATTCACAGACTAGTAGTGGAATAAAAAATAATGGTGATAATGTATCTTGATGCTGATGTTATACACACATATAACTGTTTTAATCTTTCTAAAACAGTCAAGATTGCAAAAAACACGTTCAAGGAAGAAAGAAGATATAGACAGCAGCTTTGTAGGTTGAAAAGGGATTAAAACACCAGCCAAGAAAAAGTAGAAGAAACATTGCAACAAAATTTGCAATAAGAAGGCAGCAATATTAATAACCCTGCTTTCAGAAAGAGTGTAGATACCCAATTACCTAATGAAAAGGCTAGAGATGTCTGATCAAAAAGCTTCCATCATTTCTCCTGGTTATTGGGTCACACCTTGTTGCAGATGAGGCAGCGCAACCTCTTGGGACAGGGTACGTTCACTTGCTGTGCAGCCTTTCCTGCATCCAACTACCCTAAGTGATTAAACAGACTCTAATTTATCAAGCACTGGAGATTAGTTGTAATGATCAACTTTAATTCTAATTTGGGTCCCTGAAAGAGCTTACACAGAGCAAGTTAAACATGAAGTGACTTGATTCCATCTTAGGAAAAACAAGCTCATACTGGAAAAGATTTAACAGACATTAGCCTACCCGAAAAATACCACAAAAAAAAAAAAAAACAAAAGGAAGTTGATACAGATGCAGGATAGCCATCGAAGTGAAAATTACCGGTACTGATGTGTTCATATGAACTGACGGTGCCCGTGAGAGCTTGGAAGAGAGAACCGACCACTCCCTTTTCTCCTGGTAATATCTTGCTGGTCACAGAGGTGTCAAAGGCAAGGACTGCAGCCATGGATCAACTGTTGTAGTGGCTGTGACTGACCAAATCAGCTCACTAAGATAATCCGCCAATAGGAAAAGAAATGAATCAGGGAAGGATGATCTGTGCAGTGGTGTGGTTTTATAATGAAATATAAGTTTGTTTTTGTATTTTAAAATTGTTTTTTTTTTTTTTTTTAATTTAATTTTGTTTTAATTTTTTTATGTTTTTAAATATGTTAAAAATAAATTTTAAAAAATAAAAAAAATTATTTTAATATATTTCCAAACAAAATTTTTTTTTAAAAGTAATTAATATCAAAATAACAAAATAAGCTTAAAAAGTAACTAATTATTAATAAAAAGTGAAAGCGTTGGTTTGATTTTGTTTTTTAAAATGATTTTTTTTTTAAATTGAATTTTTTTTATTTGTTTTTTGATTTAATTTAATATTTTTTTGTTATTTTCTTATCATTTTAATATATTAATATAAAAAGTAATTTTTTTTAAAAAAATTATTTTGATATAGTTTAAAATAAAAAATACTTTTAAAAATAATAATTACTATATTTTTAAATACTTATTGTAAATGTGAAGCTCATTTTACCACTTAAAGTATCACTTTTGAAATAAATTTTCTTTTATATAAGTAATTTTCAAATAATTAACTGAACCACACAATAAAACTATACACACACACTCTTTTATACCATGTAGAGCTTTCCTCAAATAAGTTGGATCATTATACCAGCACCATGGCAGCAGCTTTGTTTTTGCAATAATTCAGCTATCTAATTGAGGATGATAGGCAAAGCTCATGAATAGTGCTCATGGATAGTTCGAAGATACTTGAAAGTACCTTGTGAGGTTGCAGCAACTTGGATAAGCTTATGCTTTAAATCGGAACAAAACATGCTTAAAGCAAGCATTAGGTTATAATAATAATAATAATAGTAATAATAATAATAAAATGAAAAGCCTATGCTTTTCTTTGGACTATTATGGGTTGGTTTATTAACTATAACTAAAAGGGATTAATATTTTACTGTAATTAAAATTATTATGGATTGAAAGTGCTTTTACTGTGTATTACACTGTTTAACATTATAGCTAGAATGACTGTGGACTGTGAGTGATTTCACTGTGGATTACACTGTTTTGTGGGGCATTATGAGGCTGCAAACCAGCTCCCCTGGGTCAACTACAGTTTTGGTGAGGCTGCAGCCCCTGAGCTACAGAGACATGGTGCTGGGGCTAGCAAGCCTTGGGCACCCGTGCGCCAAGTGGGATTGCAGGCCCCAAGCTGCAAACACAAGGCGCTAAGACTGGGCTACGCGCAAGGTTGCAAACCTAGGCGAGCGGGTATGCACTCTTGCACCCCAAGGTTTGCAGAACCGCGCGCAAATGTTGCAGACCTAGGCGAGCGGGTCTATAGACCCACTCACAATTTCCAAACCCTCACCCTTGCGGTTGCAGACTCTCTCGCCTAGGTCTGCATAACCTTGCGCTTGGGGTGTGCAAAACTGGAGCGAGGAGCAGACCCATCCGTCTGAGTTTTTTTCTGCCGTGCCTAGAGTCTGGAGACCCCTCAAGAGTTGCAGACCTCTCAGAGAAAAATAAAATAAAATTTAAGAATAAAAACAAATATAATAACTAATAACAATTATTATTGTTATTATTATCGTGAATACATTTTATAAAAAGATTATTACTATAAAAACTTGGACTAGACAAGTTTGATATTATTATTACTATACTAAATATTATTGTTATTTATTGTTATCAATAGTAAATTGAAAAAAAGTTATTATTTGTTGTTATCATTTTAGATGGGGTTGAATTTCCTTATTAAAGCATGTTTGGTTTTCAATTTCAAAAATGCTTTGAAAAAAAATTGATAATTTTTTTATTTTTTTCCTTCAAATTAATAATTTTTCCTTTTTATTCAGATTAAGATGTGTTTGTATTATTTTGATGTGATTATATAAAAATAGATTTTTAATAAATAAAAAATATTTTAAAAAATTATTGTGACTTTTTTTTTATATATTATAAAAAAGTTGGGTGACAATATTTTTTTTCTTCATTTCAGGTTGGGTTGAGTTTTCTTATTAAAGCATGTTTGGTTTTGCATTTCAAAATTTTGAAATTTTTTAATTGTTTTCTTTACTTCAAATTCATATTTTTGATGTTTTGTATTTTTTTAATTTTTTTAAATATATTGAGATTGAGTTTAGCTACACAGCCACACCCAAGAAAATATATTAAATTGGATCCTACCCAACAAGACCCATTCAAGTTGGGTCCTACCTCAAGAAGGACCCAAAATAGCTTTGGATCCAGCCGCCATTGGATCCATCAGCCTTAGATCCTGTCTGTCCCTGATAGGATCCATTAGTGTAGGGTGCTGCTCTTAGCAGGACTTATTAGTAATTTTTTTCTATTGTTTTTCCTTTCCTCTTGGGCCAGGCATTCTTTTCCAGACATAAGAAACTTGGGGTAAGAAACGATGCCTTATCCAAGGAGCATGGGTGTGGCTAGGCGCACACCAAAATCCCTTGGGTCTTAAAGACTCGTCTGGCCCAAGATTATTGGTCATGCGTCAAGCCCAAGGTTAATGGGTCATGCGTTAGGAACAAAGATTAATGGATCCTGTATCAAGATCCAATTCTCTTGGGTCCGACATCGGGACCCAAGGCTAATGGATCTTGCATCAGGACCCAAGATTCTTAAATCTTAGATTTCTAAATATAATTATTTATATTATAAATATTATTTTTTAATTATAGTTAAAAGTATCAATGTTAAAAACAGTATTATTTGTGATATAAATATTATTATTTTTATTATAATTAATATTATTAATAAAATAATTAATAAATTTGAAAAAAATTATTATCAATATTGAAAAACAACTATAGATTTGATTTGAATTGTAAAATCAATAATAATAATAATCATCATCAATAAATTTTTAAAAACTATTATTACTATCGAAGAAAAACCATAATTTTTTTTAAAGATTAAAAAAATAGATATTTTGGCAAACAAGTTAAATATTATTATTAATATTATAAGTATTATTGTTGGGTTTGATGTTGCAGCCAGACGCAATGCTCTTGGGTCTGACACTGCAGCCACACCCAACGCTTTTTGGTCTTAGATTTTTATAATATTTTTTTATTAAAATAAAAGGTGAGCCTGCATCGTAGCACATGCAAAGAAGAAAAATGGATATATATATATATATATATATATATATATATATATATTATTGTTGTTGTTGTTGTTATTGTCATTATCGTTAGTAAAAAAATTTAAATTTTTTCTATTATAAAAACTTTGGCCAGACAAGTTCAATACTATTATTAATATGATAAATATTATTATTTGTATTCTAAATATTTTTATTATAATTAAAAGTATTAGTATTGAAAATATTATTATTTGTGATATAAATATTATGATTTTTTATAATTAATATTATTAATATTAATATTACTATTATTTTTATTATAAATATTATAGTTTTTATTATAATTAATATTATTCATATAATAGTTAATAAATTTGTAGAAAATATTATTAATATTGAAAAAAAGTAATATATTTGATTTGAATTGTAAAATTAAGAATTATTATTACTATTGTTATTGTTATTATTGTCATTACCAGATTTAAAATATATATATATATATATATATATTACTATAATCGAAGAAAAAAATAATTTTTTTTAAGAGATTGAAAAATATAAGAACTTGGGTAGAGAAGTTAAATATGATTGTAAATATTATAAATATTATTAAATTATTAAAATGAAAATAAATATTATTGCAATAGAAAAAAACATGGATTTGATTTTAAGACTAAAATTAATTATTATTATCATTGATTATTTTTTTATTCACTTCAAATTAATATTTTTTCTTAATTCATATTAAGATGTTTTTGTATTATTTTGATGTGATTATATAAAAAATAGATTTTAAAAAATAAAAATATGATTTGAATATATTTATTAAGAAATATTTTAAGATATTTTTAATTTTATTTTTTACTCTCTTGAATTTTTTATTGATTTTTGCAAACTTTAAAAAGAA
Source organism: Populus tomentosa (assembly GCA_018804465.1). Classification (NCBI taxonomy): domain Eukaryota; kingdom Viridiplantae; phylum Streptophyta; class Magnoliopsida; order Malpighiales; family Salicaceae; genus Populus; species Populus tomentosa. Next base: position 3,316,895 of record CM031985.1, read on the forward strand.
AATAAATTAATGTGACTTTTTTTTTTATATTATACTAAAGTTGGGTGATATTTTGTTTTTCCATTTCAGGTGGGGTTGAATTTCCTTATTAAAGCATGTTTGGTTTTGGTTTTCAAAAATGCCTTGACAAAAATTTGACAATTTTTTTATCTTTACTTCAAATTAATATTTTTTTTCTTTAATTCATATTAAGATGTTTTTGTATTATTTTGATGTGATTATATATAAAATAGATTTTAAAAAATAAAAATTATTATCACAATATATGTTTTAAAAAATAAAAATATTTTAAGATATTTGCACTTTTATTTTTTTCCCTCTTGAATTTGTTTTTTCTTTTCCTTTATTGATTTTTTTTATACTGTAAAAAGAGAATAAATTAATGAGACTTTTATTTATATTATACAAAAGTTGGGTGATGATAATTATTTTTTTTTCATTTGAAGTTGGGTTGAATTTTCTTATTAAAGTATGTTTGGTTTTGCGTTTAAAATATGCTTTGAAAAAAATCTGATTTTTTTTTATTTCAAATTAATATTTTTGATGTTTTTATATATTTTTTAATTTTTTTTAAATATATTGAGATTGGGTCTAACTACACAGCCACACCCAAGAAGAATATATTAAGTTGGGTCCTGGCCTAAAAAGGATCCTAAATAGTTTTAGGTTCAGTCGCTATTGGACCCATCGGTCTCAGCTGCTACTGCGAGCATGACCCATAAGCGTTGCGACCTGCCCCTAGAAGGACCCATCAATAATTTTTTTTCCTTTCCTCTTGGTTCGAGCAGTCTCTTTTACACCTAAGAAACTTGGGGTAGGAACAGGGGGCCACACCTAAGGGAGCTTGGGTGTGGCTATAGAGCAGACCGAAATCCCTTAGGTCTATAGCCCCGCCTGACTTAATATTGTTGATCCTTTACCAAGATCCTCTTTTAGGTCGTGTGTCAGGACCCAATACTCTTGGGTATAGAGTTAAGATCTAATTCCGTTAGGTTGTGTCAGGACCCAAGGTTCTTGTGTTATAAATATATTGTTTTGTATTATAAATTTTTTTATTTTTATTATAATTAAAATTATTAATATTAAAATAGTATTATTTGTGTTGTTGTTATTAATAATAATAATAAAAAAAAATTTTGAAAAACAATTATTATCAATATTGAAAAACAATCATAAATTGGACTTGAAGTATAAAATTAATTATTATTATTATTATTAAATTTTAAAAAACTATTATTACTATCGAAGAAAAACCATAATTTTTTTTTGAAAGATTAAAAAAATAAAAATTTTGGCAAACAAGTTAAATATTATTATTAATTTTATAAATATCATTGTTGGGTTTTGCTTTGTAGCTAGACTCAACGCTTTTGGATCCGATGTTATAGCCACACCCAATGTTTTTTTGTCTTAGATTTTTATGATATTTTTTTATTAAAATAATAGGTGAGCCTGCGACATAGTGTGGATCATCTAACTAGTAATTATTAATTCTTAAGTGTCCTAGCTTAAGTAAAAATTAATAAGTTAAAATTGAAAATGGGTTTGGATTTCCTTAATTTTACCCGAGTTATTGGATTAGATTATGTAAAAAAAATTAAAAAGTTACCCTAAATTTTATAAGTTAGTCATCATATTTTCTTTAATTAAAAATTGGATACATCAAATTAACAAAAATGCTATTATGCGCACATCATCAAGTACAATTATCATTGGGGCTCTAATTCTCCATTCAAATTGCAAATTTTGTTTTGGGACCAAATCATTGCCAATTCTTCCATCATCCCTTTTAAGACCCATGTTTATCTGTTGGCCATAAGATCCAATTTATTATCTCTTTCGCGACGCATTCTTAAGAACCAAAACCTTAAATCAAAACTTTGAGGGGTGTAACTCAACTAGTCAGGTTTTAGATTTATTTCTTAGAGGTCACCGGTTTGAGTTTCACAAATTTCAGGGCCACTAGAGGCTTATATGGTCATTAACTTCAAGGCTCATGGGATTAATCAAGGTACGCATAAATTGATCCGGACATCTATATTAATAATAAAAAAAACCTCAAATCGAACCACAAGTTGCAATGCCAAAGAGGAAAAGAAAAGGAAAAGTAGGAAGTCTTTCAGTTTCAAATAAAAGAAGAGATTTTGAGTCGTGGGCCTTTCACTTCATGGTCCAAGGTTTTACCTTTATTTTTGTTTGAGGTCATTTGGGTTCCCATTATCGAAACCACAGGTAGCAGAGCCAAGTCCTCTTCCTTCGACATCGAAGCTTCTAGATGCTTCAATGATGTTGAATTTGCCAATGGCTGGTTTAGATGGCAGTGAGATAGGGTTTTGCATTGCTACTACATTCTTCTATTAAGGGACAGGCATTTGTGGCTCACCTACGTTTGTCATGTTCGTAACAGAGGTATAAGATGAGGCGCGATGCCTGCACAATCTGGTCCCAATAATGACATCAATCATTTTGCTGGTAGCAATCTCTAGTGCAATTTATATAATAAAGAGGAAGAAATATAAAGAACTACATAAAGATTGGGAACAAAAGTATGGTCCTTAAAGATTCTCCTACAAGATTGTCTCTTTTATTATTGAATCAAAACAACATTAGGTAGATGCCATAGAAAAGCGACGTTTAATAATGCTAAGACCTCAACCTTAACAACTAAGAAACTTAGAAGAAGAAGAAGAAGAAAATTTACTTAACTATTGTGTTCATTACTTGTCCTACACCCTAAGAATTTACATATTTGGATGAAAATGCTACTTTACCTGATTTACCACTGTACGATGCAGGAATAAGTTTAGTTCCAATTAGTAATGAAGCATCTAGAGAGCATGTTTTAACAATCCCGATATCATCATGTGAAATTTCATGAAGGATTGATGACGTAAATATGTACATGAAGACTTGTTCGATGTGAAATATAGAGGAAGGTGCCATAGAATTTTGAATATTATAGCATTTCTGCAATTTTTTTCTAACTATTTGTATCTTGTGAGTTGTTACCATAAAATAGTCGCTCTCCCTGCAGACCGTAAGCCTAGAGACAATGAGGGCTTGTAGGAGTTATTCAATTGTGTCAAAAGTATAAAGTTTGATTATTAATATACAAATATTTATTAACTAGTAGAATTGATAGATTTATGGAAACATATAACAAATTCTATTTAAATTTAAGATGCATGGTGAATCCATCTTGGTTGATTATTGTCTATGGTGGATGATTGTTGATTTATATTTGATAAAGTTAATTTTGGATTGATGTCTTTCGCATCAAACAAATAATAAATCATATAAATAAAATAGATGTACCTACTTCCTAAAGAATTATATACGAAAAAGAAAGCAAATTAATGATTCAATTATTTATTATAAATGTTAAATTTCTTGTTTTAATGTAAACAGTCTCAACATATATAAATTGCTTTTCAAGATTCAAATAACATCTTAGAATATTACACTATAAATCAAGGCTTAAATACTTTTTTTAAAAAAAAATTAAATGACCTCACTAATCATGCATATTAATTCATGTATTAGTAAAAAAATATTTATAATTAACTTAAGTCCTAGTCTAGCACGTGATTTAAGTTCAAAATCTATATTATTTAGAGTATCTCTTATCTAAAAGCTTTTATGTCTTATAAACCAATTTAAACATTCAACTTCTCACTATATAATCTTATAATCTTTTAATTTGAAATTAATGTTATTTAAATTTTTAAAATTAATTTCTTATTTATCCATAATTTATTTTAAATATATTATATTTTTATGTTAAAATAATTAATTAATTTGGGTTTTTTTTTAAATGGTTGGTTAATTCAAATGATTCCCATAAATCTTTTCATTGGTTCTTAAAATTGATAAAATTATAGAACTCAAATCCTACTTAATCAAAAAAGAAAAAAGAGAAAAAAAAGAAAAAAGACGAGAGCTAAATGATTTAAGGATAAGTCGTATGATAAGAATAATCCGTGTGCTATGCATGCATCTTACATTATGAGACAGGACAAGAGCCACGCCAACACATAAGGTGTTACTTGCTGCACCTCAAGCTTCTTTCTTAGCCATTACATACGTGTTTGGTATTGTATTCTAAAAGTGTTTTTACAAAATTTTGATTTTTTTTTGTTTTGAATTAGTATGTTTTTAATATTTTTAAATCATTTTGATGTGCTGATCTCAAAAATAATTTTTAAAAAATAAAAAAAAATATATTATTGGCATGCTTTTCTAAGTAAAAAGCATTTTGAAAAGCAACAGCAACTACATTTCTAAATACGCTCATGTATCGGCTACGACATGACATGATGTATATAATCTCTTCTATTTATTATATTTATTTGTTATTATTATTTAAAAGATATTTAAAAGTATGATAGTGGTTTTTTTTTAAGTGTTTTTTGCTCGGATATATATTAAAATAATATTTTTATTATTTTTTAAAAATCATTTTTGATATCAACATATCAAAATAATTTAAAAATATTAAAAATATATTAATTTTAAATAAAAAAAAATAATATTTTTTTTAAAAATATTTTTAAAATGCTAGTAAGTACGTTTACTTGTTTATTTTTAAAAACATTAAAAATATCTTTACACTCTCCATCTTTCTTGGTCAAAACCCAAAGTAGACTAAAAATTTAGAGTTAAGAATTGAGAACCAATAAGAGAGCCCACTTCGACCTTCCTTCAAAGATAGGAGTTGTTGTTGAAACATAGCCGTGATTGTATTTTGTAGTTTTTTTAATTTAAAAATATATTAAAAAAATATTTTTTATATTTTTAAAAATTATTTTTGATATTAGTATATTAAAATGATATGAAAAAATATATAAAAAATTAATTTAAAGTAAAAAAATTTAATTTTTTTAAAATAATTTAAAATAAAAAAGCAAATAAATCCTTATAATTAAAAACAAAATTATCACTTTCAGTTAGCTATCAATATTTAACAAGGCGCAGTGCTTTTTCTAAGATGAGATCGTTCTTTTGCATAAAGTCAAAGATGGCCACCTAGAAATAACGTCGTTGAAATGGAATTTTCGCGTTATGTTCACCCTTTAAATTAAATTAAATTAAAAATAAATAAATAAATAAATCTCGACACATACTTGACCAAGTTTATTCATTGGAATGGTGCATTTGCAGATTTGCCCTTGCACTGAAATATTGAGGTTAATTTAGTCTGGGATCCATTTATCTTATCAAATTCATCAAGAGCAAAAAGATCTTCGCATGTTATTTTTTTCACTTTAAAATGACAAAAGAGCCTTTAAAAGAAAAGAAGTCAGTAAACTAGTTTTCAAGGGCTTATTTGTCCTTACACTTTCTTAAGTGTTCTAAAAGATTGATATGCTCTTGCAAGCAAAAACAATTAACTCGCTGGGTCTTTTTCATCTTTTTAAACTAGTTTTTTGGGCCTTTAAAATGACAAAATGATAAATATTTTGGAAGTCCAATTAGTAATAGAATCTGCTTCTTGCCATAGAAAATTTTAGAATTTTATTTTCTTTGACCTTGTATCAACTTTGAAAAGTAATTTTCCCTATTTTTTCAGAGAGAAAGCTTCGGAGAAGGTTCGCATGCGCGCACGTCATAGCAATGTGAAGAGACTGTTTATTATTCAGTCTTTAGACTGACGATTAGAAACTGTAACAACAATTACATAAATATTTGTTTGTTTATGACAAATCTTATGCACGTTCTTATGATGATTGCATCGTTCAAATCATTGCACTTTCTACTCGGCCTGTTTGTTTCTTTGAAGCTCTTGGCCTTAGCTCAAGAGGAAAACCAGTTCATCTATCATGGCTTCACTGGAGACGACCTGCTCCTCCGCGGGATTGCAAAAATCCATCCAAATGGTCTCTTAGAGCTGACAAACACTTCAAAACCGCAAATTGGCCGTGCTTTCTTCCCATTCCCTTTTCAGTTCAACACATCTTTAATCAACAATTCTCGGTCTCTCTCATTCTCTACCCAGTTTGCGTTTGCCATGGTCCCTGAGCAGCCTACGTTTGGTGGCCAAGGCATGGCCTTCACAATCTCTCCATCTGTGGAATTCACAGGGGCTGTGGCAGCTCAGTACTTTGGAATCCTCAATCCTACAAGCAATGGCCTACCTTCAAACCATCTAGTGGCAGTTGAGCTGGATGCAGTTCCAAGCCCGGATCTTAAAGACATCAATGACAACCACATTGGAATTGATGTAAACAGCTTGATATCCATTGAATCTGCTCCGGTGACCTACTTTTCAGATGAGGAAAAGGAGAATAAGAGCTTGACTCTCATAAGTGGTCATGTGATGCACGTGTGGATTGATTATGATGAAGTAGAGAAGCTACTCAATGTTACAGTTGCTCCTGTCACAAGAACAAAACCAACCTTGCCTCTCTTGTCAAGATCTCTCAATCTTTCTTCTGTTATGTTGGATTCTATGTACGTTGGTTTTTCTTCATCTACTGGAGCAGTGGCTAGCAGCCACTATATTCTGGGGTGGAGCTTCAACAGAGGCGGACAAGCTCAAAGTCTTGACGTGTCAAAGTTGCCTTCACTTCCCCCTCAAAGAAAATCAAGAAAGAAACCATATTTAAGAATTCTGGCCCCAACAATAACAGCAATCATTTTTCTGGTAGCAATCTCTGGTGCTGCTTATATAATGAGGAGGAAGAAATATGAAGAACTGCGCGAAGATTGGGAACAGGAGTATGGTCCTCAAAGATTCTCCTACAAGGATTTATACAAAGCAACTACAGGTTTCACAGACAGGAAGTTGCTGGGAAGTGGAGGTTTTGGAAAGGTTTACAGAGGAGTATTGCCTTCTTCCAACATGAGAGTCGCGATCAAGAAAGTATCCCATGATTCCAAACAAGGAACTAAGCAGTTTGTTGCTGAGATTGCTAGCATGGGAAGGCTGAGGCACAGGAACTTGGTCCAGCTCCTAGGCTATTGCCGGAGAAAGGGAGAGCTCCTCTTGGTCTATGATTACATGCCCAATGGAAGCCTTGATAAACTCCTATTTCAGAATGACACACCCAGCCTTAATTGGGTTCAGCGATATCATGTCCTCAGAGGAGTTGCGTCTGCCCTTCTTTACCTCCATGAAGAGTGGGAACAGGTTGTTCTGCATAGAGATGTGAAAGCTAGCAATATACTGTTAGATGATGATTTCAATGGTCGACTAGGAGATTTTGGGCTTGCTAAATTCTATGATCGTGGGGCCAATCCTCAAACAACCTGTGTGGTTGGAACAGTTGGATATATTGCGCCAGAGGTTACTAGAACAGGAAGGACCACTACCAGCAGTGATGTTTTTGCTTTTGGCACTTTTATGCTTGAAATGGCTTGTGGAAGGAAACCTTTAGAGCCAGAACAATCAGCAGAAAAGATGATTTTGGTTGACTGGGTTCTTGATTCCTGGAAAATAGGAGACATTCTTCGAACGGTTGATCCAAAATTGGAAGGTAATTACATGGTGGAGGAAATGGAATTGGTTTTGAAGCTAGGTCTGCTTTGTTCTTTCTCTACACCACAAGCTAGGCCAAGCATGAGGCAAATTGCGCAATATCTGGATGGGAATGCTAGCCTGCCAGAGATGCCGCTTGATGGTGCTAGCATAGGTTTGATGCCAGTTAGTCATGAAGAGCCTGGGGATTTCAACTTGTCTTTCCATAGATCTAATGATTACTCTGCTCCTTCCCTCTCGAGTACCGACTCAATCCTCAGCCGTGGTCGTTGAATCATAGCTTAACGAGGTAAAAATTCTTTAACCTCAAGACTAACAGCTGACATGTGGCTGAAGAGGAAGGTCTTAGAAGGTTTGTGCATACCATGGTAATCCTCAAAGCACCACAAAGACTGCTCCAAGAGGGGTTAATTAATTAGCATAGAAACATAGGTATAATTTATGATTTAAGCAAAACACGTGGTTGAAATAGTACAATGTTTGATGAAACAATGCTGGTCAATGATGGCCGTGTAGCTTCTTCCATTCTCCTCCGTGCTCTAACCCCACCCCACATTTCAACTCAACTATGCCGCATTCCCAAACTAGTTAGAATCAGTTTCACAGATCTTCCTTCTCCATTCATTTAGTCCTTGTTCCTTTTTTTATAAAACTCTCCACTTACTTCTGTTATGAACTGAAATGATTAATCACTTATGCCTGCCTCGTTTTTACATTGAAGTTTAATTACATATTGAACTATTCTGACTTCTGATATAGTGATCTGCAGAAAGCATAGGCTTCAGTCAACTTTCGAAAATAAAGAAAATCCAACACCAGTATCATCGATTGTCCTAGCTAGAGTGCAGTTCAGTGTGATATGGCTGCTGGCCGGGTGGTTTATTCACAGACTAGTAGTGGAATAAAAAAAATGGTGATAATGTATCTTGATGCTGATGTTATACACATATAACTGTTTTAATCTTTCTACAAACAGTCAAGATTGCAAAAAACACGTTCAAGGAAGAAAGAAGATATAGACAGCAGCTTTGTAGGCTGAAAAGGGATTAAAACACCAGCCAAGAAAAAGTAAAAGAAACATTGCAACAAAATTTGCAATAAGAAGGCAGCAATATTAATAACCCTGCTTTCAGAAAGAGAGTAGATACCCAATTACCTAATGAAAAGGCTAGAGATGTCTGATCAATAAGCTTCCATCATTTCTCCTGGTTATAGGGTCACAGCTTGTTGCAGATGAGGCAGCGCAACCTCTTGGGACAGGGTACGTTCACTTGCTGTGCAGCCTTTCCTGCATCCAACTACCCTAAGTAATTTATCAAGCACTGGAGATTAGTTGTGATGATCAACTTTAATTCTAATTTGGGTCCCTCAAAGAACTTACACAGAGCAAATTAAACATGAAGTGACTTGATTCCATCTTATGAAAAACAAGCTCATACTGGAAAAGATTTAACAGACATTAGCCTCCCCGAAAAATACCACACAAAAATAAAAACAAAAGGAAGTTGATACAGATGCAGGATAGCCATCAAGTGAAAATTACCGGTACTGATGTGTTCATATGAACTGACGATGCCCGTGAGAGCTTGGAAGAGAGAACCGACCACTCCCTTTCCTCCTGGTAATATCTTGCTGGTCACAGAGGTGTCAAAGGCAAGGACTGCAGCCATGGATCAACTGTTGTAGTGGCTGTGACTGACCAAATCAGCTCACTAAGATAATCCGCCTATAGGAAAAGAAATGAATCAGGGAAGGATGATCCGTGCAGTGGTGTGGTTTTTATAATGAAATATAAGTTTGTTTTTGTATTTTAAAAGTGTTTATTTTATAATTTAAATTATTTTTATGTTTATAAATATGTTAAAACTAAAATTTTAAAAATAAAAAAATATTATTTTAAAATATTTTTAAATAAAAAACTTTTTAATAAATAATCAATATCATAGTAATAATAAAATGAGATTGAAAAATAACTAATTATTAATAAAAATTGAAAGCGTTTGTTCATTTTTGTATTTTAAAAGTATTTATTTTTAAATTGAGCATTTGTTTTATTTTTTTACTTCAATTTAATATTTTTTTTATCATTTTCAGATTATTTTGATATGTTAATATTAAAAATAAAATTTTTAATTTTTTTTAATATATTTTAAAATAAAAAATACTATTAAAAACAACTATTACTATACATTTAAATACTTGTTGTATTGGTTGAATTTCATGTCATCACTTAGAGTATCACTTTTGAAATAATATATATATATATATATATATATATATATGTATATAATTTTTAAATAATTAACTGAATCACACAATAAAACTATATATATATATATATATATATAATTTTTAAATAATTAACTGAATCACACAATAAAACTATATACACACACACTCTTTTATACCATGTAGAGCTTTCCTCAAATAAGTTGGATCATTATACCAGCACCATGGCAGCAGCTTTGTTTTCGCAATAATTCACTATGGCCATGCTATCTAACTGAGGATGATAAGCAAAGCTCTTGGATAGCTTGAACCACAATCTTTTAAACAGTTCGAAGATACTTGAAAGTATCTTGTGAGGTTCCAGCAACTTGGATAAGCTTATGCTTTAAATGGGACCAAAACATGCTTAAAGAAAGCATTAGGCTTTAATAATAATAATAATAATAATCAAATGAGAAGCCTACGCTTTTCTTTGGCGTATTGTGGGTTGGTTTATTAACTCTTAACTAAAAAGGATTAGTATTTTATTGTAGTGAGAATTACTGTGGATTTGGAGTGTTTTCACCGTATATTGTACTGTTTGACACTGTAGCGAGAATTATTGTGGATTGTGAGTGATTTCACTGTGAATTGTACTGTTTGGTGGGGTATAGTGAGGCTGCAGACCCGCTCCCCTGGATCAACTACAGTTTTGGTGAGGCTGCAAACACTTGGTGCTGGGGCTAGCAAGTTTTAGGCTCCCAGCACCAAGTGGGACTGCAAGCCCTAGGCTGCAGACACAAGGCTCTAAGACTAGACCGCGTGCAAGGTTGCAAACCCAGGTGAGTGGGTATGAACTCCTGCACCCTAAGATTTGTAGAAGCACGTGCCAGGGCTGCAGACCTAGGCGAGCGGGTCTGCAGACCCCCATCGCGATTTCCAGACCCTCAACCCTGGGGCTACAGACACGCTTGCCTGGATCTGCATAACCCCGCGCCTGGGATGTGCAGAACTGGGAGTAGAGTGCAGACCCGCCCATCTGGGTTTTTTTTGTCGTGCCTAGGGTATGCAAACCTCCCCAAGAGTTGCAGACCCCTCACAGAAAAATAAAAAAATTAAAAAAAAATTGAAAACAAATATACTAACTAATAATAACTATTATTGTTATTATTATCGTTAATAAATTTTATAAAAAGATTATTACTATAAAAACTTGGACTAGACAAGTTTGATATTATTATTACTATACTAAATATTATTGTTATCATTAGTAAATTGAAAAAAAAGTTATTATTTATTGTTATCATTTTAGGTGGGGTTGAATTTCCTTATTAAAGCATGTTTAGTTTTGGATTTCAAAAATGCTTTGAAAAAAATTTGACAATTTTTTTATTTTTTTCCCTTCAAATTAATAATTTTTCCTTTTATTCATATTAAGATGTGTTTGTATTATTTTTATGTGATTATATAAAAATAGATTTTAAAAAATAAAAAATATTATCTCAATATATTTTTAAAAAAATATTTTAAGATATTTCCATATTTTTTTTCCTCTTGATTTGATTTTTCTCTTATTGATTTTTTTTTCATACTATAAAGAGAAAAAAAAAATTATTGTGACTTTTTTTTATATATTATATAAAAGTTAGGTGATGATAATTTTTTTTCATTTCAGATTGGGTTGAATTTTTTTATTAAAGCATGTTTGGTTTTGCGTTTTAAAAATTTGAATTTTTTTTTTGTTTTCTTTACTGCAAATTAATATTTTTGATGATTTGTATATTTTTTAATTTTTTCAAAATATATTGAGTTTAAATTTAGCTGCACAACCACATCTATGAGAATATATTAAGTTGGATCCTGCCCAATAAGACCCATTCGAGTTGGGTCCTGCCCTAAGAAGGACCCAAAATAGCTTTGGGTCCATCTGCCGCTGGACACATCTGCCTTAAATCTCGTCTGTCCCTAACAGGATCCATAAGCGTAGGGTGCTGCTCTTAGCAGGACCTATTAGTAATTTTTTTTTCAATTTTTTTTTCCTTTCCTCTTGGATCAGGCATTCTTTTCCAAATACAAGAAACTTTGGCCAGGAAACAGTGCCTTATCCAAAGAGCATGGGGGTGGCTAGGCACAGACCCAAATCCCTTGGGTCTTAAAGACCCGTCTAACCCAAAATTATTGGTCCTTCGTCATAACCTAATACTCTTGGGTCCTGCATCAGAACCCAAGGCTAATGGGTCATGCGTCAAGAACAAAGGCTAATGGGTCCTATGTTAGGACCCAATTTCCTTGGGTTGTGTTAGGACCCAAGACTCTTGGGTCTGACGTTGGGACCCAAGACTAATAGGTCTTGCATCTAGACTCAAGATTCTTGGATCTTAGATTTCTAAATATAATTATTTATATTATAATTAAAAGTATTAATATTAAAAAATAGTATTATTTGTAATATAAATATTATTATTTTTATTATAATTAATATTATTAATAAAATAATTAATAAATTTGAAAAAAAATATTATCAATATTGAAAAAAAAAAACTATAGATTATATTTGAAGTTTAAAATCATCATCAACAACAACAACAACAATAATAATAATCAACATCATCATCAATGAATTTTAAAAAACTATTATTACTATCGAAGAAAAACCATAATTTTTTTAAAGATTAAAAAAATAGATATTTTGGCAGACAAGTTAAATATTATTATTAATATTATAAGTATTATTGTTGGGTTTGACATTGCTGTCAGACGTAACGCTCTTGGGTCTGACACTACAGCCAAACCCAACGCTTTTTTATCTTAGATTTTTATGATATTTTTTTATTAAAATAAAAGTTGAGCCTGCATCGTAGCACGAGCAGAGAAGAAAAATTTATATATATATATATATATATATATATATTATTGTTGTTGTTGTTGTTGTTATCATTATCGTTAGTAAAAAAAAAATTTACTATAAAAACTTTGGCCAGACAAGTTCAATACTATTATTAATTTAATAAATATTGTTATTTGTATTCTAAATATTATTATTTTTATTATAATTAAAAGTATTAGTATTGAAAATATTATTATTTGTTATATAAATATTATGATTTTTTTTATAATTAATATTATTAATATTAAAATTACTATTATTTTTATTATAAATATTATAGTTTTTATTATAATTAATATTATTCATATAATAATTAATAAATTTGTAAAAAATATTATTAATATTGAAAAAAAAGTAATAGATTTGATTTGAAAGTTAAAATTAAGAATTATTATTACTATTGTTAGTGTTGTTATTGTCATTACCAAATTGTTTTGAAAAATATTACTATCATCGATGAAAAAAATAAATCTTTTATAAGAGATTGAAAAATATAAGAACTTGGGTAGAGAAGTTAAATGTGATTATAAATATTATTAAAATAAAAATAAATATTATTGCTATACAAAAAAACATGGATTTGATTTTAAGAGTAAAATAAATTATTATTATTATTATTATTATTTATTTTTTTATTCACTTCAAATTAATATTTTTCCTTAATTCATATTAAGATGTTTTTGTATTATTTTGATGTGATTATATCAAAAATATATTTTTAAAAAATAAAAAATATGATCTCAATATATTTTTTAAAAAATATTTTAAGATATTTCCAATTTTATTTTTTACTCTCTTGAAATTTTTTTATTTTCTTTTATTTATTTTTTTCAAACTATAAAAATAAAATAAATTAACGTGACTTTTTCTATATTATACAAAAGTTGGGTGATGATAATTTTTTTTTTTCATTTCAGGTGGGGTTGAATTTTCTTATTAAAGCATGTTTGGTTTTGGTTTTCAGAAATACCTTGATAAAGATTTGATAATTTTTTATTTTTTTTATTTACTTCAAATTAATATTTTTTTTCTTTAATTCATATTAAGATGTTTTTTTTTATTATTTTGATGTGATTATATATAAAATATATTTTAAAAAATAAAAAAATATTATCACAATATATTTTTTAAAAAATAAAAAATATTATAAGATATTTGCAATTTTATTTTTTTCCCTCTTGAATTTTTTTTTTCTTTTCCCTTAACGGTTTTTTTATATTATACAAAAGTTGGGTGATGATAAAATATTTTTTCATTTAAAGTTGGGTTGAATTTTCTTATTAAAGCATGTTTGATTTTGCGTTTCAAAAATACTTTGAAAAAAATCTGAATTTTTTTTATTGTTTTTTATTTCAAATTAATATTTTTGATGTTTTTAAATATATTGAGATTGATTCTGGCTGCACAACCACATCCAAGAAGAATATATTAAGTTGGGTCCTACCCTAAGAATGATCCAAAATAGCTTTAGGTTCAGTCGCCACTAGACCCATTGGTCTCAGGTGCTACTGCAAGCATGACCCATCAGCGTTGGGTCTTGCCCCTAGAAGAACCCATTAGTAATTTTTTTCCTTTTCTCTTTGTTCAAGCAGTCTATGCCAGATCCAAGAAACTTAGGGTATGAAAAGTGGGCTACACTCAAGGGAGCTTGGGTGTGATTATGGAGGAGACCCAAATCCCTTAGGTCTGCAGCCCTGCCTAACCTAATATTATTGGTCTTTTGTCAAGACCCTTTTTTAGGTCGTGCATAAGGACCCAATGTTCTAGGATACAAAGTTAGGATCAAATTCCGTTGGGTTGTGTCAGGACCCAAGGTTCTTGTATTATAAATATATTGTTTTGTATTATAAATATTATTATTTTCATTATAATTAAAATTATTAATATTAAAATAGTATTATTTGTGTTCTTATTATTATTAATAAATTTGAAAAACAATTATTATCAATATTGAAAAATAACCATAGATTTGACTTGAAGTGTAAAATTAATTATTATTATTATTATTATTATTATTAAATTTTAAAAAACTATTATTACTATCGAAGAAAAACCATAATTATTTTGAAAGATTAAAAAAATAAAAATTTTAGCAAACAAGTTAAATATGATTATTAATTTTATAAATATTATTGTTGGGTTTTGCGTTGTAGCCAGACTCAATGCTCGTGGATCCGATTTTATAGCCACACCCAATGTTTTTTTGTCTTAGATTTTTATGATATATTTTTTTATTAAAATAATAGATGAGCCTGCGACGTAGCACAAACCATTTAACTAGTAATTATTAATTCTTAAGTGTCCTAGCTTAAGTAAACATTAATGAGTTAAAATTGAAAATGGGTTTGGATTTCCTTATTTTTACCCGAGTTACTGGATTGGATTATGTAAAAAAATTAAAAAGTTACCCAAAAATTTATAAGTTAGTCATCATATTTTATTTAATTAGAAATCAAATACATTAAATTAACAAAAATGCTACTATGCGCACATCATCAAATACAATAATCATTGGGGCTTTAATTCTCCATTCAAATTGCAAATTTTGTTTTGGGACCAAATCAATGCCCGTTCTTCCATTATCCCCTCCAAGACCCCTGTATATCTATTGGCTATAAGATCCAATTTATTATCTCTTTCGCGACGCATTCTTAAGAACCAAAACCTTAAATCAAAACTTTGAAGGGTGTAACTCAACTAATTAAGTTTTAGATCTATTTCTTAGAGGTTACCAGTTTGAATCTCATAAATTCCAAAGCCACTGGAGGTTTATATGATCGTTAACTTTAAGGCCTATGAGATTAGTCAAAGTACGCACAAATTGATCTGAATATCTATGTTAATAATAATAAAAAAAAAACCCTCAAATCAAACCACAAGTTGCAAAGTCGAAGAGGAAAAGAAAGGCAAAAGCAGGAAGTCTTTCAGTTTCAAATAAAAAAAGAGATTTTGAGTCGTGGGCCTTTCATTTCATGGTCCAAGGTTTTACCTTTATTTTTGTTTCAAGTCATTTGGGTTGCCATTGTCGAAACCATAGGTAGCAGGGCCAAGTCCTCTTCCTTCGACATTGAAGCTTCTAGATGCTTCAATGTTGTTGAATTTGCCAATGGCTGGTTTAGATGGTAGTGAGATAGGGTTTTGCACTGCTACTACATTCTTCTATTAAGGGAAAGGAATCTGTGGCTCACCTACGTTTGTCATGTCCGCAACAGAGGCATAAGATGAGGTGCGATGCCTGCACAATCTGGTCCCAACAATAACAATAATCATTTTGCTAGTAGCAATCTCTGGTGCAGCTTATATAATAAAGAGGAAGAAATATGAAGAACTGCGCGAAGATTGGGAACAAGAGTATGGTCCTTAAAGATTCTCCTACAAGATTGTATCTTTTATTATTGAATCAAAACAACATTAGGTAGATGCCATAGAAAAACATCGTTCAATAATGCTAGGACCTCAACCTTAACAGCTAAGAAACTTAGAAGAAGAAGAAGAAGAAGAGCATTTACTTAATTGTTGTGTTCATTACTTGTCCTACACCCTAAAAATTTACATATCTAGATGGAAATGCTACTTTACCTAATTTACCACTGCACGGTGCAAGAATAAGTTTAGTTCCAATTAGCAATGAAGCATTTAGAGAGCATGTTTTAACAATCCCGATATCATCAAGTGAAATTTCATGAAGGATTGATTACGTAAATATGTATATTAGGACTTGTACGATGTGAAATATAGAGGAAGGTGTCACAGAATTTTGAATATTGTAGCATTTCTGCAATTTTTTCTAACCATTTGTATCTTGTGAGTTGTTACCATAGAACAATCGCCCTCCCTGTAGACCGTAAACCTAGAGGCAATAAGGGCTTGTAGGAGTTATTCAATTGTGTCAAAATTGTATAGTTTGATTATTAATATACAAATATTTCTTAACTAACAGAATTGATAGATTTATGGAAACATATAACAAATTCTATTTAAACTTAGCATGCATGGTGAATCGATCTTGGTTGATTATTGTCTATCTTTGTTGATTAAAGTCAATCGATAATGAATAATTTATGATTAATTAAGTTGGAAAATAATTTTAATGCCTTTCACATCAAATAAATAATAAACTATATAAACAAAATAGATGTAGTTACTTAATAAAGAATTATATACAAACAAAGAAAACATGTTATGTTGGTGTTAATGATTTAATCATTTATTATGAAGGTTAAATTGCTTGTGTCTTAATGTAAACGGTCTAAATACAAATTATTTTTCAGGGTTCAAACAATATCATCTTAAAATATTGCATTATAAATCATGGCCTATAAATATTTGGATTTTTTTAATATTAATTTCTTATCTATTCGGAATTTATTTTAAACCTATTATTTTTCCATGTTAAAATAATTAATTAATTTGGTGAATTTGTTTATTAAATAGTTGGTTAATTGATTAGTATTTAAAAGTGTATTTTATCAAGGTTTTATATCATCATTTTCTTGAAGTATCAATAACTCCTTAACTAGTGCATGTTTTATAATAACAAGTTTGATAATATAAAATAGCTTTAATTTATGGTAAATGCTCATTTTAAATGCAGGCATATCTCACAATTTAAATGATTGATTTATGTGATTAACTATTGAAAGTGAAAGGACAAAGAAATGGCTAAATTTAGAAAAGATATGCTGATTCAATTCAAATTGGAACACTATTCAGTCATTAGATCATATTTAGAGCTGTAGATCTTGGATTTCAGTTTGGTTTATATGGCTAGAAAGCTAAGAAATATGCCTTCAACTTTCATAAGAGTGGAAGACCTAAATCTGCCATTTTTAAACTCAAAGCTTGGTCACAAAAGAGAAGTTAGAATCTGTCCTGCAATCTAGTCCAAACACTGCTCAGAATTTTACCCATAGATGGAGTTCTAGAAGGCAAAATGACGTCAAATTTGGTGGGTGGAAAGATGAGACAATTTCCAACAATTTTTCATAGACCACTTGCTCAAATTCTGATATTAGCAATGACATTTCATCTAAACAAGAGCTTAAGGGCTATATATCACATCCACAAGAAGCACTACTCAGTATTTTAGCCATATCTCGATATGTAGTGATCCAAATGCTCTGAAATGTTGTGGGTGGAAAAAGAAGATGATTTCTAACAACTTTCATGAAGAACACTTTGCCAAATTCTGATTGCATCAATATCATTTCATCCAGTCAAAGTGCTTGAGTGCTGTTGTTCATCAAGTCTACTAAATCAATAGTTAGCGAGTACATCAATAATGAATTACCAAATGAATAGTTTCAAATTTTAGCCTATAAAAAGAAGCCTTTACCATTCATTTAGATATCTTGGTTCTTGATCAAGATCATATTCTTGTTTTCTTTGTATTTTGTAGTGTTTAAGTTTTATTTCATGTTATAGCAGTTTCTTGTTTGTGTTTTTCATTTCTTATACTATACTTAGTTAACTATGTTCTTATTCTTCATAATGTTTAGTTAAGTTTATCATGTCAAGGTGAAAATGTTTTACTAAAGGTGTTAAAATAAGTATAATATAAACTCAATATGAACTTAAATGCTTATATCCAAGAAAATTTGATATTAAAATGTCTAATCTTTTTATTTTATCAATCTTTAATGCCTTGTTTATTAAATAGTTAATCTAGATTTGTGTTGTATAACACTTGGTATATCAAATGCTTGATCCTTCATAGTCTTCGGTCGACCTCGTCGTTATGAAAGAAACTTGATTTGTTGTCAACATAAGTTAGCATCATGAATACCTGATAAAATTTATAAGTATGTATCATGTAAATAAGATGATTAATATGATCATGATGATAATTTATAAAAAGTTTATACTTTACTTATCTCTAATACTATCAGTGGATCCTCTAACCTTGATAATTGTTTTATCTTTATTTTTATCCTTACATTAATATCATATCTCACAATTCTCTTTGATTCTTTATTATTATTATCATTAATTTATATAGTTAATCTCTATGTAGTTTGATCTTGATTTTATCGGGTTATTTATTACTCTGATATTCTTGTAATTGGAATTCAAATGATTCCATAAATCTTGTCATTGTTTCTTTAAATGG
The DNA here is from genome assembly GCA_018804465.1 of Populus tomentosa. NCBI lineage: Eukaryota > Viridiplantae > Streptophyta > Magnoliopsida > Malpighiales > Salicaceae > Populus > Populus tomentosa. The sequence goes on from CM031985.1 coordinate 3,335,576, forward strand.
ATAAGATTATAGCACCCAATTATTACTTAATCAAAAAAGAAAAAAAAAGATAGAAATAGAAAAAAGACGAGAGCTAAATGGGTGGCATAAGTGTAGTGGTTAAGGATAAGCAGAATCTTTCATTAGGAGACAAGACGAGAGCCACGCCAACGCATGAGGTGTCCACCTCAAGTTTATCTATCGGCTACGGCATGGCATCGCATGACATGACATGACATATTTGAATTCTACTATTTATTATATTCATTTATTACTATTTTCTTTTAAAGGGAATTGAAAAGGAGAATAGCTGTTATTTTTTTGAAGTTTTTTTTTTAAAAAAATATATTAAAATAATAATTTTTTATTTTTAAAAAAATATTTTTAATATTAATACATTAAAATATTCTAAAAACACTGTAAAAATATTAATTTGAAATAAAAATAATAATAAATAATAAATATTTTTAAAACATTAAAAATAAAGAATCTCTGAGTGGATCGCAACAATCATTTACAGAATTGTCATTTTCAGTTAGCTATCAAGGCGCAGTGATTTTTCTAAGATTGTATCGTTCTTCTGCATGGTGCGTAGAGTCAAAGATGGCCACCCAGGAATAACGTCGTTGAAATGGATTTTTCACCCTTTAAATTAAATTAAATTATAAATAAATAAATAAATCTCAGACACATACTTGACTTATAAGTTTATTCATTGGAATGGGGCGCTTGCAGATTTGCCCTTGCACTGAAATATTGAGGTCAATTTAGTCTTTTCACGGGATCCAAATTAATCAAGAGCAAAAAGTTATTCGCATGTTATTTTTTCACTTTAAAATGACAAAAAAAAAAATCCCTTAAAGCTTTTAAACTGGTTTTCAAGAGCTTATTTGTCCTTAACACTTTCTTAAATGTTGTAAAAGACTGATGTACACTTACAAGCAAAAACAATTAACTTATATTCAGGAGCTTTTTTATTTTTTCAAGGTTTTGAAAATAACATGGGTTATATTAAATTTTTTTTATCTGTTGTTCTTTGTTAAATTTAATTTTTTTAAGAAATTTAATTTTTGAAAAAATTTAATTTATTTAATTAATTAAATATAAACATTTTCTCCCATGAATTATTTGCGTCCATGGATTCGTTCGATCCAAAACTTGAGATAAGGGGGTGTAATCTAAAAAAAAATCATAAATGGTTGTTAATGGAGTTGAAGTTACCAAATTTTGAGGAGTCGGTGTCAATTTATGCCTAATTGCTCCACATATAAAAAGAAATAGAATATAGAAATAGAAACAGACAGACTAGAAACGACATTCTTTATATCAATGACACCAAAGAAAGAGGATATTAAATGAATGGAATTGAGATATGGACAGAATATAATGAAAAAGAGCCATTTTCAGGTTTCCTATGAAATAAGACATGGAACAAAGACACTACGAAGAAATTCCGAGAATTACAAAGGAAATTTCGAGCTCATATTGGTCGAAAAGTAGTTTTCCCTATTTTTTTTTTCCAAGAAAAAGCTTTGGAGAAGGTTCGAAACTTCGAATGCGCCCAAGTCATAGCAATGTGACGAGACTTGTTTACAATTCAGTCTTTAGACTGAGGATTTGAAACTGTAACAACAAATAAGGAGAAACTCGAAGCGAAAAAAGTTTGTTCTTTTACCAATGTGTAACTGAAGAAGCAAAAACAATCTTCTGCACGTTCTTATGATGATTGCATCGTTCAAATCATTGCACTTTCTACTCGGCCTGTTTCTTTCCTTGAAGCTCTTGGCCTTAGCTCAAGAGGAAAACCAGTTCATCTATCATGGCTTCACTGGAGCCAACCTGCTCCTCAGCGGGATTGCAAAAATCCATCCAAATGGTCTCTTAGAGCTGACAAACACTTCGAAACGGCAAATTGGCCGTGCATTCTTCCCATCCCCTTTTCAGTTCAACACATCTTTAATCAACAATTCTCGGTCTCTCTCGTTCTCTACCCAGTTTGCGTTTGCGATGGTCCCTGAGCTGCCTACACTTGGTGGCCATGGCATGGCCTTCACAATCTCTCCATCTGTGGACTTCACAGGGGCTATGGCAACTCAGTACTTTGGAATCCTCAATCCTACAAGCAATGGCCTACCTTCAAACCATCTAGTGGCAGTTGAGCTGGATGCAGTTCCAAGCCCGGATCTTAAAGACATCAATGACAGCCACGTTGGAATTGATGTAAACAGCTTGATATCCATTGAATCTGCTCCGGTGACCTACTTTTCAGATGAGGAAAAGGAGAATAAGAGCTTGACTCTCATAAGTGGTCATGTGATGCACGTGTGGATAGATTATGATGAAGTAGAGAAGCTACTCAATGTTACAGTTGCTCCTGTCACAAGAACAAAACCAACCTTGCCTCTCTTGTCAACATCTCTCGATCTTTCTTCTGTTATGTTGGATTCTATGTACGTGGGTTTTTCTTCATCTACTGGAGCAGTGGCTAGCAGCCACTATATTCTGGGGTGGAGCTTCAACAGAGGCGGACAAGCTCAAAGTCTTGATGTGTCGAAGTTGCCTTCACTTCCCCATCAAAGAAAATCAAGAAAGAAATCATATTTAAGAATTCTGGTCCCAACAATATCAGCAGTCATTTTGCTGGTAGCAATCTCTGGTGCTGCTTATATAATAAGGAGGAAGAAATATGAAGAACTGCGCGAAGATTGGGAACAGGAGTATGGTCCTCAAAGATTCTCCTACAAGGATTTATACAAAGCAACTACAGGTTTCACAGACAGGAAGTTGCTGGGAAGTGGAGGTTTTGGAAAGGTTTACAGAGGAGTATTGCCTTCTTCCAGTATGCAAGTCGCGATCAAGAAAGTATCCCATGATTCCAAACAAGGAACTAAGCAGTTTGTTGCTGAGATTGCTAGCATGGGAAGGCTGAGGCACAGGAACTTGGTCCAGCTCCTAGGCTATTGCCGGAGAAAGGGAGAGCTCCTCTTGGTCTATGATTACATGCCCCGCGGAAGCCTTGATAAACTCCTATTTCGCAATGACACACCCAGCCTTAATTGGGTTCAGCGATATCATGTCCTCAGAGGAGTTGCGTCTGCCCTTCTTTACCTCCATGAAGAGTGGGAACAGGTTGTTCTGCATAGAGATGTGAAAGCTAGCAATATACTGTTAGATGATGATTTCAATGGTCGACTAGGAGATTTTGGGCTTGCTAAATTCTATGATCGGGAGGCGAATCCTCAAACAACCTATGTGGTTGGAACAGTTGGATATATTGCGCCAGAGGTTACTAGAACAGGAAGGGCCACTACCAGCAGTGATGTTTTTGCTTTTGGCACTTTTATGCTTGAAATGGCTTGTGGAAGGAAACCTGTAGAGCCAGAACAATCAGCAGAAAAGATGATTTTGGTTGGCTGGGTTCTTGATTCCTGGAAAATAGGAGACATTCTTCGAACGGTTGATCCAAAATTGGAAGGTAATTACGTGGTGGAGGAAATGGAATTGGTTTTGAAGCTAGGTCTGCTTTGTTCTTTCTCTACACCACAAGCTAGGCCAAGCATGAGGCAAATTGCGCAATATCTGGATGGGAATGCTAGCCTGCCAGAGATGCCGCTTGATGGTGCTAGCATAGGTTTGATGCCAGTTAGTCATGGGGATTTCAACTTGCCTTTCCATAGATCTAATGATTACTCTGCTCCTTCCTTCTCTAGTACCGACTCAATCCTCAGCCGTGGTCGTTGAATCATGGCTTAACGAGGTAAAAATTCTTTAACCTCAAGACTAACAGCTGGCATGTGGCAAGCCTGGTATTAGTGGTGAAGAGGAACGTTTGTGCATACCATGGTAATCCTCAAAGCACCACAAAGACTGCTCCTAGAGGGGTTAATTAATTAGCATAGAAACATAGGTATAATTTATGATTTAAGCAAAACACGTGGTTGAAATAGTACAATGTTTGATGAAACAATGCTGGTCAATGATGGCCGTGTAGCTTCTTCCATTCTCCTCAGTGTTCTAACCCCACCCCACAATTCAACTCAAATATGCCTCGTTCCTTTTTTTATAAGACTCTCCACTTACTTCTGTTATGGACTAAAATGATTAATCACTTATGCCTGCCTCGTTTTTACATGGAAGGTTAATTACATATTGAACTATTCTGACTTCTGATATAGTGATCTGCAGAAAGCATAGGCTTCAGTCAACTTTCTAAACTACAGAAAATCCAACACCCAGTATCATCGATTATCCTACCTAGAGTGCAGTTCAGTGGGATATGGCTGCTGGCCGGGTGGTTTATTCACAGACTAGTAGTGGAATAAAAAAAATGGTGATAATGTATCTTGATGCTGATGTTATACACATATAACTGTTTTAATCTTTCTACAAACAGTCAAGATTGCAAAAAACACGTTCAAGGAAGAAAGAAGATATAGACAGCAGCTTTGTAGGCTGAAAAGGGATTAAAACACCAGCCAAGAAAAAGTAAAAGAAACATTGCAACAAAATTTGCAATAAGAAGGCAGCAATATTAACAACCCTGCTTTCAGAAAGAGTGTAGACAGCCAATTACCTAATGAAAAGGCTAGAGATGTCTGATCAATAAGCTTCCATCATTTATCCTGGTTGTTGGGTCACAGCTTGTTGCAGATGAGGCAGCGCAACCTCTTGGGACAGGGTACGTTCACTTGCTGTGCAGCCTTTCCTGCATCCAACTACCCTAAGTGATTAAACAGACTCTAATTTATGAAGCACTGGAGATTAGTTGTAATGATCGACTTTAATTCTAATTTGGGTCCCTCAAAGAACTTACACAGAACAAGGTAAACATGAAGTGACTTGATTCCATCTTAGGAAAAACAAGCTCATACTGGAAAGATTTAACAGACATTAGCCTCCTCGAAAAATACCACAAAAAAAACAACAAAAGGAAGTTGATACAGATGCAGGATAGCCATCATAGTGAAAATAACCGGTACTGATGTGTTCACAATGCTGATGTTCATGAATCATCTTCCAACAAACCACCTGATGGCAATATCCGTAACAACATAAAGGATGTCACGATTCACACTGTGAGGTTTCTTCGTCAAATTAAAGCTCTTTGGCCTACAGATGGTAACAGTGCTGGCGAGTTGAAGATCATAATGGGAGAAGTTGGCTGGCCTACAGATGGTAACATTAATGCCGACAACAAATTAGCTAAAACGTTCCATGACGGTCTCCTTAAAGAAGGGAACCCCTGTCCGACGAGGTTAATTGGATGTGTATCTCTTTGGCCTGATCGAAGAATCAGAAGAGCATTGCACCAGGACATTTCGAGAGACATTGGGGACTCTTTCGGTACGATGAACAATCAAAATTTTCATGGATTTATCTGGAAAAGCTGATGAAGAGATGGTAATACTAGTATATTATTTTAATATATTTTTAATTAAAAAATACTTTATAAAGCAACCTCTATTATTTTCAAATACCTTCTTGGCAGAGCTCCGCTGTGCCATGCATGCCCACTACCCATCTTTATTAATTGTGTCTATGGTTTTGATTATCTTGTTTTTCTATTTTTTATTCTTGTAAATGACAAGTTTCATTATGTATTCTTTTTATATTTTTATCCAAATTTTTAAAATTAAATATGTATCATCATAAAATTTTATTCTTGTCAATTGTCATAATTCTTTGAAATTTTTTGAAGCGTGTCATTATGCTTAAAGATATTTAAGTTTTTTATTTATAAAAATTAAATTACATATCTGAAAATTTATATTTTTTTATTTTTACAATCATAATTTCATTTGAATAATTTATAATAATGGTAGTATAAAAAAAAGAATAGATTATAATTATAAATTGTTTTATAAATGAGAAAAAACATACATTCAAAACAGATATTATGAAATATTTTTTGAAAGAAAAAAAAATAAAGATAATTTTTTAAATATATAAAGCACAATTAAATCTGAACTTTCTTGGATGATGAGCTATAAAAATAAATTTACTGATCTTAAGAATTATCACAAGAAGATTTATTGATAATTTATCTTTTAAAGATTAAATTTATAGATACTTCTTTCAACTTCCTCTTTCTCTTTCTATCTAAAAGTTGTGTGCCACAAAAATTACACGTTGAAGGAAAGAACGTGTGTATATCCTCTTTTTAAGTGTGTGTTTAGTAGTGTATTATTTTTAAAAAGTATTTTTAATTTAAAATATATTAAAATATATATATATTTATATTAATATATCAAAATTATAAAAAAAATCTTAAAAAATTAGTTTAACAAACATTTTAAAAACAAAGCGCGCCACATGCACAATAGCCGCCATAAATGGGACCGAAACAGCAAGCATTAGGTTTTAATAATAATAATAATAATAACCAATTGAGAAGCCTGCGCTTTTCTTTGGCCTCTTGTGGGCTAAAATTAATGTTTTCCTCTAGTGAAACTTGTTATGGATTGTGAGTGTTTTTATTATGGATTATATTGTTTGATACTATACTAGTAGTTACTATGGATTGTGAGTGATTTTATTGTGGATTGTACTATTTGGTGAGACATGGTAAGGCTGCAAGCCCGCTCTCCTATGTCAACTACAATTTTGGTTAGGCTGCAGACCCGCACTCCTATGTCAATTACAATTTTGGTGAGGTTGTAGCCCCTGTACTGCAAACACCTGGCGCTTGGGCTACCACGCCCTAGGCACTCGGGTGCTAAGTGGAACTGCAGGCCCCATACTACAAATACATGGCGCTAAGACTTGGCCACGCACGCGGCTACTGTAAAACCCCGGATAATATTATTGATATTAAAAAAAATCAAGATTATAAAAAAGAGGAAAATGAATAAATTAAACTATAAGAATGATGATATATTTGAGAATTTGAATTAAAATGTTTTGTTCAAGTGTTAATATATATATCAATAAATAAATATACACGAAAATGTTAATGAGATTTTTTTTTAGAAGTGAATTTCATGAAACTAAAAGTACCAACGAGTAACTTAGTGAAATTCAATATAATCCAGGCAAGATTTGGTATAAACAAGTATCAGGATTAGAGAAATTTTACCTAAAATCTTAAAAGTTACTGTTGAGGGATATAGAAGGCATTAAAAAAGGAAAAAAAAAAATTAAGGACATGGATGGTATAAAAAAAAAAAGGAAAGCTATATATATAAAAGTGCAAGTGTGTGCGGAAGAAAGTGTGCGGAAGAAAACATTAGGGACATGGAGGGTATTTTTAAAAAAGTTAATTATATATATATATATGTGTGTGTGTGTGTGTGTGAGAGTGCAAGTAGGGGTGATCATTTTCGGTTCGGTTCGGTTTTTACATAAAAAAGTTAACCAAACCGACATTATTAATTTTAAAATTTTAAAATCGAAACCGGTTCGAACCAACCGGTTTCGGTTCAGTTTTTGTTGTTCAAAAACCGGTAAAACCGAAATCAAATCTCAGTGCCAGTCCCTACAAACTACAAGCAAATCTCGATGTTTAGTGCATAGTTTTAAAACCCGACCCGGTCAAGTGACGGGGTCACGGGTCAAATGGGTTGACCTGGGTCAACCCAAAAAAAACCCTTTAAAAAACACCTCTCTTTGACGTCTCTTTTCTTCTGTCTTCTTATTCTTTAATTCCTTCTTTAGTACACTACAAGAGTAGCAACATATCCAAAAGCCACAATCAATCCTTCACTGAGATGTGGTTGCTGCTTTCCCAGTACATGGAGCCCCAGGTGTTAGTGGTTTATTAGTGGGTCAATAATACCAATCCCTCTTTTTGTGCTCCTAGGGCAGGAAGAAGAAAAGAAAACGTGAAGCAATTTACAATTGTCTCAATCAAGATGAGCTGCAAGACTTCCTTTTCATTTTCTAATCCTTCGATCCTTAGCATCTCGGGTGCCAACGAATGCCTTTGCTTTCGCTTGATTCAAACCATCTCCGTCGAGCCTCTCTGGACTAAAGGGCGAAGCAGCTCGATGTCAGGAGAGGGGTAGAAGGCTAAAGGCCACAGAAAACAAAGAGTGAAAGAAGGAGATTTAAACCTTCAGTCTTCAGCGTTTTGGCCTTTTAAAAGGCCAAAACGACGTCGTTCAATGACAGTTAATATAAAAAAAATTGATCGGGTCTCACCTGGGTTTGACCAGGTGGACCGGGTCCCGGATCGACCCTCCAGGTTAACCGGGTTTTTCCAGATCAATTCCCGAGCGGGTTTTTGCCTCTACCCGGACCGGTCCCAGGCCTGGGTCAGCCGAGTCCCGGGTCGAGCCGCCGGGCCGAGCCGGGTTTTAAAATACTGGTTTAGTGCCCACAAATTACGAGCAAATCTTGGTTTCTGTTGTTCAAGAAAACATATCTGGCCACAAACTCCAAGCAAATTATAACGTAATAATAAAAAATCAACAACCCACAAGATGCAGAGATAAACTTAAAATGGAGTTAGAATCTTAATTATCAAAAGGTCATCTCTTTTTTTATCTGCCCATCTGCCCATGGAGTTTGATTAAATAAAATGTTGATGCAGAGGTGAACTTAAAGAGATGAGAGATAGAGAGAAAGGGAGTGGGGGGCTACAGGGAGAGATAAGAAGCAAAGGGAAAAAGAGAGAAAAAAGGGAGAGGGGGCCTACAGGGAGAGATGAGAAGCAAAGAGAAAAGGAGAGAAAAAAAGGAGGTGATTGGGAGAAGATGATGAGAGGCAAAGAAAGGAGAGGGGGATGATGAGAGGGGGAGAAAGAGGGGTAGTGAGAAGATGATGAGGGGGGAGGGGGGCGTCTGCTGAAAGTTAGTTTAGGTCTAGGGTTTTTTTTATTTATACTTGTTTTTTTTTTTAAGTGCTGGTATAATTGAATCAGTTCGGTTCGGTTCGGTTCAATCGGTTTGGACTTTAGAAACCGAACCGAACTGGAATTTTTTTGTGATTTTTTAATCGGTTAATTCGGTTTTTTTTTCGGTTCGGTTTTTTTGGTTATTTTTTTTCCGGTTTAATCAGTTTATCGGTTTTTTTGCTCACCCCTAAGTGCAAGTGTGTGCTGTAAGGAGAAAGAAAAATAAAACCAAACTTACCTTTCAAAGAGGAAGAAGAAGCATTCGGCCAGGAGAGGAGTAAAAATAATTCAAGCAAGGAAAAGTTTCAATACAAAAGTGTTAAAAGCTTTGGCTATTATTTGGTAAAGTGCCCTTACACTTTTAAATAAGATTCTTGATGAATAAATACTTTAAATTGATTGAACTTTGTGAAATGAGGAATTAGGGTTCATGATAAATTTTGGAGGAAATTATAATTGATTGTGAAATTGTGTTAAGATTGTTGAAGTGAGTAGAGAAAGTAGGAAATTATGGAAATTGAAGCAAAATTTTAGGTGTTCTTGAAGAAGAGATTTTTTAGAAAAATAATAATAAGAAGAATAAAATTTAGAAATTTGAATAAGATGATGAGATTGTGTAGGAAAGAAGATGATGAGATTGTGTAGGAAAAAGATGAAATTAATGTTAAAGAGAGAATGGATCATGAAATTTTTTTATGTTTACCTTAAATTTAAATTTTGGTAAAATAAATTTAAATAAATACATTTAAAGAATATATATATATATATATATATATATATATATATATATATTATTTTGAATGATGAAATGTTATGTGTTACAATGCGGAAATTGAAAGAATAGGAAGAAAATTTACAAAAAAAAAAAGAAGGAAATTTTTCTTGTTTCTCTCTAAATTTTATTTTGGCAAATGAAAGGATAATTGAAAGGATTTTTATTTATTGAGTGTTTCGATATGAAAAGAAGTTTAATGATGTGATATACATGTCAATTCAGGAGAGGCTGCCAGGCCGACACCACAGCAGGGAACTACAGCTCGAGCTCAGTCGTCAAGTAATTACACGATACCTGAATTTAATATTAGACAATATGTACCTTTTTTATCGGATTGATTGTGGATGATATATTAGAAATTATTATGTTGTTTACTTGTGAAAATAAGATATGCGATATGATGAATTAATTCCTGAATGAATGGGATTAGTGCCCTAGTGAATCGGCGTTGTAAGAAATTGAGTCCCTGGTTAATAGGATTAATACCTTGGTGATTGGGTAAGTTGTTGTTGAACTAATTCCTGATTTAATGGAATTAGTGCCCTGGCAAATGGGAGAGATGAATAATTAATTTCCTGGTTAATAGGATTTGTACCCTGATGAATGGGTGAAATGTTGAACTAGTTTTTTTTTGGACTGATGACAACCGTGCTTGTTGAATGGACTGGTAGATTATTCTGAAATTTAATTGATATATAATAATACTAGATGAGCAAGTTAATTTAATGATCTTTTGACTAAATTTACAAAAAAAAAAAAAAAGAGGAAGAAAGAAAGAAAGTAGAAATAATTTTATAAATGTCTTTTTCTTTTTATTTGTCTAATTGAATTATTGTATTAAATCTATTTCAGGTACATCCCCCTACAGGACTGAACAGTAGATTAGTTCCTTATATTTTGTTGAATATCATGTTGTAATGAATGAATTTATCCTTTTGTTATGTAATATAATGCGTCTACAATTTATTGGAAGCTCTTTGTGTAGTATAATCTATATTAGGAATTTCTTCTTTAATTATAAACTTATTTCGATTATAATTTCATTAACAATCCTTATTTATAAATCTTTGAATTATGTAATGTACTTCAGTTACCGTTTTTAGAATAATTCTTTAGTTTGCATCCATGTAAATATGGGATATTAAATTGATTAGACATATGTGAATTTAATTATTGAGAAGTTGTGATGTAATGAGAGGATGATGTCCTGGATGATAGGACAAGTAAGAGATTTGTTAATTAGGGATTGTGGAAAAGGAGTCGATAACTTGGTACCTAATAATATAGAGGAAACTCTGTCGAATTTTTTATTGATTACAGAAAAAAAAATCTCTTATCTTAATTGAATTATCATGTCCTTACTATCTATTTGAATACAAATATTGGGGCTGTTACAGCTATAGACCCAGGCAAGCAGGTTTGCACACTCGTGCCCCAAGGTCTGCCGACCCGTGCCCTAAGGTCTGCAGAATCGCGTGCAAAGGCTGCATACCCAGGGATGGTTGCAGACCCAAGCGAGTGGGTCTGCAAACCCGCTCACGGTTTCCAGGCCCTCGCCCTTAGGCTGCAGACCTGCTCACCGAGGTGTGTAGAACCCCGCATCTAGGGTGTGTAGAATCGGGAGCAGGGTGCAAAGCCGCCCGTTTGGGTTTTTTCTGCCGCGTCTGGGTTCTGCAGACCCCCAGGAGTTGCAGACCCCGTAGAGAAAAATAACAAATTTGACAAAAAATGAAAACAAAGATAATAACTAATAACACTTATTATTATTATTATTATTATTATTATTAAATTTTATAAAAAGATTATTCATATAAAAACTTGGACTAAACAAGTTTAATATTATTATTATTTATTGTTATCATTAGTAAATTGAAAAAAAAAATATTTATTGTTATCATTTCAACAGGGGTTGAATTTTCTTATTAAAACATGTTTGGTTTTGGTTTTCAAAAATGTTTTGGAAAAAAATTGATAATTTTTTATTTTTTTCTTTACTTCAAATTAATACTTTTTTTTCCTTTAATTCATATTAAGATGTTTTTGTATTATTTTGATGTGATTATATAAAAAAATAGATTTAAAAAAATAATAAAAAAATATTATCTCAATATTTAAAATATATATATATATATATATATATATATATATTAAGATATTCCCAATTTTATTTTTTTCCCTTTTGAACTTTTTTTTCTCGTATTGATTTTTTTTTCATACTGTAAAGAGAAAATAAATTAAAGTGACTTTTTTTATATTATACAAAAGTTGGGTGATGATAAATTTTTTTTAATTTTGTTTTTAAATATATTGACATTGAGTCTAGTTGCGAGGCCACACCCAAGAGAATATATTAAGAGTGTGTGTGGTATTGCGGTAGTTGTTGTGGTTGTAGTTTGAAAAAAGTTGTTTTATAAAAAGTACTTATAGTTGAGGTTGGTTTGAAAAAATAGATGTTTGGTTAAAATTGTGGTTGAAATTGAGATTGAAGAAAAGGTAGTTTAATGTGTTTGGTTAAGAATGCTTTTGAAATTGAGGTTATAAAATATTTTTAAAAAAAATATATTAATATTAATGGTTTTAAATTTAAATATTGTAAAATTAATTACTCTTATTACATCATGAAAAAAATAATACTTCATATAAAATATTTTTTATTATTCCATTAAACTATTTATAATTCCATTATGTACAAAATTCATCCGATAAAAACTACAGTTTTCATAATTTTTTGAGCGTGTAATAAAATTAGATAAAATATTATCAGATATAAAATTCATATTACTGTGCGAGTGAATTTAATTCACTCTATACTAGTTTGTTGAGAAAAAAATATTGTTCACATCGCGAATGAATTTAATTCTCTAAACTAGTTTTTTTTATAAAAAAAATTAATACAATTAACACACTTAAAAAAATAAAAAAACACTTGTGAACAGTGCAGTGAATTGCATTGTTTGTTATTTTTTATTCGCTACAGTGTATGAAACGCAGGTTTTCATAGCTTTTCCTTTCCAACATTTTAAACGCAAAAATCACGTGGGCCCCATGCACAATAAATCGATTTTTTTTATTACCAAACGGCTGCGGACTGCGTTTTAAATAAAACGCAACCACGTAGACAAACGAATTCTAAGTTGAGTCCTGCCTCAAGAAAGACCCAAAATAGCTTTGGGTCTTGTCCCTAATAGGATCCATTAGCATTGGGTCCTACTCTTAGCAAGACCCATCAATGTTTTCATTTTTTTCCTTTCTTCTTGGGTTAGACATTCTTTTCCAGACCCAAAACACTTGGGGCAGGAAACGACGCCTCACCCAAGGAGCTTAGGTGTGGCTAGGCATAAACCCAAATCTCTTGGGTTTTAAAGACCGACCTGACCCAAGATTATTGGTCCTTTGTCATGACCCAATGCTCTTGGGTCGTACATCTGGATCCAAGGCTAATAATAGGTCAAGCATCGAGAACCAAGGCTAATGGGTCTTCCCTCAGAACCCAATGCTCTTGGGTTGTGCGTTAGGACTCGGTTTCCTTGGGTTGTGTTAAGACCCAAGACTCATGAGTCCAACGTCGGGACTCAAGGCTAATGGGTCCGGCATCAGGACTCAAGATTTTTGGATCTTAGATTTCTAAATATAATTATTCATCTTATAAATATTATTATTTTTAGTATAATTAATATTATTAATAAAAAAATTAATAAATTTGAAAAAAAATATTATTAATATTGAAAAACAACTATAGATTTGATTTGAAGTGTAAAATTAATCATCATCATCATCATCATCATAATCATTATTTTTATTATAATTAAAAGTATTAGTATTAAAAATATTATTATTTGTGATATAAATATTATGATATTTTTATAACTAATATTAAAAATACTATGATTTTTATTATAAATATTATAATTTTTATTATAATTAATATAATTCATGTAATAATTAATAAATTTGTAGAAAATATTATTAACATTGAAAAAAAAATAATAGATTTTATTTGCATGGTAAAATTAAGAATTATTACTACTATTGTTATTGTTGTTATTGTCATTACCAAATTTTAAAAAACAATTATTATTATTATCAAAGAAAAACATAAACCTTTTTTTTTAGATTGAAAAATATAAAAGGAAATACATTAATGTGACTTTTTTTATATTATGCAAAAATTGGGTGATGGTAATTTATTTTCATTTCAGGTGGGGTTGAATTTTCTTTATTAAAGCATGTTTGGTTTTGGTTTTGGTTTTTAAAAATGCTTTGAAAAAAAATTGACAATTTTTTATTTGTTTTTACTTCAAATTATTTTTTTTTTCCTTTGATTCATATTAAGATGTTTTTGTATTATTTTGATGTGATTATATATAAAATAGATTTAAAAAATAAAAAATTATTATCACAATATTTTTTTAAAAAAATAAAAAATATATTTTAAGATATTTCCAATTTTATTTTTTTCACTTTGAAATTTTTTTTCTTTTCTCTTATTGATATTTTTTCATTCTAAAGAGGAAATAAATTAATATGACTTTTTTTATATTATACAAAAGTTAGGTGATGATAATTTTTTTTTTTTCCATTTCAAGTTGGGTTGAATTTTCTTATTAAAGCATGTTTAGTTTTGCGTTTAAAAAATGCTTTGAAAAAAATCTGAAATTTTTTTTATTGTTTTCTTTATGTCAAATTAATATGTTTGATGTTTTTGTATTTTTTAAATTTTATTTTTAAATATATTGAGAATGGATCTTGCTGTGTAGCCACACCCAAAAAGAATATATTAAGTTGGGTCCTGCTCTAAAAAGGACTTAAAATAGGTTTGGGTCCAACCGTCGCTGGACCCATCAGCCTCGGCTCCTGTTACGAGCAGGACCCATCAGCATGAGTCCTATCCATAGCAGAACCCATCAATAATTTGTTTTTCATTTTTTTTTATTTTCTCTTGGTTTAAGCAATCGTTTTTAGACCCAAGAAATTTAGAGCAGAAAAAGGAAGCCACACCCAAGCTCCCTTGGGTGTGGCTATGGAGCAGACCCAAATACCTTGGGTTTGGAGCCCCGCCTAACCCAATATTATTAGTCTCTTGTCAGGAATCAATTTATTGGATTCTGCGTCAGGATTCAAGGCTAATGGATCCTATATCAGGACCCAATACTTTTGGATTTTGAGTCACGACCCAATTTTCTTGGGCTATGCCAAGATCCAAAGCTCTTGGGTCCTATTATCAGAACCCAAGGTTCTTGAGTTTTAGGTTTCTAAATATAATTTTTTATATTATTATTATTATTATTATTATTATTAAAAATATTAATATTAAAAATAGTATTATTATTAAAATAATTAATAAATTTGAAAAACATTATTATCAATATTGAAAAACAAACATAGATTTGATTTGAAGTGTAAAATTATTAATAATAATAATAATAACAATTATTATTAATATTATTAAATTTTAAAAAACTATTATTACTATTGATATCATCAGGTGGAATTTCTTCCAATTCCTTGTCCGACTCTGAATGAATCCTCAATGGTCGTTGAACCAACAATGCTTTATGGAGGATTGATTATGTAAATATGTACATTAAGACATGTTCGATGTGAAATATAGAGGAAGGTGCCGTGAAATTTTGAAGATTTTAGCATTTCTGCAATTTTTTTCCAACCACTTGTATTTTGTGAGCTATTACCATAGAAGAATCACCCTCCCTATAGACCGTAAGCCCAAAGGTAAGGAGGGCTTCTAGGAGTATTCAAACTGTGTTAAAATTGTATAATTTGATTATTAATGTACATATATTTCTTAATTAGAAGAATTAATAGATTTATGAAACACATAACAAATTCTATTTAAACTTAGCATGCATTGTCAATCCATCCTAGTTGATTGTTGTCAATCTTGGTTGATTAAAGTCAATCAATGATGATTGATTTATGGTTGATCAAGTTAATTTTTTATTGATGTCTTCCGCATCAAATAAATAATAATTTATATAAATAAAATAGATTTACCTACTTCCTAAAGAATAAAGAAAGCAGGTTATGTAGCTATAAATTAATGATTCAATCATTTATTATAAATGTTAAATTTCTTGTCTTTATTGTAAACACTCTTAATATTCAAGATTCAAACAATATTATCTTAAAATATTACACTATAAATCAAGGCCTAAAAATAATTTTGAAACACTCAATTAAAAATGATAATTAACCCAAGCCTTAGTCGAGCGCTTAATTTAAGCTTAAAATCTACATTGTCTAGAATCTCTCTCGCTCTAAAAGCTTTTGTGCTTTATAAGTCAATTTAAGCCTTAAACTTTTTACTATGTACTATATAGATTATAAAATCATATAATCTTTCAATTTGAAATTAATGTTATTTAAATTAATTTAAATTAATTTTTTATTCATCTATAATTTATTTTAAATATATTATTTTTTATGTTAAAATAATTAATTAATTTAGGGAATATTTTTTTAAAATGGTTGGTTAATTCAAATGACCCCCCTAAATCTTGTCAATATTTTTTAAAATTGATGAAATTATAGAACTCAAATCCTACTTAATCAAAAAAGAAAAAAAAAAAAAAAAAAGAAGGACGAGAGCTAAATGGCTAGAGGCATAAGCGGAGCGGATTAAAGGATAAGCATATGATAAGAATAATCTGTGTGCTATGTATACATCTTACCATTAGGAGACGGGACAAGAGTCACGTCAACGCATTAGGTGTTACTTGCTCTTCTTTTTTAACCATTATGAGTCCGTTACATCATTTGAAAATATTGTAAAATATTTTTTATTTAAAAATATATAAAAATAATATTTTTTTATTTTTTAAAATTATTTTTGATATCAACATATAAGAATAATTTAAAATACCAAAAAATTATTAATTTTAAATAAAAAAATAAAAAAAAACTTTTTTAAAATGCAAACATAGTACTACTAAGACTACATTTACTTGTTTATTATCATCTTTACCCTCTCCTTCTTTCTTGATCAAAACCCAAAGTAGACTAAAAATTTAGAGTTAAGCATTGAGACTCAATCAGAGAGCACACTTCGACCATCCTTCAAAGATTAGAGTTGTTGAGAAATTAACTAGGTGTTTGGAGTTTTGTTGTAATTGTTTTTTGAAGTATTTTTTATTTTAAAATATTTTTATTTTTAAAAAATTATTTTTAATATCAACACATCAAAATAATATAAAAACAATAAAAAATATTAATTTAAAACAAAAACATAAAAAAATAATTTTTTAAAAAAATATTTTTAAAATTCAAAAATAAATAGTACATTTGCATTGAAGAGAGAATTGTCATTTTCAATTAGCTATCAATATTTAACAAGGAGCGGTGCTTTTTCTAAGATGGGATCGTTCTTTTGTATAAAGTCAAAGATGGCCACCTAGAAATAACATCGTTGAAATGGGATTTTCATGCTATGCTCACCTTTTAAATTAAATTAAATTAAAAATAAATAAATAAATCTCACGCATACTTGAGCAAGGTTAGTCATTGGAATGGTGGATTTACAGATTTGCCATTGTACTGAAATACTGAGATCAATTTTGTCTGGGATCCATTTATCTTATCAGATTCATCAAGAGCAAAAAGGTATTCACATGTTATTTTTTTTCACTTTAAAATGACAAAAAAGCCTTTAAAAGAAAAGGAGTTATAAAACTGATTTTCAAGGGCTTATTTGTCCTTACACTTTATTGACTGCAGTAAAAAATTGATGTAAGAAATAATTAACTTGCCTACTAGGGATTTTCCATCTTTTCAAACTATTTTTTTTTTATATAATAAAGTTGATTTAAAAGCAATTTAATTATTTAATAAATATAAATATTGAAAAAAACACCTGGCACATGAGCTTTTCTTGTGTTATTTGTGTGGCTAGTAAGATGATGCTAGAAGGCAAATAGTGACTTTTAAGTCGGTGCTGGAAACATCTTAATAGCCCTTCATGTATAGGCTACACTTATGACTAATGTATCTAAGGTTTTGGGTTAATGATTTTTTTTTTCTTTCTTATTCTTGATTTCCAACCTAACCCTCTAAATTTTAAAATCAGCCTTTTAATTTGTTTTTTCTTTGAGTTTGGTTTTTTTTTTTAATTACTATTTATTTTATTTAAAATAATTTATAAAATTAGAATTCTTTTCAACTTCATCCTCCTTCAATTTTTTTATCGATCAAATTTTATTCTCATTTTTTTAATTAATATTTATTTATTTTTTATGGTTTTTAGAATTGAACCCTTTTTTTTACGATTTCATCATCCTTCAATTTTTTTTCCTATCAAATTTTATCGTCATTTTATCCTCTCTTTTTTAAGCTTGTGTTTCTTTAGTTTAATCATTTGATATTTATTTAATTAGAGATTGCGCTCCGTTATTTTTTTATTTTATTTTTGTAGAAACTTTCATTGGTATTAAAAATGGCATGGGTTGTCTTGAATCTTTTTATTTGTCGTTTTTGTTAAATTTATCATTTTTTATTAAATTAAATTATTTGATTGAATATAAGCATGAGATATTCACTTCATGATATTTTGTTTTGTTTTCTTTCTAGTGGTAAGGTGGTGTCCACGGTGAAATGATGATGAATCTCTAACGGGCTTTTTCTTCATTTGCTCTTAGGTATTATATTGGTAGCTATTTTTTTATAGTTAACTATTGCTAAAAAAATTTGTTTTATTAGCCATTGATATATTTTTTTTAATCATATTATTAAATTAATTAAATTTATTAAATCCACATTTGTTTTGCTTTTTAAAAAACATTGATGCCTGAACAATCTTTTTATTTTTTGTCAATTTGTTTTTCAATTTAGCTATTATTATTGCATTTTTTATTTGTATTATTTAAAATAGCTAAGCTTATTAATTCCAAAAAAAAAAAAAAGACTCAAGTCTTATATTTTTAACTTTTTAGAAACAATTGTGTCGTCTTAGCATCTTTTTTAACGTTTTTTTAAAAAAAAAATCAGCCAGCTCAAGCCACCCATCTAGTTTGCAATCTATGACCCCATTTCCATTTGCTCATAAGAATCAACCTGGAATTTATTTCTCGCCATAAAAGATTTTCAAACGAATTTTATTTTCTTTAACCTTGTCTCCACTTTGAAAAGTAGTTTTCCCTTCTTCTTTTTTTCCAAGAAAAAGCTTTGGAGAAGGTTCGAATGCGCCTAAGTCATAGCAATGTGAAGAGACATGTTAATAATTCAGTCTTTAGACTGAGGATTTGAAACTGTAACAACAAATAAGGAGAAACTCGAAGCGAAAAAAGTTTGTTCTTTTACCAATGTGTAACTGAAGAAGCAAAAACAATCCTCTGCACGTTCTTATGATGATTGCATCGTTCAAATCATTGCACTTTCTACTCGGCCTGTTTGTTTCCTTGAAGCTCTTGGCCTTAGCTCAAGAGGAAAACCAGTTCATCTATCATGGCTTCGCTGGAGCCAACCTGCTCCTCAGCGAGATTGCAAACATCCATCCAAATGGTCTCTTAGAGCTGACAAACACTTCAAAACGGCAAATTGGCCGTGCTTTCTTCCCATTCCCTTTTCAGTTCAACACATCTTTAGTCAACAATTCTCGGTCTCTCTCGTTCTCTACACAGTTTGCGTTTGCCATGGTCCCGGAGCTGCCTACACTTGGTGGCCATGGCATGGCCTTCACGATCTCTCCTTCTGTGAACTTCACAGGGGCTGTGGCAGCTCAGTACTTTGGAATCCTCAATATTACAAGCAATGGCCAACCTTCAAACCATCTATTGGCAGTTGAGCTGGATGCAGTTCCAAGCCAGGATCTTAAAGACATCAATGACAGCCACGTTGGAATTGATGTAAACAGCTTGATATCCATTGAATCTGCTCCGGTGACCTACTTTTCAGATGAGGAAAAGGAGAATAAGAGCTTGACTCTCATAAGTGGTCATGTGATGCACGTGTGGATAGATTATGATGAAGTAGAGAAGCTACTCAATGTTACAGTTGCTCCTGTCACAAGAACAAAACCAACCTTGCCTCTCTTGTCAACATCTCTCGATCTTTCTTCTGTTATGTTGGATTCTATGTACGTGGGTTTTTCTTCATCTACTGGAGCAGTGGCTAGCAGCCACTATATTCTGGGGTGGAGCTTCAACAGAGGCGGACAAGCTCAAAGTCTTGATGTGTCGAAGTTGCCTTCACTTCCCCATCAAAGAAAATCAAGAAAGAAATCATATTTAAGAATTCTGGTCCCAACAATAACAGCAATCATTTTTCTGGTAGCGATCTCTGGTGCTGCTTATATAATAAGGAGGAAGAAATATGAAGAACTGCGCGAAGATTGGGAACAGGAGTATGGTCCTCAAAGATTCTCGTACAAGGATTTATACAAAGCAACTACAGGTTTCACAGACAGGAAGTTGCTGGGAAGTGGTGGTTTTGGAAAGGTTTACAGAGGAGTATTGCCTTCTTCCAATATGCAAGTCGCGATCAAGAAAGTATCCCATGATTCCAAACAAGGAACTAAGCAGTTTGTTGCTGAGATTGTTAGCATGGGAAGGCTGAGGCACAGGAACTTGGTACAGCTCCTAGGCTATTGCCGGAGAAAGGGAGAGCTCCTCTTGGTCTATGATTACATGCCCAATGGAAGCCTTGATAAACTCCTATTTCAGAATGACACAGCCAGCCTTAATTGGGTTCAGCGATATCATGTCCTCAGAGGAGTTGCGTCTGCCCTTCTTTACCTCCATGAAGAGTGGGAACAGGTTGTTCTGCATAGAGATGTGAAAGCTAGCAATATACTGTTAGATGATGATTTCAATGGTCGACTAGGAGATTTTGGGCTTGCTAAATTCTATGATCGTGGGGCCAATCCTCAAACAACCTGTGTGGTTGGAACAGTTGGATATATTGCGCCAGAGGTTACTAGAACAGGAAGGACCACAACCAGCAGTGATGTTTTTGCTTTTGGCACTCTTATGCTTGAAATGGCTTGTGGAAGGAAACCCTTAGAGCCAGAACAATCAGCAGAAAAGATGATTTTGGTTGACTGGGTTCTTGATTCCTGGAAAATAGGAGACATTCTTCGAACGGTTGATCCAAAATTGGAAGGTAATTACGTGGTGGAGGAAATGGAATTGGTTTTGAAGCTAGGTCTGCTTTGTTCTTTCTCTACACCACAAGCTAGGCCAAGCATGAGGCAAATTGCGCAGTATCTGGATGGGAATGCTAGCCTGCCAGAGATGCCGCTTGATGGTGCTAGCATAGGTTTGATGCCAGTTAGTCATGAAGAGCCTGGGGATTTCAACTTGTTTTTCCATAGATCTAATGATTACTCTGCTCCTTCCCTCTCGAGTACCGACTCAATCCTCAGCCGTGGTCGTTGAATCATAGCTTAACGAGGTAAAAATTCCTTAACCTCAAGACTAACAGCTGACATGTGGCTGAAGAGGAAGGTCTTAGAAGGTTTGTGCATACCATGGTAATCCTCAAAGCACCACAAAGACTGCTCCAAGAGGGGTTAATTAATTAGCATAGAAACATAGGTATAATTTATGATTTAAGCAAAACACATGGTTGAAATAGTACAATGTTTGATGAAACAATGCTGGTCAATGATGGCCGTGTAGCTTCTTCCATTCTCCTCAGTGCTCTAACCCCACCCCACAATTCAACTCAACTATGCCTCATTCCCAAACTAGTTAGAATCAGTTTCACAGATCTTCCTTCTCCATTCATTTAGTCGTTCCTTTTTTGATAAAACTCTCCACTTACTTCTGTTATGGACTCAAATGATTAATCACTTATGCCTACCTCGTTTTTACATTGAAGTTTAATTACATATTGAACTATTCTGACTTCTGATATAGTGATCTGCAGAAAGCATAGGCTTCAGTCAACTTTCTAAAATACAGAAAATCCAACACCCAGTATCATCGATTATCCTAACTAGAGTGCAGTTCAGTGGGATATGGCTGCTGGCCGGGTGGTTTATTCACAGACTAGTAGTGGAATAAAAAAAATGGCGATAATGTATCTAGATGCTGATGTATACACACATATAACTGTTTTAATCTTTCTACGAACAGTCAAGATTGCAAAAACCACGTTCAAGGAAGAAAGAAGATATAGACAGCAGCTTTGTAGGCTGAAAAGGGATTAAAACACCAGCCAAGAAGTAAAAGAAACATTGCAACAAAATTTGCAATAAGAAGGCAGCAATATTAATAACCCTGCTTTCAGAAAGAGTGTAGATACCCAATTACCTAATGAAAAGGCTAGAGATGTCTGATCAATAAGCTTCCATCATTTCTCCTGGTTATTGGGTCACAGCTTGTTGCGGATGAGGCAGCGCAACCTCTAGGGACAGGGTACGTTCACTTGCTGTGCAGCCTTTCCTGCATCCAACTACCCAAAGTGATTAAACAGACTCTAATTTGTGAAGCACTGGAGATTAGTTGTAATGATCAACTTTAATTCTAATTTGGGTCCCTCAAAGAACTTACACAGAGCAAGGTAAACATGAAGTGACTTGATTCCATCTTAGGAAAAACAAGCTCATACTGGAAAGATTTAACAGACATTAGCCTCCTCGAAAAATACCACAAAAAAACAACAAAAGGAAGTTGATACAGATGCAGGATAGCCGTCATAGTGAAAATTACTGGCACTGATGTGTTCATATGAACTGACGGTGCCCGTGAGAGCTTGGAAGAGAGAACCAAGCACTCCCTTTCCTCCTGGTAATATCTTGCTGGTCACAGACGATTCAAAGGCAAGGACTGCAGCCATGGATCAACTGTTGTAGTGGCTGCGACTGACCAAATCAGCTCACTAAGATAATCCACCAATAAGTTGGACCAAATAAGTTTGCTCGATTCCTCATGATCCTCCCATGTAGAGTTTTCCTCGAATAAGTTGGACCATTGTACCAGCATCTTGGTAGCAACTTTGTTTTTGCAATAGAAGTCACTCTGGCATTGCCATACTCATCAACTGCCGGCAGATTTGAGGATATTACTGCTTGATCTCCAACCTTCTTTTCTAGTAGTGAAACATGAAAAACATGATGTATTAATGTTCCTTCTGGTGGCAGTAGTTTGTAAGCCACAGTTTCCACCTTTTGTACCACCTTATAAGGTACATAGAATATAGGATTGAGCTTTAAATTCTTTCTTAAAGCTACTCTTATCTACTTATATGGTTGCAATTTAAGATAAATCAACCCCCCCCCCCCCCCCCCCACATTGAACTCCCTCTTAGATCTGCGTTCATGTGTTGTTGTTTCTAACTGCCTCTGAAGAATGTGATCCATGTTTATTTGAACCTGTAACATCCCATCCACAACAGCTACCGGAGAAACATATTGAGCTATAATAGTACATAACCATACAATGCTTGAAAGGGAGACATCTTAATGGCAAAGTGATGGCTGGTGTTGTAGCATTATTGTGCCAGTGACAGCCATGAATACCACTTTTTGGGACCATACATAGACATACATCTTAGGTAATTATTTGATCATTGATTAACTCTTTCAGATGGCCCATCTCATTGAGGATGATAGGCAAAGCTCATGAATAGCTTGAACCACAACGTTTTAAACAGTTCCAAGATACTTGAAAGTATCTTCTCTTTCCATTACAATTGAAGCTAGGAAACCATGAAACTCATAAAAATAATCCAAAAATGTGGATGCAACCTCTTTAGCTGAGAATGGATATGTTAAGGCAATAAAATAGGCATATTTTATATCTATTATTACCATGATGGTATCCTTGCCTTCAGATTTAGGAAGTGCTTCAATGAAGTTAATTGTGGTATTCTTCCATTTACCTTCTGATAATGGCAGAGGTTGCAGCAACCCTGGATAAGCCACTCGTTCCATCTTTTCCTTTTTGCAAATATCACATTCTTACACAAACTATTTAAAACCACTTAAGAACTCAATAAAAGAAACACCAGTTTCGGCAAAACGTTCAGAAGGCTTTGGACAATGTTGAAGTCGGAGACAAAATCAAAGCTACAGTAGCCTTTAATGCTAATGTTTAGGAATCATCTTCCAACAACCCCTCTTCGGCTGTTGGGAACGAGCCTTTCCTGTCAAGTTTTAATAGCACTTGCGACAATGTTACGTTTACGTTTCCAGCATTACAAGACATTCATAAGGCTTAGGACAATGATGGAGTCGGAGACAAAATCAAAGCTACAGCAGCCCTTAATGCTGATGTTCATGAATCATCTTCCAACAAACCACCTGATGGCAATATCCGTAACAACATAAAGGATGTCACGATTCACACTGTGAAGTTTCTTCGTCAAATTAAAGCTCTTTGGCCTATAGATGGTAATAGTGCTGGCGATTTAAAGATCATAATGGGACAAGTTGGTTGGCCTCCAAATGGTAACATTAATGTCGATCCCAAATTACCTAAAACATTCAGTGACGATCTCCTTAAAGAAAGGAACATGTGTCCGACCAGGTTAAATGGATGTGCATCTCTTTGGCCTAATCGAAGAATTAGAAGAGCAATGCACCAAGACATTTCAAGAGACATTGGGGACTCTTTCGCTACGATGAACAGCCAAAATTTCCATGGATTTATCTGGAAAAAGTGATGAAAAGATGCTAATAGCAACATATGGAGTCCAATACATGTCATCTCAATGGGGTGTGCTTGATGAGGAATATAAGAACTTGACCATGATACAATTAAAATCAGTTATACCCTGCTCTTTGGTCGTTAATGTTGAGTAATTAGATAGTGTTTGAAAACATGGTTTTTTAAATAAAAAAATTAATTAAAATTTTTTTATGTTTTGAATCATTTTAATATGTTATATTAAAAATTATTTTTAAAAAATAAAAAAATATATTATTTTAATATAATGATGTTCACGATGCAAGAGTTTGGCAGCATCCAGCGGTAGCCAGTGGATACACTGAGCCGTCATCCTTGTTTACTTTCTTCCAGTCTAAATGTCTGCTCGTTGATCACGCACGGTCATGATTTTCATTTGTATGCTGAGTTATTGTGCATGATTTCAACTCGTTGCAGGTTCTTTTTAGTTTTTTGAACCCCCGAGGATTTCTCTCCAACACAGCTCACAACTCCATACAGCATTTTCTAGGATGGAAATCCCTACGATGTATAATTGTTTCGTTTGTTGATCTCAATAGGAACTCTCTTGGAACGGTTTCGCCAGAAAGATGTAAATAAACATAAATTAAAGAGTAATTTCTTACTTTCGAACAATATTGCTATCATGGCAATCTTTTTGAAATGCTGACTCCTACCATACAAGAGGAATGGTCCCCCGCCAAGAAACCTCGTGATATGATAAATCAGCTCCATGAAACAGGGCTCGTCAAGAATGGACGCCCACCCACCACCAAATCCACGAGAAATGGAAAACTACAGCCCCTATAGGCATAATCTTGGCACCAGAATTCGAACGGTTTGGCATGTGGCCAATGTCAGATTTCGACTGACTAAACAATTATCTGCCAGTACCGTTTGCTTGGCAATATTTCTCCAGGTGTGCAATACAGACTTGATGAGGAAAGCAAAATACCATGCATCTCGACCACCATCGGGTTCTGCCTGCCTACTAAAAGCATGTACAGAAGAAGGCACCAGAGGCACAGAGCATGATCATTGTCAACCAAACTGAACATAAAAGGCGAGAATAAACAAAAGAAATGGGGATGAAGCAGTTTGTCCAAGTGTACGACATAAATGAAATTACATTGGAATCTCGAGAAAAACCTCCTGCAGTCATACATTATAAAAGCTGAAAAGCTCTTCCTTTATGTACAATAGGCCAACCATCCATCCCATTCAAAAGGGTTTCAATTCAACAACAACAAAAAAAGCATCTCGCTCACTTCCCTTGAGCTCTCACTTGAGGACATTTTTGAGAAACCTTACCACACAACCAATGGTAACTCAGGATACGTCCATTAAAAGCAAATGATACTAGCTGCCAAGCAGACATTCCCCTAACAAAATCAAAAGTCAAATTCTCCTGTTGCCTGCAAAAGAAAGCCAGCATTCCAACAAATATTTTGGAATTTCAGTACAATACCGAACCAGATTGTAACATCAATTATTTGATGGAAGACAGACCTTATTAAAGAGAATGTCCTTGTTGTTTATATGCATAATACCATCCTTGAGTATGCATTTCCACCTGCTCTTGGTACGGGTCACCTATCCATGCAAGAAAAATGTTATTGTCAGAAGACTAGCATCACTGGTATATTCAACCAACTAAACCAGCCTGTTATGATGAACACTACCAATCAAACAAAAAAAGAATAGGGTGAAAAGAAGAGTGCATCTTTACCTTGTCAAATTGAGCTAAAACCAAATGTTGCGTGTTCAGCTCCTCTCCTTGGTCCACATCATCCAGATCCTCATCATCATCATCATCTTCATTCAGCGGCTCATCATCATCATCATCTTCATTCAGCGGCTCATCATTTTGACTGACAACAGCTGGGGTACTTGCCAGTAGATCTGAGAAGTGGAAAGGAGAAACAAAAAACAAATACCTTGATTGTCATAAACATACTCAGCAAATTTATCAAATTAGAAAAAAGACACATATTACATAAACTAACCATTGGGAGCTGGTGTGTTTGCTATGTTGTAATCTTCATTGGCAACTCCTTGATAATTGTATATCTTCAACAGAAAAATCAAAGACAGAAAAATTAGAAAGAAAATGGTAATCTCTGGAGAAAACAATGTCCCATACTCAATTTTCAAAAGCTCATTGTCATAAATAATGAAGTTATAGTCTCAGCAACATAGGACTCCTGATAATATATCAGAGACAATCTCTTCTACAGTACATTAACTAAAAAGGCTGCTCTCAAGACCTGAACATCACCATTTACATGCAAACCAAGGACATAAATAGTGCTGGCTGCTTTAACCACCATTTCCAATTATATGTTCGAAGAGCAATTATATATAGTATTTGATCCAAATGAACCAGATGGTGGGAGCTACAATCATTCTTCAATACTTTGCATGTACCAGCTACCTTACAATCGAGCCATATCCAGAAAAAATCAACTCATTCCACATCCTAGCCCCATGGCATAGATTAAAACATGGAAGAGATTTTGGTTTAAGCCTCGTCAACTTTTAAATGTATCCTACTAGCTTTCAAGCAAACCACATTCAGGTTATGAATCAGGAAAAAATGAGTTTTGTGTTCTAACTCCATCTTTAAAGAGCAACCAGCTACCTTTAAGATTAGCCATATACAAAGCATGAATGTGGAAGCAGCAGCATGTATCAGAAAATAAAATAACAAGTGCTTCAGTTACACACTCTGAGCCAACTGTACACCTTAGTATGTCCATATTTCCAGCAAACATGATACATAATCGAAACTGCTGTCAAAAAAATCCAAATTTTGTAAATTTACTGTGAACTTATGCTCATTGTCGCTTATGGTATTGCTAGCTTTTCATCTCAAGACAGGGTTTCTTCACAGACAGTATATTTGTAGGTATCTAGAGGCATGCTTATACATGTGGGCATGCACAAAACATGTCAAAACCATCTTCAGATCACAGCTACCTGATGCTACTCCAGATTAATAAGTCCTCCAAAACAAGGCGGGTGATGATGAGACAGATTGTGCATCACTTTGCCAGTGCATGAGTGAATGAGAGGGTTTATCTATCCTTTTTTTTTCTTTTGCTGGATGAAACATTGTATTTCTAGTTACAAGATAAAGAATCAAGAAATATATGATCCTATAATGACTGGGCCAACACAGGCTGCCCTTTATGAAGCAGGAAACACTGGAAATTAGATAAATAGAAAAACACTGTTGGGACAAGGATGGATGCAGCAGCACTTTGCCAGTGCATACATGATTCTAGAGCAAGGAAACCACATTGAATACATATTGCATAATTGATTGCATCTTTGTATTTCAAGAAAATTACAAAAGCAGTACTACATACATTGGGAGTAGAAAGCACGTCATCATAAGGATCAGGAATTGGCCCATCCACTTGAGGAATCTTCAAACATGACCTGGACACACGTGCTAAGATCTCTTTATTTTTAGTGGTGCTAGTGTCACATCTTCCAAGAGGATCATTCCCTTGGCTTACCTGAAATTTGCCGTTACATGAGCTAAAGTTATAGCAAGTTTCTGAAAACATGCAGATCTTTTAAAAGACATGAGCAGTTAAAATGAACCCTAAATATTCCACTGTTAGACTAACATGCATTTGATTTCAAACAAAATAAAGAGCTAGTGCTTGAGATAAACTGAGGCTTCCAGGCATATCAGCTCCCCGTTGCCTTGACTGATCGATTACCAGAATTTCAAAAATTTAGAGAATTCTCAAGTTACAAGTTTGAATCAGAACATACAAAACAAAATGAAATAACTGCAATAGCAAGACCCGACTTGGTCACAGACAACCAGGCTATTTCCCAAAAGGCTGGAATTCATGAGAACCTCGGCATCATGGATACATGTAGTTAACGATGCTGATCGACAGTATGTATCCAGGGCAGTGGTTAATGATGTGATAAATAGTATCCATCCATTCTTCACTTAACCTAATTCAAATATGCAGTCAATAATGCCCATTCATTTATTCGGTCATCTTCAAACTAATTTACTGAAGCTGGACAAATCAAAGGATTTTGTTCAGAAATGTCATATGAGGGATGGTACAATGATTGTGGTGGCAGGGAAGCTGAAACTGGTCTGGTGCAAGTTAGAATCACTGGATAACAATGACATTTTAAGAAACAATAAAAGAAATATATTTTTCAATCTCATTTAATGGTCAACTAATATCACAGATGTTTCAAAAGAACAACAAAGATTGTTTGCACCTCACAATCAAGTTGTGATTCATAAAATCCAAATACCAACTGACTAAAAGGAGCATGAGTATCAGAGTCAAAGTTCGTTAATAAAAGAGCATCAGAGTCAAAGATGATAGCTAATCATATCCCATCTCCTGCTACGCCCCATTCTGTGGAGAAAGGCAGGCAAGACCTACCTTCTCTAGCAAAGATTCTGCTTAATGCAAGGTGTGCCAGTACATGGACATGGAAGAGGGTGAATGGTTCCAACTCACACACACTCTCTTTCTCTAGAGGCATAAAAATCTCAAGCCCATTTCTCAAACACATCAGAAGACTCTAAACTTGATGCTAATGACTTGAATAGGTTCAAATTTAAGGATGGTCAATGGATACATGGTAGAAGATATATCAGCAGCTATGTTTTCTTTTCCCCTTCAAATGGCATCAGTCCAGCAGTTGATAGCTCTATTAGCAGCAATGAAGGAAATCCTTTGGAAATGAACTTTAAACTTAGTTAATTAGTTAAACTGGCAAACAAAAATATGATGGCCAGGGTGTAATTCTTCTTAGTTTATTGCTTGTCCAAAAGAAAAGGGAACTATCAAGATGCATTTGGTACGCGGGACTGGACAGGTTGTGTTGTGTTTGTTGCACGCATTGGACATGACAGACTGTGTTGTGTTTGGTGACAAGAAAAGGATTTAATGCTCTTCCTGTCCAAAGGTGTCCCAAAAGCAAAATTATTGTCCCATCATGGGGTGGAACAGGCTTGTATGATACAATAGACAAAATCATTATTTCTCAATTTTCCATATTATCTGTTATTTATTTATCACACGTTGATTTTTTAATTTGGATGACTAAAGTTTGACCAAGCTTACCCATATTTTATTAAAATGAATTTTTAGATGTAGGAGCTTAGTTGCTAAAAAAATCCAATTCAGGACTAAATTGCATTTACCAAAAAATTAGAGGAACGAAAAATTTAAATAAGGGCTAAACTGTAATGCAAATAAAATCTAGGGACTAAAAAATTATTGATAAAGTTCAGGGACCAATATGAATTTTTGTGAAAACTTCATTCACTCTTATCCTGTCAAGTGCACCAAACACAAGACACGACCATGTATTTGTCCAGTCCACTTTCATTTGTCCTGTCATTTAAAATGATCTTCAATCCTTTATAACCATAAGTGACAATTTCGTTGACCAACTTAATTGAAAAACCAAGAGTCGATGCCATGGGTTGAGCCACTATCCTATTCAGTATTCCCATACTATGATGCAATTAAATAGTTCCTAGAAGTAATCCAGCATAAAATTTACAGAGTTGAGCAAAGAAATGTTTCTCAAATGATTAAACCTTTTCATAAAACAACAAAGTCCATGGTCCTCTCATGATACAAAAAGATGATTATTTGTAACAGAAGAACTCCATGAATAAAATTAAGAAAACCAAAGAACAGATCAGGAAACAGTAATTTTAGATAGATATTCAGAAGCTTTGTACAGGGAAATTCTCTTTTATTAAAATACTCCTTCAATGCACCAAAATGCTTGACATGAACTCTCTTTCCTATAACGGTTTTAGCTACCATATGTGAAAAGCACTCACATTAACTTTAAGTCTACAAAGAAAAATAGAGAACATGTTGCAAGATGAAGATAAGCAAAACTCTATGTATCTCATCGTCCACCTCTGGCTTGTCCAGTGGCTCAAAAACACCAAAGGTTCTACTCATAAAAGTTACACCTTTATAAAACATTGATCTTGGTTTCAACCCAACAATGAGAATGAAGCTCGCTGTTGCCTAAGTTAACACATCTTAGACATAAGAATACATGTTTGTTATTTTCCACCTGCTGAAATTCATTTTTTTCTCCGAGCAAAAACTCCATCTCAAAGAAGAGCACTTATAAACTAATTACAGCATAAACTCATTACAAATAACTGATCTGGATTTCAACACATAAACTACAAATTGAAGTTAAATTCACATACAGCACTCAGCTTTATAGTCAAAACCTGACGAGTCACAAAACTCAATTTTAAAGTTAAGGTCCTTTAGGATGCATGCCCTGACACCTTTGTGGAAAAGAAAGGTTTTCATAATATGAGAAAGTAGAACATCAATGAATAAAATAAATAAAGGATGAAAACAAAGTCAAAATTTTGCTTGCTAGGAAGAAGCCCATAGTAACTAAGAGAATTCAAGTTAACAGATATCATAAACAAATAAGAATGCACATTCAGCTCAACCTGAGAAACCTCAGATGCAGAATCCCCAGCTCCATCTTGCTGGGGTATGAATCCACCATTGTTATATTTCGGAGCAAAATCCTCGCGCTTCCGTTTTCCAGAAGGCATGAAGAAATCCTGGAATTTTCTCCAATATCAAAACATAAGTTACCACTGTGGCAACAGTATGTTATTGTTTCGGATGACAAATAAGGGAATTGTTTCTGAAAATAAACCTTTAGCATCCTGAACCTTTTGACCATGAACTCTCCTCAAAGCACAAAACTACACAGTACAAACAAAAGTTACCTGTGTCAAGGCTTGGTGAGAGGTCCCTCTGTCCACCTCATCCCGCCCTTCAACATAAGCTACAAATGCACAGCACTTATTAGTTAATACTCTTCAAAGACAACAATCACTAAACAACTTGCTAATGTGACAAGACTTGCCAACATTGACATCAACACTAAGAGGTGGCCTTTGATGCATCCAAGTGGGAGGTTGCTGTTCGAAGACAAGAAGGAAAAGATCAGTCAGTATATCCATAACCAAATAACAACTCTATGCAGCAAGCTTCTGGCCACTAATCTCCCAGGGGAAAAAACAAAGGCACACACCCCACACCACACGAGCACTCACACACACACACACACACACACACAAAACATGTGAAACCACACACTGAAACTAGCATCTGCTAAACAAAGAGGGCTGAAAGATCAAATCAGTGCTTACCATGAAAGGGCTGGGTCTCCCAGCTTTTCCATCGGTACTGCCCGCAGCATCACTGACAGGGGTGGGATAATCACTAGATCCAGTAGGAATGTTATACATGGATGAATTGTCCACACTTCCAGGTAAAGGTGTTTGCGCATTTCCAGGTAAAGGTGTTTGCGCACTTCCTGGTAATGGCGTCTGCATGGGTGTTTGCATTGGTGTCTACAATTCCAAAAACCCACATAAAAAATTCTTGCTGACAAAATAACTGAACTCATAAATCAATTCAAAATCCACATACAACTAACAGATATCAAAACTACCACTGACAATTACTTAAAAACTCAAAAACAACCCAACCAAAAACACATTTTACCAATAAAGATATGACAGGAAAGAATTTCCACTGGCCCATTTCAAGTTAAGGTTCAGCAATCACAAAGAGGTGCTAAAAATTAGTAAATCAGCTAAATCACTTCACTAAATTCAGCAGACATGACAACAAAATTGATACAAGGAGCAAGTCGCAATTACTCACAGGAGGGAAGAGCATCTCAGCAGTGGGAGTCTCATACTCCTCGGTCCCTTCATACGGTACATTAAGGTCGTGTACTGGAGTAATTGGACCACCAGGTACCGGCAGCTTATTAGCTGATGACCTCTCCATTGTACCACATATAGCACCTGCTTGCATCATTTTCGTCTCCCAAAGCTAAACTCCCCATACAAAAAAAAAACAAACAACAACAAAATCAGCAACTTTACAGCTTAAATTACAAATCTGAAAACCCTAGACCTCATAGTAATACCAGATCCAAAGAAAATCACCAATCAGAGAAAAAACTAAGATTTGAAAAACCCTAAAAAATTAACAGCAAAATTTAACCCAAAAAAGGAATAGGGAATGTTGATTACTCCTTGAAGCTCATAAAGGACGGTCTCACCGGGCCCACCGTTATTGATGAACTCGTCGCGGACCTTGTTGATGACGTCTTCGATGACGTTGATGTAAACGGGGCTTGTTGCATCCGATGACGCCATTCCTCTCCTCTCAATTTTTTTTATCAAATAATTCAATTCGACCGTTTTTGATAATATCGAAACCCTAATAGAGATGACTTAAGACATAAATCATAAGAAAATCGTTCTGGAAAGGAAACAGGGATTTCTAGGGTTTGGATTTGTGGAGGGAAGAGAGAGGATGAAGTTCAGAGACAGAGACGAGGCGGACGAGAAAAGAGAATAAAGGATGGAATATAAATAGGTTTGCATCCGATTTAAGGAGTGGGTCCACGTGTCGAGATCTGCATTGGTCTTTATATTTTTTACCCGGTAAGTGTACAACTTGATTTTATGTGTACACTCACTCCCTCGCAGAGTCTCAGTAGCCGGCTCTGTTGACAATTGATAGGCCCTTTTTTTTTTTTTTCATGTACACTTCTGAATTTGAAATAAAAAATTATATTTAATTAAGCATGTTTTAGGCAAAGATGAGTTAAATGAAGTTAAAAAAATGCGTACTAAGAGGTGCTCAATATTTAGCCATAAACCATTAACAATTATTATAAATTTAAGGAAACCCAATTTCATTGTGGAAATGGCACAGTTAAAATTTTCTCCAATTTTTTTTTTACTGTAGCGGGTATTAGAGCAGATACAAGTTTATAATTTTTTATTATTTTTATTTTTATTTTTTTCTCTTTATACTTGGTATTTTTATCATTTTATACTTGGTCTATTTATCATAATTTTTTATCATATTTTCTTAGATTTTTTTTTTTTACATGTTTTTTTTAAAAAAATATATACTATTTCTTGTTCTTTACACTTTGAGTATTTATTACTTTACATTTAGTCTATTTATACAATTATTTTTGTTCTTATTTTCATTCTTTTATAATTTGTGTTTTATTTTTTTATCTTTACACTTTTGTTTTTTAAAAAAATTATTATACAAGACTAAGAAAATGATGTTTCACTATAACAATAGCAATATTGTCCCATCTTTCTAATATATTAAAAATTAGCTTGAGATCTTTCATGTTTTTATTAATGAATATGATCTTCATTATATTTTATTATATATAAGCATCGATTTTTTGATTCATAGTTATATTTTTTACTCAATATCAAAAAAACATGTTAACAACACCTACATATTAATTATTTTGCGTTGGAAAAAAACTTATTTAACCTACAGTTAAGTGAGTTGAATAAACATGTTAACACTTTTTTATATATTTATTGACACAAATGGTTCTCGGTTTGTTTAATTAAATGAATACATAGTCTTTTTAATTTAATATTAGGATTTTTTTGTAAAAATAAATGTATTGAAGAAACTTGCATGTTTATTTATTTTTTTACCAAAAATTATTATTCAACTCGCAGTGAAGCGCGAGTCAAAAAACTAGTAACAATTAAAACAACATTTCTTTTAACTTTTCAAATTCAAAAAAACATTATTCACCCGCACGCACAAATAACTGTCCATTTACTATACATTTTTGTCCACTTTTAAAATGTTGGTATTTATACTATACAAGGTTTATATTTTGGTCACCAGAACTTTACTTCTTTTTAATTTTATCCTTTTAAGTAATGTTCCATGTTTTATGTGTTTGAATGTGTTTTGAAATATTTTCTCTAATTTACCCCACATATTGTTAAATGTTTCAATATTAAATTAAAAATTAATTTTTAGAAAATAGAGTCTTTCCTTATTCTTAAGAGCAATTGAGAGATAAAGGATTGAAATTGACATAAATTAAAAAACAAAAGGACTCTTCCACAAAAAGCATGCAGAAGTTTCATTTAATCCATCATGTTTCATTTTTTTTCAATTTTTTTTGCATTTTAATCCTGAACTTCATTTGCTTCATCTTTCCATCCTTGAAAATCAAGATAAAATGGAGAATGTCATCTAAAATATTGAGAATGTTCCAATAACTTTCACTCATTTTGCATGTCGTCGACTTAACTTACCTTATCCTTTCAAAAGCTTTAATGATTCATGATCCAAATGAATCATGAATTATTTTAGCCATAAGTAATGCTATCACGTCTCCAAAGTTAACATCAAAGCATAATGCTCTTTATTATATGTAGGGTAGTTCAATGTTGTACCATTGAGCTTTTTGTTGAAATAAGCAATATATTGTTTATCTTGCATTAAAACAGTTTCAATACCTATTTCTGAAGCATCACTTTCAACCTAAAAAACTTTCATAAAGTCAGGTAAAGCTACTAAAGGTGTTAAACAAAGTTTTTCTTTGAACAAGTTATATGCATTATCTTGTTCAATACCCAATTTAAAACCAACTAACTTTTTGACAATCTTAGTGACTGGTGCAACTAGTGTGCTAAAATCCTTAATAAACCTCCTATAGAACTAGCCAAACTATGGAAACTTCTTACCTCAGTCACAAATTTAGGTGTAGGTTAATCTTAGATGTCCTTTACCTTGTCTTCATCCATCTTGACACCCTATTTTTTTACAATATATCCAATAAACATAATTTTCTCCATGCAAAGGTACACTTCTTAAGATTAACATATAATTTCTCACTACACAATACACTAAGTACAATACGCAAATGATTAAAATGCTTATTTAAGTTCTTGTTATAGATCAAGATGTCATCAAAATACACAACCATGAATTTACCTATAAATGCATGGAACACATGATTCATTGGCCTCATAAATGTACTAGTTGCATTTATAAGTCTAAACAACATGACTAACCATTCATACAAATCATGCTTAGTCTTAAATGTAGTTTTCCACCCATTCTCTTCTTTCATCTTAATTTGATGGTACCTACTTTTCAAATAAAATTTAGAGAAAATTATATAACCCATCAAGTATGTCATCAAACCTATAGATAAAATGTTTATACTTTATAATTATGTTATTGATGGCTTGACAATCAACACACATCTTTTATGTTTTATCATTTTTATGCACAAGTAAAATTGACACAACACCATGTCTCATACTCTCAAGAATGTATCTCTTCATCATCAACTCATTAACTTGCCTTTTATAGTTTCTTTGTCTCATCGAGATTATTTATATAGATTGGTTGGTTAGGAATTACAGTTCCGAGTACAAGGTCAATATGATGTTTTATCCCCTTCAATGGTGGTAATCCGCTATGAATGTCATCAATAAATACATCATCAAAACTCATGCATTAAAAAAACAATTACACTAGGAACAACATGATCGAGATCATTAACATTAAAGTAAGCCTTCTTACACACAAGGAAAATTATTGGTTTGTTAGTATAAAATATATATTTGATATCAC
Organism: Populus tomentosa; assembly: GCA_018804465.1. Lineage (NCBI taxonomy): Eukaryota > Viridiplantae > Streptophyta > Magnoliopsida > Malpighiales > Salicaceae > Populus > Populus tomentosa. Next base: position 3,371,291 of record CM031985.1, read on the forward strand.
CCTCTCTTGTACAGAAATTTGGTTCTTTCCTTTATTTTTCCACACAATGATCATTACTCACACTTACTTTCTTCAAACATCAGGTTTTACCTCCGCTCTTAACCAGTTTAATTATTGATTTAAAATTAGCTGAATTTGATGGTATTTTCCCATCATTGTTCTTAAATGAATTTTTATTTTTCTCAACCTCGCATTCTTTTTTCAACTTTAATTAAACATCGTATACTTGTTTTGGATATAAAAGTACAAGAGTGATGGTTTTATCATCTCTTATAATAATGTAAATAATTCTAAAATCATCATGAATAGCCCTCTTATCAAACTATCATGGACATCCTAAAAGTAAGTGACTAGTCTACATTGGAACCACATCACTCATAACATCATTAAAATACATACCAATGGCAAAGAAAATCAACATCTGTTTAGTGACCTTCTTTTAACCACATTCATTCAACCATTATAATCTATAAGGCTTAAGATGCTTTACAGTATTCAAAATCAATTTCCTAATAATAGTGATTCTAGTGATATTAGCACAACTGTCTCCATCAATTATCATACTACATACCTTGTTTTGGATGTGATATCTAGTGTGTAAGATGTGACATCTTTAATGATCTACATCATTCTTTTTGACTTGTGCATTCATAACATGCCTTATAGCCAAGGCCTCCCCCTCAACTGGATATGCAATCTCCACATCACTACAATCATCTAAAGGTGACATCTCATGAACATTAAATTTATCACTTATAGATTTAATCTCACCATGCTTCATGATGATTGTTCTTTTATTTGGACATCGAGAAGCAATATGTCCACTTATCAAATATCTGAAACATTTTATATCACGATTACATATAGGTTGTGAATTGGTTTTACCTTTCTTATAAGTAAGAGTCTCTTTCTTAGCTTTAGGTGGTTCGATATTAGCATGTACAAAAGGGATTCACTTGGGCAACCCTTTCTCTTTTTAGATTCAACCTCTAAGCTGATGAAGAGATATCAAACTGATATCTTACGTTTCCCCTTCTCTTGATTTATCTCTCCACCTTTATTATCATATGTATTACATTCTTTAACTTCATATAATGTTGTAACTCCACAACACTAATAATGTCCTTATTCAATCCATTAAAAAATCTAGCTATGGTGGCTTTTCTATCTTTAATAATATTGTCATGTATCATTGTTATCTTCATCTCCTTGTGACATTTATTTATTATCCTAGAATCCTGAGTCAGACCTTGTAACTTCATATATAGATCCTTATAATAACGACTTGGAACAAAATGCCTCCTCATCAATACTTTCATCTCCACCCATCTCTCTATAGGTTGCTCTTTATTCCTTCTCCTATTGATAATGATATAATCTCGCTAAATCAATACGTAATCCATAAATTCAATGACCACCAATTTCACTTTTTTTTGTTCAAAATAGCCATGGTAATAAAAAAAAAATCAATCAACCTTTTTCTCCTACTCTAAATAAGCATTGGGATCATTTTTACCTTGTAAATTAAGAATTTTCAGTTTAATAAAGTGTAAGTGGTCCATATCGTCATGGTTCCTCATGTTATGGAAATTTTCTCTTTGACCGAATTGGACTCTTTGTTTAAACCCAAAATTCTTTTAGTTTTTAAGCTGCTTAAAACCTTCCTTCTATCCCAAAGTCCCAACCTCAAAACCTCCATCCCCAAAGTCATTACTATCCTCCCTAAAATCAACATTCAACTCTATTGTTATGGTTCACTCCTTCTCAAGTCTGTCACTCATGTCTCCTAACACCATTTGTATATTTTGCCAACATTTGTATTATGCATTTAATATGGAGGTTTTACGTCACCTTTGGGAGGGGTTGGTGGACTATTCCTGATGCGAACCTCGTGATCACGTGGTCACGCAACCCACAATCAAGATTGAGATCTGATCCTGGAAAGCCGAAATAGGTTTGATAGGAGTGCGACACAATGGAAACCTGCCCCAAGGCACCAACACTATTGGAATGAGTAGAATGACGCCACGAAGCCAGTTAATCTTTGATAAGTCAGATTCAGTTCGTTCAAGAACTGAAGAATGCAAGAATCACTCTCACACTTTAAAACTAAAAAATTCAGAATAATAATCATCCAAGTTCCCGAAATTTTATCCTACATGAGTTTAAATAGTTCTTGAAAAGTTAACCCTAATGGACCCCTTATGTGGACTTATATGAGGTCCACTCAAAACTGGCCCAAAACCCTAAAATGAAAAGCCCATAACTTAATCCAAACAACCCTTGGATCCTAGCTGAAAACAAAGTATTAATTAAGCCCAAACAAGCCTTGGGCTGTAGCTAACAAAATAAAATAAAGCCCTTAATATTAAATCCATGTTCTGCCATGAGAAGAAGAGAATGAACTAAAATAATACAGAACTGATTGAAGGCTTATTTATAGCCTTACATGTAGCCCCTTAATCCTAGAAACAAAAAGGAAAAGGTAGCCACCATGTTGTTTCCAAGTTGTAGTAGGATTCTTTTGTTTCCTTTGCTGTCCTCATCTCATGGCCCAAATAAGGTTGTATTGGACCTCTCTTGCACATGGATAAGATGTACTAGGATCTCCTCTTGATACTCCAATAGACCTTCCAATTCTGACTTGGCGGAAACCTTCAAAACCAATGCATTCAATGCGTCTTTCAATGTCTTTGTCTTGGACCGAGTTATTGGTCCATTTGGAACATGTAATGGGTCCTTAGTGGTGTTTCTAGGCTAGTCCGCATCATCCCCTCTCTCCTCGAAAGGATTCGACCTCGAATCAAAATCTGTGTCAAACAACGTAAGATCAGCAACATTAAAGGTAGCACTAACACTATACTCACCTGGAAGGTCAATTTTGTATGCGTTGTCATTGATTCTCTCTAAAACCTGAAATGGACCATCACCACGAGGCTGTAATTTTGATTTCCTTTGGGTAGGAAATCGTTCCTTACGCATGTGCACCCAAACCCAATCACCAGGTTGGAAAACAACCAGTTTACGTCCCTTATTTGCATTAGAAGCGTAAAGTCTGTTTTTTTTCTCTATTTGTAGTCGAACTCCCTCATGGAGTTCTCTCACCATCTTTGCCTTCTGTTCACCATCTAAACTTACCCTTTCTTCAAAACGTAAAGGAATTAAGTTCATAGGAGTTAGTGGATTAAAACCATAAATAATTTCAAAAGAAGAAAAAGTAGTAGTCGAATGCACAGTTCTATTATAAGCAAACTCAACAAAAGACAAACATTCTTCCCAACTTTTCAAATTCTTTTGAATTACAACACGTAAAAGTTGGGATAATGTTCTATTCACTACCTCAGTTTGTCCATCTGTTTGAGGATGGCATGTTGTCAAAAATAAGAGTTTAGTTCCCAACTTTCCCCATAAGGTCTTCCAAAAGTAACTAAGGAACTTAACATCACGATCTGTCACTATACTCTTAGGAATGCCATGCAAACGTACAATCTCCCTAAAGAACAAGTCTGCGATATGAGATGTATCATCTGTTTTATGGCATGCAATGAAATGCGCCATTTTAGAAAACCTATCAACAACAACAAAAATAGAGTCTCTACCTTTCTTTGACCTAGGTAAACCTAAAATAAAGTCCATAGAGATATCTACCCAAGGTTCAATAGGCACAGGTAATGGTGTATATAGTCCATGCGGTTGTACTCTAGATTTTGCCTTTCTACAAGCAATGCACTGTTCACAAATTCATTGCACATCTCTTTTCATCTTTGGCCGATAGAAATGCTCATGCAATACATCTAAGGTTTTTGCAACCCCAAAGTGACCCATTAAACCACCCCCATGTGCTTCACGAACAAGCAATTCATGCAAAGAACTAGCAGGAACACACAATCTATTCTCTTTGAACAAATAACCATCCATCAAATAAAACTTACCAAAAGTCGAATGTCCACATGCATTATAAATCTCAGCAAAGTCAGAATCATTATCATACAATTCCTTCACATATTCAAAACCTAACAATCTAGTATTCATGGTGTGTAAAAGAACATACCTGCGCGAGAGTGCATCAACTATGATGTTCTCTTTCCCTTGCTTATACTTGATTACGTAAGGAAAAGTTTCAATGAATTCAACCCATTTTGCTTATATCAATGATGCCATAAAGAGTGCCATTAACTGCGCGCGAGAATGTGAAGTATACGATGATGCCATAAAAATAGTTGTTCTTTAATAAGTCGATTCAATTCGTTAGAGAACCAAAGTAAGAGAATATTCTTGAACACATATATTTCATTTATAAAAGTCTAAAAAAAAAACATTACACTCCCTTTTAAAATGGTATTTATAGTTTGAAGACCTAAAATTTAATGGTCTGAACATAAGACCACATACCATAAATTATGTTCTATAATAATTAAAATAACAAAGCCCAGAATTCAATGCAAGCATGCAACAAAAAATGCCCTTAAAAAAAAGTCATTATCCTTGTGTTTGGCTCTATAAATACTCTACAGCTCAAGAAAATATAGTGTTTGCTGCCTCCCCCTTTTAAGTCCCATTATCATATCTTTCATTAATTACATTAATTAAAGTATGTTTATCATTTGTTGAAATCTTAACACTTGTCTTGGCCTAAATATCTTGAATCAACTTAATTAATGCCTCTTTAGGAACCGTTTGGGAACGCGGTTGAAACCGCGTTCCCACAAAATTCTTTTTTTTTTGCTAAAATTTAATAAGGTTTGTATGTTTTGGATCGTTTTGATGTGTTGATGTCAAAAATAATTATTTTTTTAAAAAAAATATCACTGGCATGTATTTCGACACGAAAAGTTATTTGAAAAGCAACCGCTACTACACTGTCAAACATACTCTTAATCTTGAAGATCATGTGGTAATGCTCACTGATTCTCACCATCTTTTGTATTAGTAAGCTAGTCCTTATTAAGTTTGGCTTTTAAATTCCCCATTTCTTATTATTCAAGGTCTAAAGCACTTCTCAAGTCCTTTCATATAATCTAAAGCACCTAATGATTACCTTTGGAAAGTGTGAGAGTAAAAATCTCTATTCTTTGTTATTTGCTATTCTTAAACATTAAGTGATTGAGTGGATCTCGCTCAATAATTTTTTTTTTATTATGATATATTTTACTAGATTTTATAATTTGAAGTCATCTTTACAAGTTTTATCCTTTTAGGGTAAGTTCAAAGTATACATTTATCGTAACATTCACAACTTTCTCTCTTATCAACAAAAATACATAAGATAAAAAACTACCACAATGCATAGATTTTTGGCAAGTTATAATAATATCTAACAAATCTTGGATAATTCTCAACTAGTTTATTATAAAAAAAAATCAATTGATTGGATAATGTTTTGCATGGCTTGAATGGTTAAAACATAAAACCAAACCAACCTTGTTTTGGTTTAAATGTGTGTTTAATAATGCAATGCATAATATTTTTATAAAAGTGCTTTTCAATTAATAAATAAAAAAAAAATGCCTTAATCATTCTATATTTTAGTTGTTTTACACTTATTCTCATGTTTTGAAAAATTACATGAATGTAACTAACTTATAAAATAATTTAAGATATAAATAGTTACACAACAAAGTTTAAAATTTAAATTATAATTTTCAAAACAAAAAGAATAAATATAAAAATGATTAAATTTTAAAAAGTTCAGGTAGTTTTTTTTAAAATATATCAATATAATATATTTTTAGATTTTTTTATTTTTAACATTAATAAATTAAAATTATAAAAAAAATTTAAAAAATTAATTTAGTACTTTTACATGAAAAAAAAAAAATTTAAAAGAAATTTAACCACATAAACAAACCGTCGTGGATTGGATTCATAATTATTTCAACTATTAAAATCCAATTATCCAAACGGAGCGCAAGATCAGAATGAGAATCCGACCGTAAGAGAAGGCCTTTCCTGTCTTTTCTCCTTTGTCCTATAATAATAATTAAAATGAAAAATAAAAAAAGAACTGCATAATCTTTAAAATAGGAGTGATTCCTTCATCTTTCTCTAGCCAAACACAAGCTACTTACCCATCAAAACCCTAAACAAAATGTCGGGCGGTTTTTTCCGGGTAAGCTTCACTCTTTTCAGATCCGAATATGAATTTGCAGTTCCAGATCTTGGAATTCGATTTGATTTGTTTTTTTTTTTTAAATCTAGGGCACGTCTGCTGATCAAGACACTCGATTCTCCAACAAGCAAGCGAAGCTGTTGAAGTCGCAGAAGTTCGCTCCCGAATTGGACCATCTGGTTCGTTTTCTTTTGTCAATTGAGTTGCTGAATCTTTTGTGGTTGAAATTATCTAATTTGTTTCAAATATTTAGGTGGATACGAGGAAAATGAAGATGGATGTTATTAGACCGTGGATTGCTACTAGAGTGACGGAACTTCTCGGCTTTGAAGATGAAGTTCTTATCAACTTCATTTATGGCCTGCTTGATGGAAAGGTATCATTGATTTTCTGCAATTAACCTAACTTTTTTTAGTGTCTGAAAATAGTTCATGTTTCGCTTTTCAATTGAATACTGCACGCCTGGATCCTCCGTCTTTGCTAATATAATTTTACAATACTTGCCTAAAGAATTGTTGAGAGTTCGTTTGGTGTTAGGCATTTTGTTTCTTAACAATAGTCAAGTGTGGTTTGGTTATAATTTTTTTTTTTTGTTGTATACTGTATTGATGCAGGAAGTGAATGGGAAGGAGGTTCAAATATCGCTTACAGGATTCATGGAGAAAAACACTGGGAAGTTTATGAAAGAGCTTTGGACACTTCTTCTTAGTGCGCAGAAGAATGAAAGTGGTGTTCCTCAACAGTTTTTGGATGCCAAAGAAGAAGAAACACGGAAGAAGCAGGTTTGAAATGCTTTTCAAGTCATGATGGTATGACATTCAATATCAGAATGGATCTTTACTTACTTTGTTAACATGGATTATTGCAGGCAGAGGTCGATAGGATAGCAAATGAAATCCAGAAGAAGAAGGAGATTGAGAAGGAGATGAGAGAACTTGAGAGGGAAAAATTGAAGAAGATGGTAATGCTAACTCATTCACGCTGGAGTTGGATTCCCTAGAATTGGGTTTTTGGTTTTAACTTTAGTTTGTGTTTTCATGGTACTCAGCTAGCTTCTGCAATTATTTGGGTTCATGTCCTTTACCTCAAACTACTGTAGGACATTGAGGTTGAAAAGAAAGCCAATAATGCTATGGAGCCAGCCTCAAAGCACATGCTGCCTAAGGGTTCAAGTGGCCATGCTGAGGATGAGAAAGAAAGTGACATGAGGAATGGTGCAAGAGGAAGGAAAAGGTTAGGTGTTTTATTTTATCTTTTTAAATTTCTTCTTAAGGAGCAGGGTATGAATTACTTTTCAGGCCTATCATGGTAACGTAGACTCTTCATTCTTCAATCTTTACAAATTTATAGCAGAAAATATTTGCATTATTGTGGACTTCAACCTAACCTATGTTGGTAAATTTCTGCACAAGCTTTTATCATGATGTGATTCAGGAGCATGTTAAATAAGTGCTCATTTTATATTCTGGAAGATCAGTTGCATAGTGCATTTCATTGGTACTTTATGGATGATTGATTCCCATTTCACTCCTCCCTTTTGTGTTAGTAGTGACTGTATAGGGTGTACTATGTTGTTTATAACACGTCTAAGGTGAAAAAAGCAGTGCAAATTAGCAGCCTCTAAGAATTCTGCTTAGTGTAAAATGCTGCTGGATGCTTCATGGAGCACAAGCACTTATTTTCATCTTCCTTGATTGGATTTAGAACCTATCCCAAGACATGCGCGCGAGGTTCATTCATGCTTATATCATAGCATAAATCTTGGTGGTTTCTACAGAACCGTGCTTCAACATGATGTCAAATGCCACTTGCAAGTTCAATTTTGTGTCTTACCGGTGACAAAGATATTGCATTATGAATTTGAATTGGTGGGCATCCATCAAAAGGGACTTTAAGACTCTAGTTGACTGGTTGATACACTGCAGCTGCTCCTTACCTGGGGTAACCATTCTTTCTTGTTAATATACAAGGAAGACCACATAGCTCCCTATTTACTCACCTTGGAGCCACCCTTTAAAGTTTTGGTTACATTGCACATGGGCTCAAGAACAACTGTCTAGATTTGCATAGACAAAGCAATCCAACATTGATTCAAGCTGTATATTTCCCACCTAAAACAATTATATGTTTGGAAAAATTCTCTCCAATGATAATGAAATAGCCAAAAATTCTACTTAACGAGCTGGAAGAAACTAAAATCGAGCTCTAACATTTGTTTTATCTATTAGGAATTATTCCTAAAAGGGTGAATTTTTTCTTATCTTAGAGTTACTTTTGGATGAGATGCAGTTTGCATGTGTATCCATGTGTATTTTTAGGCAAGATTGGAGCTGTGAAATACTAATGATAAATCTCTTACAGGGCTTCTAGGTCTCCTCATTCGACTGATCGTTCATTTTCATCTCCTCGGTAATTTTCCTTGCCATCTTAATATTTGATCATACCTCCTAGTTCACACCTAGAGGATGAGCTAGCTTACCAATAACTTGGGTTGTCTTGTGCAGAGGCTCACCTTCTAGGACTAGCAGGTCAATTTTAAATTCAAGAAGTCATTCAGGGTATGTCTTTTTATGCAACAACATTAATATTATAGTCACATCATTTAATTACTTGGATTTGGAGTTTCGCTTCCTTTTCTTTTCCTGTTTTGGTCATTTTATTTAGGTGCAAATGAACATGCCACATGCAAACATTTCTAAATATAATAGTAAAATGGATTGCATGATTTACTTGTATCTTTTGTCAATTGTTCGTTTTTCCCTTTCATTTTTTTAATCATAACACCCAACTTTATGTATGCATTCCTCAATTGCAGGCATAAGTCAAGAAGTGTGTCTAGATCACCTGAAGCACGAAGGCAGCGCTCCATATCTTCTGATAGAATGCGCTCACTAAGAAGGCACTCAATTACTCCTCGTCGAAGGCGTTCACCCAGAGATTCACCCTCCCCGCCTCGGAGGAAATCATCATACTCCGGGCATATATCTAGATCTCCTTTAAGACATAGGTCACCATCCCCTATACGACGTAGATTGCGTTCTCCCTTTCGACGCAGGTCACCCTCACCCTTGCATGATAGATCCCCTTCACCAGTTCGACGTCGCAGATCCCCCACACCAGTTCGACGTCGCAGATCCCCCACACCAGTTCGACGTCGCAGATCCCCTTCACCTATTAGGCGCCGTAGATCCCCTTCACCTATGAGGCGCCGTAGATCCCCTTTCCCTATGCGCCGTAGATCCCCGTTGCCTTTAAGGCGTAGATCACCTTCACCCATGTCACGTAGATCACCTTCACCTCTTCGTCGTAGATCACCCCCTTCCTTGCGACGCAGATCACCATCTCCTGTACGGCGGGGGTATCAAAGGTCTCCTTCTACTCCTCGTCGTGGGTCTCCTTCTCCTATGCAACATAGGTCATCTATTATTTCACGCAAGAGATCTCCATCTCCTCATCGTCAGTCTCCTTCGCCTTACACTTCAAGCTCTCCATCTCCTGTCCAGCATAGGTCCCCTTCTCCAGTGAAATCTCCAAAGGAACACAGATCACCCATGCAGTCTCCTGGAGAAAGAGTTAGGTATGTTCATTTCCTTGGTGAGAAACTCCTCTTAACTTAATTAGTTTACATTGAAACCAGATCTGTAATAGTGACAATATATATTGCAGATTACAACAAAAATTGTTGCCTATTCCACGCCGGTCCTCAAATTCCTTGAGGTCACCACAAAGAGATCAGAAGGATCGGAAAGATTTATGCAATAGATTGCCAGCTTTATCTCCTTCACCAGAGAGGTCCCCACTCCGGCCAGAATCTCCACCAGTTGCAAGAAAGAGTGCCAGCAAAGACGGAAGGTGATTTTATTTTCATTAAAAAATGTAGCATTAAGTTATCTTCAGAATTCGGATCACTTGTGCAGTTATTTTATACACATGTTAACAGTTTTTGGCTGCTAATGAAGGTCCCCTAGTCCATATGATAGTCCTGCCAGGCAAAGAAAAGAGCAAATTACACGTGATGGTAGCTTAAGTCCTCAGAAACAAAGAGGGAGGAAACCTCTTAAGGATAGTCCAGAAACTAGCAAAGACCATGAAGAAACTGGTCACACTCGGTTAGATTTTGAGCTAGACATTCTCTGTTCATTTGTGTATCTTTTTTGTGATAGTATTTTGAATGTTTTGGTTGGTTTATTACTTTAATTGATTGCTCTGTTTTTAGGGAGGGTGGGGACTATTATTCTAGGTCATCATGGAAACGACCTATACATCCTTCTAACATTAATAAGCAGAAAGATTCTCCTGTGAAGGTTCACTACAAGGATGAGCAATCTTCTGAAAGATTAGCTGGTCGTCGGACTACTGATTCCAGAAACTATCCAGATAACATGGATTCGAGGAAGAAAGACAAGGATATAAAGATGTATATGTTTCTTGCTCTACATCTTTTGTTCTTCTACCCCCACCCCATTTGTGTGCATACATTAACCAACTAGTAGTTCTGATGTCTATCACATTCCTTACAGTGGGAAGTCTTCTGGGAGGGGTGCTGATCATGATCTTGATGCAAAAAAATCTCCAACTTTTTACAAGGATGAGAAAGACCATTCATGCTTAAACAGTTTTAAGGATAGTGATAAACATCCCAAATCAGAAACCGCAGCAGTGACAGCTGAAAAAGTCCATCATAGTAATGGCAGTGGTGCATTGGATTCTGGTTCTAAGGAAAGTGATAAGCATAGAGCAGAAAAGAGGGAAAAGTCAAAGCATAAAAGGTCGCATCGGCTTGAAGTGGCTTCAGATGATGATGGCAGCTATGGCTCTGAAATTGAAGAGAGGAAAGAGGCTAAAAGGAGGAGGAAGGAAGAAAAGAAATTGCGGAAGGAAGAGAAGCATCGACGGCGCGAGGAGCGACGCCGTAGGAGGGAGGAACGGCGTGCAGAGAAGCTAAAATTGAAGGATTGTGATGATGCCAGTTCATCTTCTGATGAACATGTTGGCAGGAGGGAGTCCCATCCAAGTGATGATGAGGAGATAGAGTCTGATCAGAAAAAACTTGAGATTGAGCTAAGGAAGAAGGCTCTTGAATCACTTAAAGCGAAGAAGGGCATCAATCGCTAAATTTGTTACAGCTTTGAATATTAAGCTTTATACTTTAATCATGTTAAGCTTTTCTTTATATTTGCTAGGAGCTTTTGCTATGGATGGGGTTTCTTTTTTTGTTTGTGTAACCTTTTAATGCAGTCTCTGTTTCCTGGTGGCAGCTGAAATGGATAGATGAGGATTTTCTGAGCTATTCTCTTGAGTGCACCTTTATGCAGACCTTGCTGCTAGTTTTTCTGGTAATAAATGTTGTCCCTTGGCTGGGAATCTGTTTTTTTAGTGGATTTTAACAGTGACATGGATGTTGACGGAACATATATGTGAATGCAGCATTGCCTTAACAGCTTGATTTTCATATTGTTTTCTGTTTAAATTATTCGACTTCGTTACAAAAATAGTTTTTCTTAGCTTCTGTGGGACAATGCAATTTCTAGTGTTGCTCCCCACATTTGTAGGATCAGGTGTGCAAGATTAAGTGACACTATTTCTTAGGATGAAAAGTGAACCTACAGGTTATTTCAGTTTAATTAATACGAAGTTGATATTGAATTGGCTTTCTGGTCAATTGATAGATGGAATTATTGTCAGCTAGATGACTTGCTTGAGCAGACCATGTGCAGATTCACTTTTGAGCAAGATTCAGGTTCAGTTTAATTAATACGAAGTTGATACTGAATTGACTCTCTGGTCGATTGTTAGATGAAATTATTGTCAGCTAGATGACTTGCTTGAGCAGGACCATGTGCAGATTCACATTTGAGCAAGATTCAGGTGAACTGTTTTCATTCAGTATTGCCTGTCTTACGATAACTCTGCCTATTGTTGAACTTTCTCTTGTTTTTGTTGGCTGCGTTCTCACTGTGTTTTGGTCTGACCTGTGTAGATGACAGCTTGAGCATTGTTCCTGGGACTTTGTTTTCTAAAATTCTCCAGGTGCTGTGGTCTTGGGCTCGTCTTGTCCAGATCTGATATTTGCTTGATGTATATAGCAAAAAAATGGCCGTGTATATACATGCAATAGTTAGCTCTGTATGAACTATTTCTTGCATTTTGAAGGTGTTGATCTCTCATTCACGAATTAGCTTAATTGGTTTTAGGTTGTCGGTATTTATCCATTGTTAATTATTTTATTTGACTTAGTGAGGGTAAACTGGCTACTATTTTATTTGTGGCAGTGATATATTCTGTAAAATTGTGTTTGTTGTTTTCTATGCCTGTATTTTGCTTTTACCTTTTGACTTCTCAATATAAAAGATTTTATGGCATTAGGACAACTTGTGAGGGTGTGAGCCCTTGGGAGCTGGTTTGGACCTGACTTTCACTGGCATTGTCTTGCGATTTCTTACCTTTGCCAACCATTGTGCTGAGGTGTTCATTATAGTTTCTGCAATCACTCACATTGCATGCATGCTATACACTTGTACTGGGATCTAGAAGATATAATATTTCATTTGTCTCGCATTCTTTTGTTGACTTAATGATGAGCATTTAGGGTTTCTCTAAGCAGTATGTATTGCTTGCTGTGTTATGCTGGCTTTAGAGCCACATTTAGTTTGAAGTCTTTCTCCGACTTGATGCTTGGTCATTGATTACCAAATTGTGGGAGAACACTCCCTCTGAAAGTTAGGTTAGGAACACAAAATGATTGATGAGCCTGATTTTCTCATTTTCGTTTCTTAAGTTGGGCAACTTGTGTTGTGTTGATTCAAATCAGGACCTTTTTGTAGCTTCTTTAAGTTGATTGGAAATTTTCGCAGGTACTTAAATTATGAGGAGGTTCATTTCTTCATTTGATTGTTATTTAAGGCAGCTTTATAGTGGTCTTTTTTCTTTAAACTGTTTTTGCTAGAGTTATGTTTGCTAGGAATTTGTCTACCAATGGAGCATGGATTACTGATTAGATAAATAAAATTGGAGTATTTGGTCACTACTTTGGTACTCTCTCCGTCCCATTATTATTGGCCTTTTAGCAAACAAAAAAAAACACAAATTTTAACTCTCGTAGTTCATTTAGAGTGATTGGTGATATGGTAATTGTCATGATTTGAAAAAATTTGTTTTATAAGAAGTAGTTAAATAAAAGATAGTTTAATGTGTTTTATTTAAAAAAATATTTTTAAAATTGAGGTTATAAAACAACTAATATATATATATAAAACAATATTGATATATATATATATATATATATTGATATATTGTAGGATTAATTATTGTTATTATATTATGAAATAAATAATATTGATATTAAATATTTTTTTATTGTTTTATTAAATTATGTGTAATTTTATCACATACAAAATCTATCCAAGGATTATATTTTTTATGATTTTTTAAAAATAAAATTAGGATTGTGATTAAATTTTATAAATGATATATTTAATTTTTTGAATAAAATTTAATTAAAAATAAAAATAAAAATTAATTTATTTTTTAACTGGATTGAACTGATCTAGTTTGGCTGAACAATGAAGTGTGACTTCATTGTTCATGTCAACAATAGAGTTAAATTCCACGTTTATGAAAACAGTTGAAAAGTTGAAAGTTATTTTTCACAAACTTGTGTTTTTTTAAAAAAAATATATATGAATTCCCCTTGCATAGCAAACTGTGTATGGAATTAATAAACAAGGAGCTATGTATGGAATTAATAAACAAGTTGTGCCTGTATTTTACTTTAAGCACAGACATAATCTCCTAAACAAACATGTTGATTTTAGTATGTTGTACATTTTCTATTCCTAAGCTGACTAAACTTGGTGCTTTCTTGATTTGTAAATTTAAGAGGTAGCTGCTAGAACTTATAAATTGATTCACTGTTTTAATAATGGACTCGGAAGTATATTCATGAGTTTCAAGTCATAAATTAAAAAGTTTGATATTTTATAATAATGTTGGATTTGGCCAAGGAGTGCCCTTATAAATATTTAATACCGTGAGTGTAATGGCAGTTTAAGAATTTTACACCATTGGGATTCCAAGCTCAATATTTACTTACTCAAAAGCCAAGTTTTTAAATTTGGCTTCAATGAATGGACATTTTTCTCTCTCTTATTTTCCAATACATATTTCGAGTTCACAAAGCATGGTTAACGGCCCAGTTGTTGTCTTGTCAAAATGTTGTTTTCATCGCAACAAGAATGTAGTTTAGGGTATGCTTTTTGCAATTTTAACTTGGCGATCAGAAAGGGTTTGGAGAGGTTCCTTGCCATGTGCAATGTTTGTGTGTGTGGTGCTTACATTTTATGGGACTATTGCTAGAGGTCGATAAATACATGATATTTGGATGGCAATCATGCATCATCATGCTGTAAGGGGTCTGAGCTCTCCTATTAATGTCTCTCTCGGCTTGCGTGGGCCAAGCAGATTTATGAAGGGTTGAAGCTCTACCTCTTGCATGATCCATGGAAGTTATGTCATTTTCTAGGAGCTCAACATGGCAAAATGGCGAATTTGAACTTCTGGTGCCAAATATTTTCAAATAGATAACATGGAACTACGTGGCTCAAGTTCATTTGCTGCCAGTCCTTTGCCTCCCCATCCCGATATTATCCAAACTAAAAACACTAGGATGGCCACAGGACACAAGCTGTAAGGCCTTGATGGATATAGTGTGATGCACAGAAAACATCAGAACAACATAGACTTGAAGGAGGGAGGCATCGTTCGGGAACTTCTCTTTTCCCTTCTATGGCTCCAGCTCTCACCTCCAACTCATTTCTCCTGAACACCACACCCCATTCAAGACTCTCCCTCAAGAACCCAGGACTCAGAGTCCTTGCCAAAAAAGCTGGACCCTTCTCCACCTTTCAGTTCGGCAAACCAAAAGATGATGGTTCATCTTCAGAAGGAAGTCAAACTGATGGTTCAGGCAATTCAAGTCCATTTAATTTCAACTTTGGCAAGGTACCTGACATGAAGTCTTTGGTGCCTGTTGTGAGCAAGCCTTCTTCCGGGTTGTCTTTTGGGAACATCAGAAGGAAGGACCCTGGCACTGTTTTTGTTGCTGGTGCTACTGGGCAGGCTGGCATTCGTATTGCACAGACGCTACTGCGTGAGGGTTTTAGTGTAAGAGCTGGGGTTCCTCAGCTTGGAGCTGCTCAGGAGCTGGCTCGTCTTGCCGCCCTGTACAAGGTTAGCTACTTCACACAACTGGAAAATCTTGGTTCAATCCGAGTATGATATTTATGGAACACTAGAGGTAATTTGTCTAATCCAATCCTAAATGGTGTGTATGTGGATCAAGCTCACAAGTATATCCAAAAAGAGCTATATTCTGCTTGATGTGGTCAAATTATCATCAAATACACTGCTGGACTCATTAACCAATGGAAGGGAAACCATTTTAATGAACAGAAAAAACTACTCATTTTGTACCCATATTTGATTTAAGGTTTCCAACTTGCGTAATTCAACTTTATGAATTGAGTGAATGCTCTCTAACGTTTGATTCTAGACTCCACGTTTTGGACTCAAATCTTCAGAAACAGATTTTAGTCGGAATTGTTCCTTGAAGAATAGAGGAGCAACGTTCTGATGAACTGATCTATATTGTTGTTGAGAAAGTTTATATATATATATATAGTTCTTCTATCCTGGAGTAACCTCTGTTATCAACTCTATAGTTAAAATGAGGATGGATAGTGTTGGATTGGAAGTCAGGTTCGCAGAGGCAACGTCTTTACTATGATACACTGAGCTGATATATATGCTTTTATGTTTATATGAATTCCTATTCCTGCAACAGATCATATCAAATGAGGAATCAAAGCGCCTCAATGCTGTTGAATCCACCTTCCAGGATACAGAATCAATTGCCAAAGCAATTGGCAATGCAAGCAAAGCAGTGGTTACAATTGGTCCTACAGAGAATGGCCCCACCTCTGAGGTCTCCACATTGGACGCCTTGCAAGTAATCGAAGCTGCTCAGCTAGCAGGAGTCGGCCATGTTGCCATAATCTATGATGGGAACCCAGCCAGCGCATCAACTTACAATGTGCTAGATGGATTCAAAACATTCTTTAACAACCTGTTCTCACAATCTCAGCTTTCTGTACCCGAGTTCTTGCAGAAAGTGATTGAAACTGATGTTAGCTATACTTTTATAAAGACAAGTTTGACAGAAGACTTTTCACCAGAGAGTTCTTATAATGTTGTTGTGTCAGCTGAAGGAAGCACTGGTACAGACGACTTCAAAGTAATGTAATGTATGCAATTAATTTTCTGTTTCATTGCAGTATTTACTTTTCGTATTGCTCTTTCCTTTATGTTACTAAGGCTTTATTTTTTGGATTTCACATTGTTAGGTAGCCAAGTCCCAGATAGCGTCCGTGGTGGCAAATGTTTTCTCAAATACATCGGTGGCAGAAAATAAGGTAAATGTCTGAGAAGATTGGAATTTGGTTATTATAGAATCATGGGTATGGTCTTTACTTCCAACGTTTTTTAAAGAAAACATCTCAATGACTCCTCTTTAATGTCCTCAGTTCCTTCACACAACACACAAATTCTTTCATGGTAAGGTGATAAATAGGCTCGAAGCAGAACTCTCCATCTCTCATTTTATGAAATGCTACTGTACCCTTACTGATTACCGAATAACTTGCAAATTGCTGTTGCTGCACGTATTCGGTATCAGGTTGTGGAAGTTTTCACTAATCCATCGGCACCATCAAAACCTGTGGATGAGCTTTTCAGGTAATTGGGGTTTGAATTTTTATTTCAACTTGGTCTTTTTTTTTGGTGAAAACAAAACTGGCTAATTTGTGCAAGTGATAATTGCATCCAGTGCCATTCCTGAAGACGGAAGAAGAAAAATCTATGCAGAAGCTCTTGCAAAGGCAAAAGCAGAGGAAGAGACAGGGGTAGCTGCTGAGAAAGCATCCGAGGCAGCCAAAAAGCTGGAAGATGAAGTGAAAAAGCTTTCAAAGCAAGGAGCTAAAGCTGCTAGTCTAGCTGAAGAAGCCCAGGGGAAGGCCGAGGCTGCAGGGGCGTCGGTGGAAAACTTCTTGAGTAAAGCAACAGAAGCTGGTTCAGGGTTCTCTTGGGAAAAACTCAGCTCCCAGATATCAACTGCGGTTCAAACGACTACTGAAAATACAAAAGTGCAGCTCGCAACCGTCAGGGGACAAGCCAAGGCTCGTTCTTTGCCGGTCCAGAAAGCTGTAGCTAAACAGCCTTCACCCAAACCTCGTGCTTTGAAACCAAAGGAGGAGCCGGAGCCGAAGGCTAAAGAGACAGAGCCAAAGGCAGAGGTGCGGAAGGTGTTTGGTGGCCTTTTCCAGCAAGAAACCATTTACATCGATGACGACTGAGGCCATTAATTTCGTTGTAACCATCTTATCTTTCAGGCTAGTTTGATGTAGATGTGGTTTTAAAGCATGTAATGCTGTTGAACGTGAGTCTAAGCCTATCATGTACACCGTTTTAAAGCTTTCAGATCATTTTCCATATGACTAAGAACATGTCTTCAATGAGGACGAAAAGATCTAAAATAAAAAATAATAATTAAAAGAATAAGAAGAAAAATTAAAATAAAAAATAAATTAAAGTGTAAGTAAATTTTTTCGATTATAGGATTTAATTGAAAACAAAAATAACTCAAGAAAAAAGAAAAATAAATAAAAGAAAGAAAGAGGAAAAAAATACATGAAAAATTGAAATTGAAATACTAAATCAAAAAGAAATAACACTTATCCAAAAGGACAATGAATAAAAAAATATAAGAAAAAAAAAATTCAATGAGAGGATTAAATTGAAGAAAAAAATAACTAATATACTAAGATGTATTATTCTAAGTTCATTTTGATTATTACTACTATTATTATCATAATTATTATTATTATTAAGATCATTATCATAATTATTATTACCATTACTATTATTATTATTATTGCTCATCTTATTACTATTATTACTGAAATAAAAATAATCATAAATTTATTTTGAAGGATAAAATTATTAATATTATTACTATTATTATCATCATCATTATTATCACCACCACCATTATTATTATTATTATTATTTTGATTATTATCACAATTATTATTATCATCAGCATTATTACAATTATAATAAACTATTATCATTGTCATTATTTATTATCACTATTAATAGCATTATTATTTTTATTATTATTATTATTATTATTACTAATAGTACTATATTATCATAATCACCATCATCATTTATTATGACTACAACTACTATCATTATCATAATCATCGCCATCACTATCATTATCATTATTATTGTTATTGATGTTGTTGTTGAAAACACAAAAATTATAATTTGATTTGAAGGATAAAATCAAAATTTATAAAGATTTTGATAAAAAAAAAAACCAAGAAAAAAAATGAAGAAAGTATAAGAAGAATGACTAAATTGAAATTTTTATTTTTATTGTAAAAAAAACATTAAATTTATTTGAAGAATAAAATTAAAAGAATAAAAAATTTGATAAAAAAAATAAACAAATTAAAAAATCAAAAGTAAAAGGAACAAACTAAAAAGTATATTTACAAATTAGAATTAAATAATTAAATTGAAAAATAATAAAATTTTAGCAAAATAAAAAATAAAAATATAAACAATTAAAATTAAAAAAACTAAATATTAAAAATCAATAAAAATAAAAATCAAAGTACATTTTTCAAAGAGAAATAATAATAAAAAAATCATCAGCCATAAATCAAATGTTTTTTTATGACTATCGTCATTCATAAAGAAAAATAACACGACGAAAAACAAAATAAGACAACAAACAAAAATTTTCAACTACCGGAACATGCGCCCAAAATGCATGGCGCCTCGCCGCCTCCTATGTGTGCAGCTTTTCTAATAAAAAATATTAATTAAATATTAAATAATATCATCACCCTTTACCAACACACAACAGTTAAACTATTAATTAAATGTTGCCCCTGGGATACTGTGAACACAATAATTTCGTCAATTAATATATATATATATATATATATATATATATAAAAAAAAAAAAAAAACTTCATACATTTTCAAAATATTTTTTATTTTAAAATATCTTAAAATAATATATATTTTATTTTTTAAATTTTATTTTTAATATCAACATATCAAAACAATAAATAAAAACTAATTTAAAACTAAAAAGATAATTATTTATTTTAAAAATATAATTAAATAACAATATCAAACACCACCCTAAATTAAAAAAGAAAAAGACAACGACAACAACTTTGTTCATAACGAAAACAACAAAGGGCTGATTATGTTAACGACAAAATGAAATTAACCAGCAAATCAAAGATCGAATTAGTCAAGAAAATTAAGTTCTACGCCAACACCCAGCTGCTTTGCTTCCTGTCTGTCACCTGCATGTCTCCATCGTCTCCGGCCGTCCCTCCTCGGCGAGCAACAACAGCTCAAAATTTCTTGCCGTTCGGCCAACCTGTCTTTCCATTAATCAACTCTCATCGGTCAGCAAGGGCATAATGGCGAGCAACAACACCATTTTGTTAGCATTTTTGCATTTTGTTCTCTTACTTTTTTCTAACATTCAAGACATTTCAGTAGATATACTAGCATAATACCGTCACCTTACCAAAGCTACCACTCGACATTCTAATTAATTTAAAAAACTTAATGAAATAAAAATAATTAATATTAATTAATTGTGGTGAATTTTTTAATTGAATGTGCAACTTCTAGTATTTAATATCATGTGATTCTATTGGCAAGTAAATATATATATCATAAATATGTTTGAAAAAAAGATAATAATCAATTACAACGAGCTCAAACAATATATTAGGGTTTGTTTGGAAATGTGGTTGCGGTTGTTTTTTAAAGTATTTTTCATTCCAAAATACATTATATTTTTTTATTTTTTAAAAATTATTTTTGAGATTAAGGCATCAAAACGATCCAAAATATAAAAAATTATTAATTTTTAACAAAAAAATTGAATGTTTTTGAAAACATCGGTTGACCCGCGTTTCCAAACGGTCTTTTAATATTTATTATTATTAATTATTTCACATCAAAGTAATTTTAAGAATTAATATTTTTTAACACGCATGATTGTTTTAATATCAGATATAATTATTTAAGATTAATATTATAAACTAAAAGATGATAAATTATTAATTATCAAATCCTTGATATTGAGATAAGCTAATCCATGGATAGTGCTTCTATTATTTTTAAAGAAACAAATTTTGTATTTTTAGTGTTACTATTATTAATTTTTTTAAGATTAATTATTAATTATCAAAGTGACCTCTATATATTATTGTCAAAACAATTGGCAAGTAATCATTAATTTTTCATAAGGTTGCATGAAGAATAATTATTGTTTACACTAATAATTATTATTTATATTAATCTTGAAAAATAATAAAAAGACTCAAAATTCATTATTATTTATATTAACATGGTGTCAAAATTGCTGCACCGTTGTTGCAGGAATTTTGACACCATTGTTTATAATTTACGGCGATCGTTCGTAATAAAAAATACAGGGGCCGTTGTTTTTGGCCCCCCACGCCCATTTTCGATATAATTTTCATCTAAAAATAATTATGTAAGAACCTATTTTAAACCTCAAGAAATTTCAGTTCCACCCTTGAAATCCAAAAAACCAAACCCCCTCTCTTTCCTACAAGCTTTTATCTCTTCTTTTATATTCAAGGACCTGGCTTGTTATAGAACAAATGGAGTTTAGGAGCTGTTTAATACAAACCTAGAGCTTCAGGGATCAAAGTAATAATTAAAAAAAAAACATGAAATTTCTAAAATAATCACTTAAGATTTTCAGGAAAACAACATTTCAAGCCAAGAAAGCCTAGAACAATGTCTTTTTTGTACAGTAAAAAATGCTTTGTAGTGAGAAAGAATTCCGAAAAGAGTAATGCAAAATATTAAGAAAAAATAATAAGAGGTTGTTTTCAAACATATACGTGAACGTCCACAAGATTAGTACTGGGATCCAATATCTTTGGATCCTACATTAAAATCACGATCAAATGATTCACGATCTGTTTGGTGCTTCTTTTCCTTGTTATTTAGCATTTTTCCTTTTGAGAATTATAGATTTTAAAGTATAGATGAACCCTTTAACTAGGGAAATGTCTGCTTATAGTGGCTGAAATATAGAAGCTCGGAGTATTTGCTCAACCAGGCATGCATATAACTATATAAGCAAACATACCAGGCAAGCATGCATGAATTCTAGAAACTTTGGAAACTGCTAGTAATGGCACCTTGCTACACCAAAATGTCTCATATTTTTCCAGCCTTTATAATATTATGCTTACGCCAATGAACTCTTTTTTGGTGAGATGGGATTGTTCTTCTTTTGGGATCAATATATAAGAGCTGCAGAAACTATAGTCTTCGCGTATTCGAAGTACTTTTTTTGGCAAGACGTAGAAAATGCATTTCTCGATCCCTTCTATAAATATTGGTGCCTTTTCTCAAAAAAAAAAAAAAAACTGTAAAAAGGGTGCATGTATATCTTGTTCGTGCACTAATTAAATGCTGATAAAAAAAAGAATAAAGAAAAGAACAGCTGACTAATTTAGGACCAAACCCGTCAAAGATTATTCTCTTTTGAGTGTTCAGAGATTCAGAACATGTTATGAACATGTATGTATATATATTTTCCTCTTGCGATCATATTGACTAGCCTCTCCTTCATGAGATGGATAGGAATATGGTTTGATAGCCTTCGACCCCATCCTCGTGTAACATGGAGCTAGCACAATATAGAAAGAGGGGATCGATCTTGTGAATTTTTGCATGTTTTAGATATAAAGAAACTACGTCTAATCGATCTAGCTAGAGAAGAAGCGCCGGCCAGGATGTCATTGCCGATGAACCTAAATCAATCAAGTTCCTCATTCTTGACGTTGTTGCTGATCATATGCATGCGCGCACTGGCCGGAGTGGAAAATTATTTTTCCACGTACTAGAAAGAAGCTTCCCGGAAATACTGGCCGCCTAACTTGATTGATTATATTGAGAAAACAATCTAGCTAGGGTTATAAAACTTACTGGGTCATTAATTCCATTTCAACCCTAATTTAAACTACATAATATAAGGCTATGTTACATTTCCTCGACTTGAAGTTTTATATGATATGGTGATCAATTAATGAACTAATCGCAAAAGGGAACTTTAATATGTTTTTTACTAAGTGCAATTCACTGAAAATTAAGAACTATATTATTTATGGATTATATAACATTCAATAATATAGAGCAGCTTCTAAATAAAACTTGAGAAATTGTCTTTCTTGTAATAAATTATATCCCACGATAAAACACAAACCGTAATCCAAAAAACCATGTTCGAACAAGAAGATACAGTGCAAAGCAAAGATACGTACCGCGTATTTTGCTCTGAGTACCACCATAAGGAACCCTAAAATTAAAAAAATTGAATAAATACAGTATAATATATATAAGATATTCATTCTCAAAAGAACTTTTTGGTACCCGGTGATGATTCCTGCGGCTCAGGCCATAGTCTAAGCTCAAGGTCTATCTCTGAGCTTGACGACAAATCACTCTTCTTGCTGATACCATGAACTTGACTGCTTGGGTTCTGATGATCTTCAGTACTGGATGAATTTTGGACAAAAAATCCTAGTTTCTGGATTTCTCCAACTCGGGTTTTGTCCCTTTTAGTGTCATCAAGATCACTTCCAGCAGCTTTATCAACAGTAAAAGGCCACTTGATCGAGCTCTCATCTCTTCCGGGTTCCATTAGGCTAGCAACAGCTGGAGAAAACGAGGGATTTATCTTTGGGATATCCAAAGATTGTTGAGTTTCACTTGAGGAGTGCTTGAGCTTGGCTTTGTCTTTTCGATGAATATTCATGTGGCCTCCTAGTGCTTGTGCATTAGAGAAACCTCTCTTGCAAAAGGTGCACTCATAGGACCTCGCTTGGCCTGTACCTTGCTCTTGTTCATGACCTAAGGTCACCTGATCTGGATTTTCCTGGCTGGGTTGATCATCAGAATCCATCATCGAGAAATAATCTTGCTAAGAGAGGGAGAGAATCGT
The DNA here is from genome assembly GCA_018804465.1 of Populus tomentosa. NCBI lineage: Eukaryota > Viridiplantae > Streptophyta > Magnoliopsida > Malpighiales > Salicaceae > Populus > Populus tomentosa. The sequence continues at coordinate 3,394,546 of CM031985.1, forward strand.
CAACTGACTGGTTTTTAGTGTATATAGTCTCTGTGTTGAGGGGGATTACAAGGACCCTTCCTTCTAGTCTTCTAGATATATAAAAAAAAAAAAAAAAATGATTTGAGAATTACTGTAAAGAACAAAGGTGATGTTACAAAAATTGATGTATTTTTCTTATTTCTAAATGAGAAGGTGTTTTTTTTTCAACCATAAAAGATTTTAAATACTATTTTGAAAAGTACCTTTTCAATTAATTAACATACGTGTATATATATATATATATATATATATATATATATATATATATAAAGCCTTTTAATGTTTACTTAATAAACATATATTTAACTTTTAATAAATATAAATTAATTTCATTTTTTTAAAAATAAGATACACATTTCATTAATATTCTTAATTTATTAAATAGAATATTCTATAATTTCTAATAAAAATATATTTTCAATCAAAATATATGTTTTTAAACAACTTTGTTAGGATTTCTTCAGCAAATAATTAATTGTTTGGTTTTTAATAAAGAAGAATTAGTTTCAGGTTTTTAATAAATAAGAATTAGTTTCAATATTAATTTGGCCTCTGTTATGATGTGTTGTTCTCCGTTATACGATTAAGCATAAAATTATATGATGTTATATATGTGAATAACAACGTTCAGCCGTTTGGTAATCTATTATTGTATTGTTTAAGCTAAAATTACTATTAAGCACATAACTTAAAGATTTTCATTAAAGAATTAAAATAAATTACTTGAAGACATACAAATTACTTTTTTAATTAAAATCAAAAGTGAGAAGTAGTATAACTAAAAAATAATATAATCAAAAAAATAATATAATTTTTTTAATCACTGTTTTTTTATTTAAATATTTTGATAGTGGAATTTCGAGATTTACCTTGAGCCGGAGTTTTTAAATCTGGTTTGATGACCGGTCCGGTTTAAAATTCAGGTTCATGGTCTTAACCGGGACACCAGGTTGCTCAAATCAATTTTATTAAATTAAAATAATATTATTTTAATAAAAACAAAAAAGTTAACAAGTTGTAATCATGTATTACTGGATCAATTAAATTACTGGATTATACTAAATTTTTTATTTTTTAATCTAATCTAATTTTAGTTTTAAATTTATTTGGATAAAATTTAAAATCATTATCTAATCATTACACGAGAAGTTTTACTTTCTCTATCAATCTTTCTTTCGGAAACGTTAAATTTTACTTTTTTATATAATTAAGGTACTATCGGAATGTCATCAAGGCGTAGATTGTGTCCTTTCCCGCATATACTTTTCTTCAAATTAATTTGAAGCAAATAGGTTAATAGTTTTATGTGGTTTCTCAATTCCATCCTAAAGTTATTGTTTTATACCAACCACTGTTCTAAAAATCTGGTGAGTTAGTCTTTGTCCAGTTAATTCGGGGTTAAAATCAATTCAAGTTTGTTTTTTAAAAAAATAAAAAATTTAAATGACCCATAAAAATTTTAAATGGATTTATAATTCAAATTAAATCAATAAAACTTGGTCAAAACTTCATGCGATTGATTTTAAAAAAATATTTACAAAACAATGTTATTTTAATTTATATATTAAAAAATAATTTGAAGGGTTAACTTTTCTCATATGGGTATTCTTTCAAGCTGACCCCAGGATAAATTGTATGATTTTGGTATCAACTAGCCTCTTTTACTTTATTGTTCAATTTCCCCTCCACATTCTAGTCCATAAGGCAACAAGAAATATGTGAAAACTTTAATTCCTTCTCTAAAGTTTATTATAAAAATATATCAAAATTAATATCATTCATAAATATATTTATTAAAAACATAGTAAAAATTAATGAAACTTTAGGAAGATTAATTGACACAAACCAAGTTTTGAGATGAAATCCAGACACTCCATAAACCTGGAGAATGGATAATAAATTAAGATTTTACCCTACACACACACACACACAAATCCATCGTTCCTCATGGATGAATTGGCCTTATCCAAGAAAAAAAGTCGTCATTCTCTTGATTAGATAATTAAGTTTGGTGCACTAATATATTCATCAATCAAATGATCTGGCCGTGGGAGTGCCCTTTACTTGGTTTAGCCGTCGTCAGTCAATCAAAGCCGGAACCAATGTACAGAGGGAAGACAACTAATGGAGGTTTTCTCCGAGGCAAGCTTTTGTTGTCTGCCATTTTTGGGCCCGATTATCTGCCAAGTGGAAGGAGCTCAAGAGGGGCCTGGAGAGGATTCCATTCTATGATAACAATAAACTACCAAAAAAGAAATCGTAAAAAGCAATATAATATTATTTATTCTTAGAGGTGACTTACTGGCAAAATGAAATGTTACCTAGCTATCTCCTTCAGTGCTTAATTATAAACTATATAATATTGATAGACATTGCAGGGGCTCACCATTTTCTACTCTGTATATGCCCTGTCAATTAATATTGAATTGGAACATGATTAAAGAGGAGATTTGGGATGCATAATAGTCGTTATTTTTTAAAATAATTTTTATTTTAAAATATATTAAAATAATATTTTTTTTATTTTTTAAAATTTATTTTTAACTTTAATATGTCAAAACAATATGAAAACATTAAAAAATAATTTAAAATAAAAAATATTTAAATGTTTTTTAAAAAATAGGTTGAAACTCATTATACACGTAATTAGTTATCAGAAATTACTTAGTCAAGGCTTCATCAAAACTGATACATAAGAATTAGGGATGAGAAAATCCGCACAATGAGCCCAAAAATACACATTAAAAATACTTAATGGGTATTGAGACGGGTGAGAGTAAAAGAAATACATGTCCGCTAATATAATTTTCGGGCATGGATACCCACTTTAATTATGCCCTACTAATTAATTAATACCTGTTAAAATAAACATGCAGGAACTTGTAATTTTAGGACTGAAATTACATTTTTAAATTGCAGGGATTAAAATAATTTTTTTTGACAACTCATATTTTAGCGGGTATTAAACATGTGGGTAAACCTGCTTTGGGTTGGGTATGAGTTTAGAGGGTAATTTCTTAGTAGATTTTAACTGTATCATACCCTGCAGCCCAGATTAATTTTTTTTAATATAAAAAAACATTTCAACACTAATATTTTTTAAAAAAAAAATAAAAGAAATCTAAGATTTAGATGTTGGAAGAGACTATATGCACTATCAGAGCAGTAACTAGAAAAGCAAACAACACTGTAAAGTACTCATCCCATATTTATATATAATCAATTAATTAAATTAAATTTAAAAATAAAATTCCTTTTAAAAAAAAATCTAAATTCAACATTGGCAAAAAAAAAAAATCGTGGATATTAGAAGGTTGTGAATTTTTGTGTTCTTTTACTTGCTTGCATATATATATAAAAAAATTATATGTTTAAGGATCTTGAGAATGAATTATTTTCATATATATATATATATATATATAGAGAGAGAGAGAGAGAGAGAGAGAGATCATTGCCTTACATGCTTTAGCTCGATCGGTAAGGATGGGAGTTTTCTGCGATTAGGTTCGATTGCCGTTCTTGTATTATGGGATTCATCAGATTCATTGGTTCGGAGCTGCTCATAACCTCGGAGGCTTATAGACTGGGATGGGCCCGAAGAACTCGACCCGAGTGGTTTTCCTCATAAACGGGAAATGTGGGGTCTCGACTCTTAAAAAAACAAACTCTGCTATGGATTTTATTTTCTTACTGCTATATTTTAATGTTCGCTAGCATGACAATGTTTAGAAGTTACATAGCCAGCTTCCCATGCGCTGCTGTCAGTCTTTCAAAAATAAATTAATTAAATTCTATAATAATTAAAATAAATATTGGCAAGAAATTCAACCATTTAAATTCCAGAGAAACAGTGTGTTTCTTCCATCAAAACTCCCCATTTTTATTTATGCATTTCTTCTTCTTTTATATAAAAATATCCTTTTTAATCGACAGTATAATTTCTTGAATAAAAACAAAAAATTAATATGATTAAAATAAATATTCCTAAGAATTTCAATGGTTTTAAGATTTTTTGTTATTATAATGAAAGCATGCCTTTTTTTGTTAGAGGCATAGTTTTTTCTTATAAAAACATTGTCATGATCTAAAAGTAAATTTCAATAATAAAAAAATACCCTTATAAAATTAGCATGATTGTATGAAAAAAAATAAAAGAATAACTAATTTAAAAAAATATATATATATATATAATCATAATAAAAATATATAAATTATTCTCATTAAATAATTATTGATCAGTAGCCTCACACGTGTATTTCATAAATAATTATTCATAAATAAATTATTAATATAACTATAACAATTGTTTATAATTATTCATATTAGGTTGATATTAATTTTATTCTCTTATAAAACAAATCCCAGGAAAATGTCCACTACATTAAAAAGAAGAAGAAAAGAGAACATGCAGGACAAAGGCTATTTAACAGCTTTGTATAACAATAAAACCAAGAACTCCATCATGTCAAGAAAACTGTTTTATAATTAAGATCTTAATATATAATTTATATAACTTTATAATATATCTTTTTAAAGTTTATATAGATTTATATTTAATTTTTATCAAATAAAATAAAAAAGATAAACTTTAAACCTGTGATTATTTAATTATAAAATTTTAATATTTTATTAAAAAACTATTTCACATAAAAATTTAAATTATTATATGAGATTTTAAAATATAATTTATATAATTTTATAATAAATCGGTTTAGTGGGTTCCATCAGCTAGGTAATTCTTAAATCTTAACTATGTCTATGATCAGGTCACGCCATATCAGTATCTTGAGTGACCTCCACCTTTATTGATGGGTTGATATATTTTGCCTTCCCTTTGCCAAGTCTTCCTCAACATAAACAGAAATTTTCAACTTTTTTATATAAGAAAAAAAAAAATTGCTGTCCAAGTCAAAACAAATAAAAAATTCAAGGAACCAAGAAATTTTCAAGCGATTAATAGTAAAATATATGAATAGTGGTAGCACAGTATTTTACCATCCTTTCGTTTTGTTGTTATAATTTTGTGACTACAATCACTAAAATATATTGCACAATTATTTAATTTTAGAATGGTCTCTTGATAAGTAAAAAATATACATATAATTTTATTCTTTCTACATTATATTTTTTAATGTGTTTTGAGTGTATTAGAAGTTATACTATGAGTTTGGTATAACTAAATGACTTTGTGAATTAATTGCTAAAAAATAAAAAATTATACATTTTATGTTCTGGATCTTATTTTATGTGACAGGTTTTTCATCAATTTAAAGTTCTTTAATATGAACATGGACTGAATGTAAGTTGAAGTGTGCATATCAATTTTTCCAGTAAGGTATTATGGGGAAAAAAATCTGAGTATGTATGGATCTCTAAATAGACAGAATTTTAATTACATTAGAATTCTCTATTTTCACATTTAACAATTAAATATGCATATCTTGAGGTTTAAATTTTAAAATCAAGTGAATTAAAAGTCAAAATTTATTTACATATCAGGGCTATAATTTTTATGAGAATTGTAAGTAAGATAAAATCATTTTCAAGATAGAAAATCCTAATGCAACCTAGATGACGGGGTTTGTCTCTTCATTTGATGGGAAATTAACAATCATGGGATTGGATAGATTTTCTCTACAACATGTAACCTTCTAATCGTTAGCCTTGATATCTTATCATGAGGACTGCCTGTTAGGATACAGAAATAAAAATAGAGGAGATCAACATTACATGGGATTTTTAAAACTTCTTGGCAGTTGGAATTTTCCTAGAAGACTTCGCTGCTTAATTTTTAGGTTTGGTTTAAGGAGAATAGATTCCATCTCCATTAGCAATTTTAAGAAGTAACGTTGTTATTATAATTATTTTATATTTAAATATTTATTTATTTTTATTTTAAAATTATACTATTGATTTATGTTCACGCTTATTGAATTATTTTGAGATGATTAATATGCTTTTTATTTTTTTTATTGTAATTGTTATTAAATAATAGAATAAGTAAAGGAATTAACTTGATTGCTGAAACTATCACTTTAATTTATTAGGGAATAATAAGTTAAGTTAAATTGCTCTAGTATTTGAACGGTTATATAGAATAAATTTTACAAACTTTATTCTTCAAGTTATTCCAAGTGAATAAAAATTATTTTTTAATATTAAATTTGCAATAGAAAATTGATTAGAAAACTTTCTCTAATTAATCTATTCGTAATCTTCTCGATTTCATTTAGCTTTAAGGGATATTGAATTTATTTGTTTAACTTATAAGGATATTTATTTTACTCGGATGATCAATAGGTTTTTAAGAATGAATGTCTAGATCTATGAACTGAATTATAAATATATTGATTTATTATTTTTATTTTCAAAATTGTTTTTCCTTTATTTTGTATTCAAATCACCCTCATCGTTTTAAAAGGTTATGAAGATTAATCATTTATGATGCCATAATAATATACAATTGAAAGAGAACACAGAATCTAAGAACAACACAAAACAAAATTTACGAGGACAAAATTAAAATAAAATAGAGTTTGTTGACCAAGTCCAAACATAACAAATATTTAAGAGACCAAGTAAAGGAAATTTGCCAAGTAAACAGAACTTGTAAAAACAAAATTGAAAGAAAATAAAGTTTGTCGACCAAGTCAAAACAAATAAAAAAATTTGAGGAACTAAGTAAAGGAAATTTGCCTGGTGTTTCACCGTACCGCCTTTTAGCATCATTGTTATTGTTAATTTAATATATTATAAAGATTTTTATTATTATTATCAACATATATCAAAGATCCTTGGAAGGTAGGAGGCCTACTCAAGATTATTTTGCAGATGAATTGATGGTGACTTGTTGCCCGGGAAGCATTATTGCCTAATCTTCGAGAACATGAATATCTATGCAAATCAAATTAAAGTAGTGTTTGTTTTTATGATTTAATTTGTTTTTCAAAATCTTTTTATTAATTAATATTTTTATATATTTTTTACTGGTTATGATATGATAATATCATAAATTAAAAAATATTTTTTAAAAAATATAATACAGAGTTATCAAGTAAACACCAAGAACATGAAGCCGGAGACGGGATTTGTAGTGTAAAGTCGTTAACAAGTCATGGATAAACGGACTCCTTGATAATGACCTTTGTAGGTTATATCTGATTTAGACTATGACGGGAAAGAAAGCTAGCTGGTAGCATGCCAGCACTGACCCTCGCCCACATAAGAACACACACTTTCATGAACGCTTCCATGCTACGGCAGATACAACCTTTTAACCGGTTGATGTGAGAACCTGCCGGAATGCTCCGCCCTGCCACGCCGAAAACCGGCCAGAAACCTGCCGGAACCCAACCCTTTATCAAACCCAAGAGTTAGCCGCCACGTAACCAGCTTCCCGTATTTTCAAACGTCATACTGTTTCACCAAACCATCCACGACTCCCTGCTCCTCTCGAAACGTGTCCATCTCCTTTACTCTCGCTTCCTATTTCATCTCGCTGCCAACGAACCCCCCCTTTTTACACCGTCCATAGTTTCACCCCACGTGTCCTGCTTTGACGTATTCTGATTTTGGAACTCCGTATACGTTTTTTGGAAAAAGAGTAGTGCAGTACAGTGATAGGTTTGGTGGTGTTTCAATTCCGAGGCGAGGAAGACGACTCCCTAAAGACTAACCTAACCAAGCGTTATTCCCCGTAGGTGAGAATTTTTCTAAAAGGTAACCATGGTTCGGTCAGTGCCTTTGTTTTGCATTATTTTATGATAACACGTGTCACGTGGACCTGTAACTTTGCCCTCCTGTCATTTTCATGCACCGGAAATCTGTGTATAGTACACGTATAAGTTATGATAGTTTTTTTTTTTTTAATGGTTACAGTGGATTTTTTTATTGGAAATATTTATTTTTAATAGTAAATACATCAAAATAAAAATAAAATTAATAAAAAAACAAAAAGGTTCTCAAAAGCATTTATTAAATACAAAAGCAAACACCCTCTGCAACTGTTTGCAGCCAGATTTCACACGTGGAATCATCACTATGGCTTCAGTTTTATTCACTTGTGGCCCCCACTCACCGTGCTGTCTTCTCTGACAGCTCACACGTTGTCCACCTCACTTCACTCCACGTATAAAGAAAAATCTACTTTGGGTGATTTGCTGCAACCTACCCAAAATCATGGGACCAAACTCTAATAAATGTTAATTTTGTGGGGACGAATTGATATCATATGGATTTTCGGGTAACAGGTTACGTTTCATTAGAGTGTTAAAATAAAAATGACTAATAAAAAGAACGTGATTATTGAGAAATAAAGATAAAAATATAAATAAACTTTATTTTAATATAATTTTAAAAAATATTTTTAAAATAAAAACTGTAAAAATCATGTTTTTTTTTTATTCTGGTAAAGTAATCAAGCGTTATTTTATAAAAATAGCTGATAATTCTTTGCTTAGATAAAATAACAAAAATAAAAATGCTTTAATAATTTTGGGTGCTAGATGGCTATCTTAAAAGGAGGGAGTTTGGTTTAAATTTTTAAAATTATAATTTATTTAATTATTATATAATAAAAAAATTTATTTATATTGTATAATTATATATTCACATTTAAAATTAATTGTTAAATATTAAAAAAGGAATGAAAACGCATTATTTAAAAAAACAACATAAATTTCCATCAAAAAAATCTTTAAGGATAGCATCTTGTTGTGTTTTAAATATTGTTTTTAAGGTTGTTTAATTTTTTTAAAAAAATATTTTTGGATTGTTTTAATAAGTTTATATAAAAAATAATTCTAAGAAAATAATAAAAAAATATTTTAATATATATATATATAAAAAAACAATGTAATTTTGTGCCGTACAGAGGTTACACAATAACACGTGGCAGGAGTGAGAGACTTTAATGTTCAGATGTTCTAGAAAAGCGTCATCGACTGGGACATAAGGGTCCCAAAATGTCAACGTCAAACAACTGATACGTAATGCAATTTGATTGGTCCAGAAGAGCAGGAAGGAATAGATTTGGAATTTTAAAACTCATTTTCTTCAAACTAGTACTCTACGATATAGACACGTGTTACCAAAACCCAAGAGATCTAAAAATCAAAACTTGAGAATTTAAAGTTAGAAAAAACCTAAAAGGAGGCGAACAAGGACCACATGCGTGTCAAGAAAGCAAGTACCAATTACGGTCGTGTTTAGGCATTACTGGGCCACGTAACTTGACACTTTGTACACGTTTTTGATTTTGACGTTCGAGAGGTCAGGATCCAACGGTCGATATGTGTTTGATTTAGGCAAAATAGAACTACGTCACGCCACGCCTCGCCCCAAATACTAGGGTCCGTCCGTACGGTGACGGGCAGGCTACCCGGGCTACCATGCTAAAGCAAAAAGGAAAGAGAGAGAGAGAGCTGGCAGGCCTGTGATTTTGAAGCTCTCGCTTAAGCGCTCTAGCGCTCTCTTTTCATCATTTCTCTCCATTCTCAATTCTCTAACCCCACATAAGCTACTTAACTAAGAGTAGGGTTGACGATTTTGTGGGAGAAGGGGTGATAATTTAGTGTTTAAATGGCTGATATTTGCTGTGGAGTAGCGAGGGAGAACGAGGCATCGTCGACGCCATGTGAGCCAACTTCAAGAGCAGCTAGGCGTAGAAGAATGGAGATCAGACGGTTCAAATTTGTTCCAGGAATGGCCTCAACAGAAACTGAAGCTGATGACATAGGCGCTCATAAAAAGCAGAAACTACAACTTAGCAAGAGTGGTAGTAGTCAATTTTCTCGTGACTGCCAAAACGCAGTAGAGAATTGTTTTTCTGATCATCGCAGTACAGATGAGAAAAAACTGTTGGAGAATGGAAAATCATCAGAACTTAAAATTTCAAGGCAGCGCTCTTTGAATCTAACTTTAAGTCCCTCCATTTTATCAACACCTTCAATTGATCCTCCGGAGCTGTTTCCAAAATTTGGGGTGGCTTCAATTTGTGGAAGGAGAAGAGACATGGAAGATGCAGTAGCAATTCATCCCTCTTTCTGTCGCAAAGACCATGAAACCACGACCGAGTTACACTATTTCGGTGTCTATGATGGACACGGTTGTTCTCATGTACGGTTTCCACAATGAAAGAGCAACAAGTATTTTTTAAAAAGAAAAATATTTTTTGACACGGAAATGAAATGTGAAACTCATTTGAATTTCGTCTTTGTATAGGTGGCAGTAAAGTGTAAGGAGAGAATGCATGAGCTGGTGAAAGAGGAGGTGGAGAGCAAGGAGGAGTGGAAAAGCGCAATGGAAAGAAGCTTTCGGCGGATGGACGAGGAAGTGATAGCGTGGAATCAAGGGATGGAGATTAGGGCGAATTGCAGGTGTGAAATGCAAACTCCAGAATGCGATGCTGTTGGATCTACTGCTGTTGTCGCCGTTGTAACTCCTGATAAAATCATTGTCGCTAACTGTGGCGATTCACGAGCTGTCTTGTGTCGTAATGGCAAACCTCTCCCTCTTTCTTCTGATCACAAGGTCTGTCCATCAATATCCACTTTCCTTTATTATTATTATTATTATTCTATGCCACTTTCTTTACTTTTTTGGCAACTTTTGCTGCTTAAAAACTCCCTGGTCTCCACGTTGCTCGTGCCCACAGCCTGACCGTCCAGATGAGCTTAACCGGATCCAAAACGCGGGTGGGCGGGTCATCTACTGGGACGGGCCAAGGATTCTTGGAGTTCTAGCCATGTCAAGAGCCATAGGTAACATATATTACAAACACCCAATTACCCAGTTAAAATCCTAAACCATGTACTGGATCTGACATTACCATAATGAACCGATTCGCAGGTGATAACTATCTAAAACCATACGTCAGCTGCGAGCCAGAGGTAACAATAATGGATCGAACGGCAGAGGATGATTGTTTAATACTGGCAAGCGATGGTCTTTGGGACGTGGTGTCTAACGAGACAGCATGTGGGGTGGCTCGTATGTGTTTGAGGGCGAAAGAACACGCGCCGCCTCCATGTCCACCTAGGTTGGTGGAGAATAATGAGGTTTTGGGGATAACCAGCAGCAGCGGGAGTGGTGAAATGTCGGACAAGGCGTGCTCTGATGCCTCTATGTTGCTGACGAAGCTGGCGCTGGCCAGGCACAGTACTGACAATGTGAGCGTGGTCGTGGTGGGTTTAAGGAAAGACACGTAGCAAAGCAACCCGATATATGTTCTTATCCTCTCTCTTTCTATTATTCATTTTTCTAAATGTTTTCCGATGGTTGAGTGATAAGGATAAGGGGGAAAAATGATGGGTGGGTTTGTATTTCCTCTGTAAGGAGGAAAATGGGAATAGAAAAATAGCAACTGATCAAAGAAAATCAGGAGACCAGCTGTATTTGTTGGTTTTTTTTTTTCATTTATTTATTTTAAATGAAATCATCTTTTTTGCCAAAATTGGGATGCTAGCCTGCATCCCCTATAATTAATGTCTAGTCCTACGTATTTTATATGTTTGTCCGAATATTTCCTCTTGTCCGGAGCATTGTGAGAGTGTGATTGCAACATGATCGAAAACTTGCTCAAATTGAACACTTAAATGTGAAGTTAAGAGATTCTTGGTTAAGTTATCAAGGGGTACAGCACTTCATAAATCTCCTACCATTATCAGATTATACTTTCTTCTTGTCGCCTGAGCACCTGTCCATGGAGGCAGCCCTGCCTTGAATTGCCCAACATAGACGTTTAAGTTGGGGGGAAGAGCGGTGTCGCTCTTTGTTCTCTGGTTGCCTCCGATGGGTTTGGCTAAAGAGAGATTTGTTCAATTTGAAGTTTTGCTACTGAAATTCGACGTCTTGTTATTGTTCCCCATAGTGAGTGAGTATAGCAAGAGACTAGATGGATGGCCACGCTACCCGACGGATTTATTTTTTAATTTTATATTTTTATGGATTTACTTTTTATTTTTATATTTTTTTCAAAACTACTATAAAAATTTATGATAAAAAATAATTTTTTAATATTAATAATAATAATTTTTTCTAATTTAGTAATAATATAACACAAATAATATTTTTTATATGAATATTTAGAATTATAATAAAAATAATAATATTTATAACATAAATAATTATATTAAGAATTTCAAGGATGATTATAACATAAATAATAATATTTTTAATATGAATATTTTAAATTATAAAAAAAAATAATATTTATAACATATTATTATATTAAAAACATCAGAAGAATACTTATAACAACAATTATTTGGATCTTGGTGAGGACTTAAGCGAATTGGATTCTAAGGCAGAACCCATTAGACTTGGGACCTGCAGAGAACCCAAGGGGTTTTGACAACGACTTATTATCGTTGGGTCTTGCTGCAAGTGCACAAGTAGGGTAGCCCAAACGCCAGGTCTTGCCAAGGGGCGCACGGGTCTAGCTGTGCACCATTGGCAAGCCAGAGCCACGTGGAGCTCGAGTCTAACCTAGTGCAAGGATAGGCAATCCAAGCGCCAGGTATCCCCACATGGGGACGAGGGCCTAACTCACGCCCAGAGCAGGGCAATCCAGCCCTAGTTCCACGTGGCAAAGCCATGCAAGGGCAAAGCAGTTCATAAATATTATTATTTTTATTATAATTAAAGGTATTGATATTGAAAAAAATATTATTATGTGTTATAATATTAATATTTCTACTATAGTTCAAAGCATGAATATCAAAAATAATATTATTTGTGGCATAAATATTATTATATGTGATACAAATATTTTTATTTTTATTATAATTGAAAGTATTAATATTTATTTTTATTGCAGTCAAAGTATTAATATCAAAAATATTATTATTTATGATACCAAAATTATTATTTTTGTTATCATTGAAATTAATACTACTAAAAATAGTATTATTTGTGGTATAAAATTATTATTTACAGTATAAATATTTTTTTATTACTATAATTGAAAGTATTAATATTAACAATATTATTATTTGTGTTCTGAATATTATAATTTTTATTATAATTCAAAGTATTAATATCAACAATACTATTATTTGGGGTATAAATATTATCATTTTTATTACAAATGAACATATAATATTTAGAACATAAATTATAATATGTTGATATTAATATTTTCAACTATAATAAAAATAATTATATTTAGAAACTTAAGATCTAATAGCCCTAAGTCCAAACAAAAGACCTTAGAAAATTAGATCCTGATACAAGATCCATTAGCACTAGGTAAATGGCAAGCCAACCCCCCAGTGCCACGTGGCGCACATATCTACCCAACACAAGGACAGACAACACAAGAGTCAGGTGTCCCTACGTGGAGGCGCTGGCTTGGCTCCCGCTCAAGGCAAGGGCAAGATAGCCCCAGCACTACATGGCGCTCGGGTCTAACCAGTGCACGGGCCGGCAGTCTCAGCACCATAAATATTATTATTTTTATTAAAATTAAAGGCATTAATATTAAAAATACTATTATTTGTGTTATAAATATTAATATTTATACTATAGTTCAAAGCATGATTATAAAAAATATTATTATTTCTGGCATAAATATTATTATGTACAGTAAAAATATTTTTATTTTTATTATAATTGAAAGTATTAATATTTATTTTTATTGTAGTACAAAGTATTAATATAAAAAATAATATTATTTTTGGTATACATATTATGACTTTTATATCATTCTAAGAAATTTCGGCTAACTCAACAAAGAAAAAAAAATTATACTCCATTTACCTTTTATGTGAAAGTTTAATGGAAAAACTATGTTAATAATTGGGGTTACATCTAATGTTTATCAAAAAAAAATTGGAGTGGATAACATTATGTAATGAGAACAACAATAAGGGGCCATTTAGGTGGGCTTTTTAGGATACGCCTACACGTGAGCCTTAATAACATGGCCAAGCAAGCTTACATAGCTTTTTATGCTTTTTTTTAATTACATGCATGTATCAATTTTTTAAATTTTTACTTAGAATTTTTAAATTAAATTTTTTTAAAAAAAATCATATAAAAATTATTTTATTGAGAAAAAAAAAATATAACATGCAATGAAGTATGGGTCAAATATCGGGTAAAAGCCTTACAATGATTGGGGTGACACTGTTTCTATGAAGAAAGGGGAGCATAATTGTTCTTAAAAACAAATCTTGAAATGGGACCAAAATGGATGTATGAAAGTTAAATAAAAACAGAGACTTAAACAATACATACGTTCCCGAGCACGACACTTTATAATTACTTGCCGGTATTTCATTAAAAAAAAAAAAGCAGTTAAAATAATGTTTTTAATTTTTAATTATAATTTAAACATTAAATTCAAAGTTTAAAATATTTTTTATTTGATAATATATTAAAATAATATTTTTTTATTTTTTAAAAATTAATTTTAATATTAATACATAAAATGATCTTAAAATATCAAAAATATATTAAATTAAAATAAAAAATAAAAAAAATAATTTTTTTAAATATTTTTAAAATACAAAAATAAACAAAACTTGTAAGATATGTGTAAGAGAAAATTAAAAAGAGAAACAAACTCTCCCATTCTCTTTTAGAAAAAATAGCATTGCAATGAACAATCGAAGTATAAAAAAAAAAAAAAAATTTAAAAAAATCAATTTAAAAATTTTTATAAATACTTTTTAATTGCGAAAACAAATCCAAAAATGAAAAACAAGAAAACAACTATTTTGGAAAATGACACTTCCTTGCCCTGCGATACGTCTCGATCTCCGAATTTCACATCTGGGGGTACAATCTCAAAAAGGCAATAAATTTTGGTGCGACATTTTCTTGGCAGATGAGAGTATTTTCCTGGAATCTGAGTGCTTGTTTATTCATGCAAACATCACTTCCTACAAAAGGTGCAGCCGAAAGTCAACCACAAGAGTAACAGTTCAAGGTGAGAAAAGAGCATTTAGAAAATAGCCAGTAAGGAATTGGGATCCAGCACAGTTAGAGGAAAGGATGCTTCTGAATAATTTGAAACAAAAAGTTCTAAATTAGACAGCAACTCCATTCATGCAGGGAACATATGAACACAAAATGTCTGGAAAAAGCTTTCCACTGATTCACAGTATATTGACATGCTGTAACATGAGCATCGACTAAACACAGGTGGTGGTTGCACAAAGAGAAAAGGCCGGGACACAGGACTTCTCAAAGATTCCCTCATATCAGGAACAAATTATCTGATGTCAAGCTAATATAAAAGAATCTTCTCTACATTACATTTGCTTGCCGCCATTTTCCACTCCAGCATTCTTCAATTCTTGCAACTTTCTGTAACCTTTATCGGTACCGAATACCCTGACAGTATGAAAGAGCGAAAAAAACCCATCATCACATCATGGTCAGTAGAAACTATGCCACTATTTCCCACACAATAGAGAGTATGGAATTGGATGTTTGGCAATTATGAATGAGCAAATGAACCCTGGAAGCAAAAGAGCATACCAGTTATGCTTCTCACTTGCATCACAAACAATCATATAACAAATGATCGTCCTCAGAAAGCAAGTCACTGTTGCACAGCTAATACGTAGTTCATGCATATCATGTTCTGCAAATTCTCTTTTCATTGTAACTGGTGGTAAAAACTATTGATGCACGTGCAACAAGCATTACCAAGAGCAATAAAGGACATAATTTCCATCGAAATAACACAGCAAATGAAAGTGGCGAATTTTATGCAGAACATTCTCTACTAAAAAGGGTCTACAGGGTCATTAAAACATTGGGTTATAAGAATATTATCCGATACCTTATTGTCCACACTAGCAAATGGACTGGAGTCAAACATCGGTACAACTGACAACAGAAAATCATTAAACATCGGGTGATAGGAATAATATTGGATACCTTATCATATTATAGTCCACACTTGCAATTGATAATGGACTGGAGTCGAGCACTGGTGAACCCGCGGACCCCCCCCCCCCACAATTTTTAAAGCACAAAAGTCATCCAAAGTAAATGAGTCAATGTCAATATGGTCAAAAACCATATAAACTGGGACTTCTTTTGACACATGACCTGCAAGGAGGAGTCCCCGCTGCTGCAAGTCTTATAGCATTATACTACACTAACATACATCAAGACAAAGGACAAGAGTCTGGCCATAATTGCTAAAAGTACTCAGAATGCCGCACTTGGTGATGCAAAAGCTGAGGAAAAACCTTATGAATCAAAGAAGAGGTTTTGAAGGACGCATGGATGACTGATTTGCTGATATCTTAGCAAAGACAACCTCAATGGATTTCAAATGAATTTTGTGAGTTTACAATGGAAAGGACTGAGATAATTTCAATTAACAAGGATCCATGTGAATTAAGGCAAGTCTGTCATGGAGAAGACCTTTTAGTAGGGTAACTCTCTGTAATGGTTAGTATAACCTGGGATAGCTGGGACGGGTATAATGACCTAAAAACCAAGCGAAAAACCCACCTATGCAGAGTCAGAGTGCAAATCAAAATCCAACCCAGGTGATTGTTTGCAGAGTTAATACCCAGACAAGGAGCAGAGCAGGCCTTCTAGCCTTGTACACAAAGTTTAATGAGTCAGCCGCATACAACTCAAATAAATGTAATCATAGATTACAGTTGAAGCGCATAACAGAAATAATGATAATGCTCTGAGGGGGCTAAAACTCACCAGTCCATGTAGGTGAAAGTAGATGAGTAGTTTCCAGATTTAGTATACAGCAACCGGTGATGGTAGTCATGAAAATCAGCACTGGAAATTTTTTGAAACAAATGTCAGAAACTACAGTATAAATGAACATAAAACATAGAGGTTAACAAACACTCACCCTCCATACAAAGGTAAGAAGTTGGAGAGGCTCCATGGGAAATGATAACCACAATGTGCTTCAACCGTCTCCAGGACCCTTAGTGCCATCCATAACCACAAAGTAAGCAGATGGGGCCCAGTGATGGCAGGACCAATAATGGTAGCAAAGCCAAGGAACAGTATTTCAGCAGGGTGAGCATATTCAGAAGTTAATCCAAATGGTGTAGCATATCTGCACATTTAACAAGCACATTAAAAACTATTAAGTACAACATAAAAGCACCTAGTCGATATCGATGGTCAAAAAAATTATGCTAGAGAGAGACACTTAGGGCTCTCTACATACTCATGATGAACACTGTGTACATGCTTGTACAGCCATTTTGTGTGTAAAACCCGATGTCCCCAGTAGAATATAAAATCTTCCAGGATGAAGTAGAATGTTATCTGCGTTAGAATTACATTCCTGAAGGAAAAAATACATAATCTTTTAACCATGCTCCAGAAATGATGAAAATAGCATGAGAAGGAATTGATAACATATATTTTATCCAAAAAATAAATAAAAGGATAGCTATAAATATCGCTTCACAACTATAGAATCAGACACAATAGTGTCTGGCTAGGGAAAGCTTTAGGATATAAAGAACCTGAAAATACCAGGACGGGAATGGAAGACTACTTTGCATGCCCATGTGTCTGAAGACAGGATAGGAGGCCAGCATAACTGGTAGGTTAACACCAAAATGATATAAAAGTAGGCGAATAATACATTTCTCTTGAGATGCAGGAGTGTTGTTTTTCACCTGCATGCAACCACCAATTAATAACAAGACTTAAAGGACACCACACTTTTGGGGATGCAAATGTTCCGAAAAAAGTTTCACAGCATCATTAATTCACCTCAACAAAAAGAGAAACTAAAGGCATTACAATAGCAATGCAGATTAAGATCAACCATGCAGACCCTTTTCATCAAATTCAAGTCAACAATTGCAATGAGAGCAAAGCAGAAAAGGAGCAACCTGGATTTTGTACTTTTTCAGCCATCCAGCCCTTTCAAGATATATGAAAGGAATACCAGACAAGAAGAAGATGCTTTCATGAAGAAAGAAACTTCCAAGACATGCCAACTGAAAATCACTGAAATGCGTGATCAAATACTGCATCGAAAAGAAAACCATTAGTCCTATAAGCTTAGCGGAACCCCCCAAAAAAATAAAAAACACTTCCATTATCTCATTTTCAAGCTAAATTCCAATACTCCCATTAAACAAAACTTGCAGTTACATGCTTATATATAAATAACAAAATCATCCAAATGTTTCTTCCATCACCAAAAAAAAAGAAACAAAAACCCCACATGGAATTTAAAAACTAAACCTAGATAACATTTACCAAGCAAAACATTAAAGTGATAAGAAAAAAATGAATTACAGAGATCTCAATCTCAAAATGGACAACAAGCAATGTGAAATCAAATATTATCCAATCACAAATGTTAGTTTATTCTATTTTCCAAAAACCCATGTTTCCTCCACTCAGGCCAGGCCCCAAACGATCTGAAAAAAACGCAGCTACCCCCTCATTCACTTAGCTCATGTGGTGAAGCCTAAAAAATGACCACAGTGTTTACATTACAAGTAAGCAAAACACATACAGATCCATAGAAATCAAATCTACCAGTAAGAAGAACAAAATGAAGAGGAAAAATGGCGTTAACGTGCGAAAATTTAAGAAAGAGGGAGGAAAGAAAGGAAATACCAGCCAGCAAGATTGGATGAGGGAGGCCATGGGAGAAGAGAGTGAAGAAGTTGGTTTACTCCTTCCTTGATTTTAACAACAAAACTGAAAAACAAAGAAAAAAGATTTTACAAAGTGATAGTGAGGTTTATGAAGCAACAGAGGCCACGAGGTGAATGAGACAGTAGAGCCTGTCACTAGTGAAGGAGAATATCAGAGAATCTGGGCCTTTTCTTTTCTTTGCGCCTTTTTTTTTTCACCTCTGATTTTTGCTGTCTATCTTATAAGTTGGTTTTGAAAATAAAATTAATCTATCAAATCTCAAACATGTCGGCTTCATGAATTCAAGTTCACAAGTGTATTTATGTATAAAAAAACCTCATTATTATTTTTTTATTATTAATATAAATATCAGCTCGGTGTATTTCTTAACTAATTTTATAAATTTTAAAATTAATAATTATATAAATTTTTAATAACTCTGAAATTTATAAAATTTAAATTAATAATTTATAAAAAATAAATTTAAAAACTAATTAATTAAACTATTCTTTTCAAAATTCACGTCATTATATTATTGCATGGACAGCAGGAGATGATGTATATTTCTATCCATGTAACTCTCCAGCCAATCAATCATGCACTTTGACCCTTTTTTCTTATTATTCTCCATAGGTATAATTGATATTGCTCAGCATGTTGATGGTCGAATAAAGATTGATTTGCTGCTTTCCTATTCTTTCAGGTTTGAGAACGGTAATTATTAATATAATACTAAAAATTTATATAATTATTAATTTTAAAATTTATAAAATTAATATAAGCTAGCCACATATATATATATCTAAAATGTTTGGTTTTGGTTTGGCTCGGTTATTAATTCGGTTCGATTTTTCAATTTCAAGTTTATAAAATTGAAACTTAACTAGTCAATTTTTTAACTATTTTAATTAATTTAATTAGATTTTTTTATGGTTTAATTTTTTCAGTTATTATTATTATTATTATTTTTAGTTTTTTTTTTCCACCCCTGCATAGCAAACTAAGCGAGAGACAATGAGGAGAAGTTTGTTTGCTTTTCGGCTTTTTGTGTTTCTCACGGGTGCAGGTTTTCGCGATAACTGCCTAGGAGGCTTCCGCCAGCTCAGTCTGCCAGGTTGGCCCTCCGCTCCACTGGCACCATTTGCTTACCTCCCAATAATCGCCTCGTGCGTGCACATGCCTGCCATTGATGACAAGGCTTACCTCTATGATTCTTAATCTTGTTTCTAAATCAATGTGCTCCTTCAATTATTAATTCATAGTATAAATATTTTTATAAATTTTATAAAATCAATTCAAAGAATGAAAGATAGAAAAAAATCGTTATCTTTTAAAAATAAAAACTACATCTTAATATAAATTATATCCACACACACACACACACACACACATATATATATATGATTTTTTAATAGTAAATAATATTTATAAAATGAATATTCATATAAATACCCCGGAAACTAATGAATCATATATAAATATTTAAATTTGTATGAGTATGGTATAAATAATAAATAAACAAACCAGAGCATCCATTGCCGAAACCCTCTCCCCACCACATTCATATCATGTATACTTGCCCCTGTAAGAATGGGGAAATCATGGCATTACAAATATAAAGTATGCTTTTCTGTGTTGATCGAAGAACATATAACTAAAAACAAAATAAGAAACAAGAACAGCACGTCACAGATGATCTGGAATAGAAAAGTTCATACATTTTGTTTTTGAGATAATGGAAGCTGAGTCTCACTCGCTACCAGTAGAAATAGGAATTACAAAGGCAGCACCAATTAACAAAAATATTATGTGGGAAATAAGGATTGAAAGATCTGAACATAGAGCAGAGATGCATCCCCCCTCTCTTCCTCATAAACACCATACACATTGTAACCAGGAAAATACTAAAAAAAATAAAGAAAAAAACATCGCGCACATCACAACCATGGCTTTCGACATCTTACAGATTCCACCCCAGATCCCCTGGTTTCGCATTCCTGTAGCCTCTCAGAGCAATAACTTGAAACAAGGAAAGTAAAGAAGCAAGCAGCAGTGATATATAATAATCCAAGAGAAAAAACCATTACGATATCAATCAAAGGAGTCACGAACACAATCAAACGGGGACTGCTTAATGATTAACCGTCACCGCCACCTCCGTCGCCGCCGCCGCCACCATGAGAACTACCTTCCATGTCAGACATATGGGTTGCAGTCATAACGACAACAGCTGCGCCACCAGTATCAGCACTACTGGCGGCATGGGTGGTTCCTTGATGGCTGCTGCCTTCATGAGCTTGGTCATCAGGACCACTAGATTCCTCGCGGGAAGGTTTTTTTCTTAAAGATTTCTCCGATTCTTCATTCTTGGTTTCTTTCTGCTTACGGCCTGGGATGCAGGCAGTACACCAGCTGGTTACGCTTCTCATAGCTGAACCTGAACTTCAGGGGCACTGACACCTTCACATTAATTTCCTTTCTGCTGCCATTTTTTTCTTCTATAAAGAACACACTAAAAAGGTTAAACAGTCGTTAATTGCTGTAATGATTGCTTTTCTGGCGTAAAACAAGGAATCAGGCGAAAACCTTTTTCTTTTGATACATGTTTTCCTCCTTTGTTGTTTGTCTGGGTCCCACCGTTTCACTACCATAACACCAGCAAGGTCTGACCGAAAAATAAGGATATTTACAGTTTAACACAGTACTTGCTAATCTAAGGTAGTTTTGAGATTGAAATAATAAAACTTGTTTTTTTAAAATTTTTTTTTTAGCAATAACTAATTAAAATAATCTAAATTAAAAAAAAATAATTTAAAATAAAATCAGTCCACAAGTTTAAATTACCAGACGAGACTTTTTGTTCTATTTATTTTTATATTTTAAAAATATTTTAAAAAAAAATTAAAATTTTTATTTTATTTATTTTTTATTTCAAATTATTTTTTTATATTTTTAGATTAATTTGATACATTAATTTTAAAAATAATTTTAAAAAAATAAAAAATATATATTTTGATATATTTTTAAATAAAAATTATTTTAAAAAATAACCACAACCATACTTTTAAATATACTACAAGCTGTAAAGCTTTACTGTACAAAACATTAAAATTAAAAAAAAAATATTATGATGATACTAAAAATACAAAAAGAAAGAGAAGGTTTTTTAAAAAAATACATATAAAAAATAAAATTACCTTCATCGTGCGACCACTTCGATGTTTTTTCTTTTCTCTCTCTTCTTCTTTTTTTTTCTTTACTAAATAAAGCATGCTATGTTATTTTTAAATTAATATAATTTATATATATCTCATTTAATTCTATAAATTCTAAAATTAATAATTATATAAATTTATAATAATTTTTTAAAAAAATTAAATTTTAAATTATTAAAAAATAAATTCAAAATCTAATCAATTAAACTATTTTCTAATAATAATAATAATTTCTTCTCTGCAAGGCAACACACGTACATACAATTTTTACTCTTCGCTGCTAAATAAAGGAAGGAACAGTCTGGCCACCAAGCTTGATTATAATATAACATGTAACTGTCTACCCTATAATTACTTTAGCTTAATATTATGATTAAAACTTAACGGTGTCGTTTATATATACAAAACCGAAGACTTTGGACGCAGGCACAACAATGTGCTTAAGATTATTATCATCATTATTATTGAGAATAGGAGACTTAACATTATTAAAAACTTGATCTCTCCCTGTCTTTTTAATTAAATAATTAGTTTTTCATCCCAATTAAATTGATATTTGTTTTTTTTTTATTTATAATATTCTTTATTTGGTATTTGGAACCAAGCTAGGTAGGTTTAGCATAAAAAATGTCTGAGCCCGGGTTCGAACCGGGGACCTCTAGTGTGTGAGACTAGCGTGATAACCAACTACACCACCCAGACAACTTGTTATGATTTTGAAGAAGATAAATAATAATGTAACTATTTTACGGAAAATGTAATAGGCCTGATCTGGGCCGTTTCTTTGAATCTGGTGTTAAAGCAAACCAGTTATTTTTTATATATGTTTTGAACAGAAACCGGCTTAAGAGTTAAGAACGCAGTTTGCTGGTGATGCTTCTCTTTCTTCTCGGAGTTGGTGTCAGTTCTTTGTATTAGAATTTTTCCATGGCATTACTTGCGCTTTTAGGAACAAGTATTACATGTATTTAAAGGAATATGTTTTGAATAGGTTTTACGTCTTATTAATATGGTTGAAATACCCAACAGAGGAAAAGGGAAAAAAGGGGGGAAAACACGTGTACTATTACAACAACAATTACGATTTGGACTTCATATGGATTTTAGTCGTATTTTTTACATGTTTTTGCCTTCTGGATTTCCCCAGTGGTGCATGTGTGTAACGTCAACATGCTCCGAGGTTGAATCAAAAATCTATCTTGTCTCATTTCCCTTCACGAAAGTTTGATTTGGGAATTTAAAGATGTTTTCCTTAGAACTGCTTCTGCACAAGGGGGAGCCCAGTTGAAAAAGGAAGGGAAAGATTCTTGGCTGGGGAAGTTAGTAGCTTTGCTGAAGATTATATAGTAAAACTATTAATATTCAAATACTTCAAGTTGCTACTGTACATGTATCTCTCTGTGTTCTTCTGAAAATTATCACCAATCAATAGGAAAAATAAATCAAAAGAAAAAATGATTACCGCATGTAATCACCAATAGTCCCCACAGGAACAAACCCCGTCACGAAAATGGTGAAATCGATTCACATCTCTTACCAGAATCTCCTTATCAGCGAACTTGGAAATGAACTTAGTGAAGGAGTGACAATCTTCGCATAACCGCAAGCTTTTGGTTATCCGAATGACTTCCCCCTTGCTACTGTTGATAAGTCCAAAGGCAACAGCCAGTTTTTCGCTATGACCTAGCACAATCCGTTCCTTTTCTGCTGCCTTGAGATCATAGAGCACAACTTTGGTCTGTGGCACATAGCCTTCCTCCTTCAATTCCATTGACAATTTAACCAACAAAGCATGGAGCTGCTCCATCTGTGGATTAACCTCATCAACAGAGACAAATGAGTAGATTTTCCTTTTAACTTCTATCCAACTGCGACCTGGGACTTTTTGCAATCCCCTAGCTTCTAGGAGCTTCTTAACTCTTTTAACTTCATCCCACATACCGGCTTCAGCATAGATATCAGCAAGGAGCACATAATTCCCAGCATTTGTAGGCTCAAGGTCAAAAAGCCTTATGCTTGCCCTCTCTGCAAGCTCAACATTACAATGAATCCTACATGATCCAAGAAGAGAACCCCAAACCTTAGGTCCTGGTTCAATCCGCATATTCTCTATAATTTTAGCAGCTTCTTCTAACCTATTGGCACGCCCAAGAAGATCCACCATACAAGCATAATGCTCAACACTAGGACATATCCCATGCGCTACATGCATCGACTTAAACAACATCTTTCCCTCGTCAACAAGTCCGGCATGACTGCAAGCTCCCAAAACACTAACAAAAGATATGGGGCTAGGTTCTACACCATTGTAGGTCATCTCTTCAAAAATTCCAATTGCTTTCTTTCCGAATCCATGAACCCCATAGCTTGAAATCAAAGAATTCCACGAAACAACATCTCTCTTATCCATCTGATCAAAAACTCGTTGCCCCAATTCAAGCTTACCACATCTAGCATACATAGTAACAAGGGCACTAATTACTGGCAAGATACTGTCAAGTCCCTTTCTAAGAATATATCCATGTATCAACCTCCCTTGTTCCAGTGCTGCAAGTGCAGCACAAGCTTGAAGTACACTAACCATTGTCACAGAATTCGGACATAAATCTTGAGTCTCAAGCATCAATTCCCTGAACAGCTCCAATGCCTCGAAAGCCTTCCCATTCTTCGCATAACAAGCAATCATAGCACTCCAAGAAACAACATTTTTCACTGGCATCTGATTGAAAACACAGCTCGCATTAGATACACAACCAAACTTTGCATACATATCTACCAAGGTGGTCATAATATGGACATATCCATCATATCCATGTCGCAAAATATGGGCATGAATCTCTTTTCCCTTGTTTAGCAGCGACACTAAACATTCTGATGCAACACAAGCTTTAAGCACGTACGTATAAGTGAACCTATCAGAGGGGATCCCAATAGAATTCATTCTACGGTACATGTTCAAAACCTCTTCTCCATGACCTGCCAACGAAAGCGCTCGAAAGAGCGCATTATGAACATAAATAGTTCTGTTTCGCGTTTTATCAAACACCTTGCGTGCATTGTCAATTGAGTCAAGAAAGGAATACATGTTGATGAGTTTGGTGGCCAGAAACGGATCCTGGTCGAACCCATTTTCAAGGAGGTGGCGATGAACGCGTTGGGCGTCAAGGAGAGAGTTTTGGTGGGAGCAAGAAAGAAGTAGAAGCTCATAAGTGTGTTGGGTAGGATTGGGCTCATGAGAGAGGAGCTTAAGAGCTTGTGTAAGGTTGCCTTGTTTGCAGAGAGATTGGATTAGTTTGTTGTTGTCGGCAGTGGAAGCTGTGGGATTTAAGGTTATGGAGCAAATCGGGGGTTTTAGAGAAGGGCGAGGCAAGAAAGTGGCGTGGGAAGGTAGAAGCGTAGTTTTGGGAGACTGAAAAGCCCACATTTAGACGAGAAGTTATGGTGTCTGCTTGCAAGACACGATGTGGTTTTACTCTCAACCTTGTTGAATGAAGGCGTTTGATGATTTACCGGCCACTCAGATAAATATACTCTCACTGTTTTATGGGTTAAGGTGGATTTGGTCCTCTTTCTCTTAAATTTGGTTGAGTTTGATTCTTCTACTTTTTTTCATCCTAATATAGTCCCTCAATTCGTTGTTTCTCTGATAATTTGATCCTTTCAAAAAGTTGCTGGCAGAACCGCTCCTGAATTGGACGACTCTTTTTTGGCAATTATGCTAGTAAGGTGATTTAAAATCTAGTAATCCTTCGTAAATTTATCAAAATATTTTTTTATTTTTTAAAAATTATTTTTAACATTAAGACATTAAATAAACTAGAAATATAAAAAAAAAAATCATTTACAACAAAAAAAAATCATTTAAAAATTTTTTAAAACAAAAGGGCAGAAGCTGCTCGCTCAAGGAAAATAAAGAGGCATTTTCTTGGAAGGGATACCTTTCACTATATGGCAACCAAACTCTCGGAAACGTGAATAAACAATCCTTACAAGCATACTATGACCTGCGGCATCAACCAAGACGAGTGTACTGCACTATATTCCCTGTATCTTCTATGACCGCATCAAGTTGTGATTGTAAGAAAAAAAGAAAAAAAAAAGAAAAAAAAGGATTACAGTACTCTTTCTGATGGCATTCAAGAAGAAAAGAAAGGAATTTAGACCAATTCTTAGCGGCACCACCCTGAAAGCCAGTCAAATGGTAAAACAAGAAATAACTTGCATTACAACCGTCAATTTACCCGTTCATCGGACTTCTTTGGAACACTCCAGCAAACTGAAGTTGGCAACTCAGTCAAACCACATACTTCATCTGACGCTTGAGTCCCAAGAAAACCCGAGAAAATCAGGGGCCAGAAACCTAGTGCGCACTAGTTTGCAAGTCATTTGTGTACTAACCACCAGAAACCCTGGTAAAAGGCAATCGTGCACTGGTGTATGTGTATCAATGCAGTCATTTACGATAAAAAACAAAAATGTATCTACAAGGGCATCGTAATTTACGTGAGAAAACTTGAAAAGGGAAAAACTTTTGGCCTTTGCCAGTGCTCTAAAACAACAGTTAGCTCCAAACTACGAATTTGGAAAGCTCCTGCAAACACAGCCTTATCAACAAATAACCCATCCTCTTGAAACAAGAAACATTGTAACACCATGTTGGCAGCAGCTCAAAGTTGGAGCAGCTTTGATGACAACATCTCCATCTCCAAATGATCCTCCTTGTGATACACTTGAAAAGAAGTTCTACAACAAAGGTGCACAAGTGATTAGCAAAACAGCAAGCAACGCAACGAGAATAGATATCAGCGTATTAAAATTCAGAACAATGAACACCAAAATCTGTCAGGAACACAAGGAATAAAAGAACAATGATGGAGATAAATTTGAACTGTCATGCAGAGGAAACTAATGGAAGACGTATTAATCCAGATAAGCAGCAGAAAGAACTCAACACAGTAATATCGATTGTACAAAGTAGCCCCGAGCATTGAATTGCTTGATCGCTCCCCCTTCCCTTAGTTTCTATTTTTTATATGAGCGTTTCCTTTAAATTGTTGAAGCAATATATGGGCTTCTCATGGTTGGTATATATTACATATTCCCTAATCTAATTACATATTTAATAATTTATATCATGATGATGAGGAAATAATGTATTGTAACAAATATATTTTAATGGCAAACTTTAGATATATTTGGTGTACGAAAGATCTAATCAGATTATAGCTCCATTTAAAATTATTTTGTGTCCAATTTGTAGAGGCATGCTCTATTGCTTGTATTTAATGGAATATTATTAGCAAACAATATTGTTTCCTTAAATATTACTAATTAAATAATCATCTAAAAGGATGCTGCACCCTTCCCAAGAAAGGTTTTTAGTCTTTCAAATAACTAAACAATGGAAATGGATTTTGTTTCATAAGAATCATATTTAACACAAAAGTAACAGCTAATAAATAAAAGAGAACTTATAGCATGAAACTTACATAGAAATGGTACGTGGTTATAGGACAGCAAACAGCAAACAGCAAACATTTCACATGAACCTGAACCCTTTATCTGCTGGCTTAAGTATTTGGAAAGAGCACATTAGGGTTTCGTCAACACTCATCACTGCACCGGCATTATCAAATTCACCACAATAGTTGGGAGCTGAAAATATTGTTACAAGCTGCCTCTCTGCGAAGAATTCATATCCATCCTCAACAACCTGATGAAAGGGGAAAAAAATAGAGGCATCATGGGAAACTGCTTGAGTTGAAAGAACAAATAGAAGAAGCAACTTCACCAACCTGATGAGCACGACAAACAAGGTCCATATCATTCTTCATTAAGAATTCTGCAACCTTATCAGGGCCATAGGTATATGACACCCCCCGGTCATTCATTCCCCAGCCTTTGATATCCTTGTCAGGATCAGACCAAAGTAAATCACAAAGCAAACCAGAATCTGGGACGTCAGTTGGACGAGGTAAGTTCCTAATTTGATCCAAATTTGTTAAATCAGGGGAAAGCCCACCATGCATGCACAATATTTTGTCATCTATAAGAGCAGCAACAGGAAGACAGTTAAAACAATCTGTAAATGTTTTCCAAAGTTTCACATTGAAGCGTCTTTTACATTCGTCATAGAATCCATAAATTCGATTAATAGATGCAGACTCATGGTTTCCTCTTAAAAGGAAGAAGTTCTCGGGATACTTGATTTTGTAGGCAAGCAAAAGGCATATTGTTTCCAAACTTTGCTTCCCACGATCCACATAATCACCTAGGAATAAATAATTGGCACTGGGAGGAAAGCCTCCATATTCAAAAAGCCTCAAAAGATCTGAATATTGCCCATGAATGTCACCTGGAAATCGAAGGGGAAAAGGCACAATCATTAACAAGACTCAAAAACAAGAATATGAATACCAAAGAATCATGAAAGTGTACTTTATTTTAAAGAATGAAGAATAAATTAGAGATTTTGGTCATAACATTTGATTGTCTGATTTCAATTGATTGTTTGGGGATTTCTTTGTTACTGGTAATACTATTACTTTGTTCCCTATTTTGATTGGGACCACTTTGAGGTTTTTGGTGTGCTTATATAGTGGCCGTTTAGGAATTTTGGAGATGCTGTTCCAATAAAAGAAATTTTTGCTGTTCCAGTAAACCAATTAATTTTTTATTCCTTTGGACTTCAAAACCCTAGCATTTTGGAGGTATTTTTTTTTTTTTTTAATTCTAGCATTCTTTATGAATGTCAAGGGTTTAACCTAGTGGATTATAGGGTTTATCTCCTTACTCCATTCCTTCTCCTGTTCTTCTTTGTACACTTTGTGATTTATTAAGTAATACTTGAAGCTAACAATTATTCAATTAGGTCAATTTATTACAACAATAACCTGCCAAATGAAGTGAATTATGCAACAACAAGGGACTTCAAACCCTCAAGTTTACTCTTCTTTTTTACTCAAATTGCTAACTCTCATGTTAAATTGACATAGGAGGGTAAGAACAGATAGAAGAGATTGAAGAATTTCCTATAAGGGAGGGGTAAATTGAATAAGAGAAAGAAAAGAACCCTATAGAATAGGGGGGATCCGTAAGAAAGGGATGGGAAAAAGAAAACCCTATAGTAATGGGTTGAGAGAATGTAGAACAAAACAATTCTTGATTTTTAAGGTTTAATTCATCATACATGTCTGCTCCCAGAATATGTAGAATATGGTGCTAACATAGACACCCAAAACATTGCAATAAGTTTAAGTTGGTTAGTATCCATAAAATATTTTACGTAACTTTATGACCTAAATATTTTTCAACAAATGAACCAAGTTTAAGTTGACCATAAATCTATGTTGACCAACTTCCTGTAAAATATTTCAAGCAAAAGAAATACTCCCTTATTGTCCACACTATGGTTGCACTACACAGACCAACTAACTAGTAACATAAACCTATAATGCTAAGACGCTTACTTAAAAAGACTGTAAACCACCCTTTTCAGCTTGGTCTAATCAACAAGATGTCCAAACTCAAAACCATGCTTGTCCTACCATATGTAAGGATCAGAAAAATAATTAAAATCACCTAGCAAAATTTAGATTGAGATTAGCTTTTAAGTTTCCATGCAAAGAAAGATAGCCATTGCATAGTCTGAAGTGAACAAAGCTTTTCACTCGGAAGGAAAAGTGTTTTTATTCAAGCATTGTGGAAGGAATCTGAATCTAGGGATGCAGGTTAAGCATACATAATAATTGTCCATGCAATGTGAATTCTACAAGCCACCCTTAACAGAAACAAGCTCAGCCAAAAATCACTAAACCTAACATGGAATTCTAAAACCAAAAAATGCTGCAAGGTACATTTTTTGCTTCTGTTTTGTTGAGAACATATTTGATGTTAAGTTTCTGCCAGTTTAATAAATTTTGTATTCCAGGCCCAAACTCTCTCCTGATACAACCAGACAAAAAAAAAACACCCTCTCCTGACAGGCCAGCACAAGGATTTCCAATTTATGAGAGAAACAGCACGAGGCAAAAAGGTACTAAAGCATGGAAACCCAAATCTGTTATTGCTAACAAACCACAGAATATCAAGCACACTAACCAATTCTTATCCCACCCTGCACACCTAATACTTGTGCATATGATGAAATTAACTAATAGTGTCCTAGCAATACTGAGACAATTAAAATATACATAATATTAAATTATGGCAAATTACAACAGAGGAAATATCAAGCAAACAGCATCGGGCTAGTTTCTACACTTTCTGGATTCTCAGGTGAAAAAAAATGACCACGTGTCTACTTCCCACTATGATGCATTGAGAAAATACTATGGGACCGGGCATTACGATAACTCTTGCTTGTCTAGACAAAAGCTTTAACCTTGGCAGGTCTTTAGCTGTTCAAAAGCAATAGACCTGAGAAATGCATAAGTCATTTGTGAACATGTAAGCTCATTCAGCTTAATGTATGACCACCCAAGTTCACTATAACAATATACAACAACTGAACTACAGATATATTTTATTCATCATGCAATTACTTCCACATAAACTTAATAAATATGAACCCCTTAGTGCAGCCTCATCAACTTTTAGAAAGAGTAAAACCTCCAGCGAAGAACTAGGATAACAATTTCAGGTTTTCAAGAAAAAAAAGTTCATAAAGTTAACATCACCATCACCATCTCTTCTACCTTTATCTAAGCATGGGCATGGACATGGAATACAAGTATGGCATGGTATGGATATGGGGATATAACAATTCTTAAGCACTTAGGATACAATACATGATGGATATGTTAAATTTTTTAATATTTTGTATATTATACATTAACTTTATTTTAACAAGAAATTAAGAATAAAACCTAAAAATCAGAATAACCACTAGCAATATATAATCAATTGAATGTATGGACATATGAAGTATAAATGAAAAAGTTTGACATCATGTTCTTGTATGTGGTTTACAATTACATGAGATTGGATATCTGAAAATCATATATCTCGATCATTATTATGATGATTATGAAAGGATCGACAATAATTTCATTTTTCTTTTCAAATTTAATTATTGTTACATATCTCCCTTTCAATTTGGCATTCATGATAAAAAAAAAAAAAAAGAAAAAAAAAAAAGAAAAAAAGATAAGTTTTTAAACTAGAAACAGCAATATCATGTTTCATGTATTAAAAATTACAAAACAAAAAAGATTATTATTATTATCTCTTTTATTTAAAATGTTTCTCGTATAGGAATATGATCATTTATCATTAAACTATTGCAATAGCTAACACCATTGAAAAAATAAATATTGCAAATAACTTATTAAAAGTGTGGAAGTGTAGCTTTATTTTAGTTAAATGTTTAGCATTTCAATTTATAAAACTTAAAATTTATACAATCAACTCCTTTTCAAATAGCAAATTCAACCCTAAAACATATACCGACTGTGTCCCTCATGCATCTTAGTTGTATCCCCATCCATCCAAAATTAAATTCAGTTTTTAATAATTTTTTTGACATATAACCACGTATCCGACATGAGTCGGAGCATTTTCAGCAAATATCAAATTCGGGCCCAATGAGTTAACATCTTGAACAAGATAAGAAAAGAAAAAAACAAAAACCATTGTTCAGATATAGTCCACCTAAAGATTAGGCTTCTTTGTTTTGCTTGATGTTGCTGCTATCTCAAGTCTTGAAGGGGGGCTGGGAAGAGAGGTCCAAAACAGTCTTATTGACCAAATTTTGATATAAAAAATGGGTGCTCTCAAGACCAAGACTTTAAACAAATGGAGCAATCTAGAAAGGAGACTTCATCCGCTTCACAGATCTATGTCAACCAATTCATCAATTACCATAAACAACATTTTGTCTTCCCTATCAAACAACTCATAGGATATAATAGAATCCCTATATAACTTGCTGGAACCAATAATCTTTCCAACCAGCATTAAATTAACTTTTCCCAAATTTTGATTTTTATTTCCATCAATCCAAAGTCATCAAATTTTAATCCTAACAAAAAACAAACAAATAAATTGTATCATTCTATCACCTATATGTGATAAGGAATTGAGATGCAATCAGTTGAATGAATCCCCCAGAAAACCACACCGTAATTCTATTTCATAATGAAAAGTAAATGGAAAAGAAGAGGGTGGTTTACCACAGATCTTGATGGGGGCTTCGAGCTCGAGAAGATTGGGTTGCTGAAGAAAGATACCTCTAGAAACAGCACAGAGTTGGCGGATCTCGTTTTCGCTAAGCTGAACCTGAGGTTGTTTGGCTAACCTCGTTTGTCTAAATTCTAATAAACGACTTATTATGCTGTCTAAAAGAACTGCCTCCATTGTTGTTGCCCCCTTCTGCTGCTGTCCTTCCCCTGCCATTAATATTAACAAAACCTACTTGTAGATCTTCTAGATTATTTCCCTCTCTCAAATTATTATCTTCGAAAAAAATTCGATTTTGAATCAGTGCTGATAGGGAAGAGAACGAGACTAATAATAAAATGTTTGCTTTCTTCACGGATAATAATTAAAAAAAAAAAACAAATTTTTTTAAAAAATAAGTGATCAGGTGGGGCCGCCTGAATTGCTTTGCTGGACAAAAAAAATCCGAGGGCGGAGTTGGAAAATCCGTCCCTAGCATAGATATTGTTTATGTGTACGGTTGAAAAATATTTCTATAAATCTGATATCTTTAAAATTAATTTTTATTGTATTTATATTAAAAATACATTTTAAAAAATAAAAATATCATTTTAATATATTTTTACATAAACAATATTTTAAAAAACAATACTAGATATGCATCGGCATTTTATTTACCTAAAAATTTATTGACTTTACAAGGAAATCGAGTCATTTACTTGAATATTTAATTTTTTATGGACAAAAACATGAATTTAATAAAGTTGGACAAATATTTTGAAACAATATCGAAATACCTCAGTGACCTACACCTGTTAATTTTTAATCCAAACATATATTAAAATATTTAAAAATAGGATTATGATTGTTTTCTAAATATTTTTTATTTTAAAATATATTAAAATAATATTTTTTTATTTTTTAAAAATTATTTTTGATATAAATACATTAAAATGATTTAAAAATACTAAAAAAATATTAATTTAAAATAAAATTAAATAAAAAATTTCAAAACTTTTCAAAAACATTTTTCAAATGCAAAAATAAACAAAATCTAAAAAAAATTAAAATTATCAATAAATTTGATCTTGATTACAATTAAGTAGTTTTGTAGATATTATATATAAAAAATTAGATTTGTACAAAATATTTACTATATGAATTTGATTGTCATTTTAATATATTAAGTTTATTAAATTCATAAAATAAGAATTTATCTTAATTTAATCCACCAATAAATGGAACCGAAATAAAAATGCTAGCTAAAATACTCTCTAACACATGATCAGTGATGTATATAAAAATGATTAGTGAGAAAAGTCCTTTGCTAATGTATTGTTTAAACTTTAAATCAATTCAAATTAATGTCTAATGTTTTAATTTATGTGGGATTTATGGTCTTAATGGTTAAATTTTAATATAGTGTTTGATTATTATTTAAAATAAAACAGATGAAGAAACTAGAGATATATAATCTTATTTATTTTATGTTTTTGTTTTTTTAATATATTTATATATTTAACTTTTTTATATTTATTTTGTATTTGTATTTTTATAGGAGTTTGTTCCTATAAAAATCTATTAATATTGTCTTCACTCATAAATATGAAAATCATTCCAATATTGTCATAAAAAATATAAAAGAAAATGTTTTTATATCATATATAACTGTGGCAGAGGAGAGGATTTTTAAAATAAATAAATAAACTGGTACAAATATGTACAATAAAAAAAAAAGATCGTGTTTATACTTTCAAAAATATTTTTTATTTAAAAATAAATTAAAATAATATTTTTTTAATATTAACATACTAAAATAATAAAAAATATTAAAAAATATACTAAATTAAAAATTTTCATATAAAAATTTAAAAAAAATAGAAAAATAAATCCCACCACACTTCAAAAAGGTGCCCAAGACTGATATGCTCCACAATCAAACGCTTTAGAGGATGCCTTTGCTGTTGAACAGCGGTCCCGCCGGCCAGTCTTTCACATGGAAAATATGGAAAGGACTTGAATCTTTCTCTGTCTCTCCATATAAGGAGATTCTTAACCAATTTCCAATCAAGTTTTGATCCTTTTCACGTTTATGATCAACCCAATTCCTCAATTCTTGAGATTGAAGCCCTAAAGCGTATCATAGGTATAACCACCCTTTCCCTCCTGTGTTCTCCATGCCTTTTCTAATTTTTGCGACGTCTTTTAGATTTTATAAATGGTTTTATAGTTTTTTTTATCCCAAAAACAATGCTTGATCAATCATGTTAGTTTCATTGTGCAGATCAGTTGCCTTACTTCTTTGTTTGAGTTTGTGGTTAGACAAATTTTGATTTTGTTGTTGTTCTTGACTTTTCAGTTCCTTTTTTGTGTTGATCTTGGATTGCGGGAACAATGTTTCTGAACTTCTTGGTGTATTTTTACATGCTTACTGAACTAGTTTCTGTCCATAAGGCAAAGCATTGCTGTTTGGCAGAGAGTGTTTTTTAATTAACAGACAGAACAGTTCTTGAATGGATGAAATTGGAATCATGTTGTTGAGATGGAAATTCTACAAGGAAAGATAACTGAAAACATGCACACCTTTGCCATGCCATGTGCTAAGAATAAGACTTTTATAGGACAAGCTCATGTATGTCACCTAAGATGATTCGGCTATATTTGCACTATAAGGATCAAAGCAATAGTTTAGGATGGTTTTTCTATCTGCAAATGAAATTCAGTTGGGAGAATCAGTATGCTATGGTTTAAGACCACCTGTTATGTGTAATGTGATTGTAGTTGCAGGTTTCTCCGTGGTTTTTCCAAAAGTTTAGGTTCTGTTTTTGCTTTTGTGATTCGGAGAAATTTCTGCTGCTTGCCTGTTTGTGGATCCAATTAGACTATCGCATTTTTTAGATAATTTCGTTAACATTTGTTTTATCTATTCTTTGTCTCTTTGTTTTTCTCATTGAATTGATAACATCTTATCCAAGCAGATGGAACACGAGGAAATCTCCATTTTGCGATCGGAGGGCCATAATGATATTGAAATGGCTATTGCATCCAAGGAAAGATCCGTCCTTCCTATTGAACCCCAGCTAACTTACAGTCCTCTTTGTACCTTCTCCAAACAAGAAAGTTTTACTGTGGAATCAGAAGAGCGATCAAAGTCAGCAACGAAACTTTCTGGACTCATAATTTTCTACTTAATAGTTATGGCAGTGGAGGTCATTGGTGGTGTGAAAGCCAATAGTCTTGCAGTTATCACTGATGCTGCACATTTGCTAACTGATGTTGCTGGATTCTCTATTTCCCTTTTCACAGTGTGGGCTTCAGGTTGGGAGGCAACATCACACCAGTCTTTTGGATATGGTCGCCTTGAAGTTCTGGGTGCCCTTCTATCTGTTCAGCTCATATGGCTGATATCTGGATTTTTAATTTACGAAGCAATTGACAGAATTCTTCACAAAAATGCAGGGGTGAACGGGGGACTCATGTTTGCAATTGCATTATTTGGATTTATCATTAATTTTATCATGGTCGTGTGGCTGGGCCATGATCACTCTCATCATGCATGCCATGATCACAATCATGATCATACCCACAACCACGAGACAGAGGATTTATGTGCAACAGATGAAGGTGGGGAGACTAAGCTGGCATCAAGTTCTCCAGCAAATACAAAGATGTTGAACATAAATATCCAAGGGGCTCACCTCCATGTCATGGCTGATCTAATTCAGTCTGTTGGTGTGATGATTGCCGGAGCAGTTATATGGGCCAAACCAGATTGGTTGGTGGTTGATCTTATCTGCACTCTACTCTTCTCTACTTTTGTTCTGTTTACTACTTTACCGATGCTTAGAGATATCTTCTGTATACTAATGGAGAGCACACCACGAGAAATCAGTGTTAGCAGGCTGGAGAGTGGCCTCAAGGGTATTAAAGGAGTTCAAGATGTTCATAACCTGCATGTATGGTCCCTAACAGTAGGGAAACCAGTGTTGTCTTGCCATGTAATTGCTGAGCCTGGCGCCAGCTCTACTGAAATTCTTCATAGGATATGGGACTACTGTGAGAGAACACACAGAATTCATAATGTAACTGTACAAATTGAGTAGGAAGCTTTCGATCTCTCCAGCGTGACTTTGTTTCTACATTTTTCAAAAAATTTATTTCTGAATCATTTTACGGCAAGAAAGTATATCAGAAAATAGTTGAACAGAATACAACCAGAAGAATTGTTTGAAACCACAGAAGAGCCAACTGCCCTGCTGGTTTCTCTTGTAGATGATCATCTGACTTGAAGTAATGACCTGAAATGTTATGCTTGCTCTCTACCAGTCAATGAGACCTTATTGAATATCGTATTACCACTTCTGCTGAATATTGTTTTTGAAAAAAGAAAAATAAAAGGACTTGAAGGGCTAATCAAGCACTTGGCCTCGTATAGGAACTCCAGAATCAGGCAACCCTTTTATATAATATTCATACGACCTCATGTCAGGCAATGCCTTCTAAATGAGAGTGAAAAATAGAGTCCATTTTGAATGAAAGGATGACATGAATGGCTTGGCCTTGGTGTAGCAGATAAGACACGCCATTGATGACCACATCAAAACAGACATGGATGGGATGGCAGTGCAGGTAGTGTGTGCGTCAGCGCATGCCCAGAATTAGCTGATTTTCTTGTTTGGGATTTGGACAGGAGAGCATCCTTGACCTTTGGGCATCCAACTCTTTGGAGTCTTTACGTGTCATAACAGAGGTATGTCTAAATTCTAAAAGAACAGGTATAGAAGAGGAATTGTTGAGAACATATCGCGTAAATGAGTTGGTAGGATATTTTTATAGTAATTTTAAGAGTTCGGTAGAATGATTTGAAAGATATACTCATTTATTTTATTTTTTTATCAATATTAGAAAAAATATTTTTTTTTTAATAGATTGATTTGGGAGTTATATGCTTAGAATAACTTGGAAAAAAAAATATTAACTAATGAGAAAACGAAAAAAAAGTGTTTAAAAGTAAAACCTAATTGATTCTAACTCCTAACAAATACTCGTTTTCTTGACTCGTGCCTACTATAATTTATGATTGGTGGATTCTTAAATTTTGTTTTTTTATTCAATAATTTATTTTTATTTTTTATTTTAAAATACAAGCATTGATTTAGGTTATTGTTCGAGACTAAGAACATTAATTTATATACAGATTTTTTCTTATTATTTTAAAATAAAAAATTTCAATATCATTTTTTGTTGAATGCTATTTTTCTCTTGCAAGTTGTTGGGAATTTTTTGATTGTATTGTTAAATTTGACTAGAAAGTTCGACCTTAAAACTTCTTAACCTAATTTCTTACTTAACCTAAATTTCAAATTAAATCATTTGAGAATTGCCCTAACATGATCCAATTGACTTGTCATACCTAAAGACAATCCAGATAACAAATAAAAGAACGATTTTGATCAAAAAAATTGTCATGAATTTATTATTTTTGACAATTAAAACGATGACACATTAAATTGATCCTAGGTCAACCTAATTTACCAAATCAAGCCTGCAACCCAGGTTATGACCTATTCTAGGTTTAATAACCTTTTTTTTTGTGAAGCTATTTTTATTTAATTACATGATAAAAAATAAATAATTGCAAAATCATGTACTAACCCAATACTAAAACATTTGTTTGAGATCGCAATAACCATATAAAAAAAACCAAAAAAATTATGAAGTTTAATTTTCAATGAACCCAACATCAAAAAATAAAATTGAAAAAAAAACCAGTTTTAAAAAAATTAACTCATGTTAACTTGTAAAACTCGCGATCCAAGTCAGTGATTGCATTAAGTTTAATAACTTTAATTAACTTGTCAAATCAGTAACCCGAACAATAAACTCAACTTAATTTGATAACTTTGTGTTCTTTAAAAATATGTCATGTGTTCTTTAAAAATATGTTTTATTTAGTAAAACAACATTAAAATGGAGACTCACAAAATCAATAACAAACAAAAAATTAAGACACTCTCTAAAATGCAAAAAAAAAAATTCTAATTAAAAATTCATCATGATCTTAAAAGTAAATTAAAAGGATTAAAACAAAGTCTTGGTATTTTGTATATGATTGAAGAAAAAAAATGATAAATGTGATAAAATTATATAAGAAATATATTAAAAATCTTAAAAAATATAATTTTATGGTAATTTAATATTCATGAGTTTTTTGTTTCATATTAGACACATAATAATTAGAAAAAAATATGTTAACATTCCCATAAAAACCAATAATATTATTTGAGAAACATGATAAAATTGAATGATAATTTAAACATAATATTATTTTTTTTATAGTGCATTTAAATCTAAAAAAAAAAAAATCAAAACAAAAAGCCACAACCACGCAACAGACCCAATATATAAAGAGCCAAGTGTGTGTGGGCCTACTAGGCTAGACCCATGCAATTGGCCTTATATTAATTTTTTT
This sequence comes from Populus tomentosa, assembly GCA_018804465.1. Lineage (NCBI taxonomy): Eukaryota > Viridiplantae > Streptophyta > Magnoliopsida > Malpighiales > Salicaceae > Populus > Populus tomentosa. The sequence continues at coordinate 3,433,018 of CM031985.1, forward strand.
TAAGGTATGAATAACATGTCGTTTATTTTTTTAAAACAAAAATAAATGCAAATGACAAGTTGTTTTCCCATCCTAGATTTCCCTTCTTGCTTAGATGTGGTTGGAAAATCATGTTAGGGTGTTTTTGGGTCCATAAACTAGTTTTAAACATATTTTGACCTAAAAACATATAATAAATATTATTAGAAACTTATTAAAACCAATCTTTCAACTCAAAACACTTTTAAATTAATTTAAAAATACAAGATCAAATCTGAGAAAATTCTTTCTCAATCTCAATTTACTTTTTGAGTTGAAGGTTTCAATCTCTAAATTTATTAGCACCTCAATAAAATTTTTTTCAATGAATGGATTGTTGATACTAAGATTTTTTTAATATTATTGTTAAAACATGGTCAATCGATAACTTTATCTATCTTTCATTATTCCCTTTGCTTTCTCAAAATTAAGAATTGAAATATTAAGAAATTCAAATTTTAGATCAAAATTAAAATAACAAAAACTATAGACCATAGAAGAAGGAAAAGGAAAGTAAGTGGAATAAAAATCACCTTTTCGTCTAAAAATGAGATTGGTCATGAAATTTTTCCTTATTTTGCACAAAAATTTGCTTTTGTTGAATTTTGACTTGTTTAATTTTTTTAACAATTAGTTATTAGTTATTAAAGGATGTAATTGAAACAAAAAAAATTTAAGTATGAAATTTTTAAAAAAATTATAGTAATATTGTTTGGCACTACGGTCGAAAAACATTTTTGAAAATATTTGAAAATTTTTATTTTATTTTAAATTAATATATTTTTGTTTTCAGATTATTTTAACATGCTAATATCAAAAATAATTTTTAAAAAATAAAAAATATTATTTTAATATATTTTAAAATAAAAAATATTTTAAAAAATAATCACTACTACACTTTTACTTTTATATAGAGATACCCTCTTAGTATTTTGTAACTGCAACTAATTGTAATGTAATTAAAATTGTAATCATATAATAAATCTTTTCTTGGCCTTTTGCGTGCACAAATCCAGACCGAAGGCCCACTAACGCTGGCTGGGCCACTCCTATAAATACATGCACGCACAAATTTGGAGCCACTTGACACCCTGCATTGGAACACTGCAAAAGAAAAAGAAAATCAGTTGAAAAAGAAAATAGAAAATGAGAAAGGAAGATACAGTGAAGCTGATAAGCGCGGAGGGTTTCGAGTTTGTGATCCACAAGGAAGCTGCTATGGTTTCACAAACAATCCGCAACATGCTCACTTCTCCAGGTCCCCTTCTCCATTTCTTTCTTCTCTTTTTATTTTATTGCCCCCCTCCCCTCTCTGCTCTTATATTTAATGGGTTTCTTTTCCCGTTTTCATTGCAATTATTTGTTTCAATGTAATTAATTACCGCTGGGTTACATGCCTCTGTTTTGTTTTTTGAATTATTTCAAAAATCAAATTATTTAGGTTAATGTACAATTCTTGCGTGAATTAGGGTTTTCTTTTTTCCTAAAAAAATGTGGCAGGGGGTTTCGCGGAGACGGAGCATGGAGAAGTTACTTTTCCGGAGATAAGCACTACCATTCTAGAGAAGATCTGCCAGTACTTTTACTGGTCTCTTCAGTATGCCAGGTTCTGTTCTTTTCCCTCGACTTTTGTTTCATGTTCCCATAATTTGTAGCCTTTCGATGTTTAGTAATTAATCTAAATGATTCTGATTTGATTCGGAATATATTGAATCTGTAAATTAAGTCATGACTCCTGTAAGTAGTTTTTTCGTTGCAAACATCCGTTGTAATTTTCTTTTCCTTTTCGAAAATTTTGTTATGATTTTGAGCAAATTAAGGGCTTATCACCCTGTTTTCGTTTATTTTTTTTTTTAAATTGTACATGTATGTTTTCCCTGAGCCTTTTTTTATCATTATTTAATACCAGTCAATGACCTCATATTAACACTTTGTTTTCTTTATTTTTATTTATTTTTCTGTATGCTAGTTTCTATTCATGTGTGCTTGTAACATTCACACAGAACATCACCATCACCAAGTGTTTCACAACATTACGTTTCTAAGCGTGCCATGTCTGTGTCTGTATCATGCAGTAATGGGCGGAGACAAACATTTTGTTCCACATACTAAGGATGGCACTGTCTATATGGTCTAGGGCCTAGGGAAGCTGACACTAGTTGTTGCTTTTCTTGTCGCTTGTATCAATCTTCCCTGAGTATTTCCAGTCTGGTTTTGGATTTCATATGTGAAAATATTCAGGAAAAAACTTTCTATAATCTTTCATGTTTTGTTTGGCTAGGATAATTAAGATTCAGGATTAATACTTTTCCTGTGTTTGGTTTCTTTGTGAAAAGGGGTCATTGGAATTGATTTCTTTACGGGTAACCTGGAGATTGGGTGCTCATTATAAATTGTACAATTCTTGGTGATGTTTATATTCCTAATTCTCCACTACGGGGATAGTATTTGTTCTTATTCAATCACACTGTTCTTGCTATCCTAATTATAGAGTTGTAACTATCTGAGACAATTTTCTTTTCTTATGTGGGTAAGTTGTTTTTTTCTCCTGCTTCACCTAGTCAAGCCTGTCTGGCTTAGGGATTGAGCCAGCTGAATGGGTTTTCCTGGATTTTTTTGCGATTTGCATTGCATGCAATTGTTGTGAATATAACAGCTTGTTTCTCATGTCTATGCATGATTGATATATTTCATTTAATTTTACCGCCAACAATTTATTTAATTTCTTTTCATATACATTTATTTGCTGTCGCTGATTTTTTTTATCTCCTGTTTCTACAAGCTGTTGAAGGTTTTGATTTATATTATTTGTTCCAATTAAGCAATGTCACAGGCATATTATGAACTCTGTGTATTTCCCTATCTTCTATATTGACAAGCAATTGCTATCCTTCTGACAGTGGAAAGGAGACTGAATTCCCAATTGAACCTGAACTGACACTGGAGCTGATGATGGCCGCTAATTATCTCCACACTTAAAACTAGATTTCCTCACTTGCTTCTAGGGTGATGAATCATGATGCTGTAAGCTTTCTGCTTAAATCACTTCCTGATATAAAGCATCTGTAATTTGATTTTCTGCTAAACCGATAGATGTTTCATCATAGCTTTAGTTTTATTGCTATACCTAACAGGATAATTAAGGATGACATTGTTGCCCGAGAAGACCGTGGAGTTCCTGTATTTATGCTGTGGACTGGAATTCACCTCTTCATGTAGTTATTTGTCAAATTACAATGCCATTGATTTAACTGAGAGCAGTTTGAGAGTATGTAAGAAGATGATTGCTGTGATGTATAAACTTACTTTTTCAAGCAAATGAAGTGGGGATGCTAAGAAAGGGACTTCGTTCTCATGTGATGGTTACTTTGTTGTATTAACGGGTGTTTTTTTGAAGTTAACTTGCATCGCTTTTCACCGTGGTTCGTCAGGATATGGGAGAGAACCTACAAGATCATTACATTTCTCTCTCGAAATTCCACTCCGTTTCTGTTCTTGCTTGTGTACATTGATTATATGAACGATGGAGTTCATGTTAGTTGAAATCTGTCTGGCGTATACATGTATTCTCGAAAGCTTACTGTTACTGTAAACAAATGAATGTCCATATGAGCATATTTTAAAATGGAGCATCACATGGAGTTATTCTCATGCAAGGGCTGGGCTCTCACAATCTGACTGCTTAGATTGATGTCAGAATTTGTGTCAGATTGCCCCATCAGATGCTTCATCGAGAAAGGTAAAAAAAGAAGAAGAAAAATAAAAGCCTTTAAACTTTAGAGGATTAACTGGGTGACCTTTATGCCCTTCAAATTCTCAGTGGGACTTTTCGAGTTACATCTCTACATGTTTTTAACTTGGGGGTCGAGCCTTTTCCATCTCTCTGCGCTGCTTTTGAAGATTTTCTTACGTTTACACAGCACATCCTTGACAGGTGACAACGGAACTTCCACAAAGACATTATTTAGACCTGACAGTGTCATTTTATGTAACCAACCATAGATGCGATTGGTTCAGATCCAACAGAAGCTGAGATCGAATCATAGGTTCTACCATGGATCTCTTGTTGTACTTCCGCGTATATTTTTGTCTCAGTTCTAAACGACCAAGCCATGGGAAAATAAAGTCCAAGAGAATCAGAAATCACCACAAAAAAAAGGGTTAACTAAGCAAATGAAAATGAAGTCTGGAAAACGACTATCAACCAATGAATTTTTCCTTGAGAAATGCTCCCCGTGCACACGTTATGGATCCTGTAACTTCTTCCTGACTATAGTTTATGACCCTCTTATGTTAGGGTGCCCATATGTGCCTTAGAAGCTGATATTTCTGAGCTTTCCGTAACTCGTCAACTCCAAATATCTGTCCTCTAGATTTCCACATCAATGATTCACTCTGTTCAGGCTATTTATGAAATCTGAAGATTTTTCCTTTTTTTTTCCTTGCAACTCGCTATGTGTTAATAAAGCATCTTGGAATTGTGTCATAATGTTGAACAGAGCTACTATTGTCTTACTAATAAGTCTGTTGGCTTCTAAGTTATTCCTCTTCCTATTTGTCATGATGCTTTAGGATTTCATGACTCGTCACGGTGTGCAGCTGCTTATGTTAACACTTGATTTCCATTCTAAGTGGCCTTTCATGGCTATCAAATCAAATCTACTCAAATGTCAATCAATAATCTCTGAGCAGTCTTTTTATTCATATTCTCTATTCCCTCTTCGGGTTATTACTCCTGGTAGTTTTTTGCCACTTTTGTGTTTACTTAGCATTCTTCGATGTTGCAATTTCTACTCATCAGTTGATCATTTATGTTTATGTTTCATGGATCACCGTCTTGTATAAAAAGTTTCGGAGGAAGAACTTCAGGATGGCGAATCTTTAGAAGATAGTTAAGAGGACAAGCAGCTAGCTCATAGGAGGATGGAAATTAGGAACTGCAATCGAAATCAGCTGGTAAACAGCATTAGCAATAGCTTGACAGTCACATTATGGACCGAAGAAGAAGGATCCTCGTACCTAGCTCATTAGATGATCGTGCAAGGTTCTCCGGTAATTTTTCCACTCCATAAAGCAAATATGGCAATCCATGTGGAATTTGAGCCAAATCCTAACATGGCAGTCAATAAATCTTGTCCGAGTGGTCTCTTAGCCCAAATACCACGAATGTTACTGACAACTTGAACAATATATGCTATTAATTACTTAATTTTTGATTGCTCCAGTGTCGCAAAGAATCGAAAGTTGGAAAAAAATGTGCTCGCTCCTCTTGCAGATTTCGTCATAAATGACGTCGTCATCCTTATAGGAAAGCAGACCTGTAGCCTTCCTAAATATAAAGGTGACTGGCTATTTCTTTTCTATGTTGTCATAAATACCCAGGGTGCTGAGCTGTGGACAAACGAGCAGAGTTCTCACTTCCATAAAAGCTTCATTTGATAAAAAAAAAATACATCTGCATCACTATGAACATTCCCTTCTAATCTGAAATATAGATAATAGTAATAGTTCTGAAGTTTTGCATGTCACATAATGGCTGGAATCTTCAGTTCTCTGTCTTCATACTGCATCCTGTTTGTTTTCATTATTGTTGCTGACCTTAGTTTATGCACTGCTCAAAATGAAAAGCAGGTAGCCCGCGCTTAATTTTTTTTATTCTTGCGTAGGGTTTTTTCTCTGATTGACCACAGGTTAATTAACTGTGCAGATGAACTGATATGTTGGATAAATATGTTGGCATAAATCTATTATAAATTCAGACGTCTGATTTATTTCAATGGTGATGCAGGTCTATATTGTGTACATGGGCTCGCTTCCTACGGGTGAATACTCACCCACTTCTCACCACCTCAGTCTTCTTGAAGAAATTGTCGAAGGAAGGCGAGTGTTCTCAAGTCCATTCTTGTCAGAAAGCTTCTCTGTTTTCTTGTTTTACTTTTCTTGAATTTTAAATCACAATCATTTGGTGGTATGTAACGAGGAACAAGGTGGATGGGGTTAATACTCTAACAAATCATATCCATATCATTTTAGACTAGAAAACCTGTTCAACTGGCATGACCGTAACCAGAAAAGGATATTTCTATTTCAATTATGTTCAGTGATGTTTTAATATTTCCCTTCCATTCCAGATCTGCGGATGGTGCGCTAGTTAGAAGCTATAATAGGAGTTTCAATGCATTTGCAGCCAGACTCAGCCATGCGGAGGTAGAGAGAATCTCTGGTAAGTTCTTTAAAATCCTTCTTCATCAACTTCTTGTTGGAATTGATATTTTTTTTTATGTGTGATGACAACAATATGCAGGCCTGAAGGAAGTGGTGTCTGTATTCCCTAGTAGAAGATCTCAGCTTCTGACGACAAGATCATGGGACTTCATGGGGTTTTCTGAAAATGTGAAAAGGAACCCCACAGTAGAAAGTAATATAATCATTGGGGTTATTGACACAGGAATCTGGCCTGAGTCAGAGAGTTTTGCTGATGAAGGTTTTGGTCCTCCTCCTGCAAAGTGGAAGGGAACTTGTGCTGGTGGCAAGAATTTTACTTGCAACAAGTATCTATCATCCCTCTTGCTCTGTTTCCTCTATTACTTCTACACCAGTAAAATATAATTGGATGAGTTAATCTGTCTAAAAGGCTAGAAATGAAGGGGTTCTTTCCCATTCTTTATAATTTTGCAAATTTAAGCCAAACAAATGCAAGTTCAGTTTTGTTTTTCTTTTGACTGTAAGATTTCTTATCATGGATAAAAAAGTCCAACGTTTTATGAATTAAGGGAAGATTATTTGCCAAAATAAGGTTCCAAAAGGAGCCATAAAATCATCTTGATATGCACTTTCAATATTTAAATTTGTATCATTATGGTAAGAAAGGAATGTATGAAAGCCTCCTATATCCATAAAATGCAATGGTTCACCTGGAATTTGTTTGACATTAACACATAACTACGAGCATGACGGTATTTAAGTGTCAAATGGGAACGATTAGACAAAAATAGAAAAGATACTGACATTCTTGTTTTTCCTTCCATATGATATATGAAAGAATCCATTGACTCCATTACTGGACAGAGGAGTACTTGTTAGATTCTGCTTTTATTGTTACTTTCAGTAAGATCATTGGAGCTCGAGTTGAACTCACTTCAGGGGCTGAAGCTACCGCAAGGGACACTGAAGGCCATGGTAGCCACACAGCATCAACAGCAGCTGGCAACACAGTATCAGGCGCGAATTTTTACGGACTGGCTCAAGGAAATGCCAGAGGAGCGGTTCCATCAGCAAGGATTGCTGTTTACATGGCCTGTGAGGAGTTTTGTGATGACCATAAAATACTTGCTGCCTTTGATGATGCCATTGCTGACGGGGTTGACATAATCACAATTTCAATAGGGAAGGTTGTCCCATTTCCATATGAAAAAGATGCTATTGCCATAGGGGCCTTTCATGCAATGGAGAAAGGGATACTCACTGTACAAGCAGCAGGAAACAGTGGTCCTGATCCATTTACTGTATCAAGCCATGCACCATGGATAATTTCAGTTGCAGCTAGCAGCACAGATCGTCGGATAATTGATAAGACAGTTTTAGGGAATGGACAGACCTTCGTTGTAAGTAGCTATAATATCTCAAATTTATGTCATAGTCCCAGTCATTTTATTCAAATTTACTTTGTTATCATAATTTATAGAGGTACTCTTTGTTGTTATTGCGATAGCTGTCCATCTCTTCACTTATCCAGCGGCACATAGCCGAAAAAGATGAAAATTAGCATTGTTGAATGTGATTTCACTTTTTTTTTTTTCATGTTGGATAGTCTGTAAAATATTTATCTGCTTTTACTTCTATATTTAATCAGGGAAGCTCTGTTAATTCTTTTGCACTAAATGGAACAAAAATCCCTCTGATTTATGGAAAAGCTGTCACGAGTAATTGCACCGAGGATGATGCTTGGTAAGTGCTATCCCTTTGGTTGTTCTTAATTCATTGTCCTTCCAATAAAGAAACTAACCTTCATCCATGTGGTATATCAGGTCTTGCTGGGTTAATTGTATGAACAGTAGCTTAGTGAAGGGAAAGATTGTCATATGTGATATGACAGATACATCAGTGACAGATGAAGCTTTTAGGGCCAGGGCCCTTGGCTCAATTATGTTGAATGACACATTTGAAGATGTTTCCAATGTAGTGCCCTTACCTGCATCTAGTTTGAACCCTCATGACAGCGATTTGGTGATGTCCTACTTGAAATCTACAAAGTAAGATTCTAAACACCCACGTAAAAGTTTGGTGAATTAGTCATTAAACAGTAAATTAAATTTCCCTGCCATAGTTAGAACTTTATAGCTGCTGAGATAATTTCTCCGGCTGTTAATCATGCAGCAATCCTCAAGGAACGATATTGAAAAGTGAAATTACAGAACATAATACGGCTCCTGTAGTTGCTTCCTTCTCATCACGCGGTCCAAATAACATTGCACCTGAGATTTTGAAGGTTTGGGAATTGTTATGACTATCAGAATCTTTGCATATCTTTATGTTTTGGGCACGACGGAAGGGGTTGCAAAGTGCTGCCTTTTAAGTTATTCCACTGTACTTATCAGATATGTTTCTTGTATTTTCTATTTGCCACAGCCGGATATAAGCGCCCCAGGAGTAGAAATCTTGGCTGCGTATTCTCCAGTTGCTTCTCCATCGGATAATGCTGATGATAAGAGGTCTGTGAAGTATAACGTAGTGTCTGGGACCTCCATGTCTTGTCCACATGTTGCTGGTGCTGCTGCTTATGTTAAATCATTTCATCCAAATTGGTCTCCTTCAGCCATCACGTCTGCTCTAATGACCACTGGTATTATTCACTTCTCGAGGTCTTTTTATACTTCTTGTTTCTCATTAGCCTACCACATGAATTTCATTTGTTAAACCAGTTATTTAGATCCACTATTTAATCTTCCCTGCACAGCTTTGCCCATGAACACTGCCAAGCATGCAGATGCTGAGTTTGGATATGGAGCAGGCCACGTAAACCCGATAAAAGCTGTAGATCCTGGTTTAGTGTATGAAGCTACCAGAGACGATTATATAAGAATGCTGTGCAGTATGAATAATACTCATTTCAGTAAATGTCCTCAGCACATTGAAGGATCTCCAAAGGATCTGAATTATCCTTCAATGGCAGTTCGTGTTGAAGAAAACAGGGCTTTCACAGTTAAATTTCCAAGAACAGTCAGAAATGTTGGACTCGCCAAGAGTTCATACAAATCAAACATCACAACAGGTTCTCAGATTAATGTTATGGTGGAGCCAAGCATTCTGTCGTTCAAGTCGGTGGATGAGAGGCAATCATTTGTTGTCACTGTGGCTGGGAAAGGATTGCCAGCAAATTCCATGGTATCTTCATCACTGGTTTGGAATGATGGCACACATAGTGTGAGAAGTCCCATTGTGGTTTACACAATTAAACCTTCAAACTGAATGCCTTCATCTCATTTTATTTTCTTTAAATGGCGAATGATTTTTCTTTTTCAGTTTCAAATCTGAAAATCAAGGTATGATGAAAAGTTGTCTTCTATTTAGAGATTGAATAGAGTCCAGCAGTTGTCTTCTTTTTCAGTTTACACAATCAAGTCCCGTTTCAGCTTTGTGTAAAACTTTAGAGATTGAATAACCCTATCCTCACTATATGCTGCTGAGTGAGAATCTCTCTAATAATGGCAAGAAAATATTACAAATATTTGACCAATCATACAATAAATTTACTTTTAATATATTAGTCTCCTAGAAATTTCGTTGCTGATATAAAAATAATCTTTTCGTGTCCAGCAGCAATGAATGCTCTGCTCGCTAGCAATTTCCTATGAGAAAATCTCACCCACGAAAATTATTCCTCCTCTACACTAAATATATACCATAAATCATGACAAAGAACCGGATTAAAGGAGTGAAATAATGCATTGTATCCCATTATTGTTTCGAACACATTAATTAACTCATCTGGCAAATGTCAGCAGGTATAGAAATAAAAGATTATGAAATATTGTGTGTGCCTATCTTAGGTAAGAAAATAACAAGACTCTGCAATATTAGAATTATTATTCTTTTGCTTAACTAATATAGGAATATATTCCAGTTATGCACGAAATTTATTCTAAACGTATTAAGAAATCTCAGGTGTAATTCTATAGAAGCATTGTTCTCAAGGTGAGAAAATTTCATTGATGGCTACTGAATCCTTGACTCTGCCCAATCCAACATATAAAATACTCCTCCGTCCCTTCAGGTTTGAGCAATTAACAATGGCGCAGTACGGATCTATCCCGCTCTGTATTCTTACACTAAGCATTAGTGTATTGTTAAGCAGTGCTACTGGTGATGATAGAAAGGCAAGTGCATGTATTTATTTTTTCCTTTGTTCTTGCCATGCATGATAACTTGAGGGGATGATATTTTCTCCTTTTTTTTTTAATACTACATTGGATTAACTATGTTTATAAAGCAGGAATACATAGTGTATATGGGGTCACTTCCAGAGGGTGAATACTCGCCATCATCTCACCACCTCAGTTTACTTCAAGAAGTTGTTAAGGACAGGTTGAAATACTTTTCAAATTTCAAGATTAGTAGTTCTTTTACCATTCTTGTATAAAGGTTGCCTTTCGCTTGTTTCTCTCTGCAGCTTATCTGAAAATGTCCTTGTTAGAAGTTACAAAAGGAGTTTCAATGGATTTTCTGCAAAGCTCACAAGTGAGGAGGCACAAAAGCTAGCAAGTGAGTTTTACCAACACTTTTTTTTTTAATGTTTCACATAAATTACATGTATTTAATCGGTCTTTTTATCTTTTACATGATGTGGTATGCAGGTAAGAAGGAAGTGGTCTCTATTTTTCCGAGTACAACTCTCCAACTTCAAACAACAAGATCTTGGGACTTTATGGGTTTCAGTGTGACTTCAAGTGGAAAACGAGGCACTCATAGTGAGATTATTGTTGGTGTCATTGATACTGGAATTTGGCCAGAATCAGAGAGTTTTAATGATGATGGTTTCGGCCCTCCTCCCAGGAAGTGGAGGGGTGCCTGCGAAGGTGGCAAAAACTTCACTTGCAACAAGTAATACAGTTCTTTCCATTAATTAAACAATGCATTCTATAGTCACTGAATAATTGATACCTTGTATAGATTAGTTGTTGGTAGACAATTCCTCAGCTATACAGATGCTATTGATCTAACATTAACAATATAGGATGGTGTTTTCAGCAAAATCATTGGAGCTAGACATTATTCATTTTCGTCTGCAAGGGATGATCTAGGCCATGGATCACATACCGCCTCTACGGCAGCTGGGAACATAGTAAAGAAAGCTAGCTTTTATGGACTGGCACAAGGTACTGCCAGAGGAGGGGTACCCTCAGCGAGAATTTCTGCATATAAAGTATGTGGTCCAGGTTCATGTCAATCAAGCGATATCCTTTCCGCATTTGATGATGCTATTGCTGATGGAGTTGATATTATAACAATCTCCATTGGAGGAAACCAAGCACAAGAATTTGATATCGATGTCATTGCAATTGGTGGTTTTCATTCAATGGCGAAAGGAATTCTTACTTTACAATCTGCCGGAAATGATGGTCCTGTATCAGGATCAGTGGCAAGTGTGGCACCATGGATATTCACTGTTGCTGCAAGCAGCACGGATCGTCGGATCATAGACAAAGTTGTTCTTGGGAATGGAAAGACATTAGTCGTATGCATCCTTGACTCTATTCTTTTAATCAATTACTTGATACAATCATACACAGACTCGCACTCGCATTTAACCACATCTTTAAGTACGCATTTATGCATTCATGCATGTATGTATTTGTATCTGCACTGAAACCAGCGTGTGGGTAATATATCTAACTACCAGGTTTGTGAAAACAGGGGAATTCTGTTAATTCTTTCAGTCTAAAAGGAAAAAAGTTTCCTCTGGTATACGGTAAGGGTGCATCAAGAGAATGCAAGCATCTTGAAGCAAGGTGAATCTTGATGGCCATTTCTTTTATTTTAATTTCTGAATGTTAAAAAAAGGTCCATAACGTGTATTCTGAGTTGCATTGATTTTCATATTTTCAGCCTTTGCTTTAGCGGCTGTTTAGACAGAGCTTTAGTGAAGGGAAAGATTGTAGTTTGTGATGATGTGAATGGAAGAACTGAGGCTAAAAGAGCTGGAGCTCTTGGCGCGATCCTTCCAACAAGTTTTGAGGATATTTCCTTTATCTTACCTTTGCCTGGATTGAGTTTAACAGAAGACAAACTTAATGCTGTCAAGTCATATCTGAATTCCACGAAGTATGTTTTCTTTTTCGCTGAGCAGCATCCATTCCATTAGAATTTTGCATTTAGTTCCTTCAAATGATGTGATCCTTGTGTGTTTATAGGAAACCTTCAGCAAACATATTAAAAAGTGAAGCCATTAAGGATAATGCTGCACCCGAAGCTGCTTCTTTCTCTTCTCGTGGTCCAAATCCCATCATATCAGATATTTTGAAGGTAGGTATTATAGTTTTCTTTTCTATATTTTTTATATTTCAATTTGCTCATATATGGATCAAATGAACTGCAGCCAGATGCCAGTGCCCCAGGTGTAGATATCTTGGCTGCATTCCCACCTGTTCTTTCACCTGCAGACGACACTGCAGACAAGAGGCATGTTAAGTACAGTGTGATGTCTGGAACCTCCATGGCTTGCCCTCATGCTGCCGGTGTAGCGGCTCATGTTAAAGCAGCTCACCCTGATTGGTCTGCTTCAGCTATTAAATCTGCTATTATGACTACTGGTAATCTTGTGTAATCACTCTAGTCCTTTTCATTTCTCTCAGTCGTCGGTTATATCACTAGAGAATATGAATACGTAGATCACGTATCTTTCGGTTCCATTATGTAAAAAGGGTTACCATTTTTCTTTCTATGATTCTTTTTTTTCAATTTTCAGCTTGGCCCATGAATGTTACTGAAAGATCAGAGGGAGAATTTGCTTTCGGATCTGGGCATGTAAATCCAGTAACAGCCATTCACCCTGGACTTGTTTATGAAACACAGAAGAGTGACTACATACAACTGTTCTGTGGCCTGGGATATTCTGCAGAGAAAATCCGACAAATCTCAGGAGACAACAGCAGCTGTAGTAAGGCCGCTAGAAACACCCTGCCAAGGGATTTGAATTACCCTTCAATGGCAGCTAAAGTTGCAGCGGAGGAGTCCTTCACAATTAAATTTCATAGAACAGTTACAAATGTTGGCAATGCAAACTCAACCTACAAGGCAAAAATCTTCTCAAGTTCATCACTCAAGGTCAAAGTTGTGCCTGAAGCTCTCTCCTTCGAGTCCTTGAAAGAGAAGAAGTCGTTCGCTGTAACTATTGTTGGTCGAGATTTGACATATAACTCAACTCTGTCTGCATCGTTGGTGTGGTCTGATGGTTCTCACAGCGTGAGGAGTCCAATCGTTGTTTACGGAGGGGGAGATGAATTTACAACTCCATCAGCTTATAATTAGCATGCTTGCCGTATCCAATTCCAGTGTACTCGTGAAATAATGTAGACTTCGAATTTGCATCTGTTATGATGTGTTCAATTTCTCGGGCAACTAATACATCCAAGCTTGTAATTTCTCATGAACAGAAATGCTACAGATTATTATGCTTTCTACTCCATCTATACGAGTTTTGTTACAGATACGAAAGTAATCTTCTAAAAACTCCAGCACATTTGATGTTCGAAACCAGTTCACAATGATACATGGACATGTTAAAACTTAAAAGAGTGAACCAGCTATGATCTTGACCGAAATCCGAGCCACCCAACTAGCCAGATTATGGGAGGAACGTTTGTTTTGGGACTGTTTCCTGATTCTGATGCCTGTAAGCTTTCTCGGAGTCTCGGATAGGCATGGATACATCTTTTGAGCACTCTTCTTAGAAACATATGCTATATAGACTATATAATGCTTTCATGTTTAGTTGCTTTTTAATTCCAACCTTGAATTTTTTTTTATTGAATCATTTTCTCACCTAATTTCATAAGATAAAATTTTAAATTATAGTAAAAAAATAAAATTAAAAGAGAGAACTATAATATAAAATACAAAGAAAAAAGTGACTAATCTTAAAGTTCTTAGAATTTTTATTTTGATTTAAAAGTTTATTTTATTTATTTTTTAATCATTTGATTTGAGAGATGAAAAAAAAACTCACCGAAAAATAATAAAGAAGAGAAAATGTTGTTGGTTGATCCTATATTCAATGAACGGAGTTCTATGAATGTGTTTTTAGACTTTTATTTTGTTGGACAAAATAGATCAGGGTTCAAAAATAATTTTTTTTTGCATTGATTTTGTATTTTGAAAACGATTTAGAGGTGTTATATGTTGATAGGTTGGTTTATCAACATGATAAGGATGTTAACTTAAATGTTTTTAGATGAAAATAAATTGAAAAATATATTTTTAGATTCAAAAAATACCAGCTTGATTTTTTAACCATCCTCTCTGGTGGTCAAAAATTAAACAAGCAAACAACATGTTTCCCACTTCAAACAATAAGTTGTATATTTTTATTTTTAAGACAAAAAGATATACAACATGTTATTCATTTTTTTTGCTAAAAATAAAAATTTAGAGACCATGTATACATGTATGATCTTTTCAGGGTTTTACTAGATCACCTGGATTTCAGGTTGACATAGTAGATTAAATAATTTTTTTCAAGTCATTTACAAACTTAAATTTTATTAGATTCAGATTTAATTAGGATCCAGAATCAACGCATTAAATCCAATCGGATGTAACTATATAATTCATACATTCTAAAAAGGAGTATAAAATCTAGAGAGTAATTAAAGGAAAGATTGCACACTGAGTATGTGATTGTTAAAGGCATGTATCAAATGCTCATTGGAGTACTTGTGCAGCATGTGCCTCCTATTCTTGAAGCATATAAACTGCAAAAACTTAGAGGGAAAAAAGAAAAAGAAAATCAAAATCAAAGATTCAAAGGGTGATGAAGGAGCTGTTGGCAACATTGAATGGGTCTTTGCTGCTGGGTTTTTGCGTGGCATCACTGAGTCAAGAAGGTGTAATATCCATTCTCACATCCTGCAAAAAGAGTAACATATTAACAGCATTGAATTCTTCTTTTTACTATAATTGAAACCCAAAATTATTTGAGAAAAGAAACTTTACTTCTCTAATCAATAAAAAAACTGAAACCCAAAATTATTTCTGAAAAGAAACAGGTAAATCTTTTCCATAATCCCTTGCGATAAATTCTATTTTTTTCGTTGTACTTGCTCATGTTTTGGCTTCTCGTAATCTTTCACAAATACTCAAGACCATATCCAAGGCACCCCATGTGCTTTAAACCATAAAAAGACCAAGATCCAGTTGAGGAATCCATGCTTTGAACATCTCTAATTAAATTGTCCTAGCACAGCCCCACGCATCCAAGCAGCCCCATGCCAGCACAGTACTCGCCTCCACACCAGCACATAACCACCATAACAGCGCTAGCATCTGGATCACAACCCTAAACCAACCCCTGATCAACCCTACTCACGCGAATCACTCCCTTCTTCCGCTATTGTCACCTCCACTAATTGAAGAGCGTCATAGTACTTGTTATTTATAACTAGTAACGTCCACAAAGCTAAAACAGATAACCATTTGAGGAGGAGGAGGAGGAATGAGGCGGAGAAAAATCCTACTTGCTAGCTATTTGTCACGACCGGATCACTAGCTCCATGACCAACACATAAATAAGGTTTCTTTTCAGGTTCTTTAACTATGGAAATCCAAATTTATACATAATATTTTTTTCTTTTGGGACATAAAATGACAAAATAAGGACTAATAAAAATATTTAAATTAATATTCTGTAAGGCAACCTTTATAAAAATAGGTAAAACTAGAATCAAAGGTATTTGAATGCTAATTGTATGGCAACCTTTATAAAAATAGATAAAAATAATTAAAAATATAAAAATACCAAATTACATTGAATTAATGCTAATTGTATTTGTAAGGCAACCTTTATAAAAATAGATAAAAATAATTAAAAATATAAAAATACCAAATTACATTGAATTAATGCTAATTGTATTTGTATTTTATCTACTTTTATGTAACTTTTGAGAAATTGAATATTTAATGCCAAAATTCACGATTCCAAATCAAAGGTATCGATGATCCTTGCATGATTTATTCTTCTTTCAAATTGTTTTTTAAGGCAACCTTTATTAATTAAGGAAGCCTCGCCTAATCAAATGCTAAACCTGTAATTATTAGGAGAGAAAATCTTATAAAACCATCCTAAACAAAGTTTTAATATAAAAAAATCAGGGAGTTGATGCGAAATCAAACATGGTAGGGGAAATCGACTCTATATATTCTCGTTCCTGTGTCTCCTCACGTTTTACTATATGAAATTATTGTTTTCCTAATAGCTTTCGATAGGACAAATATAACGGAGGGAGATGGTATTAATTTATGCAAAATCAATGCAAGAATATTAACTATATATTTCAACGAAATCATTGCATATCTGCAGAACATATTAGAGAAGAAAGCCAGAATATATTCTTACTCAAACACGTCTTTCTACCAGTACTACTTGACACTGATTTTTGTTCTTGACCAAAACGAGAAAAAAAACAAGAAACAAAAATGGGTTTTACTCGGATTTTGTTCTTGACACTGCTTTTTGTTTGGGCTGCCGATGTTCAATGTCAAAACGTCAAGATTTTCAACGTGAAGAAACATGGTGCAATCCCTGATGGCAAGACTGAGAATAGCAAGGTGAATCCTTCATTTGATATGCATAAACTACATATATAATTAATCAAGTATATATCTTTTGTTTTCTAGTATATATATATATATGTGCGCGCATTCATGTTGTTTAGGCATTCCTGGAAGCATGGAAAAATGCGTGTCAATGGAAAGGAAAGGCTGTCGTTTTGGTGCCAGCAGGAACATACCTGCTAGACTCGGTGAAATTTGAGGGCGAGTGTAAGGGTTACATGATATTTAAGTTGAAAGGGAATGTAATGGCCGCAAGCAAACTGAAGGATATTAACCAATGGATTACTTTCAAATATGTTAATGGCTTAACTGTGGCCGGCCGTGGCACCTTCGACGGCCAAGGATACAAGGTCTGGCCTTGTAAGATAAACGGACGATGCCAAACTCTTCCTATAGTAAGTTCATCGCTCTTTTTTCTGAGAATTTTCTTCTTTTTTTTTTTACATTATGCTGTCTTCGATGCTAAATACTTTTCGAAACGTGATTTTTTCCCCCAGTTAAACCAAATAACAAAACGTTTTCTTGCTGGCCTGTTTCATTTTCTGAATAAAACCATATTAAATTAAACGAGAATAACTAACTATACCTATGTGATTAGCTAGACATTAACTAGAACTCTTTGAAAAATACAATTCTGATCTATTAATGCATTTTTTCTCAATATCTCTTATATGTGGATTAAGAAATTGATTTGATTGTTGTTTTTTATTATCTTTTGGGCAGTCATTAAGGCTTGAATTCATCAGAAATGGGAAACTGCAAAACATAAGATCAATCAACAGCCAAAATGCCCATGTTTCCATCTTTGCCAGCAGCAACTTGAACATCACTAATGTCAAGTTGTCTGCTCCTCAAGATAGCCCTAATACTGATGGGATCAAGATTAGCTCCTCAGAAGAAATCAGGATTACACGCACATCAATCAGTACAGGGGATGATTGTGTTGCCATACTCAATGGGAGTAAAAACACTCACATTTCTCAAGTTTTCTGTGGCCCTGGACATGGAATCAGTGTTGGGAGTATGGGAGGGAATACAGTTATCGAAAACAAAGACATTGTGGTGGGGTTGGCCGTGACGAACTCCACTTTTACCAATACCAGCAACGGTTTAAGAATCAAAACATGGGCATCTCGCTATGAAGGTCTTGCTTCTGGTTTCACTTACGAAGACATCATAATGAACGACGTCGAACATCCCATTATTATTGATCAGCAATATTGCCCTAGTTCTTCCTGTAATCCCAAGGTATTAATTTGATTGTCTTTCTGCTAATTAATAAGCTTTTTCCACTTTTAATCATTGAACTGACAGCGTAATCCATCACCCTTTTCCATTTCTTTTCTTTGCAGACTGCTTCGCGTATTCAAATCAAGGATATTACTTACAGCAACATCAGGGGTACTTCGAAGTCGAAGGCAGCAGTGACATTAAATTGCAGCAGCATCGTTCCATGCAATAATATAGTGCTGAAGGATATCAGATTGGTGTATACAGGAGATGAAGGCCCTGCAAGCTCAATATGCTCTAATGTCCATGGCTACTCTTATGGCCTTCAAAACCCACCCCCATGCTTTCGCTCGGCTTAGTTTATATCCATTATATGTGTTTGCTAGGGCCTCACCATGATTGAAGAGTTGCGTTTTAGAAGCTTAATCGATGTATGATATCAGGCTGTACTTTAGTAACCTTGCATGGTCGAGGACCAAATCGTTTCCGTTTTGCTATTCTAGAAAAGGGAAAAAGAATAACTGAAAGAAAGGAAATCAATTAGTTATTTATCAAAGTTTCGTATCTTTAAATTAAATAATATTTATCATTGGGTTCATTTTATTACTATTTCAAACTTTATTTATATAGATTATGATCACTACCTTTATTTGATGAACCACGATGTTTGCTTGCTAACAATAGTGTTTCGCGAGTATAAATTATTTTATTTTTATGTTATAAATTATTTTTTAAAATGTTTTTTCGTGAAAGTTTTTTAAATTAATTTTTTTAAGTGTTTTTAGAATATTTTAATATAATAGTATTAAAAATATTTATAAAAAAAACACTTTATATTATAAAATCAAACACATTTCAAATATCCAAAGAAGTATAGAATTGGTCATTTCTTTTCAAATTATTGGGCACGGATTGTATTTTAATCTCTCTATAACAAAACCTTTGCAAAGTCTAAAAAATATAAGTGAATCGAATCATATGCTATCATTTATCTAAAACAAAATAATATGTAGGATATGATTCGTATCAATTAATGAATAAATTGAAAAGGTAAACATCTTAAGAAATTGAACTTTATATTGATGCATTGTATGTTTTCAAGACAAGATTCTCAAATATTATACATTTAACGATATAAATATTTTAGAAAATAAAAAAATAAAAAATATTTGTCTAAAAAATAATAAAAGATAAAGCTTATTCCTTTTTTAAAAAATAAAAAGTTGATGACGAGAGAAATCACACGAGTCGAGCCCTTCAAACCCGTCCCGGAAATATATCAAACATAGACGACGTCGTTTTTTTTATGCAGTTTAATTAAAACGAAACCACTGCTTTCTTCTTCCCCACAGGCCTTTGGGAGCTGCTGCTGTGGTTCAAAATTGCAATACAAAAACAGAAACGAAGTCGTTTTTTGTGACCTAGTCCCAATCAATTCTCTTGCAATGTTAACTCGGGCTCTTTCGAGGTCAAAAATCCCAAATTTCAGTAGCATAATAGTTATCCTTCAAAACCTAACAGCTAAACAATCCATTATAGATCAAACGCAATTGCCACTCTCAAAAGCCTCAAATATCCAATCTTTTTTAGTTCCTGCTGGGTTGCGGCAATATCACGATGGAAGGCCGAGAGGGCCACTCTGGAGAGGCAAGAAGCTGATTGGAAAAGAAGCCCTTTTTGTAATACTTGGATTGAAGAGGTTTAAAAATGATGATGATGAGAAGCTTGACAGATTTATTAAAACCCACGTTTTCAGACTTTTGAAACTGGACATGATTGCTGTTTTGTCTGAGCTTGAGCGACAAGAGGAGGTTTCTTTGGCTGTTAAGGTTGTCCTTTTGTTTTCTTTTAGTGTGAATATGTGCTGTCTGTGAACCGTTTGATGCAATGCTTCAAAGAAATGTTGACTTCACGTTCAGTTTATTTATTGTCTTGTGTGTTTAGGCTGTGGAGGTTGGTTATTTTCTTGGGTTAGTGAGTAATTTATTGATTTTGCAGATTTTTAGAGTGATTCAAAAGCAAGATTGGTATAAGCCGGATGTGTATCTCTATAAGGATTTGATTATGGCATTACTGAAAACTGGAAAAATGGAAGAGGCAATGAAGTTATGGGAAGATATGAGAAATGAGGATTTGTTCCCGGATTCCCAAATGTATACCGAAGCCATTAGAGGCTACTTGAGGGATGGGTCTCCTGCTGATGCAATGAACATATATGAAGACATGAAGAAGTCACCAGATCCTCCTGAGGAGTTGCCGTTCAGGATTCTGTTGAAGGGGCTTTTACCACACCCGCTTTTGAGGAATAGAGTAAAGCAAGATTACGAGGAGCTATTTCCAGAAAAACATGTTTATGACCCTCCAGAAGAGATATTCGGAATGCTCTGAGGTTTGCATTATGCTATTGATTTCAGTTCTTTAATTTGTATTACAGATTGCATTCATGTTCGGAGGATGTTGATTATAGCATGTTTAGCTCCAATAGAAACAGCGTTGCAACAGCAGGGTTCTTCATGAACCAAAATCATAAAAAATAATAATGAAAAACTTGGGGTGAACAAGTTGTTTTCTGTAAGTTTTTATGGCCAGGACCTTCAACTGAAATTATGCTGTTCAACTGGAATGATGCTGTCCATGTTCGAACTCCTTTTATACTTTTGTATGCTTGTTCATGTATGCATGTGATCAGCTGGTTGTTTTGTGACTAGAGAACAAAACATCTGCAGTTTGTTTTTGTGTTTACTAGTCAGTTCATCCTTGGTAAATTGCTTCATGTGATGTAATCACAAAAATGGAACTCACAGTTCTCACTGAACTGCTGAAGGGGTAGAGCTGACTTTCTACTGTTAATGCAACTGAAATCTGATTCTTTTATTTACACAAATTGAAAGTTTTATTAATTTCAGGGCTTCAAATGGTCCATCACTTTACTGGAGGTGGTCTTTCCTCAGCTGCTTAAAGATAACAGCAAATGACCTAATATGACACCATTTTATACTGCGGAAACAAAGAGGTAGTAGCTTTTGCGTGCAAGGACACATCACACTGCTGTTCTGTTTCAGAGCTTCAAACTTCGTGGTCTTTAAACATTTTGTTTTTTGGTGGGGTGGAGCATGGGGAGTTTTACTGCGATGCCCTAGGTTAGGTTTTTCTGTATATTTATAATTAACAAAGAGTTGTGTCCTGTGTTGCTGCGATTGAACTGTCCTTAATCATCTCATCCCAACAGCTTTTTTTGGGTTGTACTTATTTCAGCCTTTGATTCGTTTGAACCTAAAACTTTACGGCATGAAGCTCGCCAACATGTCATAATCGTGCATCTTGTAGATGTGTTTTTGGATAATATGGCCATAAACCATAATAATGTAGTTAGGTTTTCTGATTTTCAATTCTCCGAGATTTTTAATGAAATCATTGAGGCTTTGGTCCTTAAGTGTTAGAGGTCTAGGCACGGGGATGCGCCAACAAAAGCACACTACCTAGAATTCGACAGCGATGGACAACGGCAGAGACGAATTTGGCAGGCACCGTGCAAGGGTCTGTGCAAGTCTTTGAGCTGGCAACTTGGCATGAACGTGGGGGCTTAGATAATGGATCTTCTAAGTCAGCAGCTGACACAACAAAACAGGCAATTGGGACTGCCATGCGGGCAGGCAGAACTTGGGTGAAGTGGCTGCATCATGGGGGAGAAAGTGCTCCACCAAGCCACTAAAGATCATGGTGGAGATAATGCTCCACTAGGCCATGAAAATAGGGATCATGGGGGAGATAGTGTTCTACTATGCTCTGAAAATAGGGATTATGGGTGAGCATAGAAGCTCACATTTGTCTATAAATAGGTTGCTAAGCCTCTGCTGTATAGCATGCGATTTTGTGCTTAACACATACACACTATTATTTTGTAATCCTTTGTTGATGAGATAAATAAAGATTGAGAGTTATTCTTGTAAAAGTTCGGTGTACTTGCTTATATTTGTTCTTTGTTTATGACAAGGCAATTGTGAGAACCTTTTTGTGTGAGTGAAACACAGTCGTAGGAAATACGAGCGAAAGGGTGAGGCAAGGCTGAGTCTAGTTGGGACTAGACTGCCATATTGGGTTGAATTTCGTTGTGAAAAATTTAACCTCGTGACAATTGGTATCAGAGCACGGTTGATTCTAAAACGTGCAACTCGAAGTCATGGAAGCTATTCGGGAACGGTTGACGTGTCTGGAGACTTTGATAAGGCCAGACGATGAAGAGGAAAAACGCACTATCATGGATCGCTTGAAAAAAGCTATGGAAAGCACTGAGAGCTTGTACATCTCTCTTGTGGCAGAATCGAGTGAGCGATTAGCAGCTGCCGAGGAGACGATTGTCGTTCTAAAAAGGGCAGTGACAAACACTCCTGTTAGGGTAAGTTCTTCTAAGCCTAAGGTGCATGAACCAAGGTGTTTTGGTGGGGCAAGAAGTTCCAAAGAACTTGAGAATTTCTTGTGGGACATGGAGCAATACTTTAGTGTTGCGAAGATCGGCGTGGCTGAACAAGTGGATCTCACGGGTGATGCGAAGCTTTGGTGGTGGACGAGAACCAAAGATGACTTAAGTGCTGGACGTCCAAAGATTGAGACATGTGATCGTCTTAAGCAAGATCAGTTCCTTTCAAACAACACATCTTGGATTGCGCGGGAGGAATTGAATAGGCTCAAACATGAAAGGTCAGTTCGTGAGTATGTTAAATCTTCCAGTTCTTTGATTCTCGACATCGAGAATATGTTCGAGGAGGACAGGTTCAACTTCATGTCTGGATTGCAAACTAGGGCGTAAGCGGAACTAAGACGACAGAACGTAAAGGATATGTCCTCCGCTATTGCTGCTGTGGACAATTTGGTTGATTTTAAATCTCCTACTAGAGAGGGCTATACATCAACCTCCTTCAAGTCTAAGGGAAGAAACAAGGAGGAAAGAATGAAGAAGTTCGGTGGGGGTGCAGGGAAGGCTACTGCCGCGTAGAAGGGCAAGTCTAAATTTACGAGTGCACAAGGTAAAGGTACTAAACCGAACTTTATTTGCTTCATTTATGATGGTCATCACTTTGCGAGGGAATATCCGAAAAGGGAGAAGTTGAATGCTATTTAGGCTGCGAATAACAATGAGGAAGAGGGGTAAGTTACGTGTGTCAATCCTATACGTGTGATAAACTGCCTGGTAGCTAAATCAAGGAATGCGGCTGCCGAAAACAACCTTGTTGATAAAGACTTGGCGAGGATTGATGTATTGCAAAAAGGGAAGTCAGGGACTACAGACAACCTGATGTATGTGAAAATTGGGATAAATGGCAAAGACGTGGCTGCTATGTTGGATTCAGGTGCAACCCACACATTTGTGGCAAATCGGCTGGTGAAAGAATTTGGCTTGCGGCTAAGTGATAGCCAGACATCAAGGAAGGCAGTAAACTCGAAGGCACAGAGGATTGCAAGGATGTCTTATGATTTGTCGATAGTGCTGGATCAGTAGAGAGGTAAGCAGGATGTGCTGGTCGTAAATCTTGACGATTAAGATATTATTCTTGGCCTTAATTTCTTACGAAAAGCACATACACTATTATTGTGTAATCCTTTGTTGATGAGATAAGTAAAGGTTGACAGTTATTCTTGTAAAAGTTTAGTGGCTTGTTGATGGGACAAAATTCTAGGCAGTGCGTTTTTGTTGGCGCATCCCCGCGCCTAGACCTCTAACAAACCACCCTCACTAGAAGAGTCCGACGTCCAAGAATAATATCGTAATTGTCATGATTTACGACCAGCACATCATGTTTACCTCTCCACTGATCGAGCACTATCGGCACATCATAAGACATCCCTGCAATCCTCTGTGCCTTCGAGTTTACTGCCTTCATTGATGTCTGGCTATCACTCAGCCGTAAGCCAAGTTCCTTCACCAGTCGATTTGCCACAAACGTGTGGGTTGCACCTGAATCCAGCATAGCATTAATGTCTTTGCCATTTATCCCAATTTTCACATACATCAGGTTGTTTGTAGTCTCTGACTTCCCTTTTCGCAATGCATCAATCCTCGCCAAGTCTTTATCAACAAGGCTGTTTTCGGCAGTTGCATCCCTTGATTTAGCTACCAGGCAATTTATCACACGCATAGGATTGACGCGCGTAACTACCCCCTCTTCCTCATCGCTATTCCCAGCCCAAATAGCATTCAACTTCTCCCTCTTCGGACATTCCCTCGTAAAGTGAGGACCATCACAAATGAAGCAAGTAAAGTTTAGTTTAGTACCTTTACTTTGTGCACTTGTAAATTTAGACTTGCCCTTCTCCGCGGCAGTAGCCTTCCCTACACCCCCACCGAACTTCTTCTTCATTCTTTCCTCCTTGTTTCTTTCCTTATACTTGAAGGAGGCTGATGTATAGCCCTCTCTAGTAGGAGATTTAAAATCAACCAAATTGTCCACAACAACAATAGCAGAGGACATATCCTTTACGTTCTGTCGTCTTAGTTTCACTTACGCCCAAGTTTGCAATCCAGACATGAAGTTGAACAACCTGTCCTCCTCGGACATATTCTCGATGTCGAGAATCAAAGAACTGGAAGATTTAACATACTCACGAACTGACCTTTCATGTTTGAGCCTTTTCAATTCCTCCCGCGCAATCCAAGATGTGTTGTTTGGAAGGAACTGATCTTGCTTAAGACGATCACATGTCTCAATCTTTGGACGTCCAGCACTTAAGTCATCTTTAGTTCTCGTCTGCCACCAAAACTTCGCATCACCCGTGAGATCCACTTGTTCAGCCACGCCGATCTTCGCAACACTAAAGTATTGCTCCATGTCCCATAAGAAATTCTCAAGTTCTTTGGAACTTCTTGCCCCACCAAAACACTTTGGTTCAGACACCTTAGGCTTAGAAGAACTTACCCTAATAAGAGTGTTTGTCACTGCCCTTTTCAGAACGGCAATCGTCTCCTTTAGCAGCTGTTAATCGCTCACTCGATTATGCCGCAAGAGAGATGTACAAGCTCTCAGCTCTTTCCATAGCTTCCTTCAAGCGATCCATGATAATGCGTTCTTCCTCTTCATCGTCTGGCCCTATAAAAGTCTCCAGACGCGTCAAGCATTCCCGAATAGCTTCCATGACTTCGGGCTGCACGTTTTAGAATCAACCGTGCTCTAATACCAATTGTCACGAGGTTAAATTTTTCGCAACGAAATTCAACCCAATACGGCAGTCTAGTCCCAACTAGACTCAGCCTTGCCTCACCCTTTCGCTCGTATTTCCTACGACTATGTGTTTCGCTCACACAAAGAGGTTCTCACAATTGCCTCGTCGTAAACAAAGAACAAACACAAGCAAGCACACCGAACTTTTACAAGAATAACTCTCAACCTTTATTTATCTCATCAACAAAGGATTACACATTAATAGTGTGTGCTAAGCACAAAATCGCATGCTACACAGCAGAGGCTTAACAGCCTATTTATAGACAAATGTGAGCTTCTATGCTCACCCATGATCCCTATTTTCAGGGCATAGTGGAGCACTATCTCCCTCATGATCCCTATTTTCATGGCCTGGTGGAGCACTTTCTCCCCCATGATGCAGCCACTTCACCCAAGTTCTGTCTGCCTACATGGCAGTCCCAATTGTCTGTTCTGTTGTGTCAGCTGCTGACTTAGAAGATCAATTATCTAAGCCCCCCCATCCATGCCAAGTCGCCAGCTCAAAGACTTGCACGGTGCCTACCAAATTCGTCTCTGTCGCTGTCGAATTGTAGGCAGTGTGCTTTCGTTGGCGCATCCCCGCGTCTAGACCTCTAGCAGCAAGTGTCCGAAATGAGGAGCTCTCCAATGGTGTACAATTTCAGAAGTAAGGGCATAAGCAAAACCAATATCGAGGAGGATTTAGAAAACCAATATGGAACGATCTAACGTTGTCAGACCGATAAGCTCGGGGAAACCCGCATGTCTATTTATGTTTGCCTCGTAGAAACTTTGTTTTTGCCTTTGAATTTCAAGCGTCCTTGTTTAGCTCCCCCTAGAGCTCTCAAAATGTGTTGATGTTGTCCTTGTGTTTCATGGTAAGATTGACGAGTGCAGGCTATAGCAACATCAACCATCGTCAACACCAGTCAAGTGGAAATATAGACCGAGTGAATCTGGGTTCCAACTCTCCGTTTTGATTCAGTAATGAAATGGGCATTGCGGATTAAAAAAAGATCCTCGCGGGGCTATTTTCTGCGTTCAGAACTTGGTGTGTGACATTTGTATATTGTTTCTTTTTTTTCTATGTTTTAATAAAATAAAATATCCCAATATTCTTACTTCGAACTATTATTCTACGCTTCCACCTTTTACTGTCTAAAAGATTGTTTTGAAAACTTTGTTGAAACTATAATTTTAAAAACAAAAATATTTGTTAAAAAATATTTTTTTATATTTTAAATTGTTTTGATATGCTGATTTTAAAAATAATTTTAAAAAAATATTATTGTAACATGTTTATAAATAAAAAGCACTTTGAATTATATCTACTATTATAATTTCAAACAATTACTAAAAACTTCTAAATCTTTACAGTTTGTTTGTTTTGTAAATAAAATGATTCTTCACATAGAATAGTAATACATCTAGCAAAGAATATTATATTTTTTTATATTTTTTTACACTCACGTGTATTTGGGTCGATTTTCATTGCATCTAGATTGTTAAACCAACTGAATCAAGACATGCTAATTTTGGAGAATAGAACAAGAAACGAACTAAAAATTGATTCAAATCAAATAAGTTTTTCATCCTGATTTAATGTTTACAGGTAATTTTTTTTTTTTGTTTACTCAGTTTTCTCAGTTGAAGTCATACTTTTTAAACCCAAATGAAACAAATTCCGATCACAGTTAAGAAGTCAAGAGGATTAATTTGGGTCAACTTAATTTTTTGATTTTATAAAAATAAAAATGATATTATTTAAAAAAAATATTATGTTTTTTTTTAGTTTTATATATATATATATAAATAAACAGTGAAACATTTAGTGATTTCTAGGTATAGTGTGTTTCATATAATATATTTATAGTTATGAAATATGAAAAACAAATATATTAAAATTAAACAAATTGAGATGTTCAGCAACATACATGCCCTTACTCTACATAAAAATCTTAGATTTAAAATGTATAATTTAATATATTTTTTTCCTAGTGCTCATTAAATGGATATAACAATGCCTAGAAAATAACAAAAAAAAAGAAAAAAAATAGTTGATTTTTTAATAAATTTATCAAACAAATGACTCCTTATCAATATAAGTGTTTGTAATTGATTTTCTCTTATTTTTTTTAATTATAATTTTTATAATTAATTAAAATATCAAAACATATTTTATAAGATTATTCACATCAATACACAATAAGTTGTTGTTTGGTAATGTGGTTGTGAGTGAGATTCACCCACAACCACACATCAGCATTTGATAAAGAAAAAAAATGTTTTTCAATGGTAGGACCCACCAACTTTGCAGCCGTGCCACAGGTTTTGGAGCATCATTTCATGGGGATTTCTAATGAACAGTGGAGTCATGCTCAAATGTCGCAATGTTCATGTGAATAGTTTTTTAAAAGAAAAACAATGCAGTTAATTAATTTCACTCAAACTATTCATGTGAATGTGAACAATAATTTTTTAAAAAAAATTAGTTTAAGGTGAATTAAATTTATTCGTACTATAATCACAATTTTATTCCTGATAATATTTTATCTAATTTTGTAGTTCATGTCGGATAAATTTTGTGCGTAATGGAATTGTAGATAGTTTAATGAAATTAAAAAAAAATTATATAAAGTATGATTTATTTCATGATGTAATAACAATAGTTAAATCCATAATATTTAAATTAAAAATCATCAATATTAATGTATATTTTTTAAAATTATTTTATAATCTTAATTTCAAAAGCATTTTTAACCAAACACATTAAACTAATTTTTCTTCAATCTCAATTTCAACTACAGTTTTAACCAAACATCAATTTTTTTAAACCAACTTTAACTAAAAATACTTTTTATAAAATAATTTTTTTCAAGTTATAACCACTATAAAACTACACACACCAACTCTGATTCATGACAAAAACTAAGTGTGACAGGATAAATTAAAGGTAGAAATAAATAAAATGTGGTGTCCTTAATTTGTGCTTGAAATTGAATGAAACCTAGATGGCTTTTTCGATCGAAAGAAAAACATGTGGATCGACGGTCTAAGGATTGAAGAGATCCACATAAATTCTTTGATTAGATAGATTCATGAGGACTTGCAAGTGATCAAGACGTGATCATGTTTACTTCTTCCAGCTCCAGGACCAGATTTTCCAGTACGTAATCATGTTGAAAGCTACTAGCACTTGTTAGCAATTTGCAGCAAAATTATACCAGTCAACTTTCCAAGTTTTTTAATAAAAAAATAATTTAAAAAACATTTTATCGAATAACAAAACACACTTCTTGGCTAGTTAGTGATCGCTCGCCCTTTGTGAATCAATGATGTTGATAATTAAGAAAATATATATATGGTTTGTGGTAGAATATATATATATATATATATATATATATATATATATATATATATAGTTTAAGTAAAATCCTGCTCATTATATGATTAAGTACCAACACTAAACAAGATTAGCAGGATCTTAACTTATCCCCAAAGAATAAATTTGTCGCAAAAATCTTACCTAACTATCATCCATATGAAAGATACAGTGTTACTTTAATTGTTATATAGGAGTATTGATCTTCAAGAGACTGGCTTGTGTGCTTGGATACGAGTGGCATGGTACGCAGTAGGGTTGAGGTGGAATCTCCTACAGTGTGATTTTACCTGTATTATGATGTATTTTGAAAGGATATTTAACATGAAAAAATATTAAATTGATATTTTTTAATATTTTAAAATATTATGGAAATATAAACATAGGGTCACTTCTGTTGTGCTAAAAAAATAAAAAAGACAGCAATCTTATCTAGTTATCTTTCTAAAGGGATCAAAAGATTGTTGATTTCTTCAAGTCTCCATCTCTCTCAAGGGCTTGGAAGTTATTATATCCATGAAGATCACGCCTAGGGAGGGCCATTGGTTGGAACTTAGAAAAAAAGATGCGAGTTTTCTGAGGTTTTAAGCTGATGTGACTCTACAGAGCAAGAGAGGGTCGATTTATCCGCATTGATTGGTAGGGCACACGGCACAAATTGGGACGTCCACTTAGGATGCCAAGTGGACCCCACGAGACACTTATCCATTTGTGTTGAAAAGATGACATTATATATGCAGAAAGATCAGAGGATGTGAATCAATGAGGAAGAGAGTTGCAGAGAAAATCCCCACAAAAAGAGATTTTTTATTTATTTCTATAAAGTAGTAGACTAGAAGGAGTGCAAGAGTGAAGCTTCCTTCCTTCTTTTCTTTCTCTTTTTCAAAGTGATTGAGGCACATGGGCGGCACAATCAGTGCCGTCTAGTGTAGGAGGGATTATGTATATATCTGTGTCTGCTCTCTTACTCTCTCCAAGATCTTATCCAAGTCTTTCTTGCAAGCTAGCTAGCTAGGTGGTTGTTGATAGAGTTACTTGGGGAGGTAGTTTTGTACTTCAACTGGTCAGGAAATAAGATAATGGACAGTAACAAGCAAGGGGCTTGTTTTTCTTCTTCTTCTTCTTCATTCACAGCCGATCTTTTTGGCACCACTGAATCAGCACCGGTATCTTCAGCTGGGATTTTTGCTTCTATGTTTCCACCTCCGTCAACGGTATACTCTGACACTAGTTATATATTCCATCCTCATGTCCTTTGTATGGTTTTTCTTTTGTTAATGTTATCTTGGCCAGAACTTAAATTTCTTGTGTAGAAAGCTGTGCTTCTTTTGAATGTAACTATGTTGTTTAATTATGGATACTTTTGAAGTTTGTATTTATCTGCCACACGTGATGCTGTTACTTGGGTTTGACTTCATTTAATAACTGGAAAAAGAACTGTAAAAATGAAGGGAAGGAAGGTTTTTATTTGTCCAACTTAGAATTCCTCATATCTGATTTTATTCTTAGTTTAATGGCTTCTTAATATAAAAGACTTTTCTTAAATATAGATATAAACTATTTCATCTTGAATGGAAGTATGAAGATTAACTTTTTCACTAGCCTCTGCTTTATATAGAGCATCTTCACATTTGTTGGTATCTATGCTTATAGATATATGGATGCTAGCCCTGATTAAGTTTGCTTAAACTTGTGTGAACTCCTCCGTCAGAATTCGGGCCACCATCTAACTTGTTTTCAGGATTCAGGTTGTAGGGAGGAAGTCCTCAGGCTCTGAGGTGACAGGATCTTGGCAAAAACAGTCCTATGGAAATCAAGCGTGGAAGCCCAAACAAGGATCTCCAGGTTTGTGATTAGCTCTTGTTATATCTGACTATATTTCTCTTTAAGAACTTACATTGAGTTTAGAAGAACTTGTTCTGTCCTAATGCTCGCTGCATGTAAGACCTTTTTTCACTCCCAGACAATGCTCTTGAACTGGTCAAGAGCTTGTTGGTGCATTTAGAGTTTTCATTAATTCTGTTCTATTTAAAAGAAAGGCTAATTTCCTGATAATCTGTCTGTTTCCTAATAATAAATTAGCCAATAGCCAGGCTGCAAGCTATAGCATGCCAGACAAGGACAGAAATTCAGTTATCCAGGAAGAAAGAGTGGAACCATGTCATCTAAGTTCATCCCTTTACTACGGTGGACAAGAAAACTACTCTCAATCCCCAAGTACTCAAATGGCTGGATCATATCCCATAGTGAGTCTTTGATTAGTTGATGACTAATTCAAAACACTATGCTGTGATATTTTCAGCATGATAAAAGTAATGAGATAATACATCAAAGTAAATGTACTAATGTACTTTGTGAATGAATTAGTTCAAGAAAGATGGGGAAGAAGATGATCCTAATGGCAGCAACCCTCACAGTGCTTCCAGAGGAAATTGGTGGCAAGGTATTATGCTGCAGAAGGGCCTAGAAGTTTACTAACTGAAGCTGCTGTTATAGACTATAATTTACAGTTCTGATGTGTGCTTTTCTGCAGGTTCGCTTTATTATTAGGACCGTGCTTCCCTTGGCAAATGAACTCTCCACCTATTTTTTAAGGTACATCAATTCACCGCACCCCACTCCACATAGAATTACTATAGTTGTAGGCATTCGTAAGTGTTTTCTCTTTTGTTGTTTCAACACTTAATTCTGCAGAATTTGAACAAGTAGTTATAAACCTCTTTCACTTTTGGCAAATCAGATAAAAGTTGTTTCATTTCCTCTTGAAGCCGAAGCATGTTTCTTAAAATATTTGATAGTACAGCAAATATGCACATAATACAATGATTGTGGTGGTTGTATTTTTCCAAATACCCCCATCTATCCACAAGGAGGGAGCGTGGTGATGATTAAAGTATTAAACTAAATCAGCTAAAGAGATGTGATCAGACTTGTAGATAGAGAAATCGTGCTCTGAGTTGAGAAACTATAAATGAACTTTCTTCATGGTTGTTTATCTAATTTATTGTTTTATCTTGTTTATTTTGCAGGAATTCATGAAGCCTATGGGATAATTATGAAAGACGTGTGTAATAATTAGGTAGCTGAAATGGAAAGATACTGTCAGCTGTTTGCAATGGTTTTTAACAAGGGCAAAACCATCATGAATTTATGTCACATTTTCGATAGTTGCAGTCTCAATAATGTTCAGGAAGCTGCACAACACTCGCTACCAGTTTCTGCTCTTAACTAGGCTGTTCAATAAGGTTCAAATGCATTGCAATGAATTTTAGCCTCTCTTGATATTCAACTCTTAGTTTGTCAAGTTTATGCGCCATTAATGATGTTTGTAGAAATATATGAAAGGTAAACACAATAAATAAGCTCTCAATCTTCTTTTAATTGGATACGCTGAAATTTACAGCTTTGAACCATCAAGTTCACATAAGTACATTATAAATTGCTCCATGCTCCATTAGATAAATCATTCGGAAGTACTTACTGCTAATGACATCCTTTTAAATTCTCTAAAAATAAAGAAGATAAAGCTATTCCAGAGCCAAAATTGTCAATCAAGTTGTCGAGCAAAAACTTTTAGTTCATACAGATGTGAGGGTATCGCAGTTGCATACAGAAAATAACCTCTCTTAGCTTTGGGTTGCTAAGTTCATTTGTAAAGGCATAGTTCTGCAGCGACTGCAAGAATAGGTACCTTGTGAATTGTGATGAGGCCATGAGGTCTTTGATTTGTCTATGCTCGAGGCTAATGTAAATCTGCAAATTCAAAAACAAAAGAAAATTGTGAGGGAACAAAAAAGACAGGAACGAGTATCAGTAGCAAATCACAAGCCAATTTATCTTCATGAAATCATCGGCAATGAGCAATTACAGTGCTTCGGAATTGTCACAGAAACTTTTGGCTTTGCTGCAGCTTTTTTGGATGTTTAGAAAGCATAAATAATGTGGTATGCTTTTTGTCCTGCTTTCTTCTTAAGGATTTATCCTCTTCGCTCCCTGAGTACTTCAAGCTGACTGCATAGTACGAACCAGCATCACCTTGAACGAAAAAAAGAAGGGATCTTCTTTTGATTATTGCATTATCAGCTCTCTCGAAAATTGAATTTGAAATGATGCTTCTATCTTAATTGAATGGAGATTGGTAATGACAATAATCCTCTCTTTTGCTATTGTCGTTTGATATGCAAAGGAATAGCCTTTCATAAGCAGCTGCCATTTTCGTGGCAGTGAACAATTGCAACCCTCTCTGCCTAGAAGCTTGCCCTTTCATCTCCAGAACTCTTCTGCCATCTTCCCAGACCCTATAAAGTGCATTTTTCAATGAAACTACCATAGGTGAAAAGGTATAACCTATTTCTGTGCTAACAATCACAGATCCAGTAATGCTGGCTACCCTTGTGGACATCACTGACTTACCAGAAAGCATTGCTTCTAATAAAGTATGATCCAATCCCTGTGCTCGAAGAGTTGGGTTTACAAAAATATCTATTGCGTTATAGAAGCTCGCCAGCTGAGCTTGTTCCAGTGGTCCCAAAACTAGTGTATTGGTCCCAAGATCTCTGTATCTAGCACCCCAAGGACCATCTCCAGCAATCAGAACAATGGTGTTTTCACGAAACGTACCATTTTCCACAAGCATCTGCTTCAGAGCTTCAAACATTAAGGGGTGTCCTTTATCCTTCACTAACCTCCCTGCCATGCCTAAAACCAAAGATCTACTCTTTGCAACCCCAAATTTCTGCTTAAATGCCTCACCTTTAGCAGGATCTGGCTTGAAAATCTCCTCATCCACACCATTGAGAATAACATGAACTCGTTCTTCTGGGATCATATAAATCCTTCTCAGTATATCTCCAGCATGATCACTAGTAGCGACATGGTGGGCATAGCGTGGAAAAAACCTGACCTCTTCAACAACCTTGGTAATTCTTTCAGTCAACGCATATGCTTGTTGTTCATCAGGATTCCGAAGAAGTTCTTGAATGATGTCGGTATGAATGGTTTCATATGCAATCCCGTGCCAAGTAACCGCTAAGTTGGTCAGGTTCCGTGACCGAGTATGCAACAGCCCAACACTTTCAGTGTGGACTATGTCAAAGGCTTTCCCAGTTGAGTTTTGAGTTAGAAATTGCTTCCAGACAACAGCTTGGTCCAGATAACCAGCAGCTGTTGGTTTTGAGAGGTGGAAATATAAGTTGCTCATCGGATACCTAGGGAAGGAGTAGTTGGAAGGAGAAGTGGTGAAAATGTGAAGCTCATGCCCTCTTTTGGCAAGAGCAAGATGAAGGGTCAGGGCATGCCGCTCAAGTCCACCTGCAAGAGATCTATGGGGCCATTTCTTGACAAAGAGTGCGATCTTAAGATATTTTGAAGGTAGTTTTGATGGAAATGAAAGATAATTCCATGACAAAGGGAAAGAAAGGAGATTAATGGGTTGGTTTTCCTTCTGCGATATCATTTGGTTACTGTAGCGGTATGAGCTAGAGCATTGAAACCAAAAGAGGAATGAGACAAATGAGAAAGCAGATAGCAGTGCGATGGTGAAACAGAGGCAACGAAAACTGAAGATAGTAGCCATGGAAAAGTCAAATGTGAGTTTTGATGCTACTGAACCTTTTTTCTTCAGGAAACTAACACAAGTAATAGGCACAGCATCGATGTAAAACTTGAAAGCACTTATGAGATGAGGAACCAAAAGGAAGAATCAAAGCAAACATAACCAAGAAACTAACAAAAAAGCATTTTTTTAGTGTCAAAATCTGTTCTTGAATTGAAAGGCACCTGCACATGGGTTCTATCAGGAGTGGTACAAGAGATGAGATGCAAATCCCAGAACCCATCCATTTTAGGGAATTGTTTATGGGTTATTTCAAAGGAAGAAAAATTTTGGTTAGGCAATCACATCATGGATTGACTACAGAGATTAAATTAACCTGTATTGATTTCCTCAACTCATTATTATATTGCAATAAAACACATTTCACGCCATTGTCACTGCCAACTCCCTGAAACATGGCAACTTCATACAAGCGACAGCAAGAAGCATTCCCAATACAAAATGCAATTAAAAACTGTGAAATCCAACAATACAATGTACCTAAACCATTAAATCACATCTAGTAGCAGAACTGAGGACGGTACAATACTGCTTGTCGATAGTAGGAAGTCAAGTCGCTGTTTTCAGGTTAAACTAAAGACAGTTTCTTAGGAAACGTCATATAAGGAGCGCTTAAGTTATCGTTTTCATTGTGTTTGTAATTGTGTTTTATCAAATTTTATAAAAAGAATTTTTTAATAAAATTAAGTATAATTTATATATTTTGGATTGTTTTGATGTGCTGATATCAAAAATAATTTTTAAAAAATAAAAAAATATTATTGATATATATTTCGGCACAAAAAACTATTTAAAAAACAATCATTATTATACTCTCAAACACCTTTTAAATGTTAAATGTGACAAATTGCAAATTTTATATCTTTCTCCTCCACCAAGTCCAAGTTAAGTATAAATGGATTAAGATTCACACTAAATCAACAAAAGTAAGCATCTTTCACTCAATTTTTTAAATCAAAGATTCTCAATTTTTATTTACTAGTTCAGTTTCCAAGAGACCATTATAGGTCCATCTCACAACTTTTACATTGTATTGGAAACAATTCATTGACAGCAAGATCAAAGAAAACAATATATATTCGAATAGTAGCTAGCTAATTAATTCTTCAAATCTCCCTAAGCTAGCGCGCAAACGCATAAAGCATAAGAAGAACATATATTACCAAAGCCGAAGGGACCAAAATAACCAGAGGAGTAACCGCAGCAAATGTATGCAAACTCCCACAGCCCAGAACCCCCAACTTTATCTGCACCAAATCCATCAAAGCCATCATCAAGAACCCGCATCCAAAAACCGACCCAAACCCAGAAACCAAAGTCCCAGCCCGTAAAGCCACCAAGTTAACATGAGCCAGGGGCGCACTACGCACCACCCCATCAGAATCATCATCTTTGTTGGTATCAAAAATCTTGATGGTTTGCTTGACAGCCAAAGCAATGAGACTGGAGAACAGAAAGGAGCTGAAAGAATAGAGGTGGAAAGCGATGAGATCCTCGACGATGGAAGAAGAGGCGATGCAGGAAGTATCAGTGATAAGGGTGGTGGTGGGGTCAGGTGCCGTGGGGTACCATGCAAGACCAAGAAAGAGTGCTAAGGTGAATAAAGAATTTACATTGACGATACCATCTAAGGCCATTATGTGGATTCTGGTAGTTGTAATTGTATGATTGTTACGTGACATTTGCGGAGAGGACGGAGGAATAGTGGCGGTGGTGGACCTGCTGGTGTTGTTGGAGGAGGAAATACAATGCAAAGAGCATGTATTTGTGTATATAGAAGAAGGATTAGAAAGTTAGGGATATCGTATAATGTTGCCTTGTTTGTGATAGCGTGTCTTTTCCGGCAAGGCAAGGGAATGATCGAACCGTGAAGATTTTGGAGTGTTGAGTGAAGAAACCAAATGGCCAAAACACGCTTTCATTGTAAAGACTAAAGACACCATTAAGACACTGTTATACTTTCACTGTGTGGTTGATGATGCTTCAGTGCCTTTTCAACGACATGCCGTTTAGTGCTCGTGTAGTGTATCCATACATAAAAACGACTTCCAGCCTGTTTGTTCTAGCGCCGTTCCGTGCTTTTTTAAAAAATTAATTTTTTTATATAATTTTAATATAT
Source organism: Populus tomentosa (assembly GCA_018804465.1). Lineage (NCBI taxonomy): Eukaryota > Viridiplantae > Streptophyta > Magnoliopsida > Malpighiales > Salicaceae > Populus > Populus tomentosa. Next base: position 3,469,401 of record CM031985.1, read on the forward strand.
ATATATTAAAAATAAATTTTAAAAAATAAAAATATTATCTAATCAATACACATAATATATTAAATAAAAAATTATTTTAAAAAACAATCACCACATTAATAATAAGAAAGCAAGTGAAAAGAGATATAGTTTATGCTAACCAATACACATGAAAATAGCTACAGTATAGTTTAGAATTTGTTTATTTTTGTGTTTTAAAAATAATTTTTTTTACTTTAATTTTTTTATATTTTTAGATATATTTATAGGTTGATATTAAAAATTATTTTAAAAAATAAAAAATATATTATTTTAATATAATTTAAAAAAAAACAATTTAAAAATTAAACGCTGCTATCTCAAATATATCCTCAAAAGCATAGATATAACCTGTAGTGGCTTGATATACAGCAGGCTCCCTGTAGATTTGGTTTATATAAATACAGTCCAATGGTTTCAAAATAGGCATTTGGATGCTTGGCAGTTGGCATTTTAATTTTGCGACAGCCTAAGTCCTCTACTTTCAAAATCAACTTCAATTACAGTTAAAAATTTTCTATTGGGCAATAATTTAATTAAAGACCAATCATAAAACACCAAGTGTCATCTAATTCTCCGTAGTAAGGAATTTAGTGGCAATTGGAGTTGTTTTTAGATTAAATAAATAATTTATCACGAATTTAAAATGTCAAACACCTGATTATCTGTTTCAAAGTCACTCGTGTATATTCATCATAAATTAATATGGCAAAGACTTGTGTCATTAGCCTAATATCAGCCGAAGATTAGATTCATAAGTTAAATCATCATCCCTGAACATAGTTATAAAACTTAAACTAGCCTAATAAATTTAAATTGGGATCAAATTAAAAAAAGAATAAAATTAATTGATCCAGTCAAAATTAAGCTCTTAATTTAAAAATAAAATTAGTTGAAATGATATTATTTTAATTTTTCAAAAAAAAATTAAAGGTTAATCCTCTTTATTCTTCACTCAAGCATTGTATTAAATCAATTTAAGGTAGAGTTTTATAACTATGAGTATGACCATAGGTACTTGGATTATTCACACTTCCAAGCACCACCCTTGTCTATTTAAAAGATAAAAAATAATGCTTGAAAGTGTGACAACAATTGCTTTTCAAAATATTTTTTTAGAAAAAACATCAAAATAATTATTTATTTATTTTTAAAAATTTATTTTTGATACCATCACATTAAAATGATTTTAAAATACTAAAAATATAATTTCAAACAAAAAAATAAATTTTAATAATTAAAAAAAGGTTAAAATTCATTTTCAAACACCTGAAATCTTAAAACTTGAGAAAACTGGTAGTGGACTGAATAAAATTGCAAGACTCAACTATTTAGTAGGTGCTTTAATAGTCAAAATTTAGAACTAAGGGGTTTGCTTCTCGTATAATTGTTAATATGATGATCACTAAAGACTTATATGAATATTAATTTTAGGGTTTGTGGGATTAATTAATATACACACAAGTTAATTTAGATACTAAGTTAATAAAAAATAAAAAGAAGAAGAAAAAAGAAAGAGAAGAAGATTGCAAGACTCGTCTCCTCGACATAAATGACACAAGGAGCTATCCGTGTCGATAAGATTGCCGATGGCCCATTTGAGAGCCAATTTGCTTCCCTTTGAGATTCTCTATGTTCCTATTTTTTGTCATCTTTTCTTGAGATTCAGTTCGTCACAAGAAAAACTAATGGAAACTACAAGATTGGCAGATGCAGTGAAATTTATGTAATAATAAATACCAAAGAAAAAAGTAGATAGGCATGCGGGGTTCTGTCACCCAGGGACTTGTTGAATTACAGGTTTGACTTTTTTGATCCAGCGACAGATTTACTTTGTGAGTGGGTTAAAAGTTTGTTTTTTATTTTTTAAATTTTATTTTTAATATTAATATATTAAAATAATTTAAAAATATAAAAATAAAACTAAAAAAATCAACTAATTTTTAAAATAAAATTCGACTCCATGCTAAACACCATCAAAGTGACCATGCGTGATGTCTTGGCTTCCACCAACTGTATGGTAATATTTGGTTACTTTCTCGGATGAAAATGGTAAAAATAAAAATGCATTTAATTAAAAAAAACATAAAAATAAATTTATTATAATCTCAATCATAGATTTTATATCCAAGTTAATCTATTATATTATTATATTAATATATTTTTAAAGTTTTTTATTAAATTATATTTTTACTAGTTATTAATTTTTTTTTTAAAGTTATAAGTTAACCGAGTGATATTAATTATCAGCATGTATAAAATTGTGGTTATGATTACTTTTTAAAGTATTTTTTACTCAGAAAAGTATATTAATAATATTTTTTTATTTTTAAAAAATTATTTTTAAGATTAACACATCAAAATAATTTAAAAACATCAAAAATATATTAATTTAAAATAAAAAATCATTTTTAAAACACCAAACAGTAAAATACAGTATCTAACAAATATCTATTCCACGGTATTGTTGAATTATTACAAAATACATGTCAGGCGCCATTATTCATGAGAAACTGAGTGGCGTCGAATTATTACATGATAAATATCAGGCGCCATTACTCATAAGAAATTGAGAGTTGTCTCACATGTCATCGTGGTAAAGATAATTAAATGTACATGTAGGATGGTTATTATTATTATTATATTGATATCTAGACTAGTTTGTGTGTAATTTAATTAATTTTAAAAATTTTAAAAATAATAATTATATAAATTTTCAGTTATTCTAAAATTTATAAGATTCGAATTATTAACTTCTAAAAAATAAATTTAAAACTTGACTAATTAGGCTACACCTAGAAAAATTTATTATTATTATTATTATATAATGCTTTAGTTTTTCATATGTATGTTACGTGTCTGAAATAACTTTTACCAAAATACATGATCATAATTTATACTGAATTTAATGTCATGAGTTTGATGTCAATCAGTCATGCAATTAAGGGCTTATTTTGACTAAAAAATCAAACAGAGGATACCACTCGTGTTTTTTTAACCCCTTTTCAGCTTGTTGTGAGGATTCACTAAATTCAACCTTTTTTTATGACCTATAACTTCCAAACCACTCAAATATTATTTTTCATGAGTTTGAATTTTTTTTCTTTTTTTTCACTTTCAAATATTAGATTTTTTTTATTTTCATTTTAATGTAAAAATCAACAATCTGTTATCAAACTTTTTTAAAAAATAAAATATTAATAGTGCGTTTTTTCAAAGTATTTTTCATTTAAAAACCAATAAATTAATATTTTTAAATGTTCTTAAATGATTTTAATGTATTAATATTAAAAATAAAAAATATTATTTTAATTTATGCATAAATTATAGTAGGTTTTAAAATAGAGGATGGTTACTTTATATATATATATATACATGTCCACTTTGAAAATATGATTTAAGATTTTCTTACATAAAAAGGTATCCGAGTATGTGATCACGAGGAGAAACTATGGCTATCAAAATCATAGATGACGTTCCCCGCATATTCCTTGTCACTCGAGATTACGTTTATATCTACAGTAAAAAATATTTTAATTTTTTTTACATTTTAAATTAATTTGATATGTTGATAAAAATAGATTTAAAAAAATATTATTTTAATATACTTTTAAATATTAATATAAAATATTATATTAATATGAAGTGTGAATTATTATCATAATATCATACACTATTTAAGGGATGTCAAGATATTTGGGAATTTAATTGCAATTGCTTTTTAAATTGATTTTTATTTAGAAATGTATTAGTAAATGTATCAAAATGATTTAAAAATACTAAAAAAATATTAATTTGAAGTAAAAAAATTAAAAAAAATTAATTTATTTTTTAAAATACAAATAGAAAAATATAAGTGAAGCGTGGATGTATAATGTCCCTTTAGGAGACAGACATGTAAAGTTATTCGGGGAAAGGATATCTAGAACATGATCCAGTGACGCACTAAATTCATCCATCCCATCTAATTTTCTCCTGGCTTATGAAATCATATCCAACCTTAAAACAATGGGGCTGCACTCCAGTCACTTGCCCTTTCACCTAATCCCAAAAACAGCTGACTTTGTTGACAAATTGCCAATTCCTTTATCAAAAAAAAAAAAAGCTTTTTAGGCAGCTAGCACGTGATCGTACTTGTAACATTTGTACTTTTCAAATTCTTTTTGTATAGAAACATACTACAATATATATATTAAAAATTTATTTTCAATAATTTAAAAATATTAAATTTTTGTGAAATATTATTTATATAATATAAAAACTATTGTTTTAATACTCAAATTAATCAAACATGTTAACTCATGACTTAAGTGATTCAAAGTCTAGATTGATTTAAATTTAAATAAAAATAAAATTAATACGATATGACTCGACTGAATTTATAACCGATTTAGTGCGGAGAAAATTCATTTAAAATCTATTGATTGTTTTCTTTTTATTTTTTTAAATAATATTAGTTTTACTTTTTATATAAAATACAAAATTTAAATTGACAAAAATTAACTAGACAACCCCACCAATCTCATAACCCAAAACTTACTCTAGATGAACTTAAATTCGAGTTTAAAGACCAAGCATCACATAGTAAAGATTCTATGAATCTAGCTTTGAAAATTTTAATTAATTTTGTTTGGTTTTATGTTTAAAAATATTTTTAAAAAAATTAATATTTTATTTATTTTATATGTTGATATTAAAAGTAATTTTTAAAAAATAAAAAAATATTATTTTAATATATTTATAAATAAAAAATATTTTAAAAATCAATTATTATAACACATTCAAACAGCTTTAAAAACACGTTTGACATTTCTAACTTGAATCAAGGGCAGATACAGCAGCGCTACTTGTCAAACCACGTTAACTAAACAAAGAACAACCTCAACCATAGTCAAATTACCTTTTGTAAGTTGTAACTAGATTCCAAATGGGGAGTGTTCTTGTAGGCCACCTCACCCTTTATTACAGTGACATCTCCCAAGTGGCAGCTGCTTTTCATAGCCTAACCAAATGTATGATCCAACCACCAAAGCCCGATATTTTAATGCACAAGAGTATTTTCAGATTAGTTTAGGTGTTAATAATTGAATTTACGTTCTTTTCTAAATGATTTTAATAATATATTTTCTTATTTTAAATACTACTCTAAGAAAAAGAATATATAGTTTTTTTTTGGTTAGAACTTAGAAGTATATATACTTTTAAGATTTAGGTACTTTGGCTGTGCGTTTTAATTTGTGTTTCATCAAATTTTTTTAAAAAAAAATTGTTAAAATTAAGTGTGGTTTGTATTTTTTAAATCGTTTTAATATACTGATGTTAAAAATAATTTTTAAAAAATAAAAAAAATATCATTAATATATATTTCAACACAAAAAACTATTTAAAAAACAACCGCTATCACAATACCAGTCGTGCTCTAACCATCGAACAAACCCGTTGGAGTCATTAGATGAAACACAGTTGCAAGAGACCCATCATTCTGTCAGATGTTTGTTATAGAAAGGCTTATTTAAGCTACTGGTCTGAGGTCTCTCACACACACACCCTGTTCGTGTTCCCTGTGCTTGGAGCCAGGTTACAATTAGTATACCTGGGCTCGGCCGTACCAGGAACAGCCTAACCATCCATAATTGCTAGTCATCAAAACCCAACCTTTTCTCTCTGGGAACCTTGATTACTGTCCAAACCAAGCTTCATTTATCATGGCTGCTGACCTACACGACAGAGATTCATTATTCTTGCCCTCCCAATATAATCTTGCCGAGGTGAACACCATTCTCGCCGTGGACAATAAACCCACTAACCAAAACGGGTCTACGTCCTTGGCTTCATCTGATTTTGGGTCTGCCCTGAGCTCGCCAACTGAATCAGAACTTGGTTCAACTGAGTCGGAAAGTGACCAAGACGACGATTACATTGCTGAGTTGACCCGTCAGATGGCTCATCACATGCTCCAAGATGATGATCATGAAAGACATGAAAAGGTATGTGTACTGTGTGTACAATACTCATTCATTATGGCGTGTGTGTGTGTGTGTGTGTGTGTATATAGATGCATGCACATGTCACACCTTCCTTAATCAGTCTCTGATCGGAGTCTATCGATTGTGGTTTTAGACATGGAGTGTTGCTGGCTGGCCACGATCAACAGCATGGTCAGAGTTGGGCTCGAGCCAAGAAGAGGAGACCGTGGTGGTGAACAAGTTTGAGAAGTTCAAGATCAAAGAAGAGGAAGAGATTCACAAGTATGCCAATAACGAGGGATGTCTAAGCACTTCGCTTAAAACCCATTCAGTCCCTTCTACTGTCAGGGAACCTGGAATTTCCCCTGCCGATCAGTTTCAGTCTAAGCAAGCTCTTATTGAGAATCAAATAAAGGTCATTCAAGTAACTCTTACTTACTAATACAAAATATATTGCATACGAAACTTTTAGTTGGTTCTTTGATACGAATTTATTTATTTCTTTTCTAGTTTTTGGATAAATCTTTTTTGCTAATTTTGGTGGTGTGTGTGTTTGTATATATATATTTTTCAGTTCTGTAAGCTCAAAAATTCAGAGCAGATTATGAAGCAACAAGAGTCTCTAAATGGGGCAAAACGGTCCAATTGGCATAAACAAAACGACCCCAGACGACAGGTTAAGCAGTTTCAAAGCAAAGGGAGAGCTCGTGGTGGGCAGTTTACTAGTCATCACGGGCAAAAGTTGTCATGGGCTAATCTACAACAACAACATAGAACCGGATCAGAGATGAGAGCAGTTTTCCTTGGTGATTCGTGTCCAAGAAGCAGGTCTGGTGGTGGCACGGGGGTGTTCTTGCCTAGAGGTATCGGCAATACTTCCGGGTCACAAAAGAAACCAGGTAATTAATCAATGAGCAGTGGAATGTTTTTCTTTGTGATGTTTTTCCACCTTCTGGCTAAACTCTGGTCTTTTTGTTTTTTGTTTTTTTGGGTTCATTTCCGTAGTTGTTGGAGCAGTTAATCTTAGAGTAGTTTATCTCCCTCCTGTATTCCACAAATACAGTTTGGATTTTTTGTTGTTTTGTTTGATTATGATATTATGGAATCTTAACTGATCTTCAACATTGCTGGTGGCCAAATTAAGTTTGATATTCTAATTGGAAACTTCCCCTGTCCACTTCTCTTGTCCTTTCATAAATTGCTTTCAGCTAACTACTTGTGAAAGAAATGGAGACCTAGCTGACAAGAACGATCAACTCGCTGTTAAACTTGACTAGCGTGCGTCTGAATGGAATATTGAAAAGTCAGGCTCTAATTAGCTTCAAATCTTATTTTTTTTGAACAGGTTGTTCAACTGTTCTTATACCAGCGAGAGTAGTTCAAGCGCTGAAACTCCATTTTGACAAAATGGGGGTTGCATCAAGATCCAATGGTGCTCTTCTCCCTATTCAGCACGGTACCTTGCTACCAAGAATTATTACTCTTTTCTTTTGACAAGCTAATCTTGAATTCATCTAGTGATAGTAGCTCTTTGTTGATCCGTGTGTGCTCTTCTGGTTTTAGATGCTTCGAGCGGTGATGTGAGATGTGGCCTGCAACTACCGCAAAAGAAGAGCCAGACTCCGGCGATGCCGGCAGTAAATAGTCATCAAGGAACCGGTTTGCCTCAGGAATGGCCGTACTGACTTCACACAGGCATATGCCTTGATGCTCTCCTCCTAATGCCCGACCGATTAGGTTGCTCGATACGGCTGTTTTTGCCCAAGAAAGCCGGGTGAATAAAGAGTTTTTAGACAGAATAAAAGAAGAAGAAAAACAAGGACATTGGTCAAATTATAGTCTTATCTTATACAGAGGATGAAACTAAACTAATGCTTGTAAATCCTCAATAAAACTTTTGTTTTTCTTTGAAGCGTCTTGATCAGATTCAGATAGAGAAATAGAAAAATAGAATAAAAGTTCGTTAGGAAGAAATGATTCAGCCCTGTTCCTCTTCCTCCCCCCGTCTGGCGACGGTGTGGTATATGCAATTGGGTGATCTGTTACGTAGTTCCTGTAATGATTCAGCTGTTGTGTGGAGGCCAAGAACTTCAATGTTTATTTATTTTGTTAATGGAACTCTGTCTGTGGTATTCGAATAGTTGTTGGAGAAGAGATTGGATCTCTTGAGATTTCTTGAAAAAAATGAGGGAGCAATAATATTATTATTAGTCAAGCTCTAACTCATTATCTATATTAATAATTAACAAAATAATCGTAGAAGGGATGTTTTATTGTTTCCTTCCCTGGGAACATCTGTGTATTGCTATAGCACACATAAGTTGTATTTAAAATATATATATATATATATATATATATATATATATAGATGTTCGGACTAACTTGTGTAAATTTTAATTAATTTTACAGTCTGAAGTTAACAATTATATAAATTTTTAATAATTATTATATTAATAATTACATGATTTAAACCTGAAATCATATAAAAATAATTTTTTTAATTTTAAGTTTTTATTATTGAATTATCTAATAAATAATTTATTTTTGTTGTTTTTTTAATCCTTGGTCGGCTAGTTATTTGTTTCAGATTTTTTTTGTTTTTTTAATTTTAATTTTTTATGTTATTGTTATGTTTTAAGTGATACAACAGCACATGTCTATGATGAAGGGTTTTAATACTTATTATCGGGCACTTTTAGAAGTGTACAAAGATCTTAATGGCAGATTTTGTTGGAAGAATCTAGCGTGCAATTGAAAAATCATTAGTTTTCTAATTTAATGTCAAATGTTACATTATATTTAATGTCAACTAAGATTATTATAAAAATCAAACCAGCAGTCAAATTTTATAAGCTATGATTTGGAATGAGTGCGGATAATAATTTTGGATTCAGATTCAAATATAGATAGTATAAAACATAAGTCATAAATATTCATCATCATCTTTAAACTGAAAACTTGGACATTTATGAGGACTAGCTACAAGTTGTTTGAAATTTTATGTGGAGCTTGATATGGGATCATGAATTAAGGCCCCATAGGAAACGTCTTCTTACGGCTACTTTTGAAATAAGACAAGGATAGCACATGATGATAAGATCATGCGGTCATATGCCACTAATTTTGGTCGGGGCCAATAACTTGGTGATTGTGAATTTGAGTGGCCCCAGACGGCAAAGAAATTAATACGATAATTAACATGATCTACCACTCTAAAGTCTAAACTGGCAACCCAATTTTTTTTTTTTAAAAAAAAAGAGGAAGACAGGAAGGAAAAAAACATGATTCTATTATTTTCCGATCAATTACTTGTTGGAGGAAGCTCGAAGGACTTGTGATACGGCGTCATCTCTGTATCCTTGAAAACTCTGCTCCCGAAGATCAAAAAACCTACAAGATGTCCTGCCACGGCTACAATAAACACACCGCCGTTGAAGGACATGACAGCAAGCATTACCATATAGGCAAGACCAACCCTAACAGCGTGCACCAATGCCTGTATAAGGCCAGCTGCGACATTTCTGGGCCCTGGCTTGACTAATCGGCTATGAGAGAGCCACTCGACCAGGACCGCAAGCACAAAAACGAACACCAAGGCTAGCACATACATGCCTGAACTTGTGCCAGGCCAGCCGGAGAAAAGGATCCATGTCTCCTTGCCCCAGAAGAATGTCATGTGCATCATCATCTTGTGGTGCATCCCGCCGGTGCCGTTCATGGGTGTTGATGGCGGCGGTGACATGCCAGGCATATGATGGTCAGGGTCCATTAATTTTCTTTAAGAAAGAGAAATTGACAGGAGGGCGTTGGGAAATGGAGTTTTCTCTTGGGTTCATTTGGCGATTGTGGATCACAGGCTGGATATTAGCGATAAGAGATATTTACAGTACAGAATAAAATTTGTACTATGCACTAGTGAGATTTTTATAGGACTACAAAATACCAAAAACAATTGTTTTCTAAATATGGATCTTGCACGATATAAGAGCTTAGGAAGCCCATTCTTTTTTCTTCTTTTGGCGAAATATGCTGTTAACATAAAACTAATTCAGGAGGGGATTCCCCTCCTCGCACTATTACTGTTAATTCAAAGAATATTTTTTTTATATATATTTGGTTCTTTAATATAGAATTTATTAGGATTTAAATTTATTATTTATTAAATTATCTTAATTTCATTACTCGGGTCATATATTTTATGGGTTAATTTAGTTGATTAATATTTTTAATATATTTTTTCGATTTCACCCTTCAACATTTGAGTTAATTAGAAATTAGTCAAGATTTTGGTGGGTTAGACTCGGGTTTTTTTCTTTTTTAATTGATTTTTTGTTTTAATTTTATCATTCAACATTTAATTAATTGAGATTTGAATTTTATAATCTGTTTTGATTTGTTTTTTATTGGATTATTTTAGTTTCATGATCCTGGTTTGGTGGGTTAACTTGAATTGACTCATGAATTTTTTCTTCTCTTATTTTTATTAATTTTTTCAATTTTATTCTTCAATAATAAGTTGATTGAGAATTAGACTTTAATATATATATTTTTTATTTGCTCATGATTTTATGATTTGGGTCACGGATTTTACATGTAACCTGGGTTGATCCAGGTAAATATAATATATTATTATTTCAATATTATTTTTTAAAATTATCATTTTAAATTTGTTTTAGTCAAATTATTTTTTTAACTGTCCAAATTTTTTTTGAACTTGCTAAATTAATCAGATTATATTAAATCAATCTCATTTATTTTTTAAAAAAACACATGGTAGTAATAATTAAATATCTTTTAAAAAATCTGATGAAAATCACATCATATCACAATTTATTATGGGTTTAGAAGTATGGTAGCGATTACTTTTTAAAGCATTTTTCATTCAAAAATATATCAAAATAATTATTATTTTTTAAAATTATTTTAAAAATATTAATTTAAAATAAAAAAATAAGAAAATTATTAAAAAAAAAAACATTTCTGAAAAGTAATGTCAAAATAATTGAGTGATGTGCTATTTTATCGCATATTTAAGAGCTGGCCGTCATTGCCACGGTAGAGTATGTGCTCTGCAGCCCCTTTTGTATGCTTATACTATATTTTTTATTATGCTCACGATGCGTCCCCTTTACGGATATAAATTGTGTTTGATAAATTATTATTATTATTATATCTTTACCTTGACAAATATTGGATTTAATAATAAATTGTTTTGTTCTTAGTTAATAACAGGGATTGCTTGCTTTAATTCAAAAAACAATAATTTTTTTTTAATATTATTCTGCTAAATAATTCTCTTTTATATCATCTTGTGTTTGGCTTCAAATCTTAACCAAATATTATTCTTAGAATAAAAATAGATACAGCAAAGTGTGCAATTTAAAGGCATAATTAACACCAAACAGGGTCCAAATACTGTAAAAAAAAAAAAAAAAGAGTACATCCATATTTTCCAACCCATGGATAGGTGACATGACAATACTGTATTTGGTTTGAAGATATGATGGGTTTTTTTAAAAAAAAAAATACAACATCTTTTAACATCTTTTAAGTATAAATTTATACCTCTAAAAACTAAAAAAAAAAACATGTTTTTTACAAAAAAAAGAAAAAAAAGTTAACTTTTATCCAAAGTCCAAGCACGCACTAAAAGTGATAGACTATCTATCTGTATTCTTATTTAGATCGATAGTCTATCAATTTATACGTTGAAAGTGATCTCCATAAAGTATAAGTTCAGTGAATATGCCATTTTCCCCTCACAAATGGTTTTCAAGGGGAAAAAGTATGCTTTCTTCTTCTTATTTTTTTATTTCAGGAGTCCAAACTGATGTCTCTTTCTTCACTCAAAATCCCAGTTGACGAGCTCGTTTTGATCAAAGGTGAATAGAAGAAATATATATTTATTAAATTGGGTCTTGTCTCCCCCAAAATAACAACAAAAAATGATCTCACAGAACGCCCCTTCTACTCTAGGAACCATTAATGTCCCTGCCGCTCAACGCTCAATGCAAAATATATATATATATATATATTCTTTCAACAGGTTTTTGCCCTCTGCCTTTGCACTGAGCTGTAGGGACAATATTGGTTCATAGAGTAGAAAGGGCGTTCTGTCAGATCAATATATATATATATATATATATATATATATATATAGACACACACACTATACATGACCCGTGCGATGCCGCGGGTCATTTTTTTTGCATAAAAAATATTAAAAAAAATAAAAATTTAAAAATTTTAGATTTTTCTGTAAAGTTATACCCAAGAATCTTAGATTTGGTTATAACTTCTGATCTAAAAATAATATTTATAATATTAATAATAAAATTAAACTTGCATGATCCAAGTTTAAATGAGCCTGATTGCAACACCGGACCCAAGAATATTGGATATGGGTCTAGCTATAAGGTCGTGTCATAAAAGTATGATAATTAAATAGATTAATTAAAAAAAACAAAGAAAAAAAATCAACAGGAAGGAAAAAACTAATGAAGAAAAAGAAAAAAAATGAATTAATTGGGTTAACCCTTTAAACCAGGTTATCTCGTAAAACCTGGGATTCGCGTCATGAAAGTTTGATAACTAAATAGAAAAAAAATGACAGGTTTATCCAGAATTATCCGGGTTAACTCATTAAACCAAGTTAACCTGTCAAGCCCAGGATACATGTCATGAAAGTATGAAAATCCGATAATTAAATAGAAAAAAATTAACTTTAACAAATTAAACTAAATAAAAAAAATAACGCGTCAAATCAGGTTAACCCATCAAACCCGAAATTCATATCATGAAAATCTGATAACTAAATAAAAAAAATTAACATTAACAAACTAAATCAAACAAAAAAAATTCATTAAAAAAGAAGAAAAAAACAGTTATATAATATAATATAATACAATATAATAATAATTACAATTATAATTATAATGAAAAAACATGGGAAAATTTTTGTTTTTTAAAAAAAATATGGTGAAAGCTAAAGCTAAAGCTAGATTCTTAACCAACTTAATATTGAAAAAATAAATTTGACAAAGATAAATTTTTTTAAAAAAAACATGTGGGGAAACACTGCAGCCAAACAAAAACCATGTAAGGAAAATACTATAGTAATCCATAGTTTTTTTTTTTTTGAAAAAAGCTACAAAACTAAGTTCTCAACCAGCTCAATATATAAAAAAAAACCGACAAAGACTATTTAAAAAAAAAAAAAGTCAATTTTGGGTAAAAGAAATGAAAAAAAAACATGTAAAAAAAAGAAAACAAAAGCAAAAAAAAACATGTGGGGAAAACTACAGTGTTTTAAAGAAAAAAATAAAAAAAAACTAAATTTTCAACCAGCTCAATAGTAAAAAGATAAAATTATCAAAAATAATTCTGAAAAAAACAAAAAAAAATGTAAAAAATGACAATTTTAGAAATAAAAAAGAAAAACAAATAAAAAAATAAAAAAACATGTGGAGAAAGCTAAAGCTAGATTATCAGTTAGCTCAATATTGAAAAAATAAATTTGATAAAGATAATTTAAAAAAAATATGTGGGGAAACACTGCAGCAGAACAAAAACACTAAAAGAAAAACACTGTAGCAATCCATATTTTTTTTAAAAAAACTACAAAGTTAAATTCTCAACCAACTTAATATATAAAAAATAAAATCTACAAAGATCATTTTGAAAAAAAAAAAATCATAAAAAAAAAAACAATATATGAAAATATTATAGCAATCCACAGTGTTTGAAAAAAAAATGCTACATAATTAAATTTTCAACCAGCTCAATATTTAAAAAAAAAATAAAGATAATTTTGAAACAAAAATTTTTTTTAATAAAAAGAAACAAAAAAGAAGAAGAAGAAATCAATTTTGGGTAAAAAAAAATAAAAAAAAAACATGTAAAAAAACAAAAAAAAACCTGCTGCAAAAAAAAAAAAAAAGGTTACTATAGTGAAAAACCTACGCGTTTTAGAGTTATACAAGATTGTGTCATAAAAGTGTGATAATTAAATAAATTAATTAAAAAAACAAAGAAAAAAACAACAGAAAAAAAACTAATGAAAAAAAATGAATTAATTGGGTTAACCCGTCAAACCTAAAATTCATGTTATGAAAATTTAATAATTAAATAGAAAAAAAAAATGGACGAGTTTACCTAAAATTAACTGGGTTAACTCATCAAACCAAGTTAACCTGTCAAGTCAGGATACATGTTATAAAAGTCTGATAATTAAATAAAAAGAAATTTAACATCAACAAACTAAATCAAACAAAAAAAATTATTAAAAAAACAAAAAAAAATTAAAAACAAGAATAAGACAGTTAAATAAAATAATATAATATAATATAATATAATAATATATTAATAATAAGTAAAGTGAAACATAAAAAAACAAAACAAAACAAATAAAAAGCTTTCATTTCTTGATGTATACCCTGATGTATAGGAGGTGTGGGAAAGCTACAGTGCTTTCCATGCGTTTTAGAGAGAGAGAGAGAGAGAGAGAGAGAGAGAGAGAGGTGTTTTTAAAAATTAAATTTGAAAACAGCATAGCAGAATTACAGCATCCTTGAAGGGTGGATAGCTGACCTATGGCACAACGTTGTGGAAAATAACGAGGCATTTGCGCCTTCGAGGCAGCTGCTCGTTGCTTCTTCAAGAAATTCTCAGCCTCAAATTTAATGCTTTGGACTGACTTGGCATTAATTTCCATCACTAAGACCTTATCGACCCATGCAAATGTGTGGACCATAAAGTTATAGTTCAATGGGAAAATTCAACTAATTTTTTTTTTTAATTTTATTGTGCTTACCGTTTTCGCAGCCTCTCAATAAATGAATACTTCAAAAATCAAGCACAAATTTTAGCTTTCTCCCTGATCGATTCGGCTAAAGATTCATCAACTGGTAATAAGAGCAATAGTTCATAACAAATGTATGTATGTATGTATACAATGGAAATTTATTTTTGCACAAATAACAATCCACACACCAAATACTCATAACAGAAATTATTCTTCAAGTTTCAAGAGGGTAAAAAGGGTAACAAAAACGCGTAATCAGGGAGAACTAGTGCATCGCCAAACCTAAGAACCTGCAGATACCTGATGAGCATAATTCAACAACTCGATGGAGGAAGATCAGAGGTTTTAGCAGGATTTTGGGTTTTCTTAAAAACCCTACTGCCAAAAAAGAGGAACCCCAGAGTATGCCCAGCCACAGCAACCAGGAACACGCCGCCATTGAAAGACATGATAGCCAACATGACCATATAGGCTGAACCAACCCGCAAAGCGTGCAGTAGAGTCTGGACCAGACCGGCCGCCACATGGTTCGAGCCAGGCTTGATCAATTGGCAATGGGATAGCCACTCGACAAGAATGGAAAGCACAAAAACAAACAGCAAAGCCACAAAATACATGTGTGGTCTCTTATCAGAGCTTCCAGGCCAGCCAGAGAAGAGAATTTCAGCACTCTTCCCCCAAAAGAAGGTCATGTGCATCATCATCATCTCGTGGTGTTGCATCGTTCCTGTCATGTTCATGGGCGGCGGCGGAGCCATGCCCCCCATGCCCGGCATATCATGACCGTGTTCCATGATCTCTCTCTCTCTCTCTGAAACCCAAAATATTTCCTTCTGTTGAGGGATGATCGATGAAAATGGAAAGATTTTAAAAAGAAAACAGATATTAAGATATTAAAAAGATTAAACCTGGCCAATGAGAAATTATAAATATAGATTAAAAAATACTTTTAAAAAATCCTTCCACGGAAGATTACTCTACAATTTCTTATATGAGTGTAAGAAGGGTAAGTGGTCAAGAGAATAAATATCTACTTCCATTTAAGAACGAGCTGAGGCTATTTTTTTAATGAAAGAGTAAATTATTTTACTTGGCCCCTGTACTCTTACACAATTATGAATTAACACTTATTTTTTTGAAAAACTATAATGTAGTTCCTCAATGCTTGTTCATTATTGTGAATTGTGTTATTAAACCATTTATAAGAATTTTTACGGTGTTTATATAAGTAATTAATGATATTTTATTAGTTTTTTCATGTGATGTACTTCAAGGAAATAAATAAATATAAATAGAAAAGATAAATTTTAAATGGAGATATTTTTAGTGAGTCATGGATTTTATTTTATGATCTCTTGCCTAAAATTGAGTTTTGAGAAATAATTAAAAAGATGTAACTAGTAAAAATCTTATGATTTCTTAGAGGTTTTTTTTTTTTGAATTAAGAATTATACCCTTTGACAATTTAAATTATTAGAGAAAAATCAGAATATATTTACTTTATAAGTTAAAGAGATTAAAATAATGTTTTATATTATAATAACGATTACCTTTTAAAATGTTTTATACTTTAAAATAATATTTTTTTAGTTTTAAAAAATTATTTAATATCATCGCATCAAAATAAAAATAATACTATAAAATTAATTTTTTAAAATATAAATTTTATAAAAACTAGGATTAGAACTAGGAGACAAACAAACTCTAAGTTTGAGGTCGTCAAACATGAAAAAATTATAGCAATGCTAAACATCAAGGATTGAAAAATAACTTAGTATTAATGAAATAATGGGTGGCAAAATTCGTTGCATACACATAATCAGGTGATGGAACTTGTAGTAATTATACTACATTTATTACATGGTATTACATCGTACGCTTGTTTTGTTCGATTTGATGTTGTAAACCATTTTATAAAACCCACCCAGCTTGGTTATAACCAGAAAATTGATTAATTAAAAAATAAATAACTGAAAAAATTAAATTGTAAAAAAAATGGATTAAACCAATTAAAATTTTTAAAAAACCGATCAATTAGATTTGATTTCGGCTTTATAAAGTTGAAATTAAAAAAATCAAACCGAACCTAAGCCGAAAAAAATCAAACTAAAACAGAAAAAAGTTGATTCGAATTGGTTTTTGTCAATTAAAATTGATTGGTTTGAACTGTTTTCGGTTCGGTTTTGTTTTTTAAAAAAACAAACAATTCAATTTCATTATTTTTTTTATAAAAACAAAACCAAAAATAATCACCCTAAATCTTCATGTCGCCTGCGTTTTAGTTTTCCAGGATTACTGGCCCTTGATTAATTTGAAATTACACTGTTTATTAAAAAAATAATATTGTTTTAAAAATTTTATTCTTTTTGTAAAGTCAAACAAGTTTTCATTCAAGTAAGTTGACTAATTAGTGGGCTGATTCCTAAATCAATTGTGCTTAACCTGATTAATTCTTATCCAATTTAATATAAAATCCAAAATATTTCCTCCAGTTCAGTGGTGATGAGAATGGAAAGCTTTTATGGCGCGCTAGGAGTCATAGTTACTCCATTAGTTTCGTTGCGTACGTTCCGTTACAGGTGTGGATTCGAGCTGTTGGTAATATTTTCGGGAGTAATTTTTTAAACACGTGTAAATTCAAAACATATTAAAATGGTCTCATCGAAACTCAATATGAATAAAAAAAAAATGTATAAGATGATGTTGTTAGACTAAGTCTTTTTTTAATGTAAAAAATTAGGGAATTTATGACGAACTATTTGATTGTATAATTAAACTCAATTTAATGGGTTAATCTTGAAATCTCGTAACACAATTTCTTATCTAGCTTGAGCTTCAATAAAAATACGTAGAGGTTACTATAAAGTAACGTTGTCAATCTGACATATTTAAAGATAATCTGGACGAACCGGTAAATATACGAGTCAACTTCAAAAAAAATTCAGGATGATATTCTTTTTAATATAGAGACAACAGCATATTCGATCATTCTCGGTCAATCTAGGTTAACCACTAAATTCACTACTTGGATTTTGAACGCAACCACACTACGTTAACTTGAGCCAATTATCTCATTTTTTCCCCTTAGATTTTTCTTTTCTTTATTAGGCTTGGGTGAGATGATGCTATTCGAGACTAAATCAAAGAGTTATTGAAGAATCAAGTATTAAATTGAAAGAAGAGAGTCCAGGCTTGAGTTGGAATAAATTTGGGATTCAATTGAAGATATATTGTAGAATTAAGGACTAAAATGAACAAAAAAAACAAAAGAGTGTCTGTTGCGTATAACACACGTGCCAACATGTAGGAGAAGTTGTTATACTGGAAAGGAGGGAGTACACCTTTCATTGAGCTCCAAAAGTGTCATTTTTGTGTTGTTGTTAGAATCATAGTTATTAAACCCCGGTAGGTCGATTCGGGGGCTGGACTGGTCCGAGTTTGTCAAAAGACTGACCGGTGTAACGACCCGGTTGATCCGGCAAGTCAACTTGTGACCTAGGTGAGACTTGATGTTTTTTTTTTTTAAAATGTGAGATTTGAAACCCATTAATATATATATATATATATATATATATATATATTCCCAAGAAAAAAGTTATGTTTTTAGTATATATACTTCAACTTAAGAGAATAACATAGTATTTTTTTAATGTGGGATTTGAAACCTATCGGTATATATACTTTATGTTTCTAATGGGATAAAAAAATTTTAGTTTAAATATTTCAACTTAAAAACTTAACATAATATTTTTTAATGTGAGATAAAAAAACATTTTAAAATATTCTTTTAAATTTTATTATTTATAATATAAATGATCTATATTTATATAGTTTTTTTTTAAATTTTAATATAAAATATTAAAATTTTATTTTTTTTTAATTTTTCTAGATTAATTTAAATTAACCTATAAAACTTGAGCCAACTCCTTAACCACATCAGCCCCGAAGTGGATTTAATAACCTTGTCAGCTAGAGATTCATCCTAAGCTAACATGTGGTGTCTATGAATGTACGACGTGACTCCGACGATTGTTGTTTTTTGTTTTATCTGTCCTTCCCACAAGTTTCATGTTTGAATTCTTTTTTTCTTCCCTTCAGCGATTAGTTTATAGCCTACAGGTATTATTTTTAAGCTTCTTCAACGGCTATGAAATTTCAACTGATAAGAAAAATGGGTGTCTAGAATCTTCTAAAAAGACTTCAATTTAATTCAAAAACAATAAAATAAAAAATTATGTCCATTAACATGCATCATGAGAAAATCTCTCGTCATCAAGACTATTTAAGCGAGGCATCATTTGAGCCACGCTTTGAAGAAAATGTCAGAAGAAGAGGATATCCACATGATAAGATCACATGTATTATATCTACTATGGGCATTTGTATTTTGCTCAAACGGTTGCTGATCATCTGAAACTGCCAGGGATTCGTGTACGGACGAGTCCTGTTGATGTGAATTATTTTAATATTTTAAAAATATATTAAAATTTAAAAAAGTTAATTTTGGTATCAATATATTACAATAATTTAAAAATATTAAAAAAATATATTAATTTAAAATAAAAAAATAATTTTAAAACTAAAAACTAAATAAGTCATTTATCTTTCCCCGTCCCCGCTTGAACAAGGCCACACCTATTTTCAAGGTATGCGTAATTAACCAGGTTATTCGCTGGTGGAATCTCATAGCTAGTATCTCATCGGAAAATGATATATATGGGGATCATAAGCTCTTTTAATGTCCTGTTCGGACGGTTTCTGATAAGCTTTTCAATCCCGGCAGTTTTAAGTTTTAACCTAAGTTATGTATAGTTGTGAGTCCATAAATAAAACCGGTATTTATTTTGTAATTAATTTTATTACCAGAAAATTTATAAATAAAAATAAAACTACTGAATGAATTTTTCAGTTGGTAGATTGAGGTAAGATTTTTTTTTATTTTTTTATTGTTTTTTACATTGTATTTGTTATATATATATATTTATTTATATATATGTTTTAATTTTTATGTTCTTAATAATTATATGAATGTTGTTGTAGGGATTGTTTTCATATGAGAACAATTTTGTTGAATTTTAGTTGGATTTTTTTTAATTTTATTGTTTAATTTCAATTAAATGTATAAGATTGATTTTAATTATTATTAATTAATTGTTTTTCAACTTCAA
The DNA here is from genome assembly GCA_018804465.1 of Populus tomentosa. Classification (NCBI taxonomy): domain Eukaryota; kingdom Viridiplantae; phylum Streptophyta; class Magnoliopsida; order Malpighiales; family Salicaceae; genus Populus; species Populus tomentosa. Next base: position 3,489,356 of record CM031985.1, read on the forward strand.
TTAAATGAATTTATTTGTTGCTAATTTATTTAAATTAATTTTTTTATTTTTTTTTCAAGCAACTCAGTTTCCAACTATTAGTGAGTATGGATTTATATTAATTTAATTATTTTTCACTTCTATTTAATATATATATATATTAAAAAATATATTTTTAAATAATTACTATTTATTTTATAAACAGAGTAAGTTTGTCGTTACATTCTAACAAATCAAAAAATAATTATTACAAATATTATTATCACTATTTAATCATCAATAAAATTATATATAATATTTATATTGGTGATATATTAAATTTCCTAAGAAAAATACTAATGAAATGAGGTAGGGAATATTTTAAAGTGTTTTTTTATTAATAAATCCATTAATAATAATATAACCAATAAACTCACCGACAAACAACAAATTATTAATGAAAGTTTTTCTGAAGACCTGTTTTTGTCTATAAGCCGGTCCATAAAATGCATAACGATGGACTATAAATGTAAATACATTAACATGTAATTGAACCTCGATGATTCGGTCCCCTCACATGCGAAGACAACTGGGACACAGACCCCTAGAAGTCCCGTGCAAGTCCGACAGCAGTACAGACTTTTAAGATAAACCATGTCAGAGATTTTTCTTTCCGAGGCCTCGCTGAAAGTGAGCAGCGTCCTTTCATCAGTTCTTGTGGGTGGTTAATTAGGCCTGGTTTGGTTCGAGGTTCTGATTTGACTAAGCTATAGCCGAAGAATTCTGTAGATAGGGTTGGAAATAGAGTTTGCGTTGTGAAATGGGCTCTCCAGAAGGAAGTATTAGGACACGTTGCAGTGCGCGAGGATTTTGGGCTGACAGTGGATGGAATTCAACACTGGAGCGTGCGAGTGAAGGAATTCTAATGCCACGCAGGCCATTTTAATGAACACTTCACAGTTTACTAATGAATTTACTGATAAATTTTATTGATTGAATTTATTTTGTGATAAAAATAAAATGTTATTATTTTTTTATTTTTTTTATATTTTTCACTATAATTTTATTTTTATAAAAAAAATATCAAAAAAATATTTTTATCGGTAAATTCTATTGGTAATTTTTTTTATAATTAACATGATAAATAATATTTATAATTTACTAATAAATTTACAGATGATTTTACTAAATAAATTTATTCTGTTGGTACAAATAATATGTTATTATTTTTTTATTTTATTTTAATTTTTTTTTATTGTAATTTTTTTGATATATACCGAGAGAATATTTCCATCAATAAAATCACTCAAAAATTTATTGCCGCAATTTTTTTTTAATATTTTTATTTATTAATTTTTTGATAGTAAATACTGAAAACTAGAAGATGGGATCACTCTTCGCAAATGCCAGAAGCTATTCCATTGGCAATAAGACTTCATATTCAAATGGCTGTACAGCAGAGCTTAGGGTAATGTGTATTGGGTTATTTCAGAAATTAAATACACATTAATTTACATGATTTGATAATTTATTTATTCCACAAAGCTACTAATTTGTATTAATTTAACAAAGAAACAATACAAATAAAAAAAATAAAAAAACTCTTTTCTACTCAACTCACTTTCACTCAAGCTCTCTCTATCTTGTTCTGTTTGTGCTCTCTACCCGCACAGCTGTTCATTGAGTACACGTATACACACTAAGCTGGGAGTAAAGGTCCTAAATCATGTCATGATTTATGCCTTAAATTAAATTTTCATTATGTGCTAAGTGAAAGATTATTTATTTCCAATTGCATACGGTGGAGGTGGGACATTGTTTGTCTCCACTTTGTCCCTTTCGAGTTTTGGACACTTTGCTATGTGATTGTGAAAGTTTTGGTGGTCCACCTCACAGAGACTCCGCGTGTTGAAATAGAGTATTTAATTTGCCGTAATGATAAATTATGGGTTTAGTGGGTGGTTGTGCTTTGGTTAATTATGGGAGCTATAGTTGCCGCCCCTGTCAGAAAGAGAAGTTATTTTCCCGTCAGGCAACCACATTTTGCAGGCAGAATGCTCATGGGTTTAGTGGGCGTTTATACGGAGGAGCCTTTCTATTGATTTCAACATGGCGGAGGAAGGGCATGAACAGCGTCGTAGATTGGTGTTAGTAGCAGCTCCATTCCAAGGCCACATCAATCCATTGCTTCAGCTGAGTGCAGTCCTTCATTCCAAAGGATTTCCCATCACCATTGTTCACACCCAATTCAATTCTCCCGACCCTTCAAACTATCCTGATTTCAACTTCCTGTTCCTTCAGGATGGCTTATCGGACCATGACATCGCTTCTCTTGACCTAACTGCCATTGTTTTGGTTCTCAACGACAGATGCCAATTACCTTTCCAAGAATGCCTGGCCAAGCTAGTGAAGGAACAGGAGACACTCGGTGATCAAATTGCCTGTGTCATTTATGATGAACTTTCATACTTTTCTGAAGCCACGGCTCATAATCTGAAGCTTCCAAGCATTATATTTCGCACTAGCAATGCCAACACTTTTCTCGCTCGCAGTGTTCTTATCGAAATGTACTCGCTGGGTCGCATCCCCTTGGCAGGTTTGTGGTTTTGGCTATGTTTATGAAAAAACTATGCAAGGCATTTTCCCTTGAAGTCGTATACTGATTTTGCCAGCTAAGTTTTTTCCTCGTGTCCCGAGGTTTTATTTTTCTGTCTGTTATTAATGAGGAGACATTTGTATCAAAGTCTCGTGGATCTCCATGAACATACATTTGCAGATTTGCTGGTGTAGAATGGATAAAACTGAAATGAACCTGATTATTTACTAGTCTGCTTCACATCCTTACCTTCACATGCTTCTATTTTTAGAAGGTGCAGATCCCCTGTCTTGCCTCCTAGTCTGATTCTTGTGGAGGTGCAGGGGATAGTGTCCATGTTGGTTGCTTTGGAATTTATTTACTTCTGGTTTCATCTATATTATGAGACCATGTTATAATATTTTTACATTAATTTTTACAAGATCTGTCCTATAATGTACAGATCCTTTGTCCCAGGAAGCAGTGCTGGAGCATCCTCCCCTCAGACAGCGAGATTTGCCCATCTCCAGTTTTGGACCCATGAAAAATTTCTTTAAATTATTAGGAAATGCACGAGATGTAAGAAGGTCTTCAGCAATCGTTTACAATACAATGGACTGCCTTGAAGGGTCATCGTTAGCAAAGCTTCAACAACACTGCCATGTTCCAATCTTTGCAATAGGACCGATTCACAAGATTGTTCCTGCACCATCTTGTAGCTTGCTAGAAGAGGACACTAACTGCATGTCATGGCTCGACAGGCAAGCGCCGAGCTCGGTCATCTATGTAAGTCCAGGAAGTTTGGCTTCCATGAATGAGACAGACATACAAGAAATGGCCTGGGGTTTGGCAAATAGCAAACAACCCTTCTTGTGGGTGGTTCGACCTGGCTCGGTACATGGTTCAGAACGGGCTGAGTCATTGCCTGAGGGATTCAGAGAAATTACTGGAGAGAAAGGTCGAGTTGTGAAATGGGCACCGCAAAGAGAAGTTTTGGCACATAATGCAGTAGGAGGGTTCTGGAGCCACTGTGGCTGGAACTCATTGCTTGAAAGTATATCTGAAGGGGTTCCGATGATATGCAGACCAAGCTTTGGGGATCAGAAGGTTACAGCTAGGTATGTAAGTCAGGTATGGAGAGTAGGTCTGCATCTGGAGGATGAATTGGAGAGGGGAGAAATAGAAAGTGTTATTACAAGGCTGATGGTTGATAAAGAGGGGGACGAGATGAGGCAGAGGGCTATGGAGTTGAAGGAGAAAGCAGAACTCTGCATTAGAACCGGTGGTTCTTCCTATAATTCCATGAACAAGTTGGTGGAATTAATCAAATCGTTTTAACTGCACAAACGATTTGTTTATCTAATTAATCTCACAGCTAATAGCCTAATAACCAACCTAGCCATATTTTCTTGACTAATAAAAAGTTGTGGGAACTACTAATAGCAGTTTATGAGATTTGATGGAGGTCTTTTATTTTTTATTTTTTTTTATCAAAGATTTGATGGAGGTTGTTTGTGGGGTTCTAAAGTTTTTTATGGGTTTATTTAGAAATATAATGATGGTTGTTTTTTAAAATATTTTTTATGTTAAAATATATTAAAATAAATTTTTTTAATTATTTTTAAAATTAGTGTATCAAAACGATTTAAAACATATAAAAAATAAATTTTAATAAAAATAAAAAAATAAAATTTTTATAAAAAATAGTTTGCACTCCTTCTGAATTCCCAATCATTCTTTTACTTTGATTAGGAATTTTGATACATTGAAACAAAAAAAATTTAATTGATATTAATATCCCATATCCATATAATATTATATTAGTGTCATTAGCATGTATTAGTTTTTTACGCACGCTGTCATATTCAAAATCTATTTTTATTAATTTTAAAATAATTAAAAAATATTTTTTAAATCAAATTTTCTTTTTATTCATGTGTTTAGAAAACCAATTTACAATAAAAAAAATCATTCTTAATAATTTTTAACCGATTATATAAAAACAATAAAAAAATAATTAATTTGATAGAATATTATAAAAAATAAAATAATAAAATAATAAAATAAATATTTTATTTTCATTGAATAAAGGTTTTCTAACCATAAAAAAAAAATACAATTGTATTTAAAATTATGACATGTATATTATTTTTTAACTATAATTTTAATAATTTTATTTAAAGAAAATTTTATTCACAAAGGAAAAACAAAACAATTAATAATAAAAAAAAGACGAGGGACCTTTAACGAAACTGCCCTGGCTCTGCTATACCAGGAAAGCGTTTTTCCCCCCCCTAAAACCCCGCTCTTCTATCAGGGTAACTAGCTTGTGTCAGTTGTGATAAACCCTAAACCGTATTTTTTTCTCCGAACTCTCTATCTTCAGAAATTTTCCGAGAAAACGAAAGGAAAATAGTGCAAGTGGTAAGAAAGTCTGACGCGTTTCTGATTCGAATGAATTTCTCAATTAAGTTTCAAATGGATAGTTTGTTCTTCATCTGCTGTTGATTTTTTAATTCTTTTTTCTTTTTATTCGGTATAGGCACACAATGAGGTCTTGTGGCTCTTGTCGAGAAAAGGTTCTTGCATATTATGACGAAAATGGCATCGTGTAAGTGCTTTATTTGTCATTACATTCAGATTTTTGTTGTTTTATTTATGATTGTTTTCATGATATGATTCTTATATTATTAATTTTGAATTTTGTGTTATAAATGTATGTTTGGTGTTTTGAAGGTCATGTAGTCGCTGTGGGAAAGTTCTGGAGTTCAGTTATCTTTCATCTGAAGCTTCTTTTGTAAAAACTAAGTCGGGGGAGGTCTGTTTTTTTTCTTTTCTTTGATGTACTATTTTCTTTTCTACTCAATGTTAATGGTGTGGCTAATTAATGATCCTGTTGTTCTTCTCTTTATGTTCATGTGGTTCCATTTACTTGTAGAGTCATGTGGCAGGTTCGTTTGTTAGGTCTGTTGAAAGCGAAAACGCTTCACGGGAGAGGTTGTATGAAAGAGGTATGCTTTGTTTGTTGTCCTTCTTAATGTTGTAGGAGATTTCATTTCCTGACACATGTTTCTGGTGGTTGTACTTGTTAAATATTTATAATTCGACAGAAAAACTATGAAAGAAAGTGGTTCCTAGTCAAAAAGATGAAACTTGTTGCCTTGAATAACGAGGTTTTTTATTTATCAAATTTTGAAAGGTTCCTGATTTCCAATTTGAGTTCTCTCCAAGGTTAATAAAAGTGGTAATAAAGATATAGTAAAGAGATCTAGAGTTCTATCTTAAAGTGAGAAAAAGAAACGAAATCTCAACCAAAGGAGCTATTTTGAAGTTTTTAGATGCGAACAGTAATCCTTGTTTTTGCTGCAATGGTAGTGTTCTTCTATAAAGTGTGAAGCCTCAGCAAGAAGTAATTTTAACTCTTAAATTTAATTTAATATTAACTGTCAAAAAGATCACAATAAACTAACCATTGAAAGAGGTAAGACAGGGTAAACCTTGATTGGGAAAGACCACCTAAGTAGCCTGTCCTATTTGTTTTGTAACCTGGCTTTCCTCCTTTACCAGGTAAGATGTCACGACAATCACTGTTCATGACTAGAATGATTGTTCAATTTCCAAAGATTTATGTATTTTCATTCCATTAAGAACATCTACCTGTGGAATTGCATGGACATCATGAACTTTTGCATGATGTTTTTGGTAGTGGTTAATTTCCTTTTATCCTGCAGCACGTGATGACATGCTAAACATAAAAAATGGCTTAGGCATGGGTGAAAATCTTGGCATAGTTAACCAAGCTATGGTGTATTACAGAGTATGTTTCCTTACACCTAAGCTTCAACATCACAGGCATGTTTTGATCAATTTATTGAATTCTCTTAATCTGTTATGTGTAGATAGCAGTTGAACGGAATTTCACTAGGGGCCGTAGGACAGATCAAGTACAGGCTGCTTGTCTTTACATTGCATGCCGGTAAGGAATGCATCTCTCCAACTCCTTTGTGCCTTTTCAGTATCCCATCTTTTTGGGAAAACATGCTATGCTTGTGTTTTTATTCATTCATGAACGAGTGAGGATTCTTAACCTACTAAAAACACCCTTGTTTATTCTATGGAGAATTCTAACCAGGGGTAGTTTTTAACTCTTCACAAACATATTAATTTGAAGAAGGACCTGGACAAACAGTTTCTGTATTCCATAATAGAATGCCGACAACTAAATATGGAATTGGAGGAGTGCTTTTTGTTTCATTTGTTCTGTTATTGCCATTACTGTTTCTGTGGTTAAGATTCCCTTTCTTCTCTTCTTCTTCTTTTTTTTTAATATGTTGCTTATTGCATGTTTTAGTTGAACAAGAATGCTAAACTGGTGTTCACTAAGAAAAAATAGAAGAAAGTGGGGAGTGAGAGAGATTTGATTGTCATTTGGTATTATCAGATGAAATTCATAGTTGTTGGAACACCTTTTTTTCTTCTTTATTTTATTTTGCTATGTGCTTGTTTCTCTTTTCTAAACCTTCATAATGTGACTCATAAGTCTCCAACTACATGGCTAGCAGATAAAATGTTTTTACCCCAAGGAGGTGTTAATGATACCCTGGAAACGATAGTGGAAGGTGCAATTGATTTGTCATAAAGAAATACACTGAGACCATTTTCCAAACGTGACTTGCCAATTATTGAGTTGTAGCATCTAGTGTGGGAAAGTTGTTTATTTTTCCTTTGAGTTGATTCCTGAATATGTTTTATGTGCAATCATACTAGAATTTAGCAATGTTGACATTTTCTGATATTACTTTTGGACTTTCTTTTTCAGGGAAAACAGAAAACCATATCTTCTTATTGATTTTTCTATTTACTTGCAGATAAATATGTGAGTAGCCTTGTCATTTCACAGCCAAATTTAGCTTGTTGCCATCATGATTATCCCTTGCTTATGTGTCAATAACATAATTTTCTTTTGAAATTGTTTACAGTTATGTACTAGGTGCTGTATTTTTGCAGCTCTGCAAAGTTTTAAATCTTACCGAGCATGCCATTTGTCAGAAACTTCATGATCCTTCTATTTTCATACACAAATATACAGCTAGTAAGTTTCTATAATCTCTTGAATGCTGATTAGTGATTTTATTTCAGTAATTAAATTAGAGGGCATTGGATATGTTCTCTTGCCAATTGGTTGAAATTTTGGAATACAAGGTTCGGAGGTCTATCAAGCAATACAAATACTCCACCCCCCTCTATCCTAAAACCTTCTATTTATTTAAGCAACACATTATGTTAATTTGATATGAGCGTATGATAATACCCCGTTCAACTTTCTGTTCTTCCCCCTCCCCCGGAAAAGAACTCCATCTCTATCTATCGTTTAAACTTTTCCTTTTCCAATTCTATCTCAAGCTTAAGGGGCACATTCAGATCTTGTGTTGGTTTTCCTAGTGTTCTTTGGTTTCTCTTTCCTGAATCCAAAGAGGAAGAGTATTGGTAATGGTTTGATCGGCTTCTTGAACTGTATTCTTAGAAGCTCAGAGAGTATCGGGATACCCCTCTCTATTTCTTTTATACCAGTCTTTAAATTATTCCATTTGGAACCGAATGTATATGATATGTGTTTTCAAGTGGGAGATTGTAACGACAATTGTTTGTTTTTTAGGTTTATCAGGAGGAAAAAACAAGGAAATTTCTGATGATGCACTGACCATTATAGCAAGTATGAATTACCATTGGATACAGGTGTGAAATTCTTTTTTGATATTATAGGAAAGATGAACATTGTTTCAGTCTTTTTATTGGATACTTTTTGAGCTATCCAGAGTCTTATAATGTTCTGTTTGATTTGACATTACTCACAGACAGGGAGAACGCCCAGTGCATTGTGGGGTGCAGCATTATATATTTCTGCACTTTCACATGGCCTCAACTGCTCCAAATCTGACATCGTAAGTCATGCTTGAAATTTCTGTTGATGTGTAGCGATTAAGTTGATGATTGACAAAATATTAAATGGATTGAAAAGTCATCTTAATTGTATTAAAGTCATTTAATTGATGCAGAACTTTTCTGTCTTTCTACTTGAGTGCTGCACCTAAGTATTCATTGTTTAGTGAGGTATGTTTTTCCTCATATGAGCAGCTGTAGTTCCTATTCAAAGAGATGAAAAGAAAAGAAAAGAACTGGAGAAGTTGTTAGTTGCAGAGGCTGGTGATTTCAAATAATGATTTAGTTATGATCTTGATTAAAGTGGACTTACTAGTGTCAGCCTATAACCATATGTTAAGGCCTGACAATGATGCCTCGCTGCCTTGAAGGCATCTACAAGTACTTTAGTATGGTGACACCTTGCGGTGGCATAACCTAGTCACTATTCAACTTAGGGTTCATGTGATATTGGTGGATTGGATTCATCAGTACATTGCTGGTGAATCCATATCATTGGAATTGCAAGGAAAGATGTGAATTGCATTGAAAGTCATAAGACTTGGAATGATTGTTTAATTTCTTCACGGAATCAATTTTTTAATTTATTCTTCATAGATTGAAGCACCAAGTTGATATTTGGCTGTGTGAGAACCAATATGTGCATGTTTGCAAGTTTGAAACCAATGAGAGAAATTGACCAGGGAGAGTGTTAAGGAGGGTGGAAGGTGGAGAAAGGGCTTCTTTGATAGGTGATCATGAGGTGTGGGAAGAAATTCCAGGGAAAAGAAAGTTTAGGTTGCTTGAGTTTGATTATCCATGAAGCTTCTATCGGGCTTGTCTCAATTGATAGTTATGTTACTGGCTACTTTATTCTTTCTAGATTTGTAACTTATGTATCATTTCTTGAACCAATATATTTCAAAGCAATGTGTTATACTTGATTTACAAGTTTGCTGCATTAATTTTTGTTTCTTTTTTCAAGTATACTTTCATCTCGTATTTTATGAATTTTATTTGCCTATGAGCCTGGTTTTTTTCTCGACCGACAGCCTCAGCCTCCTTGAAGTCTTTTAGGATTGGCATTTGGTCCATGCTGTGGTTATTTGATACTTGCCTTTAATCTTATGCAGTTAAGGTTGGTGCATGTTTGCGGGAAAACACTGTCAAAGAGATTGGTTGAATTTGAGAATACAGAGTCTGGGAGCTTAACGGTATATTTCTGAAAGTGTTTTCTGACTTTTTAGGCTACAGTTGTTTCAGAACATTGAAAAATAATGCATTATGTCTCGAATTACCATATCTATAAGGTAATAATATTCTAACTGTGTAGTGAGACGCCTTTCATGATCAGTATTGAGAAAACAACATGAAGAAACATATAAACCACCATATCTCCACTCTCCAGTCCCCTTCCTACATACGATTCAGTAGAGCATTTCATGCTTAGATTGATGTTGTTTGATAAGGTTATCTGGGCACATGGTTGACTTATGAGCAGCTCATTAGAGCTCTCTTCTATGACATATTGGTGGACATACTATTGATACCCTGAAATTCCTTGATACCCTACATAGTATTTCATAGTAAACAAAAATTTACTTGTCGGAATTAACAGTTTGTTTTACTCTTTGGCAGACAAGCTGCCTCTTCTGAAAGGCGACTTATACTTTGTCCCTCTGAACATGCTAATTTTCATTTTTTTCACATCTGACTGGAAAGTTGTGTTTTGCGGCACCAGGTTGCATTCTTTTTATACCTTTCACTTAGATTTATGTAGTGATTGACAAATTACAGTTTACTACATGGTAGGTTATTCTTATTTTGTCATCTGATCTTCAAATAAGGCAGGTGCTTTAAGGGAAATCTCCTTAGCTGATATTCAGCAGGATTAGGGCTGCTCTTTTATGATATTCCCCTTTGCTTTTGTATTTTGGAGGACAGCTTATTCTCCAATATGCCTTTGTAATTTTTTCAGTGAACATATTTTTCTCTTATCTAAAATATCTTAAAAAAAGTAAAAACAAAAGGGAAACTTGATGTAAAAGATGCTGCACTTAGCATAGATGTGGCCATTTGATGCCTCAGAAAGAAAAAGGAGCATGAAAATGATGAGGGTTTGCTAGCTTAGTTGGTAAAACCACGTTTGGCTCCAAGATAGCAGCCCAAGAGGTGGAAACTGGATAAAAAAATTTAAGAAAAAAATAACAAAACAAGAGGATATGAAGACAGCTACCCCAAGCCCTATCTAACTATTTACAGAATCCGCTGAACAAAACTACCTAAAAGCTAAAATAATTGATGCCTAATACCACAAGTGAGTCTGTAATACATGTGCCTGATAATCATAAGCAAATGTTATAAGCAGAAGCATGAATAGGCAATTCTATATGTATAAATAGGCACCTTTAGCCCAATCATTAACTAGATGGAGATTCGAAGCATATAACACAGACTGCAGAATAGTAAGGGTTTGAAGTTAAAAAAGAAAAAAAAGATCTTGTAGTGGATCGGTCATATCCATCTCCATTGCCACTCCTAGAGCTTGCCTTCAGTATTTTGTTACTGCCTTTTCTTCTACTCAAATTACTTCCTTAGAATGACTAGTTGAATACTAGCTTGCCAGTTGTATTCTTTTTTAGCAGTATCAAATCTATTTATTAATTCAGTTCAAACTTGCCAGCAGGGTCTGCTTCCATGCGCTTGCCTCCCTCAAGGGTATCCTAAACATTCTATAAATTTCTTACAGAGATGCTAAAAGATTGACAAATATAAATCTAAAAAAAACATTGATTATAGTTGAAAATTACTGTAAAGAGAAAGATTTGCAAGTTATATTTCTGATCCGCTTGATTTAGGGCATAAGATGAAAAGTTATTTGTTCTTTCTAATTTTGATAAAACAAAAGAAGTCAAATCATTATTTGTCATCTAAGCTGTTTGTATTGTTGATTTTTTCTTTATTTTATTTTCTCTACAAAATTATGTTGTATGAAAATTTTGTTCTTTATCTTCCTATGCTATTAGATTGAGGAACTGAATGCAAAGGTGGAGGAACTGAAAGAAAGTTCATTGCCACGAAGAAATTTTGGGGAGCCATCTAGTTCAAAAGAGTTACTATGTCAACACAAGGGTACAAATAGACCTTCATTTGGATTTGGACTTTGTAAAGATTGCTATGCAATTGTGAGTGTTGCTCCCTTTTATGAAAATTAACTAGTTTTTGCCCTAACAAAAGGTGTTACGATTCACATTCCTACTCTGATACAGGTTATAGGATTTGATGGAGGAACAGATCCTCCAGCTTTCCAAAATGCTGAGAGTCAAAGAATGAAAAAATCATCTATTAGACATAACGTGAGTGACTCAAATTTGGTTAGTATGTCTTCCTTAAAGCTAGAGTACTCTTAAACTAATGAACTTAACCATTTGCTTTCTCTATTGGCTTTGTTGCTGTCGAAATATTCATGTTTAATCATTTCTGATGTGCAAATTGTTTGGTTAGTAGGTCAAGATGGAAAATGCTAGCTAAAAATTTGCCTTTTTTGTTGACATGATAAAAATGCTTGTTAGTTGACAATATCTCCTGTCTGGGCTGCAATTTTCTGGTTTTTCTGAGTCTATAAGCCCTGTACAATTACTCTAGTTTGTGGCTACTAAGATGCTAACTGCTAGATTCTTCTTTCAAACACTCTTAACTTTCAATCCAAACATGCACTTCATTTATTTTTTTCTTCCATCTCTTGCTGCATCACATATTCAGATCTCTTAGACCCTGCTTTTGTGGGTAAAACATATAAAATTATATGTAGAGGACAATGGACTTGAGATAGAGCTTACACTATCAGATATCTGCTTTTCCTCAATAGTCAATTAAGTGTTTCATCTTCTCTCTGTATTATTTTCCAAATATCTTTCACTGTTGCGCATGTGCACACACACAGAGCCAAGCGTGTGTTTTGTGTATTTTTCCATGGAATCAATAAAGATGTTCTGCAGTAAGATCTTTTGGATGTATTAGATTACACTTAAAAAGCATATGATTTGCAAGGACATTAGAATTAGCTATGAACATATCTTACCACCAAACACTACTAGGAAAAAGTACCTATGATAACATTAGAGAATCATGCAATGAATTATGTGTATCTGATGTTATGCAAAACGTTAAGCTTATATTTGCTTTTCAGCATTTTAATTGTAAGTTGTTATTGATCTTTTATCCTTGTTTATTTTTCAGTTTGCAAAAGAATTGAACAGCCAAAGCGAGAGCAGAGATGACGAAAGGCCAACACGCGAGCCTGAAAGTGCTGGTGGGTTTGCCCTCTTTATCCTTATGAAGAGATATTCTGCTTTGAAATTGGCATGGTCTTCTTCCAAAATACTTGAAAAATATTTACTTGAAACTAAAATGTTTCAGGAGCTGCTACGGGGCATTTAGCCAATGATTCTGATAAACTGCATGGTGTGGGTGATATGAGTTCTAAAGCTTTTGAAGAGTCAGATGGCTTTTCTGATATTGATGATGCTGAGGTGAGAACCAAAGATTCTAACATTTTGCATTTCCTTTATGCATATCATTGCTTGCATGCATCCCATCTTCTACAAATCTCAAGTAATATAATGGAGGCGAGCTAAAAAAAATTAAGAGCTTTGGCTTGATTTGCTTTGCTCATGGTTGCTTCCGTGCTCTCATGCCAGAAATATAATGGAGGAATCGATACAAGTAACACAAACCTTAAGCTTGCCCATTACATTTTACAAATCATTAATTTCAGAATCTTGCTTTTATCATGTTCCAAAAGCAATATTAAGCATGGGTTGCAGCACTGAATTTCAGAAACTGAAGCCTTTCTGTGTTTAAGCTTTGTGATTTGCAGTAACTTTTTCTAATCTTCATCATCCCAAGCCTATCTCATTGCTCGTGCTTCTTGTTTTGTATTCATGTACTGTATCACAACAGTATTTGGGCTTTGAATTTTATTTTTCTTACATGATTTGAACAATATTTGTCATTCTGGATTCAAATTGCTGAAACTTCATTCAGGAAGTGTCGTAATACCTCGTCCTTGCATGCATGGAGTCACATGTATGAGTACTGTTAAGAGTGTCCTAATAGAAACCCAAACTCCCCCTCTTTTCTTAGCCCAGCAAAGTCTAGAAGGAAAAAAAAAAGAAAATCATTTGGCAATGCTGGAGTCTGACAAATCTGGCACCTATTACTGTCGGCGCTGCTCTTTTTCCAGGAATATTTTTTAAGAAATAATAAGACTGTAATTCTCATGATTTTTGTTCTTATACTAATTTGATGTATTTGAACTTTGCTATTCAAACAGTAGCTATTTAGTCAATTCATTCTGCTTTACCTTGTTTTTTCATAAACTAGTTTGTATTTCTATTCATTTATATCCATTCAATTGCATGTTTCATTTTATTTTTTTGATTTCATTGTTTAGATATTTTATAGGTTGATAGCTACCTTCATAACGAGGAGGAAAAACGTTACAAAAAAATCATTTGGGAAGAAATGAATCGAGAGTATCTTCAGGTAATTGAATTTTCTGAAGTCAAATTTCCGTTAATTTCTACAGCACAGGCTAGGCACCATTTCTTGATTCAGTTGTAACACTTGGGCTTGCAAAAGCATATTTGCAAATTCAAGTCTTTATAGCAGTCACTTCTTGCAAAAATGCTGAAGGGTAGGTCAGCAGGCTCATGACAGGTTAATGAGCATTGACATCTTATGGCTTTATTTATGAATTTGTAACTTCTCTTTTGAGAACTACTCCATAAGTTTATGTTGGTGTTACAACTATTACTTCTATGTTTTCTAGCAAACTGTGATATGATTTTTAATCCAAAACATATACCATAGGATTTGTATTCACATAACTCGTGTGTTGAATTGGATGATTGTTTGTATGCAACACCTTGTCATATCTTGCACCATTTAAAATTATTAGCTAGTTTTTCTTCAGCTTAATATATGGTCATTTTTCTCATTTCTTTATTTGCTTAGCTAGCATCTTGGGAAATTGCCGGGTATATATTTGCTTGTCTTTGCATGATAAAATGCTTTCTATGCAGTTGTTATTCTTGTTCTAGTTCTATGGATTTAGCTTGAAGTTCATTGGTGACTGCTATTTACAGGAACAGGCAGCCAAAGAAGCAGCCGCAGCGACTCTTAAGAAAGCTTGGGAGGAGGATTTCAAGAATTGCCCAGAGGACTTGCAAGCTGCAAAGAAACTGGATGCTGCAGTAAAAGCTGATTTAGCAAAATCTAAAAAGGTAAATTTCTGGTTTACTAGGAGAATTTTTTATATACTCTTTACCATTGGAAGATCTCAACTGTAGTTCTGTAATGTGTTCCTCTCTTTTTTGCATACTATAAATGATGTCTTGGATTCTTCATGCAGTACAACAACATAAATGTCCAACCATCTTTTTTCGCTGCTGAAGTTTTTTGCTCAATGGTTTATATTTAATTCACAGAACTTAAGGCTCAAGTGATGGTTAACCCTCAACTGAATTTGAGCCCTTATTTCCATTCAACTTTCCAACTTGTGGATAACTAATATTTCTGAAAGTTTCAAATCACATAGAAAGCCTGTTTATGATTTAATTTGTTTATGCTTTGTAATTAAGTGACATAAATTGCTAGGGCGTATGTACTTTGTTCCTCTTTAATCAAGTGCGAAAAATAGGTGCAAAAAATGTCTATTTACTATATGCTTATTTTCATTAAAAGCCAAAATTAGTGAATAACTATTCTATATTTCTATTCAACTTTTTTTTTCTTATTGCAGCCATTCATAATGTTACTGTAAAGGTTATTTAGAAAGTTGAATGTGAATTATGATGATAGTGTACTGACTTTGTCAAAAAATACATAAATTGCTGCAATACTGAGCAGTGTATGGCTGCTATAAATGTATTTCTAACTATTTTTTTCAAAGTCCAGAACCTTAACGATGTTTATCGTTTATCGTCCTACTATGTCTCAAGTTGTTTGACTAATTTTCTTCTAATATTTATTTGCAGGAAATTCAACAAAAGCGAGCTTCTGAAGCTAGGAACTTGGCTCCAGCTAAATCTGCTGCAGAAGCTGTCCATCGAATGCTAACTAAGAAGGTAATTGACATGGATAATAAAGGAAGTTGTTTCTGCAAGTTACTATTGTTTTGATTTGCAACATCAAAAGCTGCTAACTAATTAATTTCACTCTCGGGGCAGCATTCAGCTGTGAAGTTTTTGTTTACAGTAGCACATCTCAGTTGGGTAGAATTTCTATTGGAAATTAAAGTCAAGCCAGCTCATATTGTGAAGAATTTCTATTAGAATTTAATCTTAACGAGAAATTACATCTAATGGCCTGGAAAGATTTTGTATTAGACAACCATTGCAAATGGAGGCTTCCTGGCTCAAAACCTTTGCAATGACCTCATAATGCATCCTGAAAAAATGTAGTTAGGCTAGTCATGCCATGTTGTGAATTTCAGGGAAAGAAAATGAACAGAAAATCTGGGAAGGATACTCGTTGGTCATTCTTAAAGCTTTTGTTTGCCAGTTTGATACTGTGGCTTTTTTCTTCAATGCATGTTATGTGTGTGAACACGCTGGCTTTTCTGTATAAATGTTAAGTATATTTTTACATTTTGTATTTAAGGTTCATTCGTATTCCCAAAGCATAATCTATGGGCAATCTCCATTTTTTGTTTAACGAGAAATGTGCTTATGATTTCTTTTGCAGAGACTCGGTTCGAAAATCAACTATGATGTGTTGGAGAAACTCTTTGAGGATTCTGTATGTTATTGCTGTTTACCTTTTCTTCTTTCATACGCGCATCATCCATCTTCTTTTCTACTCTTTGTAGAGATTAAGTTTAGTTCCTATAGCATATCTTTGAAAGAGCATGTCCATTTGGTGATTCGAAATTATAACGAGGGAAAAGTTCAAATTTCCATGCCACTTTGATGCGTCACTCATTTCTTATTGCACTATTCAGCTGGTGCATCTGGATATATTCTGAACCACATTCTTAAGTATCTTTCTGTCGACCATGTTCGGTTGTAGTTACAACCGGGGATAGTGTTTACGAATGAATGAATGACCTTCTATACTCTTTTGAATATTAATCTGCAAATTGTAAATCTAATGCTGTAAAGATCAAATTTTAGTTATAGAGTAAAACAATAAAGGAATTATACATCTTTCCCTTGATTTATTCACGAACTACCAGTGTGGAGGACTACCATGTCTCTGTCTATCCTTGGATTAGCAAATGAACATCGTATCTTCCACGCTCCTAGAGGAAGAGACTGCCATTGTTGGTGTCATTTCAGATGCTCTAGTTTCACATGTAAAGAGACTATATTCTATTTTCTCCCTGTTTTTTTATCCTTTTTGCAAGGATGAGCATCTACCAACCTTAGAAGTATCGTCCTTTGCTTTATCCCCTTTTAGTATTTTAGATTACGATGCATGTATTTCTGTGAGTGATTAGAGTTTTCTTAACAGGAGGCTAAGGACACCAAGAAACCGCGAACAGAATCACGTTCTGACCCTGCTGACAAGGTGCTCCATACAGACGGCAAAGATTGCCGATTAGATCATACGAATAAAAATGATGGTTTGGGGTCACCGGATGAAAACGAAGATGATGCTGTTGAAGAAACATGTGATGATCTTTACTATGAAAATTGTTCTGATGATGACTATGGTAACAGTTTATGGTAAAAGTTTTGGTGATTGCTAATCACGGAGGACTGGTTTTCTCTTATTATTCAACATTTTCTAAGAATAATAATAATGCACCGCCATAGAAATCTTAAGCTTTCATGTTGTTGAAGCCCTGCTTGTGTATCCAAGCATTTCTCATGTGTTATCCCACGCTTCATAGCATCTTTATTCCCTAATGCTCGCTGGGAATCAAGCGTCTCAGCTAGTAATGTATAAAACATTGTACAGATCAAACATCACCAGCAAAACCACGTAACTAAGTGGATGTGGAAAGCTAGATCATGTCAGGGAAAATACAAGTTAATTTCAGTTATTTATCATTACAGCACAAGTAACCCATCACCACACACCTCGACCTGCAAAAGAGGAACGTAAACATAACATATCTTCAAGGCAGATAGCGAACGTAGTACTATTTTATCCTCTAATAATAATGCATCGACACCAAAATAGGGACATCAAATCTCAACCAGAGATTTCAATGCTCTTAACTTCAGGTTTCTTGACTGCTTCTTCCTTGGGCACGGTCACCGTGAGAACCCCATTTTCCATGGAAGCCTTGACCTGATTCATCTTGGTATTTTCAGGCAGCCTGAACCTCCTCAAGAATTTGCCACTGCTCCTCTCCACGCGATGCCAAGTATCGTTCTTGTCTTCCTTCTCGACTTTCCTCTCTCCGCTGATTTGGAGAACTCTATCATCTTCAATCTGGACCTTCACCTCCTCTTTTCTGAGGCCAGGAAGATCGGCCTTGAAGACATGGGCTTCTGGGGTTTCCTTCCAATCGATGCGAGTGTTAACAAAAGCAGAGTTTTCATCGCGAGGGAAGGAGGGGGAAGGAAAAGGGAAATCCTTTAAAGGGTCCCAAACATCAAGAGAGAAAGGATCGAAGATGCTGCTCCTGCGGTTGCCAAAGAAACTTGGGATCATCGACATTTTGAACGGCAGAAATATGGTGGCAGTAGAGCACAGTATATAGAGCTGCTAAATCAGATTCTGCTTTGATTGTTTTTGACTTGATGATGTTGCGGAGAAACAGAATGTGGAGAGGGGTATTTGTAGCAGTTACAGGGAAGGGTCAGGGGTGTTCTAGTACTTTCCGGTCATATTTTGCCTGCAAGTCTGCAACCGTAAGCGAGAACATTCTAGAGTCCAGCTTCTAGCACGTTCAGTTCGGCTAATTGGCACTTTTGCTTATGTAATCGATGACGTGGAATAAGCTTCTTGCTTAAGGAAAACTTGTTATATTTAGCATTAAATAAATTTATCATTTTTATTATAATAAAATCAATTATTCTCAGCGAAGATTTGTAAAACTATGGACGTTCATGGTGGTTTGTTTATAATAGCTATTGATAATTTGTACTTTCTTTCATTCATTCTTATCTTAAAATATACCGGAGGTTTATTGATATTTTTATATGATTTTTCTATGTTTATGTCTTAACAATCACTTCAAATTTGTTAATTTTGATTAATTGACTCGAGTTATGAGTTATGAGTTTAATATATTCATATAAGTTGATATTATTTTTATTTATGACATTAATTTTGTTTTAATATTGGTTTTTATCTTTTAAAATGTGATTGCATCACTTGAATATAAGTTTTCTTTCTTAATTTTAAAATGTGATTGCATCTCTGTTTAACTCTAACCAAAAACTTTCCCCGCACTTATTATCTGACTTGTTGGCTCTTTGGCCATTCAATTGGATTGTAAGCCTATTATATAGAATTTTATATGCAGTTCTAAAAAATCTTATAGAAAACATGCCTGGTTCTTTAACCATTAAACACCTAATGTAACATCGCAATTTTTAACACATGTTGTGTCTGATTTATATATATAAAAGTAAGTGGTTAAGTAAAATCTTATGATATTAAATATCCTATTAAAATTTTAATAGAGTTTTTTATATACTTAAAAGTTACTAAATTATTGATATATTCAATTATAACCTAAATAACACCACAATCATGGTCTAATCATCCTAGATCTTACTCTACATTAACATAACTCAAGACTGGCATACAATAAATTTTCATCACTTTAGTTTATGCCCCTCATAACATTGTTTCATGTTTCAATCTTAACCAGAGTTATAGAACTTGGTTTCAAATGCGGTTTGTTTCGTTAGAAATATAAGATATAAGGCTCCAATTTTTATGAAGGGTGATGAACCCATATCTTCCACTTATATATTGAAAATTTCTCATGACAGTAACGTGTGAGACTGTCTAATAGGTTCTATGTTAGATTTTTTATCAGTTCTTAGCTTATATTTTGAGTTTTATAGCTTCAAATTATACAAAACCAGTTGCATTTGAAAAATAACATCCATACCTATAACTTTCATGAAGATAGGTATTTTAATTTTTATCATTTTTAAAGTCAAATTACATATGAAAATCTAGTGATAAATCTGTTATGTTTTTAGTTTGTTATTTTAACAAACAACTAAGTATTTTTAATGTATATCTTCATCATTCAAGGCACCGATTTCCTTTCAATATTCTTTCTAATTATATTAAAAATGAATCTTATATAAATCAAACTAATTAAATCTACCTTTCATAGACAAAATCTCTCTCACAATGACTGAAGAAACCTTTCCCCTTCATCTTCCTGCTTCTCCCCTGCCAAAGATCACCACATTTGCTACAGATTTCTAGAACTATGCAGGGAGCCCAAATTTATATTCTTATTTTTAATCGCAGTTAGGTAGCTCTAGAGTTAAGATAAGCTCCCCTCCAAAACATCCAATAGAAGTAATGAGGGAACTGAAGTTGGCTGTCTTTTTTGGCTCTAAGTTTTAATATAGTATTCAATTGATTCCATTAGGGGAGAATATTTGTCCATAACGCTGCTGGAGAAGATAAGAAGTGATGGCATTAAATAATAAATGAAGCAACTAGAGGGTTGGCAGACTAAATTTCTTGGAAGGGGCTCAAGGAAGGAAAAAACATGTAATTTCCTGGATATCTACAAGGAATTGCACAACAGATAGTGTCAAGAAAAATATCCCTCTAACTTTGTGCCATATATGATGGTCTCTTTCCCTGTACCGGGGAACTCAATTTCGCGACAGGCCAATAGTGCACCCGAAATGATCAGACAACATTCGGAAAAGGCTTCGGTGCTGGACTATGATCCGAGGATTCTCTGTATCTTTTCATTCTGCGGGTCATTGCAGCTAGGAATCTGATGCTGCATCTCAATGCAGAGAACGAAGCATTCAAGACCGTGAAATGGTATGGAAAACCATATGGGAAGATTGCAGATGATTCATGGAGTCGGTGCCCTCACGGCCTGGTCTAACTCATCCACATGCAGCATCTACGAGCAAGACTCGTTCATTTATCAAGCGTGTACTTCTCTCTCTAGCGAACACCCCAGGCAAGGGAAGTGATCAAGATTAAAAATATACAGAGTTTCTTGTTCCTTTCAACAAACAGCATCAAGATTAATAAAGTTGTTTCAACAAATAACATTAGCTTGTATGATCAAGCTTCCTCTGTTTCAAGCTCTCATCTTAATTCAATGAAAAGAAAACTGGGTTTTTTCAGCAACGATTACAGTGAAGTTCCCAAAACATGTTGAAGAATGATTAGGAAAGATGGATTAGGTGAAGGCTTGCGCGGGCTATTCAATCCCGTTACACGACATGTCCTGTCCTTCACTGATTAAACTTCAAAATACAATAACAATGGACTCCTCTGCTTATCATATATAGCATGGCAAAGGAGCTAAATCGTGAGCCCGTGTTTCCGAGTGCTAGCTCTAAGATTTTGAACTCAAAAAATTAAAAATTAAAGTCAATCTTCTTAACAGCCGAACCAACCTTTTAATATTATAACTTAAGCTGTTGAAGTAGCTAGTATTTCGGAGTTTCAAAGTTGTATTCAAACTCAAATGCGTGTTTGGTATTTTTAGCTATTTTTGTTGCTTTGATTTTCTTTAGGTTTCTGTTAAATCATTGATTTATGGATTGTGTCAAATTTTTCTTTAAATATAAAAAAATATTCAGATGTTGCTAGTATTTTTTCTAATAGAAAAAAAAATTAAACCATATGATGATTGACTCGATATAACCTGGTTGACTTTGTAGGGTCCAAAAACAACTCATACTACCCGTAAAAACATAAATTAACTAAAAACAATTTAAAGATGATATCATTTTTTTAATATTAAAATAACAACATATTTGATTAATTTGGGTCAACGTGGGTTAACAAGTGAAATCCGCAACCTTGATTATGAAACTATAATAACCTCATAGAAAACAAAACAAATCAAAATAAATTATGATGCCTAATTTTCAATCAATTCAATATTAAAAGATGAAATTGAAAAAAAATTAATTAAAAAACAACATGAGTTAACTTGTCAAACTTGCAACCCATGTCATAAGACAAAGATAATCCCATGAAATGCAAGCTGAAACAATTTATGAATTTTAATCCCCAATCAATTTGATATTAAAGGATAAAATTAAAAAAAAATTAATTAAAAAACAACATAAAATGACCTAATTCAATATGTTAAACTCATGACCAAGGTCATCGGACTGAGATGACCTCATAGAAAAAAAATAAAAAATAATTTGATTTAACTCGAATTGACCTGTCAAATCTACAACCTGATCGTGAAACTGAGATAAACTCATAAAGAGTAGATCAAAATAGATTATGAAGCTCAATTCTCAATCGTCCCTATCGTACCCAATGTGGAATGATGAAATTGAAATGATGCTTCTTGGATATAATAAAAAGCAAATCCAATGTTGAAGGATTCGTGACTCAGGTCATGAGACCAAGATAACCTTCTAAAATAAAATTAAAAAAATAACCCGATTTAACCAGGGTTAAAAGACTAAAACCTACGATCTTGATCATGAGACCAAGATATCCTGATAAAAAAACAAATCAAAACATATTATAAAACTCAATTCCCAACCAATTCAATATTAAATGATGAAATTGAAAAAAAAATCAATAAAAAAAAGATTAAAAAAAAAAACCAATCCGAGGCAACACGGGTTAACCTATTAAGCATTATTCTTGGGTCATGAAGCCGAAATAACATAATATAAAATAAATAAAATAAATTATGAAATTTAATTCTCAATCAATGATGAAATTTAAAAAAAAATAATTAAAAAAAAGAAAAAAAAAACTGAGTTAATCATGTTAACCCATCAAACTTGCAACCTGTATCATGAAAGTGTGATAACTCAATAAAAAAACAAATTTAATATTAAAAAATAATTAAAAAAACATTAATTGAAAAAAATTAAATAAGAAAAAAAAATAAGGTCAGGCACTATTCCAATGAATAGTGCTTTGTGAAGAAAGATACAATAAAACTCCAATCAACTCAATATTAAATGATGAAATTAAAAGAAAAAAAAGTTAATTAAAAAAAACATGAGTTAGTCGAATTAACTTTTCAAACCCGCAATCTATGTAATGAGAGTGTTATAACTCAATAAAAAAACAAATCTAATATTAATAAAAAAAATGATGGAAAAAAATCAAAGCAAAAAAAAAAGAGAAAGGGCACAGTAAAACCCCTCTCCTGTTTTCTTGATTAAACCCGGATCTAGGATTTTACAAGTTGTAGGTTTTAGATATTAGACCAGGTTTAGGAGGTTCGTCCAGATTTGCTTGGATTTTTTTTGTGAGCTTTTTTTGAGTTTTTTTTTTTCTTATGTTTTAGATTTGATTCTATTAGATTAGCTCTGTATAATTTTTTTCAATTTCACCTCCTACCATTTTTCAATTTATAAATAATTTATCAAATTATAAATATTTTTTTTATTTCATCTCCTATAATTTTTTAATCTTTTAAATTTAGTACTCGTTTTTTTAATTGCTGTTTATTTTATTTAGGATTTTTTTTTTCAAATTTCATCATCATTAGCTATTTTTCTCTCAAACGTTATCCTCATTATTTTTGTTATTTGTTTTACAAATATTTTTTCAATAATTTCATCCTTCAAAATTAAATTGGTTGATATCTAAGCTTCTTAATTGAACTCTAGTCCATGATTTAATGAATTGCAAGTTTTTAAAATTTAACAGGTGTAGGAGGTTCACCTGAGTTTTCTTAGTTTTTTTTTAAGTTGATTTTTTTTTTTGAAGTTTTACTTTTTACCTTTTTGTTCTTTTGTTAGGTTAGCATTATGTTGTTTGATAATCCAGGTATGGTTATTTTTATCTATTTTTCAATGTTTTTCTTTTCAATTTATTTATTGTTGTTATCCTTTTAATATAATTTAAATTGCCACTTGAACCAATGACTCAAGACTTTGATTTTTTTTTAGCCTAGCACTTTTGTTACTTCAAAAACAAATTTCTTGACTTGCAACGAAGCGCAAGCAATATATGATTGCTATTTGTTTTAATGAGATATTTTTTATAATTGAATATCAATTTTTTATGATTTTATTCTTATTTAATTTTTTGTTATCATATTTCACCCTTATATTTTTAAATAGAGTCTATAATTTAAGTTACTGATTTAGCAATTTGAGACGTAAGATTCATATCAATCTAATTTATTGTAACTTTTAAAAAGAAAATGTGATGTTTGATTATTTTTTTAAAGCATTTTTATTTTAATTGGTCTTCATGTTCCATGTTTATTTATGTATGATTAATTTGATTTGAATTGTTATTTACAAGACTACTACGATCACATGGTTTTTATTAATATGAGTGTCTTCAATTACATTTCTATTATGGATAGAGGACAAAAAACTGTATAACCAAGTTAATGAAAATGGTCGAGGTCTCCGTTAAAAATAAAAAATTAATAATATGGGCCGTACAAGCTATTTATTTCTTTACTGTTCCTTCCTGCAGTCTTGCTATAAGAACAGATGCAAATAAATGAAATAATATGGGCTTCCTCGATAAACGAGACATATGGTCCTGGTCGGTGATTATTTTTCATCGGTGCCACGTATTCTCAGAGAAGAATACGCTGAGCATTCACACGATGGCTGTTTTATGCATCGCAGAAAATTGCAAGGCTCAGGCCTTAGACCTAGACAGCGAGTTCTCGATGCCTGAGACTTGTTTGGTTAAAAATAAAGTACAATAATATTTTTTATATATTTTTTAAAATTTATTTTGATATTATTATATCAAAACAATTTTAAAATAAAATTCATGTAAATAAAAATCTTTTAATTTTTTTAAAACAAATAAATAGATTTTTAATCTCATGTTCCCTTTTCAAGTCTTATATATCTTTTTAGCATATATTAATGCTTGTTTAATTTTAGACAGCAAGTTCTTGGTTATTTTTTAAAATATATTTTTTATTATAACAGGTATATAATCACTAACCTGTTTATAAATTATTTTCATGTTAGAAAAACAAAAAACAAAAAAACTCAGGACCGGGCCATCCTTCAACTTAGAAACCCCATACTCTTCACCAGTTATTTTTTTTTTCCCTCCCTCTCTCACATGCATATTTGTATTTTGTTCATTGCAAGCTTAATTCTAGGGCAAATTTCATTTTGTCGGCCTAAGATTTATGTGTTTTTTTTTTCCTAAAAAAATTTGTTTGTTTTACTTAAACCTTGTATTTTTTATTTTTGTTCCATGATGTAAATTTCAATTCCACGCTTAAAATTTATGGAATGTCTCAATATAAATATCAAAAGATTATAATATACAATTGAAATTGAAAAAAACCATATATAAAATAAATTTCTTCAATAAAACAAATACCATTAACATATATTTTTTTAATCAAAACTTATCTAGTAGTCATACAATAATGCAATTAAGTTATTGTCTCTCGTGCACTTTCTCACTAGCATTTTACATCTACACTTTTTATCCTGTTTTTCATTAAAATCTTAAACAAGGACTTCGATTTTTTTTTAAAATCCTGTATGGATGATATGGAAGCTCATATATGATAATTTTGACATCACCTATAATAATTATCAAAATAAATAAAATAAAAAATTATTTAATAATAATATAAAAAATATTTTAAAAAATAATCACAACCATATTTTTAAACAAACACTAAAAAAAAAACCTTTGTTAATTGTGAATTAAAGTTGATAGAATCTATGGATTCCTTGAGAAACTAACCATCTCAAATTTTATCATATTTGTTTTGATAAAAAATAACATATTTTCTATTTTTATCTCTTAAAATCTTTATTTGTTTTTTCTCCTTACTCTTTAAATAATGTTGAAATATTTTATAAACTTCAGGGATAAAATTAAAATTGACATACTTGATGGAAATGGAAGACTGGGAAATTAGAGCAGAAGTGGGAGATATGGAAGATATGGGTGTTGGAGAGTGATAATAATTATGTTTGAGACAACAATATATTAAAAAAATTAAATTAAAGGTAAAAAATTAAAAATAATTAAAAAATATATTTTTAAAACACAAAAATAAATAATATGTTTCAACAAATCACCAACAAAAACGTAATAGAGATGAATCAAGCGATTCAGGTGAAATAAAACAACATCTGAACCTGAAGGAAGCAAACTGTGATGTTACCCTTAAATCTAAGGTCCTACTGAACTGTTTGATGAAGCATTCAAAAGCCTATCATTTAGCTTTTGAACTCCGAGGAGACATATTATTGCTAATGGACGATTCTTCATTCTACTTGATCGATCTTAGCAACTGTAAGTTGATGATGTTCTTGGGGGAACATCAAGTGTTTACGAGACCAAATTCCAGACCCATGATTAATGGTCAATTCCAACCATTCTTACTCCCTCCATTTTGAAAACAAAAAAATAAAAAATTGAAAAAGCTTGTTTGAATAATGATCCAGCCCCGTTTATTTCAACTACGATCATACCTGATCTTACCTAATGATACCTACGTCCTCTCAGTTTTATAGCTGTCTGTTACTGTGGTGGGAGTAGATGTATTTTTAAAATGTTTTTTTGTTTAAATATATATTAGAATAATATTTTTTTATTTTTAAAAATTTATTTTTAATATCAGCACATCAAAACAATATAAAAACATAAAAAATAATTAATTTAAATTAAATAAAAATATTAATTTTTTTTTAAATATTTTTAAAATACACAAATAGCTTGAAGAAGAAAAAAGTTCCGCACAGAAGAAAAAAACAAGATCAGTGGGTCCTGCACAAAACCAAGTGAGAGCGATGGGTGAAAATCATTAAACCAAATTCTTCCCGGGCAAGTATACGAATATTAATTCTTTTCTACTCCAGAGGCTACGAGTCCATACCTGAAAGTAGCCACCACACCCAGCACGTTGAAATATATGCATAATTAATTCACATGATCTCTCCTTCGTGGATAAAACACCCCTGCTCCCTCCTTGTGTTATTGGCTGGCTGGGACGCATATTTCCATACGCTAAAGTCAAGCAACCAATGAGCAGAGAGGGGAGCATAAAAGAAAAGAAATATATATGTATATATACTAGCTGGTTGCTGGCCATTGATTTCAAATTTAAATAGTATCAAGGATAAGGCATGGAATAACCTGTGACGTGGTCGTCCTCTTGCTCCCAAAAGCCTCTAGCTAGCTCCCCGTTAACAGATGATATATACTTTGCATAATATTCTGTGCGTTACTGCTGCATGCTACTGATAGAGCTTGGATTCTTCAACGATGAGATAGCAACAATGGCATAATTTTCTAATTAATATATGCACATATATATGTGTATATGTATGTATGTATGTATATGTACATGTATCTTACCTTGGACGTTCTTAATCATGCTTTAATAATGGTGATAAGATCATAGATGCTAACCTAAGTGTTCACTGACACACTAAAGTTTAGACCTTAATTAAAAAAGATTAACTGGGTTAATTATCTAGTTCACCGTGCATGACACATCCATGATCTTGCAGGCCAGTTCTATGCTTTCCTTCAAAATTGAGGCACTTTTTACCCTTTGAGATCTTGAACGTTAAATGACTTCTTCTTTTTTTAAAAAAAATCTCCATGCAAGTGGACGGATATTGAAAACTTAAGCCCGGAGCTAGATTGGAAAAGCTTTGTAAACTGTGATTCAATTTAGGCATCCTATGACGGACTAGTAATTAAAACCATGATTTTTAAACTTGATCCTGTTTAAAGTTTGGATTTTAATTGGATTATTTAGGTTATTTTTTTTAATTAAAATTATATAATTTTAATAAAAACAAAAAATCAATAATTTATAACATGGTTTTAATGAGTCAACCAGATTACTGGGTCACACTTGATTTTTTTTTTCTTATTTTTTCTTCAATCCATTCCAGTTCCAATCTTGGATTGACCGGATCTCGGATCAACCTGCCAAGCCAAATCGAGTTTTAAAACTATAATTAAAACTCGTTAATTTGGTAATATATTTAAATCCATTTTTTTATTAAAATTAAAAAATATATTATTTTATTATATTTTTAAATAAAAATATTTTAAAAAACAACCCAAATTTACAAACTACACCAGAGCTCCAAAGGAAATGCTACATCAATGTACCCTAGCGTACAGCTCGTCAATCAACATAGGAGTGCGTGCAATTCTATGAAAATCAAAATAATTTAATTTGTTGGTGGAATTGTTCTTTTTTGCTTGCATTATCGATGCAGTAAGGTTTTGATTGATATGATTTAAAAAAAAAAATTTAAAAAATTATAAATATATTTAGTCATAGATTATTTTTTATTTAAGTTCCGTATAAGTATAATTATTAGGCCGTATTTAATAAACCTAACCCAACCTGAAAGTTAGATCACAAGTGAATTAAATTAACATTAGTCAGCACATATATTTTTATATATATATATATATATATAAAATATTATTTTCTAAATTTTTTTTTTTCATTAACTCAGCTGTTTTCATAGTTTGAGTCAACTCACTAAGGTAAACTAACTATGTATATTAAGTTTTGTCAGGTAATAATATATATATATTTTTTGGAATTGTTTGGTATTGGTGTCTTATGTTGCATCGTGTGGTTTGATACTGTGATATATAAAAGCAATGTTTGATGGCTAGTTAATGTGCAGTCTTTATAGATACTTAAAAACAACTCAATAATATTTGGTTAAATTCTATTCATATGCTTTTGAGATGTGAAATCACCAATAAAAACTGTGTTAAAAGCATAGTTTTAAAACTTAGTTTTGCTCGGTGGATTAACTCGGGACTTGACTGATCTAAGATTGGAATTGGGCCGGTGAAAGAAAAAACAAGGGAAAGAAAAATCTAGTGTGACCCGGCAAGATCTAGTTGTAATTTGTTGACTTTTGTTTATTTGTTTGTTTTTTTACTAAAACAATATCTTTTATTTTTTTAAAAAAAATTAACTCAGGTGACCCAGTCAAAACTCGAAACCCGGACCTAGATTGAGCCAACCACCGAACCGAATCTAAAAACTATAGCTAAAAATATTTAAGATTCTATTCACATGCTTTTGAGATGTGAGATGACCATTAAGAACTGTGCTAAAAGTATTTAAAATATTATATTTTTATATTAAATGATTTACTATTTCTTAAACTTACATAACATGTAGCCATATCTTTTTATAAAAATAATTCTTAAGTTTTTTTTTTAATGACTAGGATGATAATATATATAAACACATAATTTCAATAAAAACAATACAAATTAAAAAAAAAGATGTAAGAAAACACTAAAAAAAAAATATCATTTTGATTTTAAAACAATTTTTATAATAAATATTCATGCTTTGGTTAAAAGCAAGAATAATTAATTTGAAGAACTAAATATTTTTGGATTTTGGTATTAGTATATTAAAATGATCTAAAAATATCAAAAAAATATTAATTTAAAATAAAAAAATATATTTTTTAATTATTTTAAAAAAAATTTCAAAACACAAAAAGTAAAAGGACCTTAAACGAGATAAAAGGAAAACAAAAATAAATATCAAGTAAACAGTGCCTGCGTTTTAAAAGCAGAGCAATACCAAACGTACCTTTGATATGCTCCAGCTCCGTCCTCTTTTACTCCTGTTTTTTTCTCTTTAGTCTTACTTTAGCTCTTTTTTTCTTATCTTTACATGTTTTGAAAGGAGGACTTTTGAATCCGATGTGGCTTCCTTTAATCAAAACAAATCATCTTTCGGGAATTGGATTACTGATTCGGATACAGCTTAGTACATGCCAGCAAGGATCATTGTAGAATATCTGGAATATGACTGGGCCCACCGACCTTTCAACATTTAAGACAGGAAGATGGGTATCCTATGAACATGCCTTAAAATTCACAATCTCTGGATGTTAACAGGATATTGAACAATCCCTTCTTTGTAGAGTCGATGACATTTCTCGATATCGACTTTTAGAGTTCTTGCGTGTTTTTTTAGATACCCTAAAAATTGTTTTTTTAAATAATTTTTATTTAAAAATAATATTTTTTTATAAAAAAACATATTTTTAATTTCAACACATTAAAATAATTTAAAAATACAATAAAATAATTAAATTTGTTTCTAATAAATACAGGATAACTGCCTTCCCAAAAATTTCCTCGTAATAATAAATGAGTGGGGTGTTCCTAGAGGCTTCCTGATTAACATGACCTCGGTATCCCTGTCCCATGAATACCTTGAGAATAACATGTTTTTTTTTTTTTTTGGTATCCCTAACGTGGTGATATATATACACACACACTAAAATTTAAAGCTTTTAAATTCCCAACAAGAAATGTCCTCTGGTTTCCCAACAAATTTTTTTAAAAAAAGCTGGCTGATTTTATTTGAAAAATGTAGTTATGTTTGTTTTTTAAAGTATTTTTTATTTAGTAATATATTAATTTTAAAAATTATTTTTTATATTAGTGTAGTAAAATAATCTAAAAATACTAAAAATATATTATAGAGCTTTTTTAATTAAAAATCTATTAAATTAAGATTTTTTTTATTTTTAACATCAATATATTAAAATTATTAAAAACTATTAAATTAATATTAAACAATGTGCTTTTTTTCTTTCTAAATTGACATTTAATCTTTTCACAAGTGATTGTTTAGCATTGTTGTTACAATTGTGTTTTAAAAATATATTTGATTTAAAAAGAAATTAATTTGATTTTTTTTTAATTTGATGATGTAAAAAATAAAAATAATATTTAAATAAATATTTTTTAAAAAATCTTAAAAATTCCTTAAAATAGAAGCTACACAGGTTCCCGATGGTTGGTTATAACCTCATATAATAATGATCCGGCACCGGATCCCCTCTGATGAACGGAATGTACATGGACCCACCACCTGCATGGCTAGACACATCAAGCTTTCTAACATGTCATTCCTACATCGATAGAAAGCAGAAACAACAAATAAATAAGGTATCAAGTAGGGACCACGAACATCCCATTACGCGCCATCTTGAGTGTGACCACCTGATGTCATCATCTTCTGCTTCACATTTTTCTGACCGTCCGATGAAATTATTTGCCTTCGCTTTGACTCAATAAACGAAACAAGCAAGTTCCAGCCAAAAACACAAACCCGCACTGTCTTTCTTTCTCTCTCCAAGAAGCTCTCTTTCTCTGTCTCTCCGTACTTTTCATCAGTTTTAAGCTTCTTTAAATTATGGTTTGGAGTTTATAGAAGAAAGGGAAGGCATCAGTATTTTCTTTTTTAGTTCTCTGATCTCTCTGTTAGCTTCCTGGATCAAGCCAGCACCGACACGTATTGCTCTGTGTTAGAGAGGCTTCTGGTGCTGTTAATGGTGTCTTCTGGTTCTGCATTTCCAAACCTGAAAGGGGTATGTGCTACTCTCTTTGTGTGAGTGATAAAACTTCTCAAAGTTTACTACTTCCTGTTTGGTTTCCTAGAAAATTTTGTTTGCAAATAATTTTATGTGTTTACTTCAAAGTTTTAATATGTTGCAAGCTTTTCTTTTTGTTCAAAATTTTCATCTTTAAGTTGAACTTGAAGTGAAAGTGTGAGAGATTGGGCAAGGTTTAGCACTTTTGGTTAAGTTTAAGCTAACCGTGCACTGTTTAATTCTAGTAAAGTTGAGTGAAAGAGAAAGAAAAGCTCTTCCTTTAAGTAAATTTGCCTTTACTTTTTCTCAATCTGAGAAATAATGAGGCTTAAGTGTTTAGGATTTTTGAAAACGAGTGCGCTTTACTTTTGAATAGCTGGGTAGCTTTGTCGTTTTAGTTTTGCATTAGATGAGGGAACAAGCCAGAAGATGACAGGTCGATTTAGCCTGATCGCAAAATGGGTTTTCATGGACCACAGTTCTCTTCTTCTCCTTTTTGTTGCTGTGTTGGTATTGTCTTTTGTCTTATGGCGTCGAGTTTCAATTTTATGCTGTGCAAATTATGAAAGCTTTAGATCACTTGGCAAAGCTTTTTTTTTTTAAGAAAAAATTATCTTGATTCAATATTCATGTTACAGTTTATCTATATAAATCATAACGTATCACGTGTTTATTATAAGATTATGTGACTTAGAGAAAACATAAAAAAATAAAACAAAATTTTGTCTCCTCTGTCAGCTATTAACCACACCAGCCGAATATTTATTTTGTCAGTTATTGAGGTCAAATAAGAGGGGCGCATATCTGTAGGATTTCCCTTTATAAAAATCTGTCCCCCCCCCCCCCCCCCCCCCCCCCCCCCAAAATCAATCATTGAAGGAGCACAGAAGCAAGTCTCACTTACATGGAAATCAGAACACAGTCACTCTGTAGCGATCCTGTTAATATCATGCCACATTGTGTGGTTAATAGCCTTCTCAGTTTATGGCGCCTGTTGGTTAGATTCTAGCATGTTAAGTAAAGGAAAGGAAAATTGATCGAGCATAATTTGTTAACTACCCACTGTCATGCTCCAATGGATTTCTACCATTAGCTGCTTGCATTCATGGATTATGTCATCTGGCTTGTGATATGCTTTTGCTTGCAATTTCTGTCACCTACCAGGTTAGAATTTGGTCCCTGTTATTCTTGGAACTTAAAAGTTTATATTTTAACCGTTTATGTTTGATGATTTTAGCAGTCCATCATCCATCGGAAATGATAACTATGCTAATTTATGCACAGTTAAGTATAGGTCTTTTAATCACTTCTGAATACAAATGCAGTGATCTGGCTGCTCAGTCACAGGGTTAAAAAATTTCATACATGTCACCTTCCTACTGACTGAATGTAAAATCCATTTTCCTATGGCGTTGGTGTAGCTGTGATCTCTTTGGTGGATGAAGGAAGTTACAGGAATTCTTGTTGATTAATATGTGATGGACTGCCAGCGGCCAAGAAATTTCAAAATGCTAGCTGATTTAGACATTTTGTGTAGTTATTATTTTCTTATAAAACTGGGGGGAATGTTTTGAACTTCCAAATGGATATTCTTGATTTGCTGTGGTGCCTATGTAGAGCACCCTAATTTGACATTCAAGATAGGATATTTTTGTTGATTGATCAAATGAACTTGGATTTCAAGTATTTTGTTTCTTCATTGTTCAGTTCTACATCAATGGGCTTCATATACCTATTCTTTTAGTAGCCTGACTTCTTTATATACTAACTTATGAACAAACTGTAGTAAATACTTATGTTAAATTTCAAAGAATTGCAATGTGCTGTTTCTTATTTTAGCTTCTTTTTATGTTTTAATATGCTTTTCAAGCCATTAATAAATCTTTGAGTGTGTTCTATGCTCAGTTTTTCTTTCTTATTTTTGGAGTAGCCAGGTCAATTTGAATTTAGTGAAAGATTGCAACCGTAGAAGCATATCAGAACCTTCTTGTTGAGAGGGGAAAAAGTGAAGTGGAAAAATGTATGGCCTGGTCTGCACTTGAGATACACAGCTGGCATCTGATTAAACTATTTGGTCTATGGAAGACTACTCAAGGCTGAAAAAGAATTTCAGGAGTCAGCAATCATTGGGAACTGCTGAGAAGACTGTAACATCCCAAGCAAGGAAAAGTGTGGACGCGATGGAGAACTTGAAACCATGGAAGCCTAATTTGTCATATGCCGATCTCCGTCATGAAATTACAAAAAAAGTAGATAATCTCTCTTCCCAGCCTTTGACGAATCATCAGAAGCAGTGTAGGACAGCAATTGAGGAAGAGGAGCTGGTGAAGTATATGTCCAAATTGCCAAGCTATCTGGAAAGAGGACAAACCCACAAAGAGAAGGTTTTAAATGTTGGGGTCCTTGACTGGCGCAGTCTAGAAAAGTGGCAGTGCAGGCAGAAACAGATGCCAGCTAGAAGTAGCAGGCATTCACTTTCAAGCAGTGACTCATCCTCACCTTTATCAACAGAAGGATCGTCTGTCTATTCTAGCAGAGGTCAGAGTTGTTCTCCGGGTCATCAAAGGACATGTCACCCTTCACTACAATTTCATCCGATGTCATCTCCCACCAAAGGCAATTCGCCAGTCAAAGAAAGCGTTGGCAAGTTTCAAGATGTCAAAGGTTCCCAGACCAGCAGGGTGAGCGAGCGAGCAAAGTTTATCAGAGCAGATCAGCCTTTTCCCAAAAACCATCCAGAATTCAATCCTGACCAGTGCAAGAGAAAACATAAAGGCCCAAAGATCAATCCGGAAAGTGGAACTTTGGCTAATGGGTTAAATCATGAAGGGCTAAAGTGTATGAAGGCGAAAATGAAGACAAAGACAAAGGCAACTGCAAAGCCTCCAGAGGGTGACTTTCTGAAGAGATCAGGGGAATTGCAAGAACAGAAGGCATATGTTGACCAAACAAATGAAAGATTAATTCTTCTTATACCAAGAGATTCCCCACAAGGCACGCATTCTGGAGTGCCCCATAATTCAACTATGATGTTAGGCCAAAAGGAAGAAGAAGCAAATCAAAGGAGCTTTGCAGATATGCCTAAGGAAATTTTCTGTCCAGCAGTCCATTCTGATGTCCCACATCCATGCCCTCTGCCATATGAAAATGGCCGACACTTGGAGAGAAAATGGTGCTCAATAGATGCAGAAAATATCAGTTTTTTGCCTGATTCTTCTCAATCAGTACCACATCAAGTCAAAATAAGAATGCGTCCATCCCGTGATACAATTTCTAAATTAGAAAAACCAACTGTAATGCTGACTGATTCAAGTTCAAAAGTGTCTTCTGTGGCAGATAAAAAAATGAGCAATTTAGCCGCTGAAAAAGCTAGAAGCACATCACCATTTCGCCGACTTAGCAGTGGTATGAGCAAGATAAGCAAAAATTTCAGCTCTAAGGAGGGTTCATCTAAACCACAATTGAGCTCAACTAGTAATTCAGCACAATCTGGTTCAGAGATTGCTATGGCTTCCACATGCCAGGAAAATCAAAGTAGCGATACACAAAATGCTACAAGTAGAGCACGGTCAAGCCCTTTGAGAAGGTTACTGGATCCAATGCTGAAGCCTAAGGCAGCAAACTTCCATCCTTCAGTAGAACAATTGCAGAGAGGTTCTATATCAACTGATAAAGTCTGCAAATCATCCAATGTTCATTTAGATTGTATGCCTGGAACTGCTCAGATTGGGAAAGTAAAATCAGAAACGACCGCTCCCTGTAGAATCAGTGTCAGTGATTCATCCAAGGACAAGAAGCACATATCTTCAGCATTTCAAGCCCTTCTCCGAGTTGCAGTTAAGAATGGCCAACCTACATTCACTTTTGCTGTTGACAATGAACGCGACATTCTTGCAGCCACAATGAAGAAATTGAGTGCCTCAAGGGAGGATGACTACAGCTGCATTTACAACTTCTATGCCATTCATGAAGTCAAGAAAAAGAATGCGAGATGGATAAATCAAGGTGGCAAGGGCAAATGTCATGATTATATACCCAATGTTGTTGCCCAGTTGAAGGTTTCTGGCTCTCAGTTTTCCAATCTGACTAGACAAAATTTTATGGCGCAATCTTTTGCGAGGGAGTTTGTTTTGTTTGCCATGGATCTACAACAGGCAGAGCAGCAAACATTAGATTTTCAGCCTAATGATGAGCTGGCCGCCATTGTTGTCAAGATCCCTGAAATGATCAATAGAAGTACTATCAGAGATGGCAATCGGACTAACAATTGCAATAATTTCTCTGAGGTGAGGTGTAATTCTACCTCTGGTAATGTACAGAATCAGCCCATCCTTAGCAGTCAAAACCTTATCAATGCTACAGTCATTCTTCCAAGTGGCATTCACAGTCTGCCAAATAAAGGAGGACCTTCATCATTGCTCCAACGTTGGAGATCGGGTGGATCATGTGATTGTGGAGGTTGGGATCTGGGTTGCAAACTTAGGATTCTTGTCAACCAGAATCAAATTAATAAGAAATCAAGTCCAGGCAAAGCCTGTTCAGCAATTGATAAATTTGAGCTCGTCTCTCAGGTATATTCTTTGTTCTATTGCTTAGACCAACTAATTGTACCTCACACTTGTAATTGTCAACTTACATCTCTTTCTCGTAATCAATATTTATCCACAGTGTGGAGAAGAGAACCAACCTGTCTTCATCATGACCCCTTTCAAGGACGGGATCTATTCAGTCGAGTTCAATACATCACTTTCAACATTACAAGCATTCTCTCTTTGTATAGCAGTTCTAGATGGTAAAAAACTATGTGAGGTGTCAGAATCTAGCAACTTGTTTGAAGAAAAAACTTCTCTGGAAACTATACTGTCGCAAAATGATGGAATGAGGGCTCCAAACAGAACTGTAGGAGAGGTTCCTGCAAGATATGTCTCATATCCACCCGTGTCACCCGTAGGAAGGGTCTAGTTTGAAGTCAAATGATCTCTGTAACTAGAGACATCCGATATAGATAGATAGATGAATGGATAGATAGATAGATACAATTTCAGTCGGCTGTTTGAGCAATGGATGGACCTGGATTGAAGTTCTGCCACTGAGATTAGTGGTTAAATCAAATGAAAAATAAGCATATATTCTGCAAGGCTTCTGAGATGGTAGGAAAGTAGCCAAGAAGCCTGAGATCATGCATGGTATTTTGTATTAGTTGTGGTTGAGTTCTTGTGACAAGAGAATCAGTGTCAACTGTACTCAGAGCAACTCTATCTTCATCATCAATTTAAGTGCATAATATTACCAGTGAATGGTGTTTTTGCCTTCCATTAGTATTCAAATTTCTGCTAATCATTCATTTTAACTAAACCTCAATCCAAATTTAGACGGGGGTTAACATCAGCTAAATAAAGAGTTGGGAA
Organism: Populus tomentosa; assembly: GCA_018804465.1. Taxonomy (NCBI): domain Eukaryota; kingdom Viridiplantae; phylum Streptophyta; class Magnoliopsida; order Malpighiales; family Salicaceae; genus Populus; species Populus tomentosa. Next base: position 3,525,736 of record CM031985.1, read on the forward strand.
AATTATAAGCCATGAAACTGTAATTTAGTTAATTTTGATGACAACAGTGCAAGATTTGGATGGTAAAGACCAAGGAAGCATCCTATGGTAATGGTCCCCAAAAATCTATGCTATCCATAAGCCACATTTAACCGGACTTCAAAATTCTAATATCCCAAAAATTCGACATTAATCCTGAATTTAAACTTTAACCAATCAAACATTAACAAAAAATCTCAACGCGTAACAAATATATTGTACACCCATACACAAAAAATTATGTTACTATAATGAAATTATATTTACCCTTGAAAAAAATTGTCTTGTTATTGGAGCAATTTAGTCTTATATGTTTTTTTTAAAATAAATAAATAATTAAATTACCTTTAAAATCAAAAAATTTTAAAGCTATTGATGTATGGTGTTTCTATTTTTTTTTAATTCAGTGAAAAGACAAGTTTATCCTTACCAAGGATTATATTGGTGATCACTCAAACAAGCCCCAAACAAGTAACGGAAGAAAACAATTTACCTTCTGAAATTCTTATTGGGATTGTTTTGACTGACTGATAGCTATTGTCAGGATATATCAAGATCTATCTTCCAGTCCAGTTTTGTTCTGTTCACATTAGAATTATTGAAGCACCAATGCCAGATTCTCTATATGTAATCACTGACACTTCTAAGATGTCTCAATAGTTTTGACATGTATTTTCTTGATCTTCTCAAAATATTTTCCCGCACCAAGTGACTCTAGACACTGGTTTTGGGCTCGTTTCATCTCGTGGAGTAACTTGCTAGAGATACTCCTCAGGCTGCACTTTTCACTGGTCTGTATGTCCTTGAAGGAGAACCCAAAATGCTACCCATTTTCACTGACAGCAGAAGATGGTTTCGAGATTATTTTTATCATTTATTTCACTGTACATTATTCACTCACAGAATGACTATATGCTATGTAAGTAGATGGAGCGATGAGCATGATACTAGTTGCTGTTTTCCTCCTATATGTCTTACAACTCTCATGTATTTTTTCTGTACTGCGATTAGGCTTGCCAGATTCTCTGTATAGTCACATTCTATTCGACTCGTCTACCTGGTCCGTCTCATACGCAATCAGATTCCCTAATTTCAGGACTTATGGTGCTGCCCTGTTATGAAAGTTGTTTAATTATTGTCGCTGTTAGATTGTTGTAATTGAAGCACCTTCTTACAATCAGGCACAACTGTCTCTTTCAGAGCTCAAATCTTGCCAGGCTGCCCCCTCCAGAGAGTGCAATTGAATTGTTTGTGACCAACAAAAAGTTTTGAAATGTTCAACTATTTTTTGTCATTATTTTTACTACACCTTGCTGCTCATTTGACTCGCCTTAATGTGAGGTTTGCAGAGGCTTTGATTATGGCTGTAGTGGTTTTATTTTTTCATGGCACATGATATTTACTATAGTCTTTGTGCATACATACCACAGATATGGCATTCTATTGTATACGAGGACTGACTCTCACTTCTGTTGGCAATACTTGGCCCATAACTGCAGTTGCATTAAGCAGCTTGCTTGGTTACTTGCTGTGGTTCAGACCTTTCTTTCTCTAGCATCTTGCAAACATTTCACAGTTCACGTTTTGTTTCCTGGTAAAAAGGACTCGATCTTGTCCTGAATTTGATTCCCTGGAAACTATCTGATAGGTTCGGATTGTTTAATGCTTCTGCAGGTATACTGTAAATTTGGTAGCATTCTTTGCAGAAAAGAAGCTGCTAGGTTAGTTTTTCGTATTGATTTCTTTCCCATAAAAATCACTTCTCATGTTATATTTCATGGATACATTTTTGGAAGAGAAGAGTTGACTGATAACGTTATTCATCATCTAATATGTTTCTTAAATGGAGTGTTTATGTTGGAGGGGTGCGTTAGACACCAATATCTTCATTTCAGATTTACCTGAGCGGCCCGCTGGACTAACATCTCTGCCACTGCTACCTCAGAGTAGAGACAAGGATAGCAAAAACAAAGAAGAGCACCTCCCATTACTAACTGGGGTTTCTTTTGAGAATGAGGATTGATTATTGGTAAATGAATGCTGCTAGTCATTGTAACCAGTTTTGCCTTGCCATTTGTCTTTAGGCGATATGAAATTGTTAGATGTCCTCCAAATGGAGAGCACAAATGGATCATGAGGTTGAAGCCCGGAGCATAGGTGGGATATCGGTTAATTGTACATAAATGTCAGCCCCGGCTGAAGATAGCTCTGCTGGTGTTGCCGCATTGAATGTGCCTAAAATTTATGTTCGAACCAATGCGTCCGCAGCTCATTTTTCTTGTTAGATAAACCTCAGTTTCTGTATATGGAATGTTTTGGTTTTCTCAAATCCTACACTTTCTCTATACTCTTGCATTCTCTCCTTTTGTTTGTGGAATTGTTCTCAGTGAAGTACAGCTGCCTATTGACAACAGAGAGACGTAGAAAGAGCACTGTACCTGGCACTACTTGTCATGTTTAACAAAGAATACTGAACATTTGGTCCACAGAAATCTTTAATGAAACATGAAAGATTAGAGGGACCGTGCTTATGTTGATAGTTTCTCATCGAGAGCAAACGACCTAAATGTTTTTGAGAACACAATAACAACAAGTGGAGGCAGCATGTGCTCTGCTTTTTCATGTAATTGGGCTTGCCATGAGGCAATGATGCAAAATAATAATGCTTCTTGTCTGTGTCCCTCAAAGGCTACACCCCCCTACATTATACATCTCTTTCTTTGCTCTGTTTTTATGGGAGGAAATGTGACGTTGGAGGCATCACTTGTTATGTCACATGCCTGGCCTGGTTGCCCTTCTTATCAAAGGGCTCCTGTCCTCGTGTACTAACATATGGCTTTTCTGCACATTGTGGTGGTGGACAAAATAATCCATAAATAGAACCTCCGTCGTGCATGTTTTAAAAAGTAATCTCAAGCTATTCATTAAGAACAAGTAAGCATGCATACAGTTCAGGCAGGATAAGGTCATGCTTGTTGTCAGTCAAAGAAAGGAATATAGATGCCAGGTATAGCTTTTGTTGAACATGTGAAGGTGGTCCATGAACTAATAAAAAAGGAAGTGACCTTTGCCCTCATGCTTCCCAAATCCAAGAACTCCCCTGCTGATCTATGTTTTAAAGTTCCCAAACAGATCCATTGCAGAATCCTCGATGTCTGTGCTAAAGTCTTAGTTAAAGCAATACGTTAAAAGTGAAGGAATACTAAATGATGGGTTCTTGAACAGCTGTTGTTTCTTTACCCTCGTGGGCTCACTCACCAGTCCCCAGTGTTCGTGGGGGCGGAGACCACAGTGCGTCTGTGTTCTTGCATTGCCTGAATGCTGGCAAATAGGTCCACGTTGAGTCAATTGAGCTGGAAAAAAGAAGCTGGGCAAAGACCTCCATTATTCCTTAGCTTAATTTATTATGTAATCTTTGGATTGGACCCTGTTCTTCTAACCATTAAAGCCTGTCCATCATGTTATAAAACAAATAGCGAGAGCTTTTTCATTTTCAGGTTGGCATAGCAAGGTGTCCTGCTGGGAACAGAATGCAAGGCTGGTGCTTGAGATCTTCTATCATGAGATCATATCTCATTCTGTTAGCTTTGTCGCAGACATCTTGGCTTGGTTTCTTTAAACAATTTGAAACATGGTGAGTAAAGTGTCACAAAATTTTTATTATTATTATTAACGTGGTTATCTAGATCAGCTTGCGTGCATCTAGATTAATCCCGTGGGTTCTAAAATTAAAGACTATGTAAGCCTCTAATCAGTAGTGGAAGGAGGGGGAGCTGGCAGGGATCCTGGCACTGCAAGGAAATACCCCTCCCTTGTATATTTATAATTGTAAATATTTATAATATTTCTTGTCCCTTTATTTTATAATTTAGCCCCCTCAAAATTTTTTTTTCTCCACTCTTGCCTCCAGTAATCATCATATGAGCAGTTATAGGGCTCAAACCTGAGACCATAAAAAAAACAAACATTTTAGTCTCAACTCCTAGATAGTTAAGTGTCACAACAATTTTTAGGTGCATTGCTTGCAAAACTGAAGCCCCAGCAGGGTATTTTGCTTGGCAGCAGACAGTATGGTCTTTGGCATCTTGGAATTGTTTAAGCAAAATTAACAAGTTCAAGAGCTTAGTTTGCTGGCAAAAATGGGCGCAAGTTTTGAAACCACGAGGTCATTATTATCTGTAATATGTACTTTACATAAACTGGAAAGTTGCTAATGAGGCGTGCGTTCTCTCCTGTTTGATGATGGTGCTGGTGCTGATTTTCTTAGGCCTCCGGTTTGTTTTGTTGATTTTTACTTGAAAATATATTAAATTAATATTTTTATATATTTTTTAAATTTTAATTTTTACATTAATATATTAAAATAATATATAATATAAAAATAATAAAAATATTTTTTAACCATAAAATAAACAATACTTAGTTTTAACTTATCAAAACAAGATTTTTTATGAATCTTAAAAGAGCAATTTATCATTGAGACTTGTTAGGCATTGTAGTTGCAGTTGCTTTTTTAAATAAGTTTTCGTGTCAAAATACATGTCAAGAATGTTCTTAATATTAATACATCAAAATAATTTGAAAACACTAAAAATATATTAATTTAAAATTAATAAAAAAATAAAAAAATTTAAATCTTTTAAAAAATACTTTTAAAATACAAAAATAAACATACTATTAAAATTTAACCATAAATTCAAGGGATAATTGGAGAAGATAGAGGAAAGGAAAGCCCAAATGACCATCAATTATAGGGATCCCACTGTCCATTTACGAGGTTATCACTGTTTGGCATTGTGTTTCAAACGGTGTTTTGTTAAAATTCAATTTTTTTTTTTGCTAAAATTGAGTTCGGTTTGTACGTTTTGGATCGTTTTGATGTGCTGATGTTAAAAATAATTTTTAAAAAATAAAAAAAATCATTGGCATGTATTTCGGCACGAAAAACTATTTAAAAAACAACCGCTACCACACTACCAAACACACTCAATTCACCAACTGTGGCCTAAAGTGTAAACTGTAAAACCTTTTTTCCATGAAATTCATACCTGTAATCATCAAAGCTATGGTTCTTATTGAAGACATTATTAGAAAATAAAAAAGTAAAAGAAAGAGATGGAGAAAGACAACACAGTAAATTTCTAATAAAATATAAATAATTTCTTATAGTGATTATTAATCAAATAATTTCACAAGATTATAAGTGTAATATTAGTAACTTATTGCAGTTTTCTCAAAATATATTTAAATAATATCTTTTTATAAAATCATAAAATAATACTTAAAATAATGTTAATATAAAATTTCTCCACATAAAACTATTTAAAAAATCATTTTTAAAAATTATATATTCAACAATAAAGACAGTCATATCTTTAAAATTTATTTTTAATAATGTCTTATCTGAAATTGTTTTTAAAAATATTTTTTATTGAAAATATATCAAAATAATATTTTTTTATTTTTAAATTTTATTTATAATATTAATGCATCAATATTAAAAAAAACATAAAAAATAATTTAAAATAAAAAAAGTAAAAAATAACAAAACAACGGTTTAGCGCGTAGCCAAACAAGCTATTCTTCTGGAAGAGGGAGAGCGTTGCCGGATTGAATTCAATCTCCTTTCTTTGACTTTGACCCTGTTTTAATTGCCACAAACACCCAGCAAGGACCTTTTAAGACTTCTATTCTTTTCACGCTTTACCTTTCGCACGTACCAGCATTTTATCATCGTGTCCAATTATCCTGCATTCCGTGTATACACGCGCTTATTTCGAGAGTGGCTTTAGTTTCTAATTTGTTGTACTCGGGAAGAGAATCTAGGAAAGAGACAACATAAAAAAAATGGAAACGTCTAGTAAAGAAGTGAAAAAATGCAGAGAGAGAGTTGAAAGTGAAACAAACAGCTTAGCTTTTGGATCTTAAAAAGGTTTGTTTCCTTTTCTCTCAGTTTCTTGCTTCCCAAACAACACTTCCCCTTTCATTTTCTCTCGTCCACTCCCAAGAAATAAAGTGTAATATTTGTGTGTGTGTGTGTGTGTGTGTGTGAGAGAGAGAGAGAGAGAGAGAGAGAGTATAATACAGTAATAAACTCGAAGACTCCTCTTACTACTGCTACTCAAGCTCTAGGCTTCATTATAGCTCCTTTGAGAAAAAAGAGAGAAACTCAAATGCAGAGAAATATGAGTGCTAAAAGCTGAAAAGTAAAAACTTATCTGTTTTTCTTTATCGTTGTATTTAAAGAAGAAACAGAAGAAGTGATATAGTCTAGATCATAGGAGGAGGAGGAGGCAATGGGAGGTAGGTGCTCCAAGTTATCACTCTGTTGGTGGCCTTCCCATCTCAAGTCAAACCTCAACTACCCCTCTGATCTTGGTAATCTAAATAACTTTCTACGACCAGCCGGAGTAGTGCTATTTCCTTTTCCTTCAGTTTTTCACCGCCTTTTCTTTTTCTTATCAGTAGTTAGGGTTTGCTTTATTCTCCTTTATTGTTTTTGGGTTTTGACAAATTAATACACAAACTTGTATGTGTAGAGAATGAGGAGTTATTGCCTGGTGGGTTGAGAGAGTACAGTTTGGAGCAGCTAAGAGCTGCCACGTCAGGGTTCAGTTCGGACAACATAGTATCAGAGCACGGAGAGAAAGCTCCCAATGTAGTTTACAGAGGGAAGCTTCAAGAAGATGATCGCTGGATTGCTGTAAAACGTTTTAACAAGTCTGCCTGGCCTGATTCTCGCCAATTCCTTGTCTGTAATTCCAATCTCCCTTTCTATCTTTTTTTTTAAATTTCAATCCTGCTCTTTGTTTTTTGAGCTTTTTGTGACTTTGCTGCTGTTGGGTTCTTATTAAATAGGAGGAGGCTAGAGCAGTGGGGCAGTTGAGGAATGAAAGATTGGCCAATTTGATAGGGTGCTGCTGTGAAGGACAGGAGAGGTTACTTGTTGCTGAGTTTATGCCCAATGAGACTCTCTCTAAGCATCTTTTTCATTGTAAGCCCAGCCTTGTTTTTCATCCTCAACTTTTTTTTAAGAAAAAAAATAGTTAAGCAATCGTTGGAATTAATTTAACGTCAAAAATTAAAAAGTTGAATTTGGGTTCAGGGGAGAACCAGCCGATGAAATGGACAATGAGGTTGCGAGTGGCTGTTTATTTAGCTCAAGCTTTGGATTACTGTAGTAGTAAAGGAAGAGCCTTGTACCATGACCTTAATGCTTATAGAATCTTGTTTGACCAGGTACTTGCTACGTTTTATATATTATATCAAACTCATCTTTCTCAATTTCATGATCTGCTCCTTAAATTCAGTTAGTACTTGTCAGGATGCTAATCCGAGGCTCTCCTGCTTTGGCCTGATGAAGAATAGCAGAGATGGAAAGAGCTATAGTACGAATTTGGCATTCACTCCTCCTGAGTACTTGAGAACTGGTAATAAGCGAAGCTAATCTGTTTCCTTGCTTGCATTTTTACGCATTGGGTGCCAGTACCTGTCAATGTCCTGTTTGGTTGAGCTTAATGTAGATGTCTATGTATGGCAGGAAGAGTGACACCAGAGAGTGTGGTTTATAGCTTTGGCACCCTATTGCTTGATCTTCTCAGTGGAAAACACATCCCCCCAAGCCATGTAATATATATTCTCTTTGCTCTAATATTTGTTTAAGGTGGAATTTCATATGGATTTCTCTTGGCATTTCAACATATGATATTTAGAAGCTGGAAAAGTAATTTGAGTTTTAGTTTAACTCGAAATTGAATTCAGAATTTTCTGAGGAAACAATAAGCTTTAATACTTGACATTTGGATTGTATGGTGCCTGATCGTTTCAATTCAGAGAAACTTTTGAGCTTAGTATTGCCTTTTTTTTCACTTCCTTCTTTGGCAGGCACTTGACCTTATACGCCGAAAAAATTTTCTGATGCTGATGGACTCTTGTTTGGAGGGTCATTTTTCAAACGATGATGGAACTGAACTGGTGCGTTTAGCTTCGCGTTGCTTACAGTATGAAGCTCGCGAGAGGCCCAATGCAAAGTCTCTTGTCAGTGCTCTCGCTCCTCTTCAAAAGGAAACCGAGGTGGGCATTGCTTCTTTTACTCCTTTGCAAGACAATGCACACACGCATGAGCCATTTCATTGGTATTTTTGTGGTGTTGCTCTGTTAGTTAATGTTTTTATCATGCAAGTTGTAATGTTACATTCGTTCATTATATTGTATCATCTCAGTTACTGGTATTTAGCAGGTTCCATCCTACATTTTGATGGGTATTCCACATGGAACTCAATCCCCAAAGCAAACAATGTTGTTGACACCTCTAGGTGAAGCTTGCTCAAGATTGGATCTTACAGCAATACATCAAATTCTAGAAAAGGTGGGATACAAGGATGATGAGGGAATTGCAAATGAGGTTGGTATCTACTGCATATATTGCCTTTAGTGTCTCCGAGTTTGTCTGATCGTTTGATCTGCACATTAAAAGCATCAGTTTCCACGGAATAGCAACCCATTGTTTCTGTTATTTCCATCACTTTTCAGTCACAAGAGATTACCATTTCTCACCCAGTCACTTGGAGATCAATCTCCACAAATGAGTTCGATTCGACATTGCCTCACATTCCTTACTCCCCAATTGACATGTGTAACTCTCAGAATTTAGAAGTGCTTTTTATCGATCATTTTAAACTGATAGAAAAGTACCAGACTCCTTGACATATAAAAATCTTCTTGAAAACATGAGGGATGATTCCCTTTCAAAACAGATAATCGTTTTCTCCCGTGCTGACAGCTTTATTGTACAACATGGTAGTAACCAGAAAAGTACTTTGATTACCATTTTCAATCATTAAAGGGTTAGCAAAGTTTGACTTTTTTCATTAATATACCCTTACTTAACACTGAGTGTAATAGAATTTCTCTTGCCTTGTAGCTTTCCTTCCAAATGTGGACAGATCAGATACAGGAAACGCTGAATTGTAAGAAACATGGTGATGCTGCTTTTCGAACTAAAGATTTTAACACTGCCATCGATTGTTATACTCAAGTAAGTCACGTTCATTGACAACTGCAGGGTCTTCCTTCGTTTTCTTACCTAATATAGGGCCTGTCGTCAAATCCAAACATAGTGAAATGCATGGTTGCTACACTTTTTTATTGATATATGATATGGAGGAGATAGGTTAAAAGCTAAGGAGATGTTCTTCCACATTTGGAATAATTTAATGAAATAATTGGCCATGGCCTCCAGCTCTGTGACAGAAGAAAGTGAGGCGTGTCCTTTATAAGAAAGCTTCACCTTGCCATGGATTAAAATATTGCCATGAGTTTAGCTACTGATTTGATGGAAAGCTATAGAATGTACTTTAAGATTTTACCTAAAGGTAGTATATAAGTTTTTTTTCCTGGTTGTGCAGTTTATTGATGGCGGGACCATGGTATCTCCAACTGTATTTGCTAGACGCAGTTTGTGCTACTTAATAAGTGACATGCCACAACAAGCTCTTGGAGATACTATGCAAGCTCAAGCACTGTCTCCCGAGTGGCCCACTGCCTTCTATCTTCAAGCTGCTACCCTCTTTAGCCTTGGGATGGACAGTGATGCACAAGAAACTCTAAAAGATGGCACATATTTGGAAGCCAAAAATCATAGAAACTGAAAGCGTATGGCCTTTTTTTTAAAAAAAAAAGCGTAAAAAGAATTATATACTCGTATTCATCTGTATTTGTTTCTTTTGCATTTTAATTTCTGCAGCACCACAAGTTTAACTGTATTATTTATATGCTTGGTGTATGTCATCATCATTTTTATCTTAACTCTAAACAAGCCTCTTGCTTCTTGGCGACTTCTTCTTGTCTATACTTGGGTTTATACCCACATCGACCACAAGCTGAACGTGAATTACCGCCTGTTCAGTGGTGCTGATCCAATGTGAAACCTGAAAAAACATCAAATTGCTGCCTTTTGGGACGTCTTAGGAACCAGAGACAATATCAAATATCGATTACCAAATTCCACTGAAATGAATTGGAATTTAGACAGGAGCCCTGTTTTCTGGATCACCCGGACAGATCATCTGGACAAAGCTGCATAGCTGTCTCCTGAAGCGACTCAAGTCTGAATGACCTAGTTTAAGATCATCAAAGTTGTGCAGTTGCCTCGTACATGGCCAAAAAACATGTCTTTTCAAGGTAGCACCAAAAGCAAAAGGAAAGTGTCCATGGCTGACTTGTAGGACTCGATAACATGTGCGTCGGAAACTTGATCGCACTTATGGCTACCAGGTGGAAGGGAAGCAATTGGCTGCCCCTTGTGTTAGGAAATCAATTTCCTTCGGTCGTTGCCACTCACACATTGAAAACGCAATGACATTGGCGCTGCCAAATCAATTATCAATTGTGCATGTACAAATAGCTCAATATTAGCCACCAAAAAACTTATATAGTAGCTAATAATATTTCTCCAGCTTCACCAAATGCTATAAGAAGTAACATTAAACAAAAGAATCTAGTGATGTTCAATTAATATTCATTAAGCAATTTTAATTCTTGCACCAAAAACTGCCAATAATGACGAAACATTATGCAAAAGATTTAACATGTAATAACAGAGATCTTGTACTACAGCAGTAAGATGAACTCTCATCACCAAGGTCCTGAAGCCAAAAAAATTATCTTGATCTATAGTAAAATCTAAAAGACAGATTCAGAACTGCCATTAATTCTTAAATGAAAATGACATCATAGATTAGAGAATAATGACAACAATGTGAGAATTTTTAGTTCCCTTCCTCATCCCATCTATTCATGAAGAACAAATTTCAAACCCGAGCAGGTACAAGTTTCACATTGGACGTTGACCAGCACTAAGCATCTGGCCGATAATACCATTCACCTGGCAAAAACATTTGAGCTTTGATTAAACAACCATCCAAACAGAAGAGCTTGCATTTGTAACAACTTGGACTGCAAAATATGCAAGCAAAGACACTAAAGGAAGCACAATGTTTTAAAACAAGTATGAAATGACCGAAAGAGCTGGGGCATTTGCAAAGCCACCACATGTATAGTTTTTCAAGAACAGAAGGAAAGCATAAATGAGCATCAAACATGTAACCATATTATGATTCTTCACATTTAGCTATAATTACAATGAATGCTAAAACGTACCAATAAACGTGGAATTTTTTTTATAGCATATGCATATGGTATTCACACTTTATGAATATTAGCCATTTTATAATAGGTGCCTGTATATGCTGATAATTTTTTTAAAAAAAAAGATGGCGACAGCCAAAACATAAAAGAAAGTTTAATTGATCTGATTAAAACAACAGGTACAACCTAATGATGCATCGAACAATCAAAACTATACAAAAGATTAACTATTAGTAAGATATTGCTTGATCGGAATAGAAGAAGAAGCAAGACATTGCAAACAAACCTTGAATAGAAGCGACATGAAAAGTAGCAAATGAAAGATGGAGATCCAGGAAGTAACATTGTATCATTATTTGTGTTGTACACGTAAGGCTTTAAGAACTAATATTCATACAAACAGATACATCTAACAAAATTGTTTCACATGATTGCATTTAAAAAATATCAGCATAGATGATTTGGTTAAAATAGATCATTGTTTATTAACTAAAGTTCTAAGCATTGCTAAACATTAAAGAGATATAAATTGAGCAGCTAATTGAAAAAAGATAAATAACCTACTGCCCAGTATTTCGAAACACATCTGTCAACACAACTATTTTCACCCATGTTTAACTCAGCCTCCTTGTGCCTGAACAGAAAGAAAAAACATAAAAGTTGAAGACAAAGCCATAAAAAAAGAAGAAAATGAATGTGAAGCTCAGATATTTTCATCCATCAACACTTTCACAAGGGTCACTAATCCCTACAAACAGAAGAAAAGCAGAGAATAAAAAGTACCTTTTGTCAATGCACTTGTTGAAGCATGTATTGAGAAGCCTGAAATAACAATAATCAAATAATCAAATTCAGGAACAAAGTGATACTTAATCTCAGATATGATTCCATATTGTTTAATGATTGAAATCCAAGCTGATGTCATACAAATAGAGATCACATGAAAAATAAAAAGATGATAACCACAGCAAAATGTTTCGAACTTAGAAAGCCAATTATTCAGTTTTCACCTCTTAGTAATCATCAATAACTAAAGAAGAAAAGATTAATCAAGCACGAGGGCAATCAATCTTCTCCTTCAATCAATTGTGCTAATTCTAATTAGGTACAAAACAGTTGTCAAGATAACTTGGTTGTCTATAAAAAAAAATCCCATCCAAAAACATCAAAGAAAAAAAAACACCTCAGTAAACAACAAAATCCTACTACTTCAGTACTGATTGTCTGCTCTTCACAATTCGCATAATCTAAAATTGAACAAACCATAGAAGACAATGATGATAATGAAAGTGAAACAGGCATAAAAAGCAACTAGAAAAAAATGTAATTGTTTCATAAACCGAAGCTCCAAGCTTCCCAAATAAATAAAAATGAAACAGAAATAAAAAGCAACAAGAAAACATTGTAATTGTTTCATAAACCGAAGCTCCAAGCTTCCCAAATAAATAAAAATGAAACAGAAATAAAAAGCAACAAGAAAACATTGTAATTGTTTCATAAAGGAAAGCTCCCAGCTTCCCAAATATCTCCAATACTTATGTTTTGCACTCCTAGTAGTAAAAAACAAAAAGAAACAACTTGTTACCTGTTAAACAGCTCGACTCTGTATTCCATCTCTGTCTCAGCCATGCCATAGGCCTACACCACCATTATCAAAATCCAAAAACTCAAAACACTGATTAAAAAAAAGTCCACGTAAATAATCGTAATAACTTATCAATCAAAACATATAAATAGAAAAACATAACAAATACTAGTACTTGAAACCAAGCAACAATCACCATAAATAACAAAAATCCCAAAATGGTACACAATTCACTGTCTAAAAATCTCATAGGAGAAGAGAAAAGGCTGAAATGAAAGGACCTACCTGTTCTTTGGAGACACCAGCTGGTAGACCAACGTTATTGGCAGCCATTGTACTAATACCCTGTACACACCACAAATACACGAACTTATTATCAACCCACAAAAAACCTAGCTCGGGTAATTTAGAACGAAAATCGAATCCAAACGTACTGTAAGAGAAGAGTAGAAGGAGCCGCGAGATGGATGCAAATTAGGGTTTTAGGAGGAAAGGCAAGCGAGGCCACAGTTAGTTTCATTACTTCATTCTTAAAAAAGAAAAGTAGCGAGTCGATGATGATAATATCACATGCTTGTACCCTTAGTATTTAGAAGGCCCAGTGATAAGAGGCCACGCAACCAAACACGAATGAAATCGAGGGAGTACATTTTTATCATTCGCCAGCGCTACGCCGATGATAGAATGAATTTGTTTTTTAATGTAAAAACAATAATAATACGTGTTTTAAATGTTTTTTTTAGTATATATATTTTTTAAAATTATATGAGTATTAATTTAATATAACTTGATTAAACTTAAATAATTAATAAAAGAATATAATTTCATTTAAAATAAATATTTAAAATAATATTTTATTTAAGATAATATTTTTTTGTAAATATTAAAATGATAACATATTGAATCGATTATATCAACTTGAATTAATCTGTTAATTTGCATAACGGGTCATAAAACTATGATAACTTTATAGAATAATTAAAATAAATTATGAAGTCTAATTTTCAATAACTCATTATTAAAAAGATGAAATTAAAAAAAAATTAATTAAAAAATATAAAGAAATAACTTTGAGTCAACTTGAATTAACATGTCAAACTTAAAACTCTGGTCATGAAATTAAAATTTTCCAATAAAAACAAAATGAAAAAAATTATAAAATTTAATTCTCAATTAACTTAGTATTAAAAAATAAAATTAAAAAATAATATAAAAATAACTCAAATTAACCCGAATGAATCCACAAAATCAATAATCCTAATTACGGGATGAAAACAATCTCAATATAAAATTTGATTTTTAATATTAAAAGATGAATTTAAGAAAAAAAACCACTTAAATAAAAGAAAAATTTTAAAAAATAAATTGAGTTAATCCATTAAATTTATGGTTTTTATTATAAATATGAGATAACTTTATAAAAATAAATTATAAAATTAATTTTTTAATAAAACATATTATTTAATACTGTAATTTCAATGAAAAGGAAATCATAGTTTGGACAAAAAAAAAACCCAAAGAAAAAAAAAAAACACTATTCAGCTATTAGTATTTTCTGACGAAGGGTACTGTAAAATCTCTTCCCCTTTTACCTTTTTGTTAATTATATAAAAGAGACACGTGTAACCTGCTCGGTTCCCAAATGGAACACCTAAATAAGACCCCTATGCCGCTCAATTTTGTTTTATTTTTCTAGGGTTTTGGTGCTGTGTTTTTATGGTTTGGGGGCTATAACAAGTGAAGAAGAAAGAGTGAAGAAAACCAGAAGCACAGAAATCAGACCGTCAATAGTAATAAGCAGGTAAGGAGACGGGATGCTCTCTATCTAACCTTAAAAACAATAATGAAAGAAAATGTTGTTAATTTTTTTTGTTGTTGCTGAAGATAGGAATGGAGCACGGTTCCGTTTAATCAATCAATGGCAGAGTCTAGTTGCTACATGAAACTTCTATCTTCGAGTGATTGAATTGTTTCCAAGACCTTGAGCTATTAAGTGATTATGCAGCTACTGTAATTTTCTTTTCAGTTTCCCGTTTCTGTTTTTCGAGTTTCGACTTCTTGCATGTCAGAAGTTGATGTTGACGTGCTAGCATGTGAGGAGCACATTGGACAAGGCTGTTGATGATTATAGAAGCAATCCCACATGTATATATATATATACCAAATAATGGTTGAGATCGATGTGACCAATTGCAATCTTCATGTTATGGTTTTAGCTGAATGCAACATGATATGTTTGATCCAATTCAATCATTGTGTTTGGACATGATTCGTGTTTCTCATCATTTTGAAAGTTGGATACAAATTTCTTCATCTTTTAGGGGTTGGGTGGAACAAATTTAATTGGCATTTCAGCTATCTAAGTTAAACAGAGTCAGAGAGCTGTTCATCTAGCAGGCAGGATGGAGCAATTTTGATTTTTCTGTTCTCTCATGAAGGTGCGATCTGTTTATTTCGTTCCCATTTGATTTCCAGATAATCACAGAATGGTCCAGGTAATTTACAGAACTGCTGCGAATACATGTGGATTTGGAATTTCGGTACTAGCAGCAGGCAGTGCATTGCTCGAGTTAGAGTGAACACCTGGGTTTGATTCTAACCAAATATGAAGCCAAGTAGAATCAGTCTTTGCCCATGAGAATCAGCCATCCCTCTCTGCTCCAGATACAATCGTCCAAAATTGGAAACTATTGCTTACAGAAGTTTTCTGAACATAGTTAAAAACTGAAGGGGGGGGAAGAGAAGGGCAGCAAGAAGGAATTATATGCAAACGAAGCCAGTAATTTACGTGTATGCATAATACAGAAACAGATACACCGGAGCACCGGATCAGTTACAATCGCAGTGTTAGTCACAGATGGGGCACAACCTACAAGCTAGAATACGGACGAGGAGCATAAAAAACAGGCACTTGATGGAAGGGGGGTCACACTCACACCTCATCCCTGATGCCAAGAAATGGCCGCGACTTGCTTCCCGGTTCAAGAGAGGACTTTAAAGTGAAAGATCCAAGAAATGACAAAGGCCATCACCATGCAGGCAAGCAAGAAATTCATAAGGCGGCGGCTATGCCAAAATGCTCGGGTCTCCACGAGGATAAGAGGAGCTGCTTGTGCTGATAAGACTGCCGCACTAGCGTTATGTGCCTCATTTGTCTGCTCGCCTGCAACACCAAGTGCAGTGGCACCACATATCTCACATGTCCTGTAAAAACAGAAACACAACAGCGTTAAGATAATTTAGAGCTTCAATCAAAATTGAATTGCCATAAAAATAAACATGGAGTCTCAAACCAGGTAACATCTTGAGTTCAAAAGGATAAATTTTGTATGGTGACAGATTAAATTGTTTGAATTCATATACTTGTGGCATTTCAGAAGAGCCACTGAGGATTTATCAGTTTTGGAGAAAGTGTTACGGAAAGCATTTTGTTGCTATTTACGCTAAATTCATATGTTGACAGTATGCAGCAAATGTATACAAACACCTTACCGGAGAATGGTTAGATCAGTTGGCATGCATACAAGCCTTCTTGCATACAACTAAGGCAGCATGTTGAAAAAACATACTTCGATCAGTAATGAGAAACAATAAAAACCTCTGACAGTGGGTACAACCACCATAGCAGAATGAAGAAGTGACCATTTATACGGATAAAATGAAAGGCAATCGCGTTTGTGTTCTATATGCAAGTGTGTAATGATTCACATAAGGAGAAGTTTGCATACCATACTTCAAGACATTCATAGAAGCAGAATTTCTGCAGTTGAATATTTCGAATATTCGTAGAGAAGCACTTGTCTACTTCTCAAAGTCATACTTGCACCTAGCTATGGGTTTCATGGCCCCACACTTCATGCTTCATAAAATGTAACCATGAAAGACCCTCTACGCTGTGTTTTTTTTTTAAGGAAATTTGGCTTTGATTCAGGTCAGGGAAACTATAAGATTTACTACGTCCACAGAATTTCTACTTGGCCTTCAATTTGACAGTTCTGTCCCCCCTTATTCAACGAGTTCATAAAGAAGCAAAAGAATAAGGACAACAATCTTAGAAGGGTGTAATTTAATTTTTAGGTTCTGGATTTGCTTTTTAAAAATTACAAGTTTGAGTTTTATAAATATCAGAATTATTGAAAATTTATATAATTATTAATTTTAGAATCTAAAAAATTAATCGAGATATACATAAACTGACCCGGAAAAAAAAAAAAAAAAGAGGACGAGTGTAACCAGAAGCATGGCAGGAACAATAGCTAACAATAGCTCCAGAGTGGTTAGATTGGCTAATGTCAAGCACAAGGAGGAAAACTTTGTGAATTTGGAAATTTGAATGTGCTGATAAGTGATTAATTCGGTAACAAAAACAGGAATTATCGAGGTTAAGTGGTAGGCGATCAAGAAGAATCTAATTCAAGAATTACAAATTTGATGAACTCCCAAAAATCTAATATATTCAAGAAAGATGATATTTCGCATTTGGATTTTTGTTAATCAAATGTTCATCTCTTTATTTCCTTCTCCCTCGCCCATAAAATGGAAAAATTGATGATATAAGTTTTGGTATTCTTAAAAACAGTTCTTGTTGGGGACTTGAATACCCTCTAATAATAAAATTAATATATTTAAATAAAAATAAAAAAATAATTTTGAATTCCAAGAAAAATAATATTTGTTCTTATATTATGAATTTTTATAGTACGAAAAAAATAAACCCTTCACTTGGAAGAGGGATAGTTCTTTAATTTTAATAATATTAATAAGAGATAAATATTTCTTATATATTATTAATTAGAAACAAATATTTTTTACATATTATTAATAAAATAGAAAATATAGTAAACCCTTGAAAGACCTTTTATATATCTATAAATATAAGAAAATAATTACTTTTAACATGAAGAGTTCATGTCAATAATCTAAAAATAAAACTTTATGGTCATAACATTGATTTTTAAATTCAACTAGATTCAGCATGTAATCAAATCTAGAAAAAATAAATTTAGAAGCTCATCTGATATCTTGAATTAAGCCCACGACTTAACCCAGGTATAATAAGTTCATCAACTTATCATATGCATAGTGATTTGGGTTTAGTTTAACCCAAATATATTAAATTTGATATTTTATTAGACTTATATTGACTTAAATTTAACTCATAATTAAGCCAGATATATTAATTATGTCAGAATAACAAACCTACATTCAATTTAGATAACACCCTGTTTATGGATCTTTAACTTTAACAAATCACAAAAATATTTACCGGTCAAAACTTATGCCTTGGTTACTTTTCATTTGAAACAATAGAAGACAATACTTCTCTCATTTAATTAGTCCCAACCCTCAGCAACTTCAATTATTCTAAATAAACCCTAGTTGTTCTCACTCCAAAACTGTCTCTATGCTGCCAAAACAAGCTAATTAAATTTTTTGCACCTCCTCAAGTGGAGGTTTCTATTAATGATTAATAAGAACTTACAGTGGGAAAAGCACATTTACAAGTTGACAGTTCAAATCAGATCAGACCGATATAATCAAGAGGATCCCAAGATTCCTTTGCAAACACTTTCAAGTCACCAACATGCGGGATCAAACAAATTCCCCAAGCCAACAAAACTATAACCAGAATTTTTTAACCAAAGAACATAATGCAGAATTCTTCAAAACCATCAAATGGATATCCTTATTTTCTGACAAACAAGCTAATGCAACAACAGAACATAACTTTTTTAGCAGGAAAAAAAAGAAGAAAAGGTTGAAGTCTTTACTCACGTGTTACCCTTGATCTTGAACCAAGTCTCTGCACATTTCTTGTGTGCAGCACCCAAATCACCCTTACAAGAACACCCCAACTCAATAGCAACTCCACATTCTTGCTCTCTAGTCTCCAAACCCAGGTGGCAAATTCTACAATCTCTCTGAGTCTTGTTGTCCAAATGCACCTCCATATCCAAATCTCCACTCTCCAAATCCACCTCTGACAAGCAATCTGACACAGAAGAGTTCCTATGAGCCCCAATCTCGCCAGACAGTGAGATTTCACTGCTGCTGGCACTGAAATGGTGGTCTCTGTCGAAAGGGGGAGAGTGTGTAGCTAGCATTTTGAGAGAACCTAGAAAGGAGAAAACTTAAGAAAGTGCTAAAGGCCGGGGTTTTGATGAAAGGGTTTTATCCCATTTGCTTCATCAATTTTCAGAAGA
The DNA here is from genome assembly GCA_018804465.1 of Populus tomentosa. Taxonomy (NCBI): domain Eukaryota; kingdom Viridiplantae; phylum Streptophyta; class Magnoliopsida; order Malpighiales; family Salicaceae; genus Populus; species Populus tomentosa. Next base: position 3,544,690 of record CM031985.1, read on the forward strand.
AGAGAGCTAGCGGTAACGAGAGAGAGAGCTAAGTTTGGAGTTTAACGACAAATAGAGGGGTGTTAAAGGAAGCAGGGAAGGTGGCGGTGTTTGTTTCTATCTTAACTTTCTTTTATTAAAAAGATCAATCTCTGTCTCTCTCTCTGTGTCTCTGTCTCTCTCTCTCAATATCTATGTGTCAGTTTAGGGCAGTGATGGTTAAAGGTAAACCCAAGGAAACTGCTGTTGTCTTGGTGGCGCAGAGCAGAATTACGATGGAAACTTTGTGGGGTATAATCAAATGGAGAAAACTATAATTTCACGCTCTTTTGTTGTTTTTTTTTTTTGTTTCAATGCCTAATTGTTTAATTTACCTGTTTGAGTGATCATTTTTTTTTATTTAGCATATTTCATCATTTGAGAATGTTAAATACTAAGGTGGTTGGTATCAAGTAATACTTAGTAAAATGGATCTCGCGCAAGATTAAAGAAAATTAAAATTTCATTATTTTTTGTGATAGAGAGTTGAGAGGTAGAAAAAACATCCTCGACTAAATTTTTTAGATTGAAATTGCATATGACTCACTAAACTATATTATTTTTTAAATAAATTTTGAACTGTGTTGTTTCTTCTATAATTTTTTACAATTCTACTTAAAAAAAAAAAACACTCATGATGATTGCCAAGGGAAACTATTTAACTGGAATAATTATGTTAGACATCATTCCTAAACAAAAAAATATTTAAACAGGCATGCATAGAAAGTACTACTAATTATTATTATCGCGATTACAGGAGAGATTGTATATAATAATAGGCTCGGTATTCTCTGTTTTTTTAATCCCTTTTGAACTATACAGCAGAAAGATCGTACATGATCTCTAATTGATGAACTTAGTATAAATTACTCCAATAACAGAATCAAATGGAAGTTGGAGCGCAAGCGACATCAGCAGCACCAGACATGGCGGATTCGGGTGAAAGGGCTCCAACAGAGACGGGTGCAGGGGCTGCATCGCCATTGCTTCTAGCTAGTCTGGTACGTGGCACGGCGGCGACTGGCGCACAGGTTTGGCAAGTAAACTCCTGCATATACGCATGCGATATATATACATTATTTGTGTGCGAAGTTTCTGACACATGAAGTGAAAGGAAATAAAAAGTTGTAGCGGCTGCAGATAGATAAAGGATTGGTATATGGAAGTACCTTCTGCTATGGCCAAATTGGAGTAGAGATCGACGATGTTGGGGCAAGCTTGAGAACACGACTTTGAGCAAAGTTCAGTCAGAAACTGAGGCTGAAGGAGAGAGTCTGATGAGATACCAACAGTGTTTCTATTGATGCCATGTGCATGTCAAAAAAAAACATTTTATCCCAAAAATTTAAACGGTTAGGTGAGCTTTCAAGATATGATTTATATTATTTTCTAACATATTTTTTTAAGTAAATATTCTTTGAGCTTGAAACTTGCACAAATTCATATTACCTTGTGTTTAATTTTTTTTATCAAATAAATAGAAATAATGAGCTTCGAACTTATAATCCCTTGATCATCTAATACCATATTATAAAACTATTTCAATCCAAAAACTAGAACCGTTAAATAAAATTTCAAAATATAATTTATATTATTTTCTAATAATTCGATATCAATCCATAAAATTTCAAAATATAATTTATATTATTTTCTAATAATTCGATATCAATCCATTTGCTCAGTTTATCAACAACAGCCTCAGAAGTCTTGCATTGGTACTTCACTCCTCCATCTTTCGTCGCGTAATTCTCCAGCAAACATCGCTTCCCGGAAGTTGCAATTGAATATGAGCAGAGATGATCAACCGGCAACTGCTCGCATACAAGCTCGCCTAGATAATACCATGTCAAACAGTAAAAGAAACAATTCAGCACTGCTAGCATACAAGATTGAATATATCTATACAGAGAGAGAGAGAGAGAGAGAGAGAGATGAGTAGAAGGATTTAATTACCAAGAGCTCCATTAAGGAGAAGAGAGAGAGCCAGGAATTCGATGAAGGCCATATTTATCTGATCAGCAAATGAGAAATGAAAGATGGCATGCATGAGAAATCAGGTTTGTACGGTTGCTTGGTTTATATAGTAGAGGGAGCTGGGGAGGATACATCTCCCTCAGAGGTCAACAACCTGTAGGTATCAGCCATTATTCGGCAACATGATATATAATACAATAATTTAGGGAAGAAGAAATATAGCAGAGAAGAAGTCTATGTTTGGAGTTAATTTCCAAGCATCCTTCCATTAAAATATACTTTGACATTTATAGCCACACACAGTACATGACAGAATGAACAGACAATTAGCAAAGAATTACACCACTATTCCATTTCTAACCAAAAACTACTGAACCACTTGCGGCCCGCCGTGCAGTAGTGCAGCCACTACATGTTCCTGCAGCTTGATCGGTGGCAAGATCCCATGTTCTTGTTCATGTCTCCTCTTCTGGCCTCGTTCTTGTGCATATCACATTAATGGCACCGGAAATCTACTTTGGTTAGACCTATTTAGCTGTTACCATTTTAATTTTACCAATACATCCATACCCTTTTCGTTTTAAGCGGATTTGTCTCATTTAGATATCCTCCCCTTTTTGTTTCATTTTGCCGAATTTGGATACTCTTATGTTCGTTAAAAAAAACGACAGATCATGTTTAAAATTTTAGTAATGGTTTTTTTAATTGAATAAATATTAATATCGATTTTAAATTCAATAATTTGAATCAAGTGAGAGAGAAAAATAGTTTTTAGTATTGTGATGTAGAGTGTTTTTTAAATAAAAATATATTAAAATTATTTTTTTTTATTTTTGATAGTAATATATCAAAATCATTAAAAATTACTGAAAAAATATTAATTTAATAAATTTTTAAATAAAATAAAAAAACACAAGAAAACAAAAGCGCACTACACTTGTAGAAAAATAAAACGTAGACGGTCTCTTCCAAACATAGGAATTATAAATATTTAAGTTGTTTCGCTTTTATCACGCGCTAAATATGAGAATGCATTGAATATAAAATCATGGACAAAACCATTGAATTTGCCTGTGTGTCTCGATTATTTATTTAAATTTTATATTTTAAAAATTTATCAATTAATAATTGTGTTCTTTGAAATCGTTGAATTATCCCTAGTTGAACCGATAATTAATTGTTTTTTTTAAATTAATTTTTTTTTTTTAAGTCTTCGGTTAACTATGCATGCTATTTATGTGAAAATTAAATATTTCTCGTTGTAACATGCCTAAGGAAGGCTTGCATGCTTGGGTGCATAGTTTTGAAATTCGACCCGGCCCAGCAGATCAACTCGGGATCTGGCCGATCCGGAGCTGAAACCCAAGCCAGGTTGAAAAAAAATCAAGAGAAGGAAAAACCAGACGGATTGACCTGGCAACCCGACTGACTCGGCAAGACTCAATCAAAACCCAACTACAAACTTATTGATTTTTATTTTTTTATTTTTTTACTAAAACGACCTTATTTTTTTTAAATTGATCCAGTCAACATCTGGAATCCAGGTTTTAGACCGGACCGGATCTTAAAACTATGCTTGGATGAGTTATTTTTTTATTTTTTAAGAGGTGGATGCCCTTTATGTTTTTATATACATATAAAAAAAGTACTAAATGACTCGTTTGATGTGGTAGAGATCACATTGTCCCCTGGTTATAGCCTAGATTCCACCCATAGCAATTGCCAAAAAAACAAGGAGATGGGTTTGTCGGGTTGAAAATTTATTTCTCAACTTATTTCATTTAAAATCACCTTAAAAAAACCCTTTTTTAAACCACCTAATAATCCCAAAATTATCCTAAAAAATAAAAATCAATCGAATAAAAAATCTCTAAAATGAAATCAATATTCTTTTTTAGGGGTGTTCAAAGAAAAAAATAATATCATCATCAAATGTTTTTTTTTCAAATGAAACTTATTGACCTAAAAAATAATAAGTTTTTTCATCAAAAAGTGGCACAATCAACAATTTTTCTCTCACTTTGTTGTTTTGAAATGATTTTTTGTCTTTAACTTTAAAAAACAAAATTAAAAAATAAATAAAATAAACTTTCAAATCAAAATAAAAATTGTAGTAAATTCCATGTTTTACTCTCTAGTCTCTAACTTTTAATTTTGTATTTTTATAATAATTTGAAATTTAATTCATCTAATTAGACTATCTAAGATTTAAATTGAAAGAAAAAAATCATAAAAAAACCAGTTATTTCATTGCTCATATTATGATAATGAAACCGACCTCATGTGTTTTATTATTTTGTTAATGTTAATATATTAGATAATAATTGAAGAAATTGTCATTCAAAATATGTAATAACAAAAATATTAAGTATCATTCTGGGCTTTTCTTCCTAATCATTGAACATAAAAAGCTCTTTCTTTTTTGTTGCATGCGCATACAAAGTTCTTTACAACTTCATACTTTGCTCCATCCTCCATGAGGTAGGAAAAAGATAGACTAAGTTATTTTTTAAAATTTATTTTTAATATTAATATATCAAAATGATAAAAATAAATATTATACAAAATTAATTTAAAACTAAAAAATGATTAGAAAGCAATGAAAAACCAGGCACAAACATGGACTTGACAACATCATGTCTTTTCTCAACAGAAGAAAGCAGTAATATAATGTAATTACTTGAAGCCTGCCGTGAAAATGGTGGACAATTCGATGACGTTACTAAAAGATGGATCAAGGCAGCATGCTGACTGCTTGACTTGACTGACTGTAAATTACCACGAGATTACAAATAGATGTTGCCAAACATTAAGTTTTTTTTAATGTAGAATAAATGTTGAGAAAATTTGGTCTTGTACTTGTTTCTTCATCACTAAACATTCACAATCAAAATACGATAATTCGAAGTGAACAAAGAAGGCACCGCGCTACTAGACATCTGATATACCTAGAGAAATTCCATCAATTATTATGGTGGAACAAAAAAATCAAGAAAAAACAATATCCCACTTCAGGAAAATCTTGCACAACAAAGTCCACAGTGCTCAATCTTTGTTGTTTCTACCGTTTTCCATTTCCACTGCTTTGAATGTGTAAAATCTAACAATGATTCCTTTTCGTAAAATGCCTAACGAGGATGTTCCCGAAAAACAGAAACACTGAATACATAAAAAAAGGAACACCCCGAGATACACCTCTCAGCTAAATGCAACACCTGCACAACTCACGGAACCAACCCAACAAAGATAACAGAGAAGGTATTGTCAGACTACCACTTCTGACTGATGAAAAGAAAGAATTAAGCTGCCTGAACTTCGGTCTTTGCAGCAGTTTCTGTTGATTTTGGTGAGCTTTTCTTGCTTTCAATTGATTTTGGTGAGCTTGGAATGTGCTTCCAGCATCGCTTGTGAACTCCACTTATTTTCTTGGGAGCATCGGCAATTGGTAATCCTGTATTAAATGTTGATAAGATCAACTCCACCTCCATGTAAGGAAAAATATTTATACGAGTAAAAACAAAGACAGCCAGCAGTTCTTGTTGTTCCACGAATCAAGTAAAATAGGGAAACAAGTCAATTTTAAAGAGGTCACTACCACAAACATAGATAACAAGCAAAAAGGGAAGGGTGGGAAAAAGACTTTAGCAGATTCTGTCATCTACAGTCATTCAACATGCATATACTATCAAGGAGGAGAGAGCATGTGCCATGTGGTAGAGAAAAGAGGAGCATCATTGAAAGCCCCATCAGAAACTATTAAGTCTGGGAAGGTTTCAAAATTGCCAAAGAAAAGAACAAGAAACCTAGGAAATGGTTTGAGCTCCACAAAAGTTTTTAACCCCTACTATAATTAAACTAGCATAACCAACATTTCCATTTAGTTCTTACAGAAATAAAATGCAAGCTAGATGATTTCCTACTAGATCCAAGACTGATCCTCTGTGTGCCTTTAGCGAGGGGAAGATAGAAGAAAGAATTTTCATACAAACCATCCGAGTCCCTAGAATCTAAAGAGCATTAAAACCTGTTCAAACAATAACTCTTTTTCAGGCATATTGAACTTTGAAATTTGAAAAATTATTCACCATAAATTAACATTTGATCACATGAAAAATGATCCAGAAGGCAAGTAACAGGTGTCCTGTGATTATGGTTTCCACAACCAATCACAGATAATTGAAACAAATCAGTAACGTGAGAGCGGGCATACTGCAAACATAGCACAAATTCTTGTTCCATGTTCAATATGTATTATTGTAAAGTCTTGTTTGAATGAGATAAATTAAATTACTACTTCTAATGGAATTGGAACCTACAAACAGAATAAAAATGGGCAAAAAGGCATTCCATATTCCTTCCTCTACGGATTTTTATGTGGTTTTTATTGCAGACACACTCCCCACACCTACATACCTCCCCATCAATCTATTATTAACCAGCAGGGCCACCACCATTCGACAGGGGGGTTTTCCTCTTATTTCTGTGACACAACCGATACAAAATCTAAAAGCTCCAGTTAAACTTTGGATGCAGCCATTACTTTAGCAAGAAAGCTAGCAATGAAAAACAGAACATGACCTCTACAAACTTCCATGAACTTCAATCAAACAGACAAAAACACCACATCTTTTGGGGGGGAAATTCAATCAAAAGAAAAAAAAACAAATTAAAATAAAATGAAATAATGAGGAATTATAAAATTCAGAAAATAGCATAACTAAGACTGACCGTCTTTGTGAGCTATCCCCCATGCTTTTCCATGCCTACCATCCTGCAATGACCAGAAACACATTAAACCCAGAAGAATCCCTTAACCAAGATGATGAAATAAACTCCAAATTTATCATAATCTAATGATCTCCAAGAAAACCTTTAAAAAAAATCAAAACTTGAGAGCAGTGACCATAAAATCAGAACAGCTAAAAACCCTAAACCCAGCTAGATATTGATACTTGCTAGTCAAAATATGAGTGGAAGGGAAAGGGAGGGTCCAGTACCTTGTAGAGATTGATTTTAGTGATCTCGTAAGATACATTGGCCCAATGAGATTTAGCCAAGTGGTATCCGATACCCCAATGAGGCAAGAACTGAGCCACCTCGAAGAGGTTCTTCTTCTTTATTCGTTTCGGTATGGATGTTTCATGTTTAGGGTTTTGAGCACTGGCTGCAGAAGAAGAAGAAGAAGAAGTAGTTAGGGTTTTTAGCAAGATGGTGAATGGTGATAATCTTTTGAATAAGCTTAGTGTTTGATTTGTAGCTGCTGCTGCTCTCTTGGTGAGGAGACTGCCACCGCCCATTCTATTTCTTTCTTTCGCCCCAACCCCCTTGAAATAATAGGGGTTCCTCCTCATTTCTTCTTTTTATTTTTTTATTGCTCTTAAACGACAGCGTAGTGTGAAGTTGGATATTTTTTTCTTACATGGTTTTCATGTATTTTTTTAATTTTTCCCACCTTAATTAACCGCTCCTACCCTATCATAACATAGTTATCAAGTATCAACTACTCCTCGGCGCATGTTATCCTTCTATTTCAAGTCAATTTTTAATATAAAAAATATAATTTTTCATATATTATAATTTGTTAATTAAAAAATAAAAGATAATTTTATATTTCCTATAAAATAAATTAAATATATATATACAAACAGATAAATAAAAATAAGTTAACATTAATTAAATAATAAAGCGTGAATCTAATATTTATAGTTGAAATAAAAGATAAATACGCAAATAAATATTTTATATTTGTTATTCTTTATATTTTATATATTTTTATTTGTTTTATTTTAGAGGATAATTGTCTTTGCTAATAACAAATTATTATTTTTATAAAAACACCATATAATTTATATAAAGTATAAAAGAAAAAAAATTACAAATAAATTAAATTAATTTCTTTGAAGTATTATGAAACTATAAAAATATAAATAAATAAATCACAATATTTTTAAAAAATAAAACTACACTCAATAATTCAAAAATAAAAAGAGGATATTAATTTATATTAAAATAAAAATTAAAAAATTAAGCACTAATAGATCAACATGCTAGGGCTACCTGCTAAGTCACTTGGCATTTTTTTTTATTTTTTTAGGTTTGCTCTAGATTTTTTTTATAAATAATCGGGTGACATGTTACTTGTTGATTAATTTTAAGGTTATATTTAAAATTAAAATACAGGTTTTTAGAATTTAAAAACCTAAATTTTTATTATTTTATTCAAAAATATCTTAAAATCACCATAGTGATAAATTAATTATGAAACTTAAAATCACTTCAATAAATGAAATCAAATAAATGCAAAAGATTAAACGCACTACAATCTAGTTTTCCGGACTTGTTTATATAAAAACATGAATTTTTTGTTAAATTTCTTTTTAAAAGATGGACTCATTAGCATAAATATTGATATTTTTTATTGTTGGAATGGTTATCAAACTATTTTTTCTTTAAAAAAAAATATAATTTTTTATCTCACTTATCTTTCATAAACTAAAATATATAAAAAAATAAAATTTACTATCAAAACTGGAATCTCCAAATAATAGTCACCAAATAATATAAAACATCAAAAAATTTAGGATCAAAATATCCTCAATTTTGGTTCTTATCTTCCCTCTTCATTTCCATATTCAAATTCAAAATTAGATAAAAAGTCGCCAACTTTTTTCTCTCTCTCTTCTCCCTTTCCCTTCTCTCCTCATCTCTTCATTCTCCTCCCTCAACACGTGTCCTCTCCTCTTTCATAACAACAACAATCATCCCTTTTTCTTTTTTCGTCTCCTCCTCTCTCTCTTAAAAATAGATTTGTTGATTTTATGTGTAATGAAAAGTTGTGAAGTATGACAATAAAAATTGAAGCATTTGCTTGAATCTTGTCCTGAAAACTTAACATGATCAAAGATTAGAGAAGAGAGCTGTGAAATCCCTATTTTATGAAGTTTACTCTGGCAGCAGCCACTTGTAAAGAAGATTTGTACCGTGTTTCACTTGTGCACAAGAAACTCGTTCTGTTCTGCTGCTAGATGTTAGAACAGAATACCAGTCCGATAGTCATGCACTTGCTTTATGAAATTCCTTGCACCTCCTTTGTTACCATTTGCTTGGACTATGCCATATGAATTTTTATTTTGAGAGAAAAAACACGAGGTACAATTTCCTTCGAAAATACATAAACATCTCTTTACTCTTTGAAAAGGACAACATAAAGCAATTATATTCATATGCCTAATGGAAGTTGTGTTCAGCTTCAAATGCCTAATGGAAGCTTTGTTTCAACAATATAGAGTTGCCAGTGTTAATTGAAAAGGACAATTGATGAATTGCAAGTCAAGCATTTGAACCGGAAAGGGGCATCATCTGCCTGTTCATGATTTGAAGGAGGAAGGATAGGATTAATAATAATTCAGTACCCAATTCCACAACAAATTTTAAGTACTAGCTGCAGATTCATTTTAAAACCCTACATACTAAAGAAGAAAAGAAACCAGCAACTGGAAGTTGAGGTTCAAAAGAAAGAAAATCTACTGATAGTCTTGCTGATATTCATCTCCTTCCTCCTCCTCCTCGTATTCTCCTTCCTCATCGGCTGTTGCATCTTGGTATTGTTGATACTCAGAAACCAGATCATTCATGTTACTCTCCGCCTCAGTGAACTCCATCTCATCCATTCCTTCCCCAGTATACCAATGCAAGAAAGCCTTCCTCCTAAACATGGCAGTAAATTGCTCACTAACCCTCCTAAACATCTCCTGTATAGATGTTGAATTGCCAATAAATGTGGATGCCATCTGAAGACCAGTAGGCGGGATATCACACACAGTTGACTTTACATTGTTTGGAATCCACTCAACAAAGTAAGAAGAGTTCTTGTTCTGCACGTTCAGCATCTGCTCATCTACTTCTTTTGTACTCATCTTGCCACGGAACATGGCTGATGCTGTTAGATAGCGTCCATGTCGCGGATCAGCCGCACACATCATGTTCTTCGAATCCCACATTTGTTGAGTGAGTTCTGGAACTGTCAAAGCTCTGTACTGCTGCGAGCCACGGGATGTGAGTGGTGCAAAACCCACCATGAAAAAGTGAAGACGAGGGAACGGTATCAAGTTCACTGCAAGTTTTCTCAGGTCAGAGTTCAACTGACCAGGGAACCTCAAGCAGCATGTAACCCCAGACATTGTTGCGGATATCAGATGATTCAAGTCACCAACTGGTCTCAAATACAAGGAAAAACACAATTAGTTATATTAATTTGTGTTGCTCTTAACCATACAATGCTTAAAATTATTTATTTATATACACAACATAAAGCAATTATATTCATTCAATTAAAAGAACAAAAGGCAGATGGATGAGAATGCAGTTAACAAAGAACTTACAGCTAGGAGTGGTGAGTTTCAGAGTCCTGAAACAGATATCATACAAGGCCTCGTTATCGAGAACCATACACTCGTCAGCATTCTCGACAAGTTGATGAACAGACAAAGTAGCATTATAAGGCTCAACAACTGTATCAGACACCTTTGGAGAAGGAAACACAGAGAATGTCAACATCATTCTATCTGGGTATTCTTCTCTAATCTTCGATATCAATAGGGTTCCCATTCCAGACCCGGTTCCACCTCCAAGTGAATGACACACTTGAAACCCTACATACATATCAAATCAAATAAATAAACCCAGTTAAAACCCCATGAGCAAAATAATCTTAATTTGTTAAGTACACTAGATTATTATAGTAGTAACCTTGCAAGCAGTCACAATTCTCGGCTTCTTTTCGAACAACATCGAGGACAGAATCGATGAGTTCAGCGCCTTCAGTGTAATGACCTTTAGCCCAGTTGTTTCCAGCACCAGATTGGCCGAAAACGAAGTTGTCAGGTCTGAAGATCTGACCATAGGGACCAGATCTGACGCTGTCCATGGTTCCAGGCTCCAAATCCATGAGGACAGCACGAGGAACAAACCGACCGCAACTAGCTTCATTGTAATAGACATTGATTCTTTCGAGCTGGAGAGGGGAGTCGCCTTGGTAACGGCCGGTGGAGTCTATGCCGTGTTCAGCACAAACGACTTCCCAGAACTTGGCTCCTATTTGGTTGCCGCACTGCCCGCCTTGAATGTGAAGGATCTCACGCATTTTTGCTTGTGGTTTTGTAAGAAAATGAAAAGAAGAAGAGAGGATTTTGAATTCGGAGAGAGGGAATCGGGCAAATGGAAGATTTTATAGAGGAAAGGGAAAGCGGATATCGAATATTTTATTTAGAAACGGTAAGTTGGGCTGCCTGCTATTTCTAACGGATAGGAATCCAAAGGTTAAGACTTGTAGACGGTTTTTGAAATTCAACTTTTCAAATTCGTGGGTTACAGCTGTCCGTACGTAAACAGCAGAGCCTTTCATCTGATTGCTTATCTTCCATGCTATTTATGATTTACGAATTGATTATAATTTTGATCCTTGTAGTTTAATAAAACTAATTAAGCGGTCCTTGTAGTCTAAAAGATAATTAAATAATCCCTTGCACCAATGACTTTCCTCAATTTGATGATTTTTTTTTATCCAAAAACACCTTCCTTCCTCCTAATCATTTCATCTATGGAGAAATAAAATAAATTGGAAAAGAACATTGAAATCTATAGAAAGATCAAGCTATAAACGAAACTGAAAAATATAGGGACTAAAAATCAAATTGGTAAAAGTGTGGGGAATAACAAGTTAATTGTTTTAAGCTACGAGGACTAAGTTAAAATTAACACTAAATTTGGTAGCTAAACAGAATCTCCGATTTTCTTTTTATAATGAGAATGAACAGAATCTCCAGATATTAGGTTCGAAGCAGAACAGTAGAGTTCCCATTATATTTCAACCCATGACAGTATCGGTACAAAGCTAACATTTTTCAGCAATACAAAATTAAAAAATAAAATTAAGCCACAATTCCCTGGTATATGCCAACTTAAAAGCGAGATAAAGATTTATATTCCAAGTAAAACAACTGAAGCTTTAATGGAAGGGTGTGGGTGTGTAAGAAAACCCCAGAGAAAGGATACCGCCACCAGAAAAAAGCTTCTTTTCCCGGAAGAGGCCGTCCCTTGTTCCTTGCATAGACAAGCACACTTGACGATGCAGGGTTAGCTCCATGGATTAGAACCAAAGTTCCACAATAGATTATTCAGACATTATGAAGAAAAACCCGAAAAGAAAGGGGAAAAGGCAGCTAGCATTAATAAATGATAACCCAAGCCCAGCAAGGGCTGCATATTCCTTGCACCACCTTGTACACTCTGTTTCTTTTCTTCTTTCGTGCTGCGCCTTTAGACAACAATCTAGACAGCAATCCAGACGCTGGGTTGATACTTGATGATAGGCCATTATGATCACTCTCCGAAGATGCAAGAAATGTGATTTTGAAGTTCAAAAAAAAATCCCATCGCCTAACAATTAACTCTCAGGTGTGGGTGCTATCAAGACCCACCGAGACAACATAAACATTCATTAAATTCAGGTAACGAGGGCCTGCCTGCCTGCTTACATGCTATCTTCTGTTAAATCTAGTGTTCAGAGAATCGTGATTAGACTCTTTTCTTACCCCGGTAACTTCATAAGAAACGTTTCCTGAAAATTATCCAAAGTCTAAAAGCATCCTCTCATAAATCCCACGCTAATGTAAAAGGAGATTGATTTGTTCATGCACATGCCTACTCCAAGCAGAAATTGAAACAGCTTAAATCGCCGGAAGAAACCATTTCGATTGTGTATTTGATAGCAGTTGTGTCTCAACATTTTACAACATTGTTCTCCACCCAAGTGGACTTCAAAGCCATGTTGTGGAGAAGGGGAATTGGGACCATTATAAATTTTGCATCAAAACATCATAAAAATATTACATTGATTTTGCTTTGTAGAAAGAGAATGAACATAGATCCATTATTCTAAGTTTTGACTGGAGATTCTTAAGAGGTAATACCAAAAGGTATTATTGTTAGCTCTCACTTTTTTTTCCCCTTCAAACACAAGATCACGTAATGGTGTACCACATTGATGTCAACTAACTGATGAATAAGGCCTAAAACATCACAGATAATTGAAATGAAAATGCTAGATACCCTCCACAAGTTAACTGACAAACAAGATGCAATCCACTACCAAATAAGAAACAAAATGAAAATGCTAGATACGCTCCACAAGTTAACTGGCAAGGTGGACAAAAAAGGAAGCAGCTTTCAACATATTATTGAATCACAGCCCTGTATAAAAAGTGTAAACTTTGGAATCTTTGCTTGATGAGTTCATAACAGAAGTTTACATCAGACATACACGGAAGATAATGCCCAATATAATCATTATCATCTTAAATCTCATTTAAATTTCTAAGGTATATAACTCAATTCTATATTGACGGCAAATCTGTTTACTTTTATAAATGAATTTCCAGTTTTAGATTTTTTGTTCATCCTGAAAGTGTCAAGAAATCACAGAACCACATAAAATAAATTATTTATGGATGCATTGGTCCAATTAATATCCATGTAGAAGAGTGGCACAGATAAATCAAAACATAGTATTTGCTAAAGGATACAGCATCACACTAGTGGATAATTTCTATTAAAAAATTGATGGAACATTACTATGAAAGAAAGAGTAGTACCTTCAGCAACAAAAGACAGTAATTTATTTAATATGCCAATAAAGTAAAGTTCTTAGCATCAAATAGCTTGAACGGCTTACAATTAATCTCCATGTTAAGGCCACCAATTGTCTATTTTTTGCATCATGTTACTGTTAAGTGGGAGGAAGAGATTATATTTGAACTGTAAAAAGCAAAGATTCACATCTCCTATAGCATTTTCAGCTACTAGCACTTTCTTTTTCTTGTGTTGCTCCTACTTTGGTATTCTCAGGCCCAGCAGCAGGTTCATTTTGATGAAAGGTATCTTCTCAACCATTCATCAACCCTGATTTTTTTTGGACACCAAGCATTGCATCTTCACAAATGCATTATTTTCCCCAACATCATCTATAAAGTGCATTAATTACAGATACTGTTCTCCATTCAGGCATGCTTAATCTAAGAGAACGTGTCTGACACCAACTGCTGACAACGTTTATGTTATGGTACTGGGCACAATAACTTATCAATCATCACCAATTCTCATACACCAAGTCACCAACACAACATATATCTTTACCTTCATGACATTTTGCTTTATTGACAACCATTTCTTCTAAACCTTCTTTTCTAATTCAATTGGTAAGATTCCAGCCTACATTTGTTTATACCGGGGGTAGAGAATTGTCCTAGTAGCATTCACGCTTGTTCACCATGGTATAAACAGGGAGAGGAAAAAAGTTAAGGGAGCATGTATTTCACCCCAAAACTGGGTGTGATATTGACCTACAATTATATAGGGTTGCCCCTCAAAATTCAAACCGTGTTCATCCCTAAACACTTAACCAAAACACCATTACATTTACCCCTGAAAATTTACTCTTTAATATTTCTTCTTCATTTTTTAACCTTATATAGCAGGCAAAACATGACATAACACCCAAACCAATGTTCAAGGGATTAGTTAATCAAAAATATGACAACAATGACCTAGATGACAGCAGCTAGTATCTGTCTAGCATAGCTATTCAATATGATGTGGTCCAATGATGTGAGCTTTGTGTCTTAGTTTGAAGAATTAAAACACTTTTCTATCCAATAAAGAAGTCCACATGATGATCAATACCTAAGCATCAGGTAGAAAGATTGCCAGTACAACCCCGATGTTACAAATGAAGAAAAGCGACCAGACAGGATTCATTATTTGAGTGGAAAATTCTCAGAATCTTCAGGAATAAAAACCACAAACCTGGTGAAACAGATGAAGAAGCAGGTTTGAAGTCCAGAGGATGTCTCCTAGTGAAAAGGCTGCGGCATTGCTTTGAGTAAAGCACCATTTTTTTGTTATAAGATATGATAAGAGTTCATAAAGCATAAGAGGTCCATAAAAGAATCACAATTGCATAAATGAACCAAAATTAATATCAACTGAATGAGTCACAATAACTTAGTGTCTTGAATTGTGTCTATGCAGTGATCTGGAATGCTAAGTAAGTTTAGATGTTTTACATGAAATCAACATTCTTCAATTACTTTGTGATGTCGGCAACATTTCAACTAGTAGCTAAAAATAAGAGACCAGGTTATGAACACTTAATTGTCAATCATGAGGACGAATCTGACGCAAACATCAAGGATTTCGTTGATAATATAATATTTGGGTCTAAAGTTTCTGTATCTCACTTTCTTTAGCAATTAAGACCACAATTTATGAGTGTGTTCCTTTAATGGGTGTCTAAATTTGCAGCAACCCATGCTGTGGCGGATTATGAATGGCACAACCACAATTTATTTCAACCTAATTAGTTTGACCATGCAGTAGTTTGAGGGGGAGGTTTGTGGAGTTCCTTATTTGCTTCTTTTTTTCAGAAATTATATACCAGTGAAAAACCTTGCTTGTGTGTTCTACGGCATCAATTTAAACACTGATGGTGTACCAACAAACAATGAAGCAGTTGACATAGTTTCTCCGAACACATATTCTAAGCCTACAACTTCCAACTTGTATTTTACACAATGCAGTTGAACGCTCATAAACCTAGAGAAACAAATTTGGTTTACGATCCTGGACAAAGGCTTTATAAAGTATAATTAACCAGCATGCTTTACTTAACATGGCATGTCTCATCATACTGCAAGTGCAGAGAATAGCAGCTTCTGCTCTAAATGTATACTATAGAATACGGAGTATAGTCCAACCAGTCTCACCAAAAATACACAGAGACAGAGGAGTAGTAAACCCTCTTCCCCAGATAGCAGATGACAATAATTTCATCATGTCCAACCCAGGCAAACCACATATTTTTCTTTTTATTCCTTTGCTTTTCTCTTCTTTTGTACAATGCAGTCAACGTTATAAGCTTTGTTTAAGAGTTGCACAATGCCCATCCTCTCTATCCTAAAATATACTAAGCTAGTGGTTAAGCCATTATAACCGTAGCAGCCTGACTTCATATATGACACAAATCCTTTTTGAAATATTCATTTACAATCGAAATTCATTTTTATTTTTCTTCTAACCCCCAATATTTTGTATTAATTCTTTCCATGTCAAGGAGTGTCGATCATGTTTCATGATTTCCTTTAAACTAGCACCCTCATATGTGATTTCGTCTAAACTAGTACCTTCATATGTGCAGCAAATTTTCAAAGTTCTCAAGTCCAACATATTATGTTTTAAAAACTACAGAAAAATGGAAAGGTACTATACAAAGGATTCATCACCCCACCCCCACCCCACAGATAAGGAGTGTCAAAGATACTTAGAGGATAATAGAGAAATCAGCCGACCAAGATAAGAAAGCTATTCTAGAAGCCTCTTAGTTTTCTAATATCAGCTAGCCAATTTATACTTGATCCTAGTCATTTTCAACCCTCTTAGTTTCCTAAGATTAGAATTCCTATCCTAGTCATTTTCAGCAATCAAATGCTTGATCATTAAGAGGGTGAAAAATCTACACAAAAAAATTCTACTTTGGCAATAAAGAAAATTCAAATCATCAATACTAACAAGCAAAAGTTCGCAACTTACATCTGTTGGATGAACATAACCTCACCACATCTAAAAAAGACGACTGGGTAAACCTTTCCGCTGAACTTTCAGTCTTTTTTGCTGTAGGCTTCACCCAAAAAGACAGGCCGAATTGAAAATATCTATTATAAAAAAAAATTCACCAGAAAATAAAAATCAACACTATCAGAGTCAATGAATTGTGGCAGCATTATGCAGTGCCTCAGGCAACCAAAATAATCAGCTACTATAATTTCAGCAATGAAGCTACTGGAAAGCAGCATTTCAATCAATAAAACATAAAATCTGTTAAAAAATGTATTGGAGTCACCAGTTAGAAGAACCGATGGAATATATTATCCTTATTGAAGGTGCTAACAGTCAGATATTCAAGATGTAGTTGAAACCATCCAAGAAAAACAGCACTTAGTAGGCAGTCTTCACTTAAGAAATTGGAGCTTAATCTCGCTATCTTCTAACCAAGAAATATGTAGTTATCTCCACACAGCACAGCTATAGCTTCCTTTATTAGCAAATTCATGTATGACTACCAGTATACTTCATAAATCAGCCAGGCTCTTCTTAATTAAATACTCACCCCTCATAGTTGCTTCCAACAAGTCAGCTTCCAAGAGAACAGTGTGCAAATCTTCTCAGATAACACAAACTATGAAGCTAAACTTGGTTCTGGACTTGCCTACAAACCTCAAAACACTGAGTTCAATTCCTAAATTTGCTAAGAATTTCCAAATCCAACTCAATTCCCTCAAAACTTTAAGAATTTTATCAGGCAGAAGATACTTTCATCTCATAAAATTTTGCTGCAATCAGTAGCAAAAATTGGCAGTGAATTACTATTCTTCTTAATGTATAATTTCCAAGCTTTATTCTTTGAACATTAGGAATCAAGCGGAAAGATTCGCAACATTCCAACATAAAGTAAAAGTAAAACATAATCATGCATGGCCACCATAAAGATTGATCAACCACATCAATCAGAAATTGAACGGCACAATCAAATTGTCGAGTATTGTTATGCAGTTCCAATTTCGATATGACATAAGAAACAATCTCCTTTGCTGCACCTAATGAAGTTCCAAGTTCACTGATATAGACATTTAAAGATGGAAAAAATATATATTGAAGGAAAAAGGTTAAATGAGCCAGTTGGCCAAGAAATTAACATAATGTGGACAAGTAGGGACGTCTTCAGAACATAACATGACATAAATTAACATAATGAGGAAAATGCTAGAATTTGATTAATTACAATTGTCACTCTATAAAATGATCATCTCTTTTGTGCTGGCCACTCTGAAAAAATTTGATCTGAGTGACGAAAACCATCCAGAATTATCTTAAAATTTGATAAGAAACTATTGCAATCCTAAATAAGTTGCTAAGTGCTAGATCAAAATTTCATTAGATATAAGCATCAAAACTTTCTTACGTCTTAAAATTTCAATACTAAGAGATTCTATTAATCCAAATAAGGGATGTCACATGTCTAACTAGTGCCATTAACAAAAAAAGTTTGAATAAACAACCTATTGTAATTTTACTATCATCTTAAGAGAAGTTCAGCAGAGTGGCAATTCCCTATCAAAAGAGTTGGGGCTACAGGATTTGAGTTCAATCCAATTGCATGCGTCATCAAAAACTACCTAAAACCCAGAACTTTAGACTAGGAAGAAAACCTCATCTCCAAACAAGGAGATGGTAACAGCGCTACTGTTGTTCCTCAAAAGAAGTTGGGTTCTACAAGCAATCTATTGCAGGTTTGATTCCAAAAGCACAAGTTAGACACTACAGGTTTCAGTACCACAACCACAGTTAAGGAACGAATTTAGTTGAGCTCTAGACTTAGTTGAGTAGAGTTGAGTAGAGTTATGAAGTGAGCAAATAGCACCAAGATTAACTTAATATTCTGGGATTATAAAGATTAGAGGTACAATTCAAAACATCCTAAAAAATGCCATTTCAAAAAACTAAAGGAAGCAACACATTCACAATGAACCAATAAGATCAAACAGACTTTTAACTATAAAAAAAAAACTAGATAAAGCAAATGTTAACATAAAACTAGCCCAGTTCTAAAATGAAGATTTCAATATTGAAAACCAACAAACTTAACTGCCACTGAACTTCAGGTCCGAAAACTCTCCTAACAAGACAGCAACCTGAATTGACAAAACTGGCATAAACCATTGGGAAATGCAGGAAATGGGCAATGGAAGGTTGAATCACCAATGTTGCCAAGTTCAAATTACCAAAGGAACAAATTCAACTGCAACAAGTCCAATGCGATTCAATTGCCAGGCACCATCATGAGTTAATGCTTATTCCCACGTCCCTCGAAACTTGCATTCCTTGACTTGCTTTTATCTTCAAGTGAGGAATGATGACTGGGAGTTCTACAAAATAAAGCAGAAAAACAATAGTAACAGAAGTTTCTGGCAAATAAAACCTGAGAATATATTGGTGGAACAAACTTACGATTTATGCTTCTTTGCATTCTGCTTGATGGTTACAACCATATCTAGAGCCATCTTTTGGTGCTCCCTCGTTTGTGAATGCAAGTCCAGGGCTTCAACTGTTTCGCAGTCAACTTTACAAATACGACACCATCCCATGCTTGGTTTTCTCTTTCTAGAATTATCAAAAAACTGCAACTCGCCCTAAGAATACAAAAGTAAAAAAACCAAATAAATATAAATAATGAATGTAAAATGCAGTAGAACTTTATGAAGCCAATTCAATTAGGATACACATGCTCTTACCTTGCCTATCCGTATTGAAAGGTTGCAATGATGTTTTCAAAGAAATCCTTAAAAAAAAAATTAACCAGATAACATTTTAACAATATAAAATTAAAGACCGAGTACTCACTGCATAGTTTCCACCAAAGCTGCTTCTAAATCCAGGCTCACCAAGTTGATGATGATAGAAGTTCCCTGGCCCAGCCAATTCTCCCATTCGTGCATGACCAGGGAAAGCACCAAAGTTACCCGGCTCTCCCACCCACAAATGACCAGGCAGGTTACGAGCACCCAAATGCTCACCCCTCCGCAAATGGGCAGGCCGACCATCATGTCCCATCAAATCACCACTCAAATGCTCACCCATGTGCAAATTACCAGGACCCTCAAGCTCACCCCTGCGCAAATGGCTAGGAAAAACTGGAAACCTACTATCACGGAGAGAACTAGAAAATGTATCACCAAATCGGTGTGGATCTCTGCCATCAATATCATCTAGGCCTGGAAGGGCACCAAATCTCCGCGTAGGCATGCCAGGGTAATCCCTAACTGGACTTCTTGGGGCCAAATTATCCATATGACGGTGATCATATCCAGGAATAGGGGGGCCAAGAAAACCAGGACGAGTTCGAGCAAAATCAGATCGGCCTGCTAGACTGTCATGATAACCTAATGATACTTCCGCATCACTGGGATGCAATGCTTTATCATGATGATAGGGAGGAAAGAATCTTGGAGGAGCAGAGCCACCCAGTGGTTCCATGTTCAACCCTGAATCATAATTAAAACCATGGGATCCCTTGTCAAGAGGTCTTGGTGCTCCATCCACACCAAAACCACGAGGACCCCTATCAAGAGGTCTGGATGAGGGAAAGTGACTACTAGATTTTGGAACAGGTTCGGTGTCCAAATGAGAGGGCCTGGGGAAATGCTTCAGATCTTCTTCAAACTCTCCTTGATGAACATTGTGATGTGCTGGACCACGTGGAAAGGGATTCAAATGCTCATCTGGTAAAGAGCTGAACCTATCTGAATTAGAGCCTTGGGCCCCATTCATTCCCACCACATTTGAGAACGTGCCTTGTCTACCATCTGGATATTTAGGCCTCTGATTTGCAAACATGGTGGCTTCATGGACATGTGAAGAAGTTCGCTCACCTTGAGATGGGGGTGCGGGTGCATGAGGATAAGCCCCTTGAGGAGGACCATAATGACTTGGTACATGTCCAGGACCCGAACGCCCATGTTGAGTTGGAGGATGCCCAGGCAATTGCATGTGATGTGGAGGTCCAAGAGGAGATGCTTGCACCAATGAAGGTCCAACAGGCCTTTGTTGAGCAGCAGAGGGCCCGTGATGAATTGGAAGAGGCTCTAGCTTTCCCTGGTCAACAGCTGAAACTGATTGAGATTGCACGTGACCATTTGGAGGAAAGCCTCCAAAACTTTGAGAAGTCGGAGTTTTGTCCTTTTGCAATTTCATAATTTGTTCTTCAAGGTGAGATGGGGCAGTTTCCTGCAGAGGACCATCCTTGTGTTCTGAAACAGAGAGCTCCACCTTTTCGTGGTCAGCATTAGAAACATTATTTTGCTCATCAGCAACATCTCTATGCTCTTCTTTCACCTGCTTAATTGAAGACTCTCCATTTGCTGCTGCAAGCGATTCTGGAACATCCTTAGCTTCACCTGTGGGTTTATTTTTGTCATCCACTTGCTTCAAGTCGCTTTCAGATTTTACGGTTTTTATCTCACTTGCATCAGCTGCAAGACCAGCATCCAAATCATTTAATTCCTTTTTAATAGTATTCTGAGCAGACAATTCACCTTCTGCACCTTTCTCAATATCAACTTGCCTTTGTCTAGAAGTAACCCCTGATTGTTGGTCAGAAGATAATTCAACTTGGTTATTTGTCTTGAGAATATTTCCAGATTGCTGGTTTGCACCAATCTGAATCGACCTGACCTGCATACCAGAGGCAGATTGTGGATATGACTGTGCAGATAATCCAGGCCCTACTGCAAGACTTTTAGCTTGATGGGGATGCGCACCATGCGGCAATAGAACATTTTGCTGGGGATGTGGATAGGCATGAGAAGGCTGCTGGAATGACTGGGGTAATCCTTGGGGGCGTAGTTGAGTCTGTGGATGCAGCTGCTGCTGCACGTAAGGACCTTGCTGATGTGCTTGATTGTGAACTGCACCCCATGGTTGCCCAGAAAAAGGCTGCTGGTGCTGTGCATATTGCTGATGCATTGGTTGCGGAGTTGGCTGCATACCAGGACGTTGTTGAACAGGAAGTCCAGGTTGATGTGCATGAGAATGACTTGGCTGTTGTAGTGCAGGAGGAATGTTTGGGACTTGACCTGGTGAAGGCAGCAAAACTGGTTGCTGCAGGTTTTGAACTGCAGCATGATATTGTGGCTGAGGCCATAAAGGTGATTGTTGAGGGAACTGACTCTGCATTTGAACAGGCTGTTGTGACTGAGGCTGAGGTCCACCTTGAGAGTGTTTTTGGGCTCCTGTCTGCATTTGTTGGTGAATCTGGGGATGTTGATAAGAATGATGGCCTGTCACTGCATTGACTGAAGAATGCTGAGGCTGGGTCTGGAGATTAGGATTAACAGTCTGGCTGGGCTGAGAAGCCAGGGATTGTGGAAGGGGCTGGAGTGTTTGTGGCTGAGCTTGTACATGAGGTTGAGGAACAGGATGCTTTTGAGGGTGAAGCTGAGAATTAGTCTGTGCCTGAATTTGGGGCTGTGGATGCTGCACCTGCAATTGAGGATGCTGATATTGAGGCACGTGCTGTGGAAGAGGCTGAACAGGGTGGGGTTGTGGATTGGATTGAGCCTGAGGAGGTGGATAGCCATGGGCTGGTGGATGTGCCTGCAGTTGGGTCAGAGATTGTTGCTGAACTGTAAGGTGAGTTTGTTGCTGTGGATTCACTTGTACCTGGTTCTGAGGTTGAGCAGCAATGGGTACTTGAGGTTGAGGTTGGGTCTGGGTCTGCAGCTGGGGTTGGGGGACTTGAGCATGCATGCTCACCTGCGGTTGCTGGTATTGTGAAACTGCTTGCTGTTGATATGGATAGTATTGCTGATAATGCTGTTGATATGGGTCATATCCAGGATACTGCTGGTAGTACTGCTGATATTGCTGTTGCTGTTGCTGTTGCTGTTGATACCACTGTTCTGCAGTGGGCACCGCAGCCTGTACTGCAGTCTGGGTCTGGGTAGTTGCGTTGATTTGTTGGGTGGTATCTTTTCCAGGAGTTGAGGTCATAGAAGTTTGAGCCTGGGGAGTTGTTGTTCCTGTTTGAATGGCAGCCTGAGCCTGATCACCAGTAGTTGGTGCGCCTGTGCTTGTTGCATCTTGGGCACCCTCAGCAGGTTGCGCTTGAGGCTGCACACCCTGTCATTGAACAATAAGAATATAAACAAATATAACAAAAGTACAGAGCAACTCCACACTTAAGTCCTAAATAAAAAATTTCTTGCACTCACTGGACAATTTTGAGCATGTTCCTGCACTTGACTGTGCACAATTTGAATTCCACACCTGTTGCAAACTACAGGAGAATTACCAAAGGCACATCCCGAGCAATGAGATGTGCACTCAGACAGAGGACCCTGCCAGGGGCACCCACTCCTATGATATAAACAATGGACAGTTATCTTGCCAATGGTTTCAGCAAGTACCTTGTTCGATTCAATAAGAGGCTGCAGTAAGCAATGTAAAAAAAATACATTAGCATGTACATAAAACCACTGGCCCTGCAATTAGATTCACTGCCATGATAGGCAAGGAAAAACCTTGGAATCTGCTTCTGTCACAAGGTAGCCGTCATAGGGGCAGGCTCGGGTAGTGCTGACGACATATGTCAAACAGGGTTTGCAGTACAAGTGAGTGCATTGTGATTGTAATGCTTCATTTGGGTACACAAGAAGGCGACAAACGGGACAAAAATACTCTCCGGAAAGAGATTGAATGTTAGGTATGCACTCATTATCAAATCCCATTGTAAAGTATCAATCAATCTTTGCCTTTTCGACTCCCAAACAGCATCAATCTATCCAACCCTAACAATACAAGCAATAC
Source organism: Populus tomentosa (assembly GCA_018804465.1). Taxonomy (NCBI): domain Eukaryota; kingdom Viridiplantae; phylum Streptophyta; class Magnoliopsida; order Malpighiales; family Salicaceae; genus Populus; species Populus tomentosa. Next base: position 3,568,156 of record CM031985.1, read on the forward strand.
AATTTCTCATATCAAACAATCATGTTTTTAAAAAAAAATTAACCTAGACAATAAAAAATCGGTTTCCAATTTTTCTCAATAACCATAAAGAATTGCACAAGTGGAGTAAGAACCCACCACGTACCTGAGTCTCGCAGATTAGATAACCCTAGAAAAGGTTATTTGATAGAGAAATCAGAAATGGAAAGCATTAGGGTTTTAATTGAAAAGTGGGTGTAAATTTAAGGCGAAATCGAAGGCATAGTAAGCATAAAAGGGAAAGAGAGAGAGCATAGATTCTTGAAAACAGATTGTTCCAGAAGGAGACGAACCTTACTGATTGATTGAAGTGCGAAGAAGCAGCCTTGAAAAAACAAAATACATGCCAAACAGTCTATGCATGAGCGTTCTAGTGAAAAGGATAATAGAAAGACGAGAAGAGACCGACTGGCATTAGCTTTAGCTGTGTTGCGTTATGTATGTTCTTCTGCTGCGCTACACGACGTCGTTTGTGGGGTTTAACTAATATTGATTTTGTTTTTTTTAACACTCGTATCATTTGATATTTTCATTATTTTATTCTTAGTTTTTTATAAATATTTTACGTTTTATAATAGATTGCTGAACTTGTGTGGTACTTAACAACACTGTATAGATATAAAACTAGTCACATGAACCGCGCGATGCTACATGTTATTTTTTTATATAAAAATATTAAAAAAAAATAAAAATTTAAAAATCTTGGATTTTTTTACAAGACCATACCCAAAAATCTTGGTTTGACTGCAACACATGATTTGAAAGTAATATTTATAATATTAATAATAAAATTAAACTTGCATGATCCAAGTTTAAGTGAGTCTGACTGCAACACCGGACTCAAGAATATTGGATGTGGGTCTGGCTATAAGGTCGTGTCATAAAAATGTGATAATTAAATAGACTAATTAAAAAAAACAAAGAAAAAAAATTAATAGGAAGGAAAAAACTAATGAAGAAAAAGAAAAGGAAAAAAAATAAATTAATTGAGTTAACCCTTTAAACCAGGTTATCCCGTAAAACCTGGGATTCGAGTCATGAAAGCTTGATAACTAAATTAAAAAAAATGACGAGTTTACCTAGAATTAACTGGGTTACCCCATTAAACCAAGTTAACCCATCAAGCCCAGGATATGTGTCATAAAATTATGAAAGTCTGATAATTAAATAGAAAGAAAATTAACTTTAACAAACTAAACTAAATGAAAAAAATAACTCATCAAATCAGGTCAACCCATCAAACCCGAGATCCGTATCAAGAAAATCTGATAACTAAATAAAAAAAAATTAGCATTAACAAACTAAATCAAACAAAAAAAATTCATTAAAAAAAATTAAAAAGAAAAAAAAACTAATATTGTAGTAATCCATAGTGTTTTTATTTTTGAAAAAAGTTACAAAGTTAAGTTTTCAACTAGATTAATATAAAAAAACGACAAAGACTATTTTTAAAAAAAAAAAGTCAATTTTGGGTAAAATAAATAAAAAAACATGTAAAAAAAAAGAAACAAAAGCGGGAAAAAAATACGTGGAGAAAGCTACAGTATTTTAAAGAAATAAACAAAAAAACTAAATTTTCAATAAGCTCAATAGTAAAAAAATAAAATCAACAAAAATAATTCTGAAAAAAAATATATGTAAAAATTGACAATTTAAAAAAAAATAAAAAAATAAAAAAGCATGTGGGGAAAGCTAAAGCTAGATTATCATTCAGCTCAATATTGAAAAAATAAATTCGATAAATATAATTTTTTAAAAAAATACGTGGGAAAACACTGTAGCAAAACAAAAACTATGTTGGGAAAACACTGTAGCAATCCATATTATTATTTTTAAATAAAAAATTACAAAACTAAATTCTCAACCAACTTAATATAAAAAAAAAATCTATAAAGACCATTTTGAAAAAAAAAATCATAAAAAAAAAACAATGTATGAGAATATTATAGCAATCCAAGATGTTTTAAATAAAAAAACTATATAGTTAAATTTTCAACCAGCTCAATATTTTAAAAAATTAGCAAATATAATTATTTTTTTTTAAAAAAAGAAAAAGTCAATTTTGGATGAAAAAAAAAGACAAAAAAACATGTAAAAAAATAAGAAAAAAAAGAACCTACCATAGAAAAAAAAAACATAACGGAAAAAAAACAAAACAAAAACAAAAAATAAAAAACAAAAGTAAAATAAAAAAAACCTGTTACAGTGAATATCCCACACGTTTTAGAATTCTTTAATATAAAAATAAGCTAAATGAAACATTTTTAATATATTTCAAAAAAGAACTAGAAAGAGCATAGAAAAGTCATATATATATATATATATATATATATATATATATCATACTAGAATTCCTTGTTCATTTATTTTCCTTGTGATAGAAAAATAAAAATAAATCCTTCAATTTATGATATATCAAACGATTTGGGCAACATACTAGTAAATATAGTTTTAGATTAACTATCTAACCTAGCATGTCATGAGTTGGATAAATAATTTTTAAATATAAAAAATATAAATATAAATTTTTTAAATGCGTTTTTTATACTAAAGAAATCCTAATAGTAAATCAAAAACCTAGTATATATATTTAATTAGATAAATTAATAATTATATGTATTGATAAATATAAAAAAAATATTAATAATAACTAAAGACCAAACTTAAAAATTAAAAGATAAATATATATTAAGATATTTAATCTTGCAATACGAGTCATGAATCTTATCGTGTTCAATAACTTTATTTTATAGATAAAAATATTTATTTAATCAATAATAATAAAAATAAACACATATATATAAGGAAAAAAAATACCATGCAATATTGAAAATTATTTGTATCATGTACTTTTGTAAATCTCAATCTTCAACTTATATTTTTTAAATAGAAACTAATAATTTCATTCATGCTAAATGCAGTGTGATAAATTATTATTTTAATACAATGTCCACAATGTGTGTGTGTCTATATATATTAAAGAATTTTAAAAGGCATGGGAAAGCACTGTAGCTTCCCACCTTTTAATTTTAATTATAATTATAATTATATTATTATATATTTTATTTTTTATTTTTATTTTTTTTCTGTATTTTTTTTTGGTTTTTTATGTCTTTATGAGTTTTTTTTTTGCTCCTTTCTTATTTTTTTTCCTTTAAATTTTGTTTTTTTTTAATTTAGTTTGTTAATTGATCCCGAGTTTGACGGATTAACCTGGTTTGACGAGTTAACTAGACATTTTATTTCTTTTGCTTTTTTTCTTTTTAATTAATTTTTTTCATTTAGTTTAGTTTGTTAGTGTTAAATTTCTTTCTATTTAATTATCAAGCTTTTATGACACGTATTTCAAGCTTGACAGGTTAACCCGTCATTTTTTTTTCTATTTAGTTATTAAACTTTCATGACACGAATCTAAGGTTTGACGGGTTATCCTAGTTTAAAAGGTTAACCTAGTTAATTCAGATTTTTTTTTCTTTTTTTTCATTAGTTTTTTTTTTCATGTTGGTTTTTTTTCTTTGTTTTTTTCTTTTTAATTAATCTATTTAATTTTCACACTTTTATGACACGACCTTATAACCAAACCCACATTCAAGACTCTTGGGTCTGGTTTTACAATCAGGCTCACTTAAACTTGAGTCATGTAAGTTTAATATTATTATAAATATTACTCTTGGGTCAAGCGTTACAGTTAGACTAAAGGCTCTTGGGTATATCTTTACAGAAAGAGATAACACTCTTAGATCTTAGCATTTTTTGATATTTTTTATGCAAGAAAAAAAAATAACCCGTGGCGTATGCCTTTGTTTTGTTTTTTTACTTTTCCTTTTCCTTTTTAAGCCTTTTACTATGGACTGCACAGTGCAGTCCACAGTGAAAAAATTGATGCCTTTAATTTTTTTTTAATCCTTTTTCTTCTTCTTTTTTGTTTTGTAATTATTCTTTTAATTTAGTTTTTTAATATTAAATTTTTTATGTTTAATTATTAAACTTTCATAACACGGATCCCATGTTTGACGGGTTAACCCAGTTGATTCAGATTGTTTTTCTTTTTCCTCATTAGTTTTGTTCTTTCGATTTCATCTTTTAATAGTATATGTAGTCAACGGTGAAAAGCTAATGTCTTTAATTATTATTTTTTGCTTTTTTTTTCTTTTTATGCCTTTCACTATGGACTACACAATACAGTCCACGGTGAAAAGGCTGATGCCTTTTTTTTAATTAACTTTTTTTTATTTAGTTTATTGATATTAATTTTTTTTTCTATTTAGTTATCAGATTTTCATGACACGAATCTCAGGTTTGACGGGTTAATCCAGTTAATTCAGATTTTTTTTCTTTGTTTTTTTCTTTTTAATTAATCTACTTAAGTATTACACTTTTATGACACAACTTTGCAACCAGACTCATATCCAAGACTATTAGATTTGGTATTGCAGCCAGACCCACTTAAACTTGAGTATTTCAAGTTTAATGTTATTATAAATATTACGTTGGAGTTAGGCGTTGTAGTCAAAACTAAGACTCTTAGATATAATTTTATAAAAAAATCTAATGCATTTAAATCTTAGTTTTTTTAAAATATTTTTTATGCAAAAAATTGATCAGCGACATCGCGCGGGTCATGTAACTAGTATATATATATATTGTGTGTGTGTTTAATTTCTTGTTTGAACAGGTAATTAACAACTCCAAGTAAAATTATAATTATTGATCTTTTCAATGATGTAGAAAAAAATAACATATTCTCAAATTTGCAGGAAAGACACATTGGATGATATTTTGTTTGTTTTTGTATTTCAAAAGCGCTTTTAAAAAAAGTTATTTTTTTTATCTTTTTCTTTGCTTCAATTTAATATTTTTTTGTGTTTTCAGATTATTTTGATGTATTGATATAAAAAATAATATCTAAAAATAATAATAAAAAAATATATTATTTTAATGTATTTCTAAGTGAAAACAAATTTTAAAAGCGACCGCAACCATGCTCTCAAGCACGACCGAAATGTTCGTGGAGGGAGACGGTAGTACATGGTTTTTCTTATTGTTGTTTTTCAAACAATGATGATTAGGTTAACCTAGATAACTGGTTGGCTGCACACAATTAGCCAGTTTATTTTTTATTCAACATTAAAAAAAAGATCATGCAAGTGTTTTTTTTATAAAAGAAATAAGATCTTGGTAATTGATTTGACATGGTTTAATAAACCAATGTAATTTTGATAGTATGAAAAAAAACTTAAAAAAATAGCAAATAAAAAAAATAAAAATGATTTAAATCCATCCAGGTTAGTATGCGAAATCTACGACAAAACAAATTAAAAGTTTAATTATCAAATAATTCAATGTCATTGGGCGAAACTAAAACAAATTGAAATAAAAATAAATAAATAGCAAAAAAATATCCTAGTTAGTATGGGTTAATTAATCATGCAACCCTGGACACCAGACTAAAATAGCCTTGTATAAAAGAAAGCTAAGACGAATTCTAAGTCAATCAAATATTGAAGAATAAGATTAAAAAAAAAATAGTAAATAACCTAAAAATAAAGACCCGGATCAATTTGTGTTGATATTTGAAACACGTGACCTTAGTTATTAGCTTAGCAGTAGCCTAATAAAAAACAAACCCCAAAAAAATGAAGTAAAAATCTCAGTCATAAAATATTAAGTGATAATACTTGAAAAAAAAAGACAATAAAAAAAGGAATAAAAAAGAACAAGAGCAAAAAAAAAGAGAGAGAGAGAGAGAAAAGAAAAGGAAGGTGGGTAAAATTTAACACAAAAATAAATCAAAATAAAATGTTGAATAAAGATTATAATAGGTATCAACGAGTTAAATTTATTGACACTCATACCCTATGTTTTGACTATTGATTAAGAAATTTAGATATTTATAAAATATCAATCGGGTTACGGTATTCATATGATTATCAAATCATCTAGCTATTATCTACTATTCAATAAAAAAAGAATATAATATATATATTAAAAAAATCCAGATGGTCGACTAATATATCTATATAATATAAATACACATTTCTTGTTAGGTTCGGGTGGGCTTCTAATTGATTTTGATAATATTCATACCATATCCATTTCCAATCAAGTAAAACAACTATAAAAAAAAGTATTCACTCATTCGAGTCGGCATCTATTTAGTTCATATTAGATTGTCCTACCTAATGTTCATATTAAGAGATGAAATTGTTTATCCCTATAGATATATATTATCTTACTAGTATTTACTATTAAATAATTAAAATCTTGATATATAAATTTGAAGTATGCCTTTTATATATATACACCCATCAAATTATTAAACTATAAAATTATAAATATTACATATACACACACACACACACACACACACACATACGTGTTTCATGTCAATATCAAGATATGTATATATCACATTGTTTTTTTTTTTTTTTTTTAAATAAATGTTCTACAAATATATTTATATAATATAAATATACATTTTGGATTAGGTACGGGCGAGTTCAAGTGTGTTTTGATGATATTCATTCCCTATTAATTACTCATTGTGTAAGGTGAGCATAAAAAACACTCATTTATTCGAGTTGAGTTGGGACAATATTCATTAGGTTCAGATTAATTTGTCATCTTTAATATCGATGGATGAAATTGAAAACAAATTTTAAATAGAAAATGATAAAAATAGAAAAATAACAATAAAAAAATAAAGATCAATTTTAAAATAAAATCAAATGATGAATGATAAAAAAACTCATGAAAGATAAAATATATATGAAATGAAACTTATGTGCTTTTCCAAAAAGATGAGAGAGAAAGGGGGGAGAAAAAAGTCTACGCCCTGCTTTTATAGTCAATGTGGAAGGAGGTGTTCGGTAATTGAAAAAGCTCACATGCGTCACCCAAAGCTCCTCCTACCTTTTGGCATGTGCATTGTTATGCCGGTAATTTTTTTTTAATTATTTTATATATTCTAAAAGACCTAAATGCTCACAATTCTAGTTGTTAATTATAGAAAAGCTAGTTTGAAACGATAAAAACACCCTTAGAACCAAGTTTTTTTTTTAAAAAAAATAAAAGGGTAATTTGTAATTATACTATTTAAAAAAAGAGAAAAAAAAACAAAAAACTCGTTGCCCTCAAGTTATTTGTTCTTGTTTTAAAAGGTAGATTAATAATTCTATTACACAATAAAAATATAAAGTAACCAATTTACCCCGCACAAATTAGTAATGTCAATTGAACCCATAAAAGACTATTTCCCCTTAAAATATCAACCATTTCCTTGTAATTATGGAGGGTAAAAATGTTAATGCTTTTTTTTTTTTTTGGTATTATGCTAGGTTAAAATGTTTTTGTTTTTGGGGTTTTTAAGGGACATGATTATTTAAAATTTTTTAATAACCTTGATTTATTTTTCATAATTTTATTTGTGGAAAGCTAAGTGTTTGAATTGGACTCATCAAAGTCTACTCGATTGAGATTTTAGGTCAAATGATCATATTAGTAATTTGGTTGTATTTGGTCTTTTAGATTAAACTAGTTATCTTATTCACATTTCATTGTCAGGTAATTTCTTTTTTTAAAAAAAATTCAAGTTTTTTAGTGTGTTTTTTCACATAAAAAAATCTTAATTATAAATTGAAAACCTTATACTTGCATTCAATTAATAAATTGAGAATTATTTATATCGTGAAATACAAAAAAAAATAGTAACTAAAAACTAAAATGAAAATATCTACAGATATATGTAAATTAAGATACTTGATATTAAAATATGGTCATGAACCCGATTGTATTTAATAACTTTTTTTTATTAGAAGTAAACTTTTATTCAATCAAATGATAATATAAATAGATACATGAAAGCAATTGAATAAAATCAAATGAGAAAAGCATTATACAAGGTTGCACATATTAAAAAAAAGTCATCTTATGTGAAACCATGTAAAAACTAAACAATATTTAACTAAAGACTAAATTTGAAAGTTAAAAGATAGATATGGATATAGATATCTAATCTCAAAACACGAGTCATAGACTCGATTTTATTTAATAAATTTGTTTATTTGAAACAATGTTTTATTTAATAAAATGACAATAAAAAAAAACATGCAGAGTAAAGTGATTGAATAAAAATAAAGAAAAAAAAATCAAGTTGAGTTTTGCAAAAAGAATGCTTTCTAATATTAGGAAAAAATTGAGATCTTATTTGTAAACTAAGTAAATACCAAATCATATTCTATTAAAAAAAAACATTCAATAAAAAATCTAATACAAGCTCAACATTAAATAATGAATTTGAAAGGAAAAAAATGACAAATAAAAACCTAGCGCACCTAGGCTTAAATTTTTTTTGAATGAATCTACCAAGCTCAAATCTCAATGCATATAACTATGAAAGACTATATAATTGTTCTATGTAGCTTGGGATATACTTCATACCCGCTTCTAAAAATATTTGGAGACAACAATTGCAGTGATGACAATGGCAAATAAAGTTTCACCAAGCAAGCCTATTGGTCTTAATTTATTTACTTAAGCTGCTGTATCTGATACCTTCATCTCTAACCAGCCTAAAATATTTCAAATTCTATCTAATAAGTTACCAAAATCTAATATATTTAGGAATTAGGCAGATATGTTGGATAATTAGTTAATCTTTTAGTTTAAAAAATATGATCTATTCTTCCTAATCAATATATTTGATGGCTTGATATGAAAAATCTAAGTGGTTGGTAGCTAATGGTACCTAGTAAGTTAAGGTAGTTGGTAGCTAATACATGTACAAGGTCTCATTTGATGGACGTGATGCCTCTCAGATGCTTAAGTAAATAACATTGTAGAAAAAGAAAGTGTAATGATATTTTAGAGAGATAAACTATGAAAATATACATGCTAAAATGATTAATAATGAAGAAATTATAAACATTGAACTTGAAGGATTTATAAGGCATTTATAGTTCATAAATCTTATTATTTTATGGAGAGGAGATGTTGAAAAATCATTTCATCCTTGTGATATTTTAAGTTATATTTCACTAAAAAAATAATACTATTTGATCAATATAAAATACCAAGAAATTTGCACAATAATCTTTAAAAAATACCAAGAGATTCTTGAAAAAATTTCAAGGAAGTGTTGAGCTCGAGACACATGCCTGAACCTACAGAAGTGGCAAGAGTGCATGTCCAGCAAGGCGTTACCAACAAATAATTGGGTCTAGGCACAAGGAATGCTAGGCATACGCCTTTAGGCAGTTTTTGACATTGAATTTTGGAAGTATTTTTGAAAAAAATTGAAATTTTTGTATTTTTTTGCTTTAAATTAATATATTTTTAATGTTTTCAAATCATTTTGATGTGCTGATAGTACAAGTGATTTTTTTTTAAAATATTATTTTAATATATTTAAAAATAAAAACACTTTAAAAAACAATTAATATCATATTTTCAAATACTCTCTAATTTCTAATACCCAAAAATACTATTTCTAATTACATCCAAGCATAACGCACGAACCCAGTAATAGATGCTCGCAGCCTGGCACTTCGATTAATTAGCGGCCGGATCCAATTAATTCAGGTAGGAGTCCGGGCTCGTTTCACTTTACAGGCTAGAATTTTTGAGTTTGTTAAATTTAGATTTATTAATAACACTAAAAAGTGTCAGATGATCACTAAGGGCACCGTGGTGTCCTTGGTGGGAATCAAGAGGACGTGGAGGTCATCTCGAGCATAGTCCTTTCAGTGGGGAATTTATCTTTTGTTGTCAGGTCTCGAGCCATGTTTTTCTTGTTGGATGGTTGCAACAGTGTTATTAATATTCTATTGTACGAGATGAATTTTGTCTTGCAGTGCAAGGCTGGTTTGGCTTTAGAATATATTATAACAAACTCTGTGTGCTGATCTTCTCTCAATCTAGCTTGTTACAAGTCTCAAACTAAATTAAAATCCTGATATCATAAAGCTTTCGGAATCCTTCGAGTGTTCATGGCAGATTATTGCTTTTTAACAGTATAGTTTCACTTACTTTTTAAATAATTTTTCCTGTTAAAATATACATTAATAATTTTTTTATTTTTTAAAAATTATTTTTGACATTAGCATATTAAAATAATTTATAAATATTAAAAATATATTAATTTAAAATAAATAAAAAAATAAATTTTTTTTAAATTTTTTCAAAAACTTTTTAAAACGTAGAAGTTGATGCTTTTTTTTCTTCTCACAGAAATGCAGTATGTTTTATCAGTTTTTTTTAGTGTGTGTTTGGGAATGTGGTTGCGGTTATTTTTTAAAGTACTTTTTACTATGTTAATAATATTTTTTATTTTTAAAAAAATATTTTTAAGATTAGCACATCAAAATAATTTGAAAACATAAAAAATATATTAATTCAAAGTAAAAATATATATATTTTTTTTTATGTTTTTCAAAAAAACATTTTTAAAACAAAGAACCAAAACAAATGACATTTCTGAGATCAGAAGCCTCTCTCTGATGCTCCGGTGGACAGGATCTATCCCTTTTGTATTCCAGAATCATGCTACGTGTAAAGGTAGAGCCAAAATATGTTTTTGGCTGTCATGGAAAGGAGGCTGGGCCTGAATTTCTGCGTTGTTTCCCCTTCCCAGTACGTTTTTGGAGCTATTGACGGTTCAAGAACACACGTGAAGCGTCAAGATTTTGAGCTACATTTTTATTGTCTACCAACAATAAAAAGAAAAATACACGTATTTATTAATCATATTTAAAGCTTTTTCTCTCTCTAATTTAAACAGAATAAATTAAAAATCTTATCTATATATCTTATATTTAAGTGAAATCAAATAATATATATTTGAGTATGGTAAATAATTCCTTGTTTAATTAACCAGGCTAGGCAACTACAATTCATGTTAGTTCGATAAAAATTCATTTTATGCATCCTCTAACCAACAAAAACCTACAATATGTTCGAGGTGTATAAACTATTAATTTCTTTTTTTCAGAAGGCAGTTTTTACCATTATTATAAATATTTTTTTTATTTAAATATGCTCACGCCCTTTTAAATGATAAAATTAATTATGTTTGGAATTTATGACTACCCTTTTTAATAAATATATTTTATAAAATATAATTTATATTTTTATCCTTATAAAAATATAACAGTATGTTAACAACTATATCAATATTTTATTGGTTATTAAAATAAAAAAAAAACTTGTTTTACTCTCACCAAAATAGAAATAAAGAGAGAAGAAGAGATATTTTTATTTATGGTAGGTATAAAAATGAATCTTAACTTTTATTTATGACCCAAATCCATAACATTTACATATCCATATAGCTTTAAAATTACAAAACAGAAAGCAGCACTCAATTTTCATGAACCCAGAAAATACATTGTTTTTTAAAATATTTGTAATTAAAAATATATTAAAATTATATATATATATATATATTATTTAAAAATTATTTTTAATATTAATATATCAAAATATTTTAAAATATATAAAAATTAATTTAATTTTTTTAAACTTTTTTTAAAATATTTTGAAACTCAATTTCAAAACTTCTAGTATTTTTAGGATATTTGAAAGTGTAATAGAATTTTTTTTAAATATATTAATTTTTTATTTTAACCTTAACATATAAAATAATTAAAAAAATACTAAAACAATTAATATAAATTAAAATAATTTTAAAATGTAATAAAAAAAGGGTTGAAATTCAATCACAAGTAACCCTTACATTTTTTCCAAAATTAGGTAAACGTGATAAAACCGGAACGCTCGATCTTTGCTTTGACTCTATTAATAAGAATCGTAGGTGGGATATCTCTCTTCAAGACATCCACATGCCCCCTTTTTCACTCGAACAAGTTCACTTCTCAAATCCTGGTACACTCCTTGTCTTCTCCAAATCCTGATGTCTTTTCTTTCCTGTTTTATTTTTACAATGTAAGTGATTTGATCACGCTATATATGTTTCTTGTAGGGGAAATGACAAGAATGGATTGATCATTTATTCTTCTAATCTTCTTGTTAGTGCTAAGATGGAGTTTTATCGTCTTTCGAATCCTTATCTTCAAAGACCAATTTGGTTCTTGATTTCTTTAGTATTCTTGCTGCTGCTGCTGCTAAATGGTAGAGCAGTGTTATCTGATCCCAACTACTTAATTGGGCTTGGAAGCTATGACATCACTGGACCAGCTGCTGATGTTAACATGATGGGTTATGCTAACACAGAACAGATTGCTTCTGGGATTCACTTCAGGTTGCGAGCTCGTTCTTTTATTGTGGCTCAGCCCCAAGGGAACCGTGTTGTGTTTGTTAATCTTGATGCTTGTATGGCCTCTCAACTTGTCACTATTAAAGTTATTGAGAGGTTGAAGGCAAGGTAGTTCTCATTTCTGCTTTTAAATTATGATCGTTTGAGCTATATTTTGATGTTATTAAACTTAAAAGTTAGTGCCTTTTTGTTTATATTGCAGGTATGGTGACCTCTATACTGAAAAGAATGTTGCTATTAGTGGCATTCATACTCATGCTGGTCCTGGGGGGTATCTTCAGTATGTTGTGTATATTGTGACATCTCTTGGATTTGTGCGTCAATCATTCGATGCGCTTGTTGATGGCATTGAGAAATGCATAATTCAAGCTCATGAAAATCTCCAACCCGGGTCGATTTTTGTGAATAAGGGTGAGGGAACGTGTATGGTTTTTGTGGATTATGAATTTGCTAATGGGTGAAAACAAACTGTCATTTAAAATGCCAGAAAAGCTCTTGCTCGGCTTTTGGCTTTTGACTTTTGCTAATGGGTGATTTGTGTAATGCCCTTTGTTTTACGTAGAATGTATCACCCAGTAGTTTTACAAGTTTCCATTTTGGTGTTGGAAATTTATTGTTTAGATGCTTATTTCTATCTCAATGGTCGTCTTTCATAGAGACTTTTTTTGGGAACGATCTAACAAATCTTTGACTTTCAATTTTGTGTCATTCTGGTAAAATGACAACCTTCTGTATTCGAAGAGCTTATTCTTCATCTGATGCCATTTTAGCCTGTGCTAAACTCTGAATCAATAACTGGATTGAACCTGGATCCCTCTACTTCTTGTTTTCTCTGTAGTTGTACCATGTGCTATGTTGCACCCATGATTGTATGGTCTCTTTGCAAAAGCTGTTATTGCATCCTTTCATTTTTTTGGCAAGGGCCATGGCAGTGGTCATATTGCTGAATATAATCTTAGAGAGGTTTTGTCTTCTTACTTACAGGAGAGATCTTAGATGCCGGTGTAAATCGCAGCCCCAGTGCATATCTTAATAATCCTGCTGAAGAGCGCAGCAAATACAAGTATGATGTTGACAAAGAAATGACCCTTTTGAAGTTTGTAGACGCTAAGTGGGGTCCAGTAGGTAGCTTCAATTGGTTTGCAACCCATGGAACTTCTATGAGTCGCACAAACTCGTTGATAAGTGGGGATAACAAGGGGGCAGCAGCACGATTTATGGAAGACTGGTTTCGGCACAGTGGTATTGGAAACTTGTATTCTGATGAAGGTGCAGCTGATGGAATCCCTCGAAGAGTCTCGAATATTATCCCAGGCTTGCATGATAATCGTAAGTTTCTCTTCTTCTTTTTTGTTTTAAGTCAAGGTAGAGTAATTTATGAAAAAATAATTAACAATCTATTTGGTTTATGGCCTCAGACAAGCACTTTATTTTACCTGCTAGAGTTTTTGGTCTTCAAATAAACAGGTCCACAATTCTCTTCCATGTGGGTTTAACTCAACATCTTCAGCACAAGCCTGTGTCTTGACTCTAGACACTGCAAAAATGTGTGAGGCTTATGGACTTCAGAATTGAATAGTTCAGTGTAATCATATTATCTTTAAGGGCTAGAAAAATCAGATTAAAATGTACAATAAAACAAATATGATTGATGGAAAACATTATACCATAGCAGTTTATTAAATTCTGGCACTAATGTGGCTCTTATTTTCCTCCTTATTTTGGAAAAACATTAATAATAACATTTTGGGCTTCCAGTTAGTTAATTAACCTTATCACCAGCTCAGTGCTTGCTGGATGTCTGAATTTCTGCCTTATTATCAGGTGAAGATGATATTGAAAATAAATCAAAATAAGTGATAACAGTGGATCACTTGAAGTATTTCAAATACTTATAAATATAGAATATGCAAGTTGGATCTGATACCTTATAACCAGATCCAGCATGGTCAAGTTGCACAGTCGCAACAGGGAATATGAAGGACCTGAGAACTGTAGCATGGCACCGAATGTTCTACCTTTGTTCCCTAGGTTGGAATAATAGAACAAGGATAAATAGCTTCTTCCATTTACTTTTGATGGTGTATTGCAGACCATAAGCTACTGGAGCTTGCAGCATCCTTCCAGTCTCCTCCTGGCCGACCTGCAACAAAGATTCTTAGTGTTGCAAGGCGTGTCAGGGGTGCTCTCAGGCAGGCTGACAAACCTGGATTTGTGTCTGCATTTTGCCAATCAAACTGTGGTGACGTTAGCCCCAATGTGCTAGGAGCTTTCTGTACAGACACCGGACTACCTTGTGATTTCAATCACAGTACCTGTGGTGGGAAGAATGAGTTGTGCTATGGCCAAGGGCCAGGGTACTGAATCTTGTGCTAACCAATGCTTTTTATAATAAAATGCATGCTTTTTGAGCTGTTGGAATGCTAATGCTAATTCGTGTTTTGAACCTAACCTGGCAGTTACCCTGATGAATTTGAAAGTACCCGTATCATTGGAGAGAGGCAACTAAAAAAAGCTGTGGATCTTTTCAACACAGCATCAGAGAAATTAAATGGAAAGGTCGATTATCGCCACTCTTTTGTAGACTTCTCCCAGCTGGAAGTGACACTTCCCAAACAGGGAGGAGGTTCTGAGGTAGTAAAAACATGTCCTGCTGCAATGGGTTTTGGATTTGCTGCTGGAACAACAGATGGACCTGGAGCTTTTGATTTCAAGCAAGGAGATGACGAGGTGACCTATGGTTGCAATATTTATGTCTGAAATTATCGTATTCTGTCATGATATTCAGAGACTGCCCTTTTCTCCTGATTGTTGTCTGTTGTCATGTTTTATCAGGGAAATGCCTTCTGGAGACTGGTGCGCAACTTATTAAAAACACCAGGAAAGGAACAAGTTGATTGCCAGCATCCAAAGCCCATCTTGCTTGATACTGGTGAAATGAAGAAACCATATGATTGGGCGGTGAGTTACTTGTTTGTACATCTTATGCTAGTAGAATGTGGTTGTTTACAAAAGTTTCTAAGCAAGTTGACACTCCTAAAGTTCATCATTAAATACTCAAGTAACTTAATATCTGGATCAGGTAATAGTATTGATTAACAGTAACTAGCTTCAGTTCAAGTCCTAATTTATTTCTTACATTTTCTTTTGGAATTAAATGGCCCGCCTGTTAATTTATGTGCAGAGCTGTAGATTGAGTGTTCAAATCCTGTCTTTCTCACATCAAACAACTTAAAACTGGGATTGGGTAAAGTTAACTGTATGGCCCGTCAATTAGCAATAATGTAATGGGTAGAGTTTCCTTGATTCTGAACACATAACTGCAACTCCTTCCATCATATATTCATCATTCCTTCTTTTTTTTTTTTCACGATTTGAAGTTTTCTAAAGGTGTCTTCTGGCATGGCATGCCTGCCTCTTTTATCTCTACTATTTTTCTACTTCTAGGAATGCTAATGTATGTACGCTGTGAAAGAGTAATTTTTTTTTTTTTTTAATCTTGTGTTTGGTATTCCTATTAGTGAAACTATTATCATGCAGATGATTTTTGGAACCACTGTTGCTTTACTACTGATCAACCTTTTCTTTCATGGATCATGCAGCCCTCTATCCTTCCAATCCAGATTCTCCGTGTAGGGCAGCTAGTCATCCTCAGTGTACCTGGAGGTACCTTTCATTGCTTCTTTCCTTTATTTTCCTGTAAGGTAAATGCTTTCATTAGCAGTATCATGTTTTATGATCAAACTAAGCTCTGAAGTTGAATTGATGAGAAACTGCTGAAATTTTATAGCCATAGATTATAGAACATGCTAAGATCATACCTTTTGTCTTTTACCAAATGATGGTGATGAGCACACTGCTAAGGTTGTTACTCAGGCTGGGATGGAGGATGTGCTGTCAACCTGAGTACTGTCCAACTTTTTGTCATTAAATAGTCTGGTCCGGCTCAAATGAACTTATTTGTGTAAATGGACATGTTGCATGGTGGGTTGAACTTCCATTATGCAAAAAATACCCCTGGAATATACATAACTAAATTTTGCTTCAGGCTAGTCCAGCTTCATGTTGTGTCGGGACCAGCGCCAAATCAGGCAAACTTCATACTGCAGTCCCTGCCAAATCTTTTGTTCCCCACTTTCATTGCATTTCAATCACTGCACCTTTTGTTCCTAAGAAAACTATTGTGGCATTAAACATGCTAGGAGTCATTCTTTCTTTGTTTTGATTTGGAGTGCTATTTAACTGGTTGATGATAACTTTTTGTTGAATTTACTTTCCAAGCACCTTTGTGCATTGTTTCCTTGATTAAATGCTTCAACCTTTGATTTTATGAGCTCAAGAATTCTCTTCTTGATTATTTCAAACAGAATTTACAACCATGGCTGGGAGG
This sequence comes from Populus tomentosa, assembly GCA_018804465.1. Lineage (NCBI taxonomy): Eukaryota > Viridiplantae > Streptophyta > Magnoliopsida > Malpighiales > Salicaceae > Populus > Populus tomentosa. The sequence goes on from CM031985.1 coordinate 3,584,835, forward strand.
CGTCTTAGAGATGCGGTCAAGACAGTGCTCATGAGTGGTGGGAATAAAAAATTTAACAGTAATGTTCACGTTGTTATAGCAGGATTGACTAACACCTATTCACAGTACGTGACCACCATTGAAGAGTATGCAATGCAGAGATATGAGGTAAGTGAGTAGTTTAATGACAGATGCATGAATGATTTAATCATACAGTACTTGAATAGTTTTCTTTCTTAGGAAAAAGTTCACTGTGATATGTAGTTTTGGCGTTAAGAGAACTATATACTAGCCAGCTTGACACGCATGGGCAGGTGGTTCATTAGCAAAAATAGGTTGCCATCTGGTTCTAAATTGGAAGCTGTCGGAGGCTTTCAAGCATCATCCTTATGATCGGAGTTGAATGATCTCAGTACCCATTATTCCATACCATATCACTATGAATTATCAAAGGGAAACCTGCAAGATTAAATCGACAGTCATGGGCTTTGTTTTAGGAATTCTGCCATGTTTTATTATTTGCCTTTATAATCGCTTGTTCATGATTTGAATCAAAAAAGAAATCTTTATTGGTTTACCTCCTATTTTTTATGAAGAGAATGAATCTTCTTAACGAAGGATCAGAAAAAAGGGGTTTGAATCTCCTGCGGGAATGATTTTGAATGTGGTCAATATCATGAAGAATAAAGAGATACAGTCTTTACCCAAATGAAAATAGATGTTCTCACAAGGAAGCCATCAAAGGCTTTCCATCCTTGCATTTATCTGTATAATTTTCTATTGTGCTTTACAATTCCTAATTTCTTTTTTTTTTTTAGTAAACAAATAAAGAACATTTATTTAGATAATGACTTCTAAACGATATTGTTCTCAGGGTGCCTCCACGCTCTTCGGGCCACACACTCTCAGTGCCTACATTCAGGAGTTCAAGAAGCTTGCAGCTGCTCTTACCAGCGGCCAGTCAGTCGAGCCCGGTCCACAACCCCCTGATCTTCTGGATAAACAAATAAGCTTACTTACACCAGTTGTAATGGATGCAACCCCACCTGGTGTCCATTTCGGTGATTGCAGCTCTGATGTACCCCTGAACTCCACTTTCAAAAGAGGAGATACAGTCAAAGTAGCTTTCTGGTCAGCTTGCCCAAGGAATGACCTGATGACAGAAGGCACCTTTTCCCTTGTGGAGATCCTCCAAGGAAAGGACACCTGGTTCCCAGCATATGACGATGATGATTTCTGCCTTCGCTTCAAGTGGTCGAGACCTTCAAAACTGAGCACTCGTAGTCATGCAACCATGGAATGGAGGATCCCGCAGTCTGCCAACCCCGGTGTCTATAGAATAAGACATTTTGGAGCTGCAAAGAGCCTTCTAGGCTCTATTCGCCATTTCACCGGTTCATCAAGTGCTTTTGTGGTGACATGAAAACATACCGTGCATGTACATTTACGTACTTTACTTGTGTGCTTGTATCCTCTTTTTTACGTATAATACTTGCACGACAGATAGCTAGCATGTGCAGCTCCTGCTGAGCTTTTGAATTCCTGTGGTCATCTTGTTTAATTCAGCCGGTTTTTGTAATGCCTGGAGAAAAAGGCATGGTTTACCGTTAATCCTTTTTTAATCTGGTGACGAGGTAAATTTATTATTTTGTTCATGCTTCAATCACCACTCATCCTATGGCTTTAAATAAATAAATAAATAAAAATAACCATGGATCGAATTAAAATATTTTAACTTGAAAATATGACTGTATTAAAACTAAAATTATGGTAGTTTTTTTGTTGTTATTTGGGAATAAAAAATCCACTTCAAAATTCTCTCTTAAAATGGATTTATTTATGTCTGTTTTTAATAAATATAAACTAGAGGGAAAAGAAATCGTTGTATATTTGTTATTATTGAGTGCAGGTCGTTCATCAACTATGAAGAAACCATTTATCAGTAACTTACTATGTAGGAGACAAGTCGTTCCATGAGATGAAAACCTTGACAGATCTTTGCACTAACCGACACGTCGTTTCGTAATTTCCGTTTTGAATCTCGGAAAGTAGAGTGAAAAAGGAGAACCCAGAGTAGCCACTGTGTTGAGTTACATAAACCCTTTTACCAGAGTGAAGAATCAGTCATCCCTAGTAATTAGATTTCTTCTAATTTTCCAATCTCAGCTGCTGTGCAGGAAGGCTCCAATCTCTCTCTCTCTCTAGTTGTACACTACAGGAATTGAGAAAGCAAAAGGAGGAATCGAGGAGGAGAAATGTCGGTGCAGGAATACCTAGACAAGCACATGCTCTCTCGTAAAATCGAAGACGCCGTCAATGCGGCCGTCAGGGCCAAAACTCCCGATCCTGTTCTCTTCATAGTAAATCTCTCGCATTTTCTTTTTTCTCTTTCCCTGCAACCAAACAGGCAGGCAGACTATTGGATTCTGATTTATTTATTGTTTTGGCTAATTGTTGTTTGAGTTATTGCAGTCAAATCACATGAGAAAAGTGGTTCCGTCAGTGATAACGAAAATAAAAGGGAGGCAGATCCTGGATAGCAGAGGGATTCCTACTGTTGAAGTTGACTTGTTCACCAACAAAGGCAGCTTCCGTGCATCTGTTCCTAGCGGTCATGTTACTGGCATGTGAGCAATTTTTATTATTTTTTTCCTTTAATTTCTTTTCAATTTCTTGAGCCTAGCCTAGCCCCTTCATTTTAATTAATTCTTCAAGGCTTTCATTTTTCTTAAAAAGGTTAGAGAACAATTTGTCAACAATGTGTCCTATAGGTTCATTCTGTTATCCTGTTTCAAGCCCATGCTGTAAATTTGAATTGTGTGATAAGACCAACCTAGAATCTTTTCATGTCTTGTGTAGTAGTAAGTGATTATGATTAATGATCTCTCCTAGGTATGAAGCTGTTGAACTGAGAGATGGGGACAAAGGAATGTATCTCGGAAACAGTGTGACTAGAGCTGTTAAGAACATTAATGAGAAGATATCTGAAGCACTGATTGGCATGGACCCGACACTTCAGTCTCAAATTGATCAGGCTATGATAGACTTGGACAAAACAGAAAAGAAGGTAATGCTTTCTTTTCTTTGCCGTCTTTGATTATCAGATGCCCACTCCAGTTCTCTGTACTTGTTACTGGTTCACTGTCCATAAAACAGAAAAGAAGGCTTCATTTGATATGATTGCTGATCTAGTTCTTAGATTGCTAACATGTTATGAGGCATCCTGTTTATTACTGTAAGTCAACTGCAGGGTCAGCTTGGAGCAAATGCTATGTTAGCTGTGTCAATTGCTGCATGCAAAGCTGGAGCCGCTGAAAAGGAGGCATGAGTGATACCTTTTATTTTAGATATTTAATAAAATTAATGTACTTCTTAGATCATAACTTTGTGCACTTCTTTGAATATTTTGATGTGGAAATACCAGATTCCACTTTACAAACACATTTCTGATCTTTCCGGCAAAACCAACCTGACTCTTCCTGTCCCAGCTTTCACTGTCATAAGTGGTGGAAAACATGCAGGGAACAATCTAGCTATTCAGGTATGGCCAATTTACGTTTAATTTTACATGCAAACTTTATAAGCTGTTTGGAAAAATCTTCACTTGATAATGATCAAAAGTGCATTGCATTTTTTGAACAGGTTACTTTTTTTTATCATTTAGCAATTTTAAGTGAAAATGTTTTCATTCTCAGAGAAAAAAGGTGATTTTTTAAATAGTGAATTGGCTTGAAAGTCCATGCAATGCTACTTGATTAGGCTTGGACGTCAGAAAAACAGGCAGGGAGTGACTGTGTGCTTGCTTATTTTTCTTCTGTTATTGGTGAGGACGTTGTAGGATGTGAATGAGTTTTTCCTTGAGAAACATAATTCAGGAACAGTGAGATCATAGCTTTTGATAGTGGAAACAGTCTGCTAAGAATTACAGTATATCAAGAGTTAGTTGAATGTATTCTGATAATTTGCTATGCATTTTGAAGTCTAATAGAATCCTTTTATACAATGATCCATTGACCTGAGTGGGGATAGTTCTGAAACATGAAGCAGTTCTCTATGTATTGGGATAATGTGAAAAGATTTGAGAATTTATGAATTCACAAGTTATTATTGCAATGTCATTGGTATTCACATGTCTCATTCATTTTGAAGAAGAGATATGGCTTGTTTTACTGGTAGGTATTTGATTCTAATATTATGAAGTGATGCAGTTCTAATATGAAAGTTGAATCAATACTTCCTCTAAAACTCTTCTTTTTTATTTTTTTGTTGTTTCCTAAAACTTCAATTCACTCACTCATTGCAAAAATCAAATTTGACTTGAACAGGAAATCATGATTCTTCCAATTGGAGCCAGCAGATTTGAGGAGGCACTACAAATGGGTTCCGAAACATACCATCATCTAAAGGTGATTTTATTTATTAGAACTAATTTCTGGGATTGTAACTTTCAAAGTACCAGTTGCTTCTTTCTCATGGTCTTTCTGCCTGGCTTTATTTTCAGATACTGCATTTTTTTTAATCCCCCCACCCCACCCCCCAAGTACATCTTATGTTCATCAGCCTTGAACCCTTGACCCTAAAAAAGTGTTAATGGTCACATGAGTTAGAGTAACCAACAAACAAGTTACTTCTGTAAGCTATACACGCAAGGGGTCTATAAACATATAAAAATATCCATGTGTAAACAGATAACATCTGTCCAGATTCAGAAGGTGCAGCATTTGCCAGATTGTTGGTTGGGGAAGTCAATGAAGATTCATGCATAGCTCCAGTATCCACCCTAATAGAGATGATTTGATATTTTTCTCTTAACCAAGTATGAGTCTGATAATTATATGCTTGGCTAAAGGGAGGGGTGGGGTAATACATGGTGTCTCATTTTCTAGTTGTCAAGGATCCCATTAGTATTTATGGAGCAAAAGACTTCTCATTTTCCTTTTCTTTTTAAATTAGCTGTTTCCTTTATTTGACGTGATCTATCTCTGGAATTACATGCTTGGCTTAAGGAAGGGAGGTGTGGGGTAATACATGGTGTCTCATTTTCTCGTTGTCAATTATCCCATTATTATTTATGGAGCAAAAGGCTACTCATTTTCTTTTTCTTTTTAAATTAGCTGTTTCCTTTACTTGATGTGGTCTCTCTCTGGTCTTGAAACTAATATGAGTAGAAGTGAGGGAGACTAAACATTTACTCTTATTAAAAAAAAAGAAAAACTTATTTAATCTCAGTAATGAACTTGAAGCTTTCTTCTGCCATGAAACTTGATAGATGCCTTTGAGCCTAACAAAATATGTTTTTTGTGATTTTCATTTTATTACATGATGGAATCAATATGAAGTATTGGATCACTTGGATTCTATTCCTGCCGTCTTAGTTGTTTGTGCTATAAGTGTTTTTTCTGATCTAGTAATCTTGCAACTGTTAATGAGAATGTACATTGCCTCCACTCACTCACTGATTGCAATTTCTGACATTAAATAGAACAGGCTGTTATAAAAGAAAAATATGGTGAACAAGGATGCAATGTTGGTGAAGATGGTGGTTTTTCTCCAAACTTATCCAGGCAAGTTTTTCTTATTTGATGCTTGATAATCCTGTCTTTGAAAATGTTGTGACCACTCCCAGTCTGCAAATCAGCCTCTGAAAATAAATTTCTGAGAATAAGAATGATTGGAAAAGGAAAATAGATCAAGAAAAAGTACAGTGCATGCGTAAATTATAAACAGCTACCATATCTTTTCTCCAGGATAGTTACAATCTGCTGTCTGCCCCCCTAAAAGAGAGCAATATATGTTAAAAACTCATATGGGGTTCTTATTTGATTATCCATTGGCAGTGTTCAAGAAGGACTGAATCTTGTTAAAGAGGCTATCAGCAGAACAGGGTACGGTGAGAAAATTAAGATGGCCATTGATGTCGCTGCTACCACCTTTTGCATAGGTAATCTGCTTTTTTCTGCACAATAGTCATATTATTATGGTATGTGACTTGTCACAAAGAAAATGAAGAAATTAAGTCAATGGTCAAGAACTGTTTTTGAGATCATGTTCCTGTGCATGGTTAGAGAAATTTCTGGGGAAATGTTAACTCTTCTACTGTATTATGCGGCCTATCTACGGGTTCTGCCTCATTTCTAAGTTATGGCCTGGAAACCTAGGATTTGGTTTTGTGTATGGGGACTGCTTGCTTTCAACAACTGATCCTGTCTTTTTGCTTCGAGCCAATGTAGGTACCAAGTATGATTTGGACTACAGATTCGAAAATAAATCTGGGCAGAATTTCAAGTCAGGAGATGATATGATTAAGATGTACGAAGAACTATGTGCTGGTATATACACGTATACATTCTAAGACCTTTTTGCTGCCATAAATTTTTCAATAGTTGATGTGTACTTTTCCTGGGCCTCAGCGTACCCGATTGTTTCGATTGAAGATCCATTTGATAAGGAAGATTGGGAACATGTCAAGCGTTTATCTGACCTTGGACTTTGTCAGGTATGCTCATTACATTTGGGTTTATCTTTTGTTTACATACATATGAGGAGCTGTAAAAGGATTTGTTCTCAGGTTGTAGGGGATGACTTATTGATGTCAAATCACAAACGTATTGAAAGAGCAATACATGAGTCCAGTTGCACTGCACTTCTTCTCAAGGTATATGGTTAGCATCAGATGAATTCTTCTTGATAAATTTTTGCTTAGCCTTTTCTTTTTCTTGAATTATTTTTCTGATGTTAATAATGGTGGATTTCTGTATTGCATCACATATAAAACCTTCAATGAAGATTAGGCAATTGATCCAGCATGCTACATTTGTTGCAAAGTAGAATATATTTTTCCAATATCACATGTATGTGATATTTATACGTGATATTATGGTGATCTGTCAGTGGCTGTGGCATATTTTATAATCTAATTACCATGGCTTAAATTAGGTAAATCAGATTGGGACAGTAACAGAAGCCCTTGAAGTGGTGAAGCTGGCAAAGGATGCCCACTGGGGTGTGGTGGTATCTCATAGAAGTGGAGAAACAGAAGATTCTTTTATAGCTGATTTATCTGTTGGCCTTGCCATGGGTCAGATCAAAACAGGCGCTCCTTGCAGGGGAGAGCGACTAGCAAAATACAACCAGGTTCACTTTCTTTATTGTTACCCAGTTTTTCTTGTGTTTGTGCTGGGTAGGCGGGGATGGGAGAGAGCCTGATTGCTAGCTAGTGCTGCTATAAGTATGAAGAAATGAAAGACTTTTACCATGAATCTCCACCTGTAAGATCGATAGTGACTACCATTATGATCCTTGGGCAAGACAAACTTCAAGTTTGGGAAGAGTAGGAAGAAAGGAATAAACTTCTAACCATTCTAATGAAAGCTTTATTCACTATCATGGTGACAGATTTTCCTGTTGTCCTTTTTTTTTTTTTTTTTTTTTATCTTCTTGCTAATGAACAATGCTACTAGTTTTTTTTTTTTTTTAATCATTATTGTTTTTAAGTTGTTAATCTTTCATACCCTTTTATTAAATCTAGTCTCCAAGATGAAAATCACAGACCTATTTATCTGTTAATGATATGCATGAACTTCCCTTCATTGCAATCATATGTGATAAGAAACTGAGACACTTTTTTTATTAATCTGTAAAGGCTTACAAGTTGAATGGCTAACAAGGTCCATATGAACCTAATAGACATAACTTTCTTGCAGTTGCTTCGGATTGAGGAAGAACTGGGTGATCAAGCAGTTTATGCAGGTGAAGATTGGAGAGCAACCTGATCAGTCCTTCAATTTTTTCCATCCTCCTGTCCTTTATAATCTAAGTTTGAGGCTTCAAAAGTAAAACTCCCGTTGTATTGAGCAAGTGGCATTCTGGAGCAATGTTGTAAGTCTTTCGTTTGGCTTCGTGTGAGTGTGCCCCCACCCTATTTTTTTGGAGAACATGAAGGTGCTTTCAGAAAACGTAGTCGAGTCAGCAAAAGTTTTGTTACAGACCTTGGTTTTAGGTAACTGTAAACAGAAAATCCGTTCCTGATCCGTAGTGCAAAATCCCTTTATCTTTTTAGTTCTTTAGCTACTGTTTGTGTGTTACGGATTATGCAAATCTTAAAGCTTTTCAATCCTTTTCAATCCAGTTCATTTCCTACCATTGGTAACCTAAATGGCTTTTGTGGCTAGCATGTCCTCATGTGCGTTTCCATTACCTTCTGTTGTTAGATTAAATGTTTTGATCCGATACCAGTAGCCAGGAAATTTATGGTTGGCACTCAAAAGTTTGGAAAAAAATTGTGTTGGCTTCTTTATGATGTTTTGAGTGCGATATGGTGGCATGCTGCTAAAAACTCGATATCATCTGAAAGAAAGAAACTAATGGATCATTGTTAGGAGGGAAACATCCCCTGTAGCATCTAACATGTGAACCGAAACGACACTGGAACCTTTATTTATTATTATTATTATTGATTGATTGCCATTTCAGTGAGAATATATAAACTTGCTTGCTCCATGAAGTAAAAGACAATGATGTGCGTTTTGTTAAATACAGTACTTGCTTAGATGGACCAATTGACACCTTACTACCGATTGCTCACCAAATTGTTTGCTAGATTTTTTATTTTATGATCCTTAAACCTCTAATTCTTTGGCTTTGTACACTCCACGCGTCTGAAAAAGACAGACTTTCAATCTTATAATGGTCAGGGAATGAGGAAATGTTGAATCTTAAGATCCAACAAATATCAACTGAACCGCTAATGAGATCCTCGAAGAAGTGCCAGAGCCAGCTGCTCAGCCCATACACTTGCCTTTTTATTTTTGTTAGTTAGAGGGGGGCTGAAATCATAGTTGTTAGACCAGCTTGGTATTTGACTCAGGTAACTTCCATGTTGTTGGGTCAATTTGCTGGTCATATATATATATATATATATATATATATATATATATATATATATATATATATATATATATATATATATATATATAACAGAGAGAGAGAGAGAGCAAATTTCAGGACCACCGTACATCTTACAAATCAACGCCCCCCCCCCCCCCCCCCCCCCAAGCAATGCTGAAAAGGGAGAAAATCTCTCCAAGTCTCGCCCCTTGACACCAGCCCTGGGTGGACAAAAATACACAAAACGACAATACAACAACCCGTTACTCATCTCATTGCGAAACCAGAGAAAACATTTTTCTAAAGGATGCAGGAGCATTTTTAGTTTTTAGGAAATTAAACATTATCTTTAATATTTCTTTCTTTTTTGATTTATGAATACTTATATTAACTCTAGTTCAAGAAATCAAATATTATCCTTATTAATTTATTGGGGTTTTTTTCTCTCAAAATTTTCCGTACCTGGATATCCTAAATAATCTCTCATGATTTTTATTAAATATCAAAATATTAAAGTCTACTAAATACAAGCTAGACTAATCTTTGGAAAGAAAAAATATTATTATAAATAATTATTGAGTTGGTTTAGGGATTTCTAAACTAAATGAAAAAATAAAATTATTAAGGACAATATCTAATTTTATAAAATGAATTAATTATACAATGGAATTAATATAGAGATTTCTAAATTAATTAAGAAAAATAAAATTACAAAATACAATATTTAATTTCCTAAAAAATCTCCCGCGTCACTAACTTTTTCAGCCAACCAAACATAACAGAAAAGGAAACCTTTCTCCAACTTTGACTCCTCAAAAACTTAAAAGCCTCCTTACAATCAATCTTCAACCCCTATATTTAAGAGAATTCATGTAAGCCTGATAATAAATCTTCTCTCTTGATTTACAAAAACCATTCCCACTTTCTCTCCAACCAAACACAATTTTCGTTTCTCTATCACATTACCCCTCCTCTAGCTAGATTTTCAGTCTCCCTTTTCTCTGTATTTTCTCCATGTTTATTTCGTTCAAACCACGAACGAGGTCCATGAGAAACAAAAATAGATAGCCCAGCTCGTTTTTTCAGAGTTTTTCCTCCTACCCTTTTATCAAATTCAAAGAAATAACCCCCAAACAATGAGTCGTTTATTTAGCCTCGGGCTGATTGCATCATGGTACTCCTCAAATATAGGAGTTTTGCTATTAAACAAATATTTGCTTAGCAACTATGGATTCAAGTACCCCATATTTCTCACTCTGTGTCATATGATGGCATGTTCATTGTTTAGTTATATTGCAATTTCATGGCTCAAGATTGTGCCTTTGCAGACCATGAGGTCAAAATCACAGTTTTTGAAGATCTCTGCTCTTGGGATCATATTTTGTTCCTCTGTGGTGGCTGGAAATATATCTCTTCGATATCTTCCAGTATCGTTTAATCAGGCTATTGGGGCCACCACCCCATTTTTCACTGCAGTGTTTGCATATTTGATGACACTTAGAAGGGAAGGTTGGCTTACTTATGTTTCTCTCGTTCCTGTTGTTGCTGGTTGTGTCATTGCTAGTGGGGTGAGAACTTTTATCTTCTTCTTATATTTTTGTTGTTTTGGTGTATGATCGCTCGGAATGGATCCAAAAGATCCATATAGCCGATCCCAACAAGCTTGGGATTGAGGCTTGGCTGTTTTTGTTGCTGTATATTTTTGTTTTTGGCTCATACAGTTGGTTCTCTTGTTAATAATTTTTTAACAACTTATTGCTTAAAGATAGCCGTTTGAATGTTTTTGGTAAAACTTCTTTAGTGTCATTGTCATTGAGATCATTGTTGGTTATTGAAAATTGTTGGATTCTTACAATGGAAAGAGCAAGTTTGGTGGCATTACATGTTGCAACAAGTTTAATTCAATCTCTTGCAGAGGTTCTATACCGCGTCTGAATTTGACAGTCACTGTTTATGATACTTCTCTTTAGGTGTTAATCTTTAGCTGTAATGCTACTGGAACAGGTTTTTGAGGAACCTCTTTGATTGGTTTAGATAATTCTTTGATGTGTCAATTCTCTATTTTTCCCTTGCTAATGGAAAAATCATTAACAGATTCGATCTCATTTGTTTTTCTCATTACTTGACTGCAGGGGGAGCCGAGTTTTAATCTTTTCGGGTTCTTAATGTGTATCGGTGCTACGGCGGCACGTGCACTCAAGACTGTGGTTCAAGGGATTTTGCTATCCTCTGAAGGGTAATGAATGCCTCTGCATTTTGCAACTCAAAATTTGAACCTGCTCTGTATGTTCTTGTTCTAATATCAGGGTTTGAATGGACAAGATTTGATAATCTCATTGTGTTACCAGGGAAAGTCTCCATTCTATGAACCTCTTGATGTATATGGCTCCGGTAGCAGTTGCAGTCCTTGTTCCTGCAGCTTATTTTATGGAGGGAGATGTGGTTGGAATCACAATTTCCCTAGCAAGGGATGATAAGAAATTCATATTCTATCTGATCTTCAATTCTTCTCTAGCATATCTTGTGAATTTGACCAACTTCTTGGTCACTAAACATACCAGTGCTTTGACGCTCCAGGTATCTTCGGCGACTCTTCCTTGCCTGCCGTCTTAATAATGTTCTACTTTTTATAAGGTGGCATCTGGCTTCTGATATAACCATTCCTTTACTCTATCCATCTACATTCTTTCAAAAACTTGTAATTGCGATATCCATCATCTAGCACATTATCAAATTGAGACCCTCCTGTGCAGTAGGGTTTGCTCCTAATGAACCATGACCATTTAGGACTGTTCAAGCTAGGTCTCATTTTGAAATGGCCTCTGCAAAATCAGCAGTTGCACTGCATAAATTATCACAAGTTTTAATCAGGCGGACTGTAAATATCCAGCCATTGTGGTGTTCCTCACTAGTCACCACACATCAATGACCCTTTTCTATATTAAAGCTCTGCTTGTCATGTACATTGAAGAATCAATCTTTTTCCTTGATGGAGTTTGGGGCATTAATTCAGATTTTATTTTCTAGGTCCTGGGAAATGCAAAGGGAGCTGTTGCAGTGGTTATTTCAATTTTGATATTCCGGAATCCTGTTTCAGTGACCGGGATATTTGGATACAGCATCACTGTGGCTGGGGTTGTTCTCTACAATGAAGCCAAGAAAAGGAGCAGGAACGATTGACACACAGTGCGTTCAAATATCGATTCTATCTATTTTATGATAATTTATTTATCAGCACGCAGTAGCAGCAAATTTTGTTGACCGAGATTGAAGCAAGTTTGCGCAGCAGATGCAATAATTTTGATTCTCCTGTGTTCTTAAGGAAGTCAGGAAGAGATGCTCAGAGAAAGTAGGGACGACCCATTGGAGCAAGGTCATACCTTATCTGGGGAGCGGCAGAAAATCTTGATTGATCTTATTTTTCTATTTTTTGGTAAAAAATTATGATTATTTTTTCAGTTTCCTAGTCAACAGCAGCACCACAGTGCAATTCTCTGCTCATTTGGTGTGAGACTTCCATCTCCACGGAGACAAACTTCGAACAGATAACAAGCTATTTTTTTGTGTTTCCCAAATCGAAACCACAGGGCTCCCATCCTCAATGTCATGGCATCGAGGCATCTTAAAAATAGAAGAAACAGAAAACAGTTCTTTCCCAGGCACAAATAGGAACAAACCAAAAAAAACCTCCACGGGAAAATGTTGAGTCCTGCTTATCACATTACATCAAAAATCTCAGCAGTCATCATTAAAGGAAGCTAAAAAGACATAATAACTACAGAGGGACTGGCTCCCTGCATGAAAGCCACTGAAGGAAATGATAAGCATCCTGAAAAAGATTTCCGAATTTACAAAAGTGATTTAGGTAAAGGAAATAACTAATAGTTAGGCTCCGGGTTCAGGCTCATCCTCTTCCATCTTTGGAGCCAGGTAGAATCTGACATAGCCCATTTCAGCAATCTTGTACTCAACCACAACAGGCAGGTCCGGAGACAAGCTGATTGTAACTGTGCTTGACAGTGGGGTTGCCTTGGTGAAGGAGTTCATGTACCTCAGTGCAAATGTCATTGACACTGGCTCATTAATCTCAATGACTGTTGCATCTTCTGGCTGTAAAATTACAACGCATCTTTAGCAAATCCATGAAATGATATTGCTGCAATGCATACAAGACAGAACAGAACAGAGTGCTGAACAAACATCCCAGTGATGTCTGCACTGATAAGTGATAACATACCTTGTCGACAGTGGTATTCTGCCTTAGGACGATATTTGCAGTTCCAATATCACCTCTTGTGGAAAACTTAACACCCTCCTTTGTCACAGAGATCACAACTACATTCACATACCAGAACCATCATGTTTTCATAACAATACACGAATAAAGCAAAACAAGCTCGTAGACATAATGAGAAAACCTTTTTAACAGTACCTGTATCACCAATGCTAGCAATGTCTTTACAAATCCTAGCAAACTCAGCTGAAGGCATCTTAACAATAGCATGGTATTCTGCCTCTGGAATTCCAAGGTGCTCGCTATCAATGTCCATCAGCTTCATCTCAAAATCGGCAATTTTGTCTTGTGCTATTGTTCATTGCAAAAAGAGAAACCAAAAACAAACAAATCAGTCAAAATTAACAGCGAACAATTACAATGGTTTATTTATACTATCTCCAAACACAATAAAGAATAGTTGCTCACGTTTTGAAATTGAATGAAATAAAGCTGTGAGAGCTACAGGAGATGTAGCCCAAGCACCTGATAGTACCTCATATATAAACAAATGCTCAAAACCCAACTATATTCTTCAAATATTTTAGAAATCTAGGCCAAAATTAATTTAATTTTATATTTAAAATGCAATTTTATTTTATTTCCTTGGCGGATAAACCAAGCAAAAGCATAATCAACCATCTATCAATTAAGACCTTAATTTAAAAATCAAATTTCTGAAGATATTCAAAATTAGTTTTCCATTCACGCACTATCATTTTCCCAGCAACCGGACAGATCATGTTCTTTTAACAATAGCATATAATAATCAAGTCATATCAAAGAATTACAAAAACAAAATCCCCTAAACCAAAATAACCCTGGCACATCGAAAGTTAAGCTACAAAGGCAACTAAACCCTAACTCCCCAAAAAAGTCCACTACAAAATCAAATCCGAATCAAAGAAAAAGAAGATAACTTACTGGGACTTTCAAACATGAAAGTGACAGTATCACTCCCATCGTCGCCTTTGATGGTGATGATGTCATCATTACCAGCGCACTTTAACATCTTAGACATGTTACCAAGATTCATGCCCATTGACGTGTTACGGTCGCAGCGGTAGTGCTCAAAACCCTCCGATTTGAGGAGTAGAGCCACCAGGGCAACGTGGCTGGAATCCATGGACTGGAGAGAGAACCCAGAGGACGAGAAGTCAAAGTTGGCATCATTGACCAGATCCTTGATGGACTCTAAGACTTTCTTAAGAAGAGATCCCTGTACCAGCCTCAGCTCCAACATCTTTCCTTCCTGGTGTAATTTAGGTTTAGGGTTAGGGTTTGTATTGAGAGAGAGAAGGGGAGAGAGGGAAAATGAGAGGGAATTTGAAGGGGAGTGAGGGGGTTTTAAATTAAAATGGTAGGGAAGGGAGTGTTGGCGGGGCTTTTGGATATGGGGCAGCATAATTCCCGCCACGGAATATTTATTGGGAAATGAGAAGGTGAAGAAGCCCATTACTGTTTCTACATAGGCCCATTAGAGAGAGGGAGGGATCACAATAAAGCTATAGATAACTTGAAATTTTATATGATATTCACTCCACGGGTAAAACGAGTGACCCGGCCATGAAATTTTAAATTCTATTATATATATATATATATATTTATATTTATATTTATATATTTCCTCATGTGAATTTTCGATTTTTGAATTTTTTTTATGGCTTCTGTGATTTTGTTTAGGATTTTATATCATGGTTTTATGATTTGTGGATGGGGATTTATTAATTTTTATGTTTTAATTTTTTAGGATGTGATTTTATAAGATTTCCAATAATGATATTTAAGTGTGGTCACCATTGGTCAATAAATTAAATAACTAGTTTTTTAAATTTCAAAATAAGAATGACTAATCCGAGCATTGGCCAATCAATTAAATAATAATGATTTTATTATTATTAAAAGTTGGCTATTTGAACAGGGAAGAAATTGAAATAAATCGTGTGCCTAGGCCTAGGCCTTCAATTTCAAACTTGTGAGTTTGGGCTCTGGAACCTACGTCAAATACCTTTTTTTTGTTCCAAGTATACAGACGATGCATCTTCAGTCTAGGCAAGGAACGCGTTATTTGCCTGAAACAAATTCCGATCACTGCCCTGAAACAAACTCCGATCATGTTCGGTGCCCGAAAAGTAGAGCCTAACTTTTTTAAAAAAAAAACATGAAAAAAAATTATATATATCTTTTAAACCCCATTTATAATAATAAAATATATTATCTGAAATGACAAATATTAAAAAATTATATAAATTATATTTTAAAATTTTACAAAACCGTTTTAATTATTAAACTATAACAATTTTTTAATATAATATTAAAAATTTAATAATTAAACAATCACGAATAGTTTTTTTGAAGGAATGCTATTATAAATCCTGCTAAGCTAGCCAGTCATGATCAAGTGATAATCATGTCTTTACACTCATAAGTTGTACTTGCTTTAAATTTTAGTTTTTATTGTCATGGCAAGATTTTTTTCCCGTTATACGAGGGCTTTCTCCCGGATTTTGGTCAGCTGGGATCTTGGAATCTCGTAATGTTTTTGACACTCGAACAAGTAAGATCTGTGAATCATGTCATGTTTTGTTATTATCTCATTTTAAAAAAGTGGATTCCAGGAACCGGCTCCATTCCCAGTTGGTATGAAATCTGAAGTTGCTTGCATTTTCCAGCAGAACAAAACATACTTGGAGACTGATGTCAAAGCTTTTAAAATTGAAGAAAACTACGTACTTGTTTAACTTAACCTTGAAAAGGATATGCTAACTTAGATAAATAATAATAATAATAGTCGTAATAATAAGAGAGGAATTCTGGTAACTCCAGGATTTAACAATTTGACAATTCAAGTGACTGCATCACTTGATGTTCTTGCTTAGATTCACTTCTTTTTTAGGCGTGGGTTTTTGTTTCTCAAACCTTTTCTCTTACTAATTCTGTTCTTCACCTGTTTGATTTGGCTTTACCATCTTCTAGTTAATCTGAAGCCATCTTAACTGAAAAGCTCATTCTTGTTTATTTTGCAAACACAGGTCAAGAAAATAGTCACAGGGCAAGCATCCTCTTGATTAACGACGAGTTTTGGGAGGTGGAAAGACACTAATCTTTGCTTGGAAATTGCCTCTTCTACAGTTGGATAATTCTATTCAAGAAGAATTAAGGTTTAATCTGCTCATGTTGTTTGCCACTTGGTTACAGAATAGAGTTGTCTGCGTAATTATTCTGTATACATGCACACTAGATGCATCGGAAGCTATCATTCTTAGGGGGTAGAAATTGGCTTCTCCCTTTTCAATCTGAAAGGGAAGCTTCGTCTCACCGCCTACACAATAAATGCTCATTGCATGCTTTATTTGAAATCTCTGTCTCTGACGAGTCCCATATAACCGTACTCCCTAACACAAATAATTTTGAAAAGATTGAAACAGAGAGATCTAAATCAGACCAGCTAATTTTTATAGGCCGAAGTTGGAATATCCATAAGATTACAAAAGGCACATTTTCACAGTACATACAACAACAGTGAACTGTTACTCCTAATGACATTAACAGACTAGTAATGTCCTAGAACCTCTCGCAAGTTTCCTTTGAATGCCAAGGGGCAGCAAGCTACCTGGGAACAACGTAACATCCTAGACTTGTATATATCAGGAAGATGGAACTCATGCTCTGGGAAATAGGTAAACACTAGCCTTGATAACCGATCTGTTTCCAAGCTTGAATCCGGGGCTAACAGGGAATCCCACAATATGACCAGCTGGAATCCGACCACTAGAAAATTTCACAACACTCTCCATATATTGTGGATGAAACTCAGCTCCCCTACTTGCCTCGAATTGACTTGGTGCAGGGTCGAGTGAGAAGGCCAGCAAGTGAAGCAACCAGATGGCCTTGGTCAGCCCCAAGAACTCTCCATAAAACTCACTCCTTGGATGGCTGCCAGTGAGTACTTGCTGGCGCTGCTCCAAGTTTCCGAACAAGGACTCCTCCATTTTCGGATGAACAATTTCCAGGTACTTCTTGGAGCAGAATTTGCCAAAATGACAAGTTGGCAAGATTCCAAGAAGTTCGATGGGGTCCATGGCCTTCATATCACGATACTGAGCAAAGCAGTCACGGCGGAACTGGTCTGGGTTGAGAAGCGAGGAGAGGCTTCCATCCATGTAGAAGGTTTCATGGTCAAAGCCTTGGAAGACCTTGCGAGAAATGTAGGACTCCAGAGCATACTTGGCATGGTGGCTTGCAATGGTGGAGGTGATAGTAGTGGTACTGGGGGTAAAATTGTCAGTGGTTGTGGTGGCAGCTTCAATTGAACGAACGGCTGCAGCAATGTCCCAGTGGGCAGCACGCATGAAGGTCAGGAGAAGCGATGTGAAGGACTTTGATGTCCTTTTCACTTGGCTCATCGTTAATTCAAATAGCTCTGGGGCTGGGACTGCTGCAACTGTTACAAGTAATGAAAAAGGGTATAGTTTATAGATGCATTCCAACATGAACAGAACAAAACTTTGATAAGGAAATAATCCAATTATGTTCCATTTGGTTACTAAGAAAATGACTGAGCATTAATTAAAGTTGAAGCGTGCAATCTCTGAGACTTGCGATTACTCTGGTTTCCAAGTTTACGTAGAAGCTAAAAGTTGTCTTCAACACTCGGTGTTATGCAGGTAAGAAACTAAGCATTAAACTTCTCACATTTCTCTGTCAGTGTCTCAAATCTTTGAAAACAGTTCAAGCCTTGCTGGTTAATTATCGAATCTCGGAATCTAGGTGTTACTGGTTGCTAAGAGTTTGAATTGGTGATCTGAAGACTCAAGTTTTCAACTGTGTTGGTTACATACACAGTTACGAATACAAGTCCAGAATTTTTATTCAAAGGTAGACTAACATGTTATGAATGCATTTTGATACAAGCCTAAAACAGTTCTTTGCCGGGGTATAGCAGACTAACCTTGAGCACCAAGAGAGCAGCTAACTTTCCTCCTTGACTGGGACCTCCCCTTCTTTCCAGTCCCATCACTGCTCAAGCTAGTAACACTCCTCAGCTTTTCCTTTAAATTCTCCACCTCCACCTCCCTCGCCTTCACTTCCTTCTTCAGATCTTCCACCGCGGCCTCATAAGGCGCCACAACCTCCCTCAACATCCCCACTCCGTCACCACCAACACCTCTCCTCCTCCCTCCATCACTACCAACACTAACACACCTCCTAAATCTCTCTCTCAAAAAAGCCAACCTCCTCAACTCCCCTACCACCGCCACGTCAGCAACCCTTAACCTCTCCGGGTCCCACGGGCAATGCGCCTCTTGTAAACTCCCATAAGCCCTCTTCATCGCCGATACCGAATCAAACACCTCATTCATCAGCATCTCCATCTCCATCACTCTCTCCATTGGCACCGCCATTCCGCTCTTAACATTAAAATCCCAATTACCATTAACTCTCCCTCCCTTCTCTCTCATTTCCTCCTCCTCCTCGGACAACTCCTCGCATTCATCCGTTTCATATTCACACACTTCTTCACCATTTCCGGCAACATTATTTCCAGATTCCTGTCGACCAGCGGCGAGTGGATGGAGCAAACAGGAAGCTGCTACCCGTTGGATTAGATCGGAGAAATTGGAGGAGATTTTGTTTGCCATTTCTCCCTTCGGCTTTGGCTTTACCTCACAGTTCCTACCCCCCAAAAGAAAAATCAATCAAAAGAGAGCAAGGGTAGTAGTTATTAAGAGGATGAGTCTGTTAAAAGTTATCTGTCATTTGCCGAGGATAACAACAGCCTGCAGCCCGCAGGGGCACCACACCCTTTTAACATAACATCACACCTACTTAATAATAATAATTGGATACGGACATGCATTGCATTCAATAAGCAATGACCCCAATTAATGATGATTTAAGCAGTACCATGTAATCAAGTAAAAGAAGATTTAAAATTACTGACCTGGGGTTATGGTTATGACCAGATCGTGAAGCGGTCAACCTTGCTGGCTTCACATTAACTACTGGGTCTCTGTCTAATGGAAAGGAGTATAAGAAGTTAAGGTTGTTGCTGCTGCTGCTAATGTTGTCCTCTGCTTCCAGCTGGCAGCTCTTCTTCTTCCTACGAACCCAAAATTTGCTACTGTTAGTGAAACTGCCTCACCTGACCTCAAGTGGCATCTTGAACAGTGCTTGCTAAGCTAGAGCTTGTGTGTGTAAATGGGGAATGGGCATCTAGGATGTTGAAACTGGTTGTGTGTGTCATACACGTGTGAGATCATCAAGAATGTAGGGTTCAGATTGATTGACAAGATATAGTATCTTGTGCCCTTTTTCCATTTTTTGAAGCGGGGACACTTGATTCTCGTTGCTATTGGTGGCACATGGATGGTGGATGCTGTCTTGGCCTGCGTGGTACTTGACAGCGATGGACTCAAGAACAAGTTACAATACCTTATGTTGACTCTGATTTGCAAATTCACTTGCTGTCTAGGTCCCTTAGGAGGGGGGAAAGTTACGGTAGTTGCCAACGTATTACTTATAATCCACTTGTAATAAAGTTTGCAATTAAGAAAAAAAAAACAGAGAAATTCTGTAGTTTTCCTTTCTTTTATACATGGCAAACACGGCGTAGCAAAGGCTATTGGACTCCAAATATAGGCCCTTACCACGTGAGACCATGTCCCACAAAATTTATTACATCTCCAAGAAAGATGCTCAGAACTGCAGAAAAGTGTGATTGGCGAATTGCTCAAGCAAGGACAAAAGGACAAGATTCCAACAGCAGGAAATAAAATGATCTATTCTTTAATTATGATCACAACCCAATATGATATAGATACATGGAGTTTGTCTAGATCCCAAGACGTTGAGCTTCCACCCCTGTAACGAATGCTCTTGGAAAAGGCAGGCGTTTAAACTTGAACCGTTATCGGTTATTTTGTAACCAAAAAAAAAAGAGAGGCTTGAATGTGTAACTGATGGCTGATCATCAATCTTCATCAAATATCAAATAAATTGGTTTTATCAAGTGATAAATCCTATCCATTTAGGCATCTGCGAAACTCAGTGCACGTTACAAGACAGAATAACTAATGGTAGTGGGGAACCGGGCAAGTTTAAGAAATGGAGGACATGGCAGAAGTTGAGTTAAATCCTTATCAGAAACAGGCCTTCAGCCCCTGCCCAAGCGAGCACGTCTTGCAAGCAGCTGACAGAAAAACCGATCAGGGCAAGAAATGTGTCGCGGTTATGTCCAATTTCAGTGGCTTGAGCTACCTACCGATTACGTATGAGGAGAATTGCTTTGCTTACTCTGAAATCTCATATGTATTCTTTTGTGTATAAATTAAGGGGAAAATAAAACCATGGAAGTTGCCAGCTCAAATTGGGATACCAAAAATAACTGGAATTTGCAAAGCATAAGCTTCAGAAAAGTCATGCAGCTAGTTAAGTACTATATCATAGATTAATCTTCCAGATAATAAATCAGTTACCATAAGCGTAAAAAATGAAACACTCTCCTAGAATAACAAGATCAGAGAAGCTACAGGTTGGTAAAAATGGAAAATCAGAAGCTGATTCATTTGATCTGCTCAGTTTGGGACACCGAAGTTTACAAGCTAAAACATACGGCCATGAAACCAAAAGTCTTAGAGACTCCCCACAGAAAGCGAGGCAGAGCATAAGAGCCTAGAACTTCCCTTTGGAAGCTCCAAGACTGCATTTTTCCGCTGCAACTGGCAACTTTCAAACCATCTAAAGTGCTTCAATCTTCACGGAAATGCACCATGAAATACAACACATGGAAAGTAACTACAGAATCATTGCTTCTGCTAATAAATACTAGCTAGTCATGAATACAAGTGTAGTAGTCAAGCATGCATGCATGATCTGGATTATTTTAAAGTTATGGAGGTTACCTTGCACTGTCAGGACGCGTGGAACAGAGGAAGATACCGGAGAACATGGTCTCTAATACTGGTGGGATCGGATCGGATAGGATTAGATTTGCAAGTAAAGTAATTTGACTCAACGAGTACTGCAGAGAACTCAAACGAACATAGGAGTTTATATAGAAATTAAGTTTCCAAAGACATGTACCAAACTCATAAACAATACAAAAGGAAGCTGTTCGATTCGACAAGAACCTACATTATGACCGTGACTTCTGTTTGGATGTTTAGTACTCACCACTCACATGCAATTCACTGAACTTGGCAACACAGTGTTCGATCGGTTTGATTTTGATTGGAACCTAATCGTCAATCAACAAAGATTATCAAAGAAAAACTCATCATCAGGATAAATAATCACCAATCATATCTAGTACTCGTAGAAACTAATCTGTAATATCATCACTTATGGTTTAGTCTAGGAGCTCTTTCCTTCTTGCAGGGGGAGCAGACCATGATACGCCTGCTTTGCCCACTAGCAAAAATATTAAAACATCAAAAGAACTGTTCTCCACTGATTTAATCTGTGCACAGAAACTAACTTAGCATAGATGGTGAAACAATTTAATTCGGGGCCCTCTTGAGAGCTTTGCTGTGATTTGTTGTCTTTCTCCTGTAAGTATCCAAGCTAGCAGTGGACAGCAACTTCAAAATTATTTAGTGCTGCTCCACTGTTTTTCAAATTACGACGGATGGAATTCATGTATATGGTAAAGACAAGGAGGGAGGGGGGACTTCCCATCAATTTTCTCTTAGCGAGTGTGTGATATTTCGTTTGCCATTATTATCGCCAGGCCACTCCGTTTTGGAGGAGGGTGTTTGGAGGGTGACTCTTCCGACACCGCGTGTCTTGAGTGAAAAGTATTGCTAGGCCTATCGATATTGCGTTTACAGCTAGCCTGATTTGTAGCTGATTGCTTGACCATACGTTTGATTTTTAGTTCTAAATGAATAATTAAAAAAATGTTAGGTATTTTTCAAAGAACATATCATGTTCAATTCGAAAGGTCAAGCTAGCAAGATTAGATGAATCATACACGAGTTGTGGACACCCTTTGAAGGAGGCCTGCAAGCTTTGATACTAACTAGATTAAAGAGATCATACTCATACTTATCTAAAAACCTAAACTGTTGTAAGTATCTAAGGTTGTATTGTCTTGGATCCTTGTTAATTTTCAGCAATGTTGTACCTGTAATATTCAATCCTCTTTACTTATTTTCCAAGATCATATATAGTGAAAAAAATAGCTTAAAAGGGTGGTGAGTTATGGAGATTACCTTACCACCGAAAGAGCTAAAAAAAGAAGAAGCAAGAAGTAATAATCGCAGGATATTCAAATTCGAAGCTAAAGAGAACTTCAGGTGTTTGGTTTCTCTGCAAAATATTTTCTATCATCCTTAATTTTCATCGTCATTGTTTTTACTTTACTTAGGGTTTTGTTTTTTTTTTTTTCCCTTATGATTTAACTTGTTTTTTAAATTATTTTTTACATGAAAAGTTTTAAATCAATGTATTTTTAGATTTTTTTATAATTTTAATCTAAAAAAATCTAAAAAATATATCATTTTAATATATATTTTTAATTAAAAAACTTTTTTGCGGAAACTTTTTGAACTACGTTACCAATAAAAAGTAAAACACTTAAATACACACAAGCATATGTGCATGTTGCTTCCTATTAAATGCATGTCATCACTCTCTTCAAATAGAGAATAAACATACAATTAAGCATAGAAACAATGATTTTAAATATTAATAAAAACTACACACAGAGCAATTTATATTAAATGAGTAGTATCCACTATTGAGTTTCACTTTAAAATCGCAATCCAATAATTCATAATTTCATTAAAGTTTTTTCTTGTTATTTATTAATTTTCATGCACACAAAAGGAAAAGATCAAAGTCTAACTTGGCCTAGTCCTATATATTCTTTTGCACGTGGTCGGTCCTTGTGTCATTAATATATTAAATAGGAAAAAGACATATAAGATATGATTAAAAAAGTATTTGTAAATGTAGCAGCGTTTATTTAAAAAAAAATTACTAAAAAATATATCAAAATAATTTTTAAAAAATTTTAAAAAGTTATTTTTGATATTAATTTATCAAAATAATATGAAAATAAAAAATAAAAAAAATAATTTAATTAAAAAAAACACACACTTTAAAAAGATAAAAACAGACAGGTTTGTAATATGAGATTGTTGGAGGGTTTAATTGTTACATGGGAATTTTATGATCACACGCATATAAAAGGAACTCAAGATAAAAATTAAAGAAATTCGATTAGAAAAGGTCCCATTTCAGAAGCTGTCTATATATTAACTAGAGAAAGGAACATTAATTAAATAATTAATCAGAAATATGTATCTGTGATTGAACTTAAAATGTGTTCAGAGAAGCATCTTTACAAATTAAAGAACAGAGTTCCTCTTGTTTTGTAGGTACGTAGGTGGGAACTTTCTGCATCATTAATTTAACTGTTCGAGTTATGATTGATTAGTTAGTTAGTTACTAGTTAGTTAGTTAGTTAGTTAACATCGATGGATGGGGCACAGTTAGGAATCTGATGGCTAGGCATGAGCATCCGTCATGGATTAACACACTCCTATTTTAGGCTCTGCTATTAACATTAAGATTTTATAAACAATAATAATAATAATAATAATAAAAAAGTAATATTCTAAAATGTGTGGGGAAAGCTTTTCCATGCCTTTTATTTTTCCTATTACTAATATATTATATTATTATAATTATTATATTATAATTATTATATTATAACATATACTAACTGTCTCTTTTTTTTAATTTTTTTTTCTTTTAATGAATTTTTTTTATTTGATTTAGTTTGTTAATGTTAATTTTTTTTTATTTAGGTATCAGACTTTCATGACATAGATCCCGAGTTTGATGGCTTAATCTAGTTTGACAGGTTAACCTGAAATTATTTTTCTTTTTAATTAATTTTTTTCGTTTAGTTTAGTTTGTTAATGTAAAATTTCTTTCTATTTAATTATGACTTTTATGACACGTATCCTGAGCTTAACGAGTTAACTTGGTTTGATGGGTTAACCCAGTTAATTCTAGGTAAACCTGTCAATTTTTTTTTTCTATTTATATCAAACTTTCATGACGCGGATCTTGAGTTTGATGGCTTAACCTGGTTTGACGGGTTAACCCGAAATTATTTTTCTTTTTAATTAATTTTTTTTGTTTAGTTTAGTTTGTTAATGTTAAATTTCTTTCTATTTAATTATCAAACTTTCATGACATATATCCCGGGCTTAACGGGTTAACTTGGTTTGAGAGGTTAACCCTGTTAATTCTGGGTAAACCCGTCAATTTATTTTTTCTATTTAATTATCAAACTTTCATGACGCGGATTCCAGGTTTGACGAGTTAACTTGATTTGAAGGGTTAACCCAATTAATTCAGATTTTTTTTCTTTTTCTTCATTAGTTTTTTTTCTTCCTATTGGTTTTTTCTTCTTTGGTTTTTTTTAATTAATCTATTTAATTATCACGCTTTTATGACACGACCTTATAGTCAAAACCACATCCAATGCTCTTGGGTCTGGTGTTGCAACCAGACTCACTTAAATTTAAGTCATGTAAGTTTAATATTATTATTAATATTATAAATATTACTCTAGGATCAAGTGTTGCAGCCACACCCAAGACTCTTGGGTATAACTTTGCAGAAAGACCTAACAGTTTTAAATCTTAATTTTTTAAATATTTTTTATGTTAAAAAAATTAACCCGCAGCATCGCACGGGTCATGTAACTAGTAAAAACTAGAAGACGTGATGAAATTAATGTTCACCTCCTCATAAACTTACATGTCACTGTTCACTTGCACAGTGTTTTAATCTTATATTTTAATATTAAGTTTACATGAGATTTTGTTTTGATTTATTTTTTTATGTAATTATCATAATTTTATTGTTCGAGTTACAGGTTTAGCTGATTAACTTTAGTCATTTCCCCCTCTTTTTTTTCCCTCAAATTTAGATTTTAGTGTTGGGCTGATTGAGAATTAAGCTTTATAGTTTGTTTATATATATATATATATATAGGGTTATTTCAGTCTTACGACTTGGGTGGTAAGTTTTGCACATTAACCCAAGTTTATTCGAGTTCTTTTTTTTTTTTAATTTTATCATTCAATATTGGATTGATTGATGCTTAAACTTTATAATTTCTTTTAATTTACTTTCCATGAGGTTATCTTGATCTTATGACCCGGGTTGTGGATTTGGTGGGTTAGCCGAGTTGACTCAAGTCTTTTTTTGTCCTTTTTTTCATTGATATTTTTTCTTCAATTTTATCTTTCAACATAGAATTGGTTAGAAAATAAGCTTTATATTTTGTTTATGTTTTTCTTATGAGGTTATCCCAATCTCATGACCCGAGTCACAAGTTTGACAGGCAAACCCAAGTTGTCTCATGTCTTCTTTTAAGTCTTTATTTAATTGAATTTTTTTTCTTCAACTGAATTCTTCGACAATGAGTAAAATAAGAATTGAGTTTCATAATTTGTTTTGATTTATTTTCTATTAGGTTATTACCATCTCTTGATGCTGGTTCTAAATTTGGTAGGTTAACTCGAGTGACCCGAGTCAATTCAATATATTGTTGTCTTGATATTTTTAAAAAATATTGTCTTAGAATTTATTTTAGTCAACTTATATTTTTATCAATCATCTGAATTACTTTTAAACCTACTAAGCTAATTGGGTCATATCAAACTAATCCTTACATGATTTCAAGTTTTTTCTCTGGTAGAAATGACTTTAACATTTGAACATTTTTTTGTGTTAAAAAAAAAAGTTAATCCAACCATAGCATAGCAACCCATTATATATTATATTAAAAAGCGTGAGCAAAACACTGTATATTTATTGTGAACACATATTCATTGCACTGTGAACGACACCGTAGCCATAGATTATTTGTACTGTGGACGACACTGTAGTGCTTGTGGGGGGTGTTGTCTTTGTCATGCTTAGTAAAAAATTATTACCAGGAACGTTGTCTTTTTTATTTTCTGTGCGAAAAACTATTAGATCTGGCTTGAAAGCCAGAACTAGACCCAAATCACTTTCAAAAGGTTCCAAAATAGCTTTGGATCTGACTCCCTAATATAACCCAATAGCTTTGGGTTTGGCCTCACCTGGACCCATCAGCGTTGGGTCCTGCTATTGGGTTTGGCTCCACAATCACATCCAAGTTTATTGGATCTAGCTTCGTTGCCTAACCCAATAACAGGACCCGACACTTTAATTTAATTTTGTTTGCTCTTATTTAATTATTTTCATATGGTAAAGAGAAAATAAATTAATGGGAGTTTTTTTTATATTATATAAAAGTTGGGTGATGAGAATTTTTTCATTTGAGATTGGGTTGAATTTTCTTATTAAAACATGTATGTTTTTATGTTTCGAAAATGCTTTTAATGTGATGAGAATTTTTATTTTTTTTAATTCAAATTAATGTTTTTGTATTATTTTGATGTAATGATATAAAAAAATCAATTTTAATTTTTTTTTTGTTATTGATTTTTTTTTCATACGGCAAAGAGAAAATAAGTTGATGGCAGTTTTTTAATATTTTATAAAAATTAGGTGATGATAATTTTTTCATTTGAAGTTGCATTGAATTTTTTTATTAAAATATGTTTGTTTTTGTGTTTAAAAAATGTTAGCACATTAACAATAGTAGCGAATGTAGTATATGCATAATTTATTTCATTAAAAAATAAAGAAATTAGAAGAAAAAAAGAAAAAGAAGAGGGAAGTCATCCCACCTATTGAAGGATTATGTTATCTTTAATGAACATAAAAGAGGAATTCATTTAGTAATATTATTTTTGTAAAAACAAATCTTGGTAATTGTAGTGTGTTATACTTAATTGTTTTAGATTAGACTAAATGATTTATATATTCTAACAAACTTTATAAATATTCAAAAAACAGTTAAATAGTAGCATAAAAATTTTATATATACATATTTTTAATACATACCATATATAATAAAAGCATTTGGAAAAATTATAATTCTAATATTATCATATTAAAATTTATCAATAAATTTTTTATTCACATTATATACTTTATATATTTGTATTATACAAGAGAATTTTTTTTAACAATAAAATTCATTAAAAAATAATTTATAAATATTATAATATAATATTATGTTGGGTAATAAAAAATATTTTAATATTATAATATTAGTGTATAACATTCAAAGTTTTATTAATATTATATTTGTATGGAAGATGTCGAGAACAAATCAATGACAAGCTAGGTGGTCAAACTACTAATAATGGCACACCAATCAAGTAAACTGAAAGTAAATAATGAGAATAGGAAGACGAGCAGACAATGATAATAAAGTGCAGGTAAAGTGACATGCAGGTGAAATTAAGATAGGCGTGAATGCGTGATAGATCGGTGGATCCGTGGATGGCTTCAAGTTCATGTAAATAGAGCTTTGAACATTGTTCGGTGAGTGAGTGGGAGAGCTTTTAGAGATTTAACTGGAAAGCAAACTTGCCAGCAAAGGTTAAAAGGAAATGACAGTTGAGTTTTTCTTTCATGAACCCTATTTTGAGCTCACAAAGTTTATCTTTCCAATGCATTCCAAAAACAATGGACGCTGACCTTGTCAGAATTCAGAATGTCTGTGTTCATCTTGAATTCATTTGCTGTAGAGCTTTGATCCATGTCAAATAAGAAAAACACCATGGATTAGGGCATAATTAACCAAATTACTTGGTTAATTTTTCAAGGATATATCGAGCATATACACCCTTCATATGGTGCCAGCCTGCCAGGATCGGAACCAGGATTTCAGGAACTGGGCCAGTAAGGAGTGGTTAGTTTCAACTTCATTCTGCTAAAAGCTGTCGCATTCCGACCAACCGGTCCCGTTGAAACAGTCAGAAATGAGATAAGGTTTCTAAGATATTTTTGTGAGAGGTTGTAAGATATTTAACTTGTTGGTCCCAATATCCGTACGGAGTCAGGAAAATGGTTAGCAAAGCAAAAATATCTCTCAATCATCCATCCATCGACTTTCGACTTTCGACTTTCTTTCTTTATAAAATTCAACTAAATAGTGCTAGGAGTCAGAAAAAGAAGTGGGCTACTTGATAGCTTTTGAAGAAAAGGGGAATTAAAGAGAGAAGAAAAGGGTAAGAGGAGAGAAATGGAGTTCAACAAGAGGCCTAACAGGAGTGATGTTCACGTGTCAGTTGAGGAAGAGGCAAAACAAGAGGAGGAAACAAGAGGATATTTCGAGGGAATAGCTCCTAAGCGTCACTCTAAGCCTCAACGCAGCGAGTATTCCATTCAATACGTTGATGCGCTCCCCACCAAGGGCGATCAAAGCTTCACCCCAGAATATGTTGAGTTTCAACGTCTCGAAACTGATCCTCAGGTTAGTTTCTTGAGCTTTCATTTACCATGCTAGCCCACGACAGTTCTTGATTATTCTTATGCATCTGAGAAACTCTTGAATGTGAATTTGTAGATTGATTTTTCTTTTTCTTTTTATAATTTTGAATGCAGAAAATAATTTTAAATGAAAGCGGCAAAGTGACTGATGAATTTGTAGAGACAGAGTATTACCAGGATCTCAACTGTGTTGACAAGCAACACCACACGGTATCACCATTGCTATGCCTAGCTACATATTCTAGTCCAATTCTTTTATTTTTTTACTATTTTCATACATCTAAATAAAATGTTAGTTGTCCAATTTCCTACCTTTTTCTGCCTTGCTCATTTCAGTATCTTCTTTTAATTTGATCATTTTAGATTAGCCTGGTGAAAGTTTCTTAATTTTTTGCAAAGGGAACAGTTACGAAGGGAAAAATAAAAGGGGGGGTATAAGGAATTGCAAAAGCTTTGACTCATTTACGATAGTAGTAAGAACTTAGGGATATCATGGGAGTTTTCTTCATTTTGCAGACAGGAACAGGGTTCATCAAAACGGAGAACGAATATGGCAAGCGCTTCAGCCTAGCGCCAGATTCTACAACCAGTTGCCATGCCTCTTGCAAAGGAAATCCAGCAACTAATGATTGGATTCCAGCTGATGCTGATATGGTACATTTCATTATTTACAATTTACAATAATCTTTTTGTTTTATTTTTTAGGGTTTTGTTCTGCAAGCGTTTTTAGGTTGAGCTAACTCGACTGTGTGACTACATGTTCAGGTGACTTCCGCTTCAGACAAGCCCAAGAGGAGTGACAATTGAGAAGAAGGTGGCTGGAGATGTTATCTTTGAATAAAGAGCTAGATCATGCATGTTTCTTTGCTTATTGTCAGTCCGTACCAAGTGTTGACTGTTGCAAATAAAGTCCCAAGACAACAATTGTTGCTTGAGTAAACATAGCCCTTGAATTTGTTCTGTGAAAAAAACTGCAGCTTCTGTGCTTGTGATATTTGTATGGAAACTCGTTTCTGAAGAATATATTGTTTTTTATTATTAGTATTATTATTATTATTTTATGTTGAGCTTCGGAGGAAGCTCTGCCAGAATCCAGAAATTAAACAGCAGCCCTCACAAGAAGGTAATACAAAGACAAACAGGAACCATAACAGATACAAAAGCTGTTGACAGAACAGATGCGTGAAAATGGCAACAAGAAGCCTTGGGAGCCATTCAACATTCAGGGAGACTTTGGGCATTGAAAGAAGCAAGAAACCAAGTTCATCACATATTCAAATACAATCAGCCAAGCAAGGCAACAATTCCTCCTTCCCAGAACAACCACTTAACACCACCTAAATGAAAATAATGTGTCCATAGCGCAGGCTACCACGCGCCGATGAGCTCAGCTGATACTATTCCCTCCTCCTTTCAAGAGGTCTTGAGATCGCACTGACGGCTACAGCATGCTAGATATTGATAACCATAGATATACAATTTACTTAATAAGCATGCTAAATGATCATGACAGATACTTTTAGGTAATAGGGCTACAACATGCAGGCAATGTTGCACGAGAATGAAGATGACAGACTCGTCTAGTTTTTGCCTAATGGTAAGAAATCACAGGATGAGGCAAGCCTTCTGAAGTAAAATTGACATTAGTGAAAAAATCTGCCAACGTTCTGCTTCATCTACATTGATTACTGGATAAATTAACTAGGGAATATAGTACTGACCACTTGATAAAGCTGGCAAATATCAATGGAGAGCCAGCTACTACAACATACGCTAGTGGTTTAATTTACAGCAAAACAATTACAACACCCCTCCCATGCTCAGGGTAAGGCATGGATTCCTCGAGCATTGACACAATTACACTCCCGTAACATACAAACTAGCTGCAAAAACTATGTCACGCTTTATGGCGTTAGAAGCAGATTCCATTTTCTTGTAGACTGCAGAATTACCCATGATAGCTGCAGCATTCTTAAATTCACGACATGTCTCGTCCAATCTGACAATTGTGCGCACTATCAGGCCTTCAGGAACATCAGTAAGTTCACATATATCAGCAAATGGAGTGCCCTGTAAATGGAGAAACTTACGAGGTCACAAACCATCCAGAACTAATGAAAAGTTAAATTGATGTGTTTTAGTATAAGAAACCTTGGCCCACTCGTACACAACTTCAACTAAACCGAACTTAAGATTCTCATTGGCATACTCCTCAGGGTTTATTTGTATATTGTAATTTGATTGAAGCTCTCCAAGTCTTATTGCTGTGCTGTACAACCTGAAGTGAACAACCGTCTAGGATTAGATTGAAAACTGAAAAATGAAGAGAAAAGTAATGGGAAGAATAATAACAACGTTAAATTCCAGAGTTATAATCTAGGATCTAATAGGCACAACTGTAAACGCATATAATCTTACACATGCAACTTTTTGAATATGTGAATGGGGAAGCTATAATCCGTTTTCACTAGCTGCAATCAATTCATCCGTATCATATGAAAACAGAAAGCTAAGATATTGATTTGAATTCCTAATAGGATCCTGGCAACCTCCGGTTCACCATTCATGTAGCATTACTGCAAAGCATCAAGCATGGTGCCCCATGACCATGATTCCAGTTGTGAAACTCAGAATAACAGAACCATCTTAGATGGAAACCACAATTTTACATCTAGAAAATCTAGAGAAAAATCTACCGTGTAATAAGGAATCTAACCACTAGATCATGCAGATATAAGGCAGGGCATTGACACAAGGATGGAGAATCACCTCTTTTTAGCTTGAGACAGCCTGGGAGTAAGTGAAGGCTCAGAAGTTTTCCTCTGCTGAAACACAAAAGCAGACATTATGGCCACCGCTTCTTCAGGTTCCAGATCATCAAGTTGATTCTCAAATAAACACTCGGTGCATATCAACTCCTCCCCTGAATTCATCTCACATGCAACACGGCCTTTAATTTGAACTACAAGGTCACCATCTATACAGCCAATTTCCTTCAGAACATATATCTGCAAATGCAGAGCTTAAAGATTTGAGGGTAGTGTGAAACCAACATGGCAGATAATTAACACAAGAACATCTTGCTGCTACATAGAACATCAAGGGGGGAAAAAGATACGTACCCGGCCCTGAAAGTCTGGCATCTGTTGGAGTGCTTCATCTGACATTTGGAATTGCAGGTTACTGACTTCCTCTTTATGCCTCTTTATCTCTTTTGCCAAGCTAATGTGCTCATCCAATTTTATACACCCATGACACTTATTTGATGCCATCTTTTGTAGCAGGCTTGTCCATTTGTGGTAGTCTTCCACAAGATTCACATCTTTCAACTTCAGCTCTAAACGGTATCAGCAATGGAAAAGTCATATTTAGCAAGTTGTGAAGTAAAACTGGCTTACCATCATAAAGAACATTGAAAAGGAGAAAGTGCAAAAGGTGAATTTTCCGCGTAGCATGTAGGATTAAGAACAATGTTAGAAAGAGAGCATCAAAATGACTATAACCACATATCAACATATATAACAAGGGCTTGCACTGTCAACACAGGAATTGAAATCAACCAGCATGATTCATATATTATGATGCATAATTAAGGACCAGAGTCATTGAGGGCAAGAAGATAAACCACAAGCCATGAATCTCACTTAAAATACATAGTTAGATCTATAGGTAAGAGATCAACACCCACCAGCAGCACCGCACACAAAAACCTTGATTCTTTCCCGAACATATTTCAAAAATAATAGGAAAGGAATTTAGGGCTTGCAGACTATGGGAAGAAGGATCACTAAAGAAAGGTACCAGCATGCCAATCTGCCAGAAGAGAAAGCTTCTTCATAGGAGATGATCATAAAGAATCTAGGGTTCACTGTTTTCTGATGCACTTAGGTTAAGCCAGATTTTGAGATATGGATAATGCAATTGCAAGCCACATTTTCCAGTATCCAAAAAGGGGCCTGGCTCATCTTAATGTCAACTTATATGGACTACTTGTCAAATTTTCCAGAATCCAATAAGGGGCTTGGCTCGTCGCAATGTCAACTTATTTGGAGTATTGTCAAATTATTACAAATTCTGGAACCGATAAGAATGCTATTGTTTGTTCTTTCACGTTTTTCTTTCCTAATCATCAATGATAGTTGGCAACATTCTTCTTGTACAGCATGTGTAAAGAAATAAACAAGATGTTACAAGTTATGCAGTTCATCTTCACCTGAAAGATTAAATATTATCTTCACAAAAAATGCCTTACCTTTCAGCGGATCTAGTGCAGGAGGATATTTATTTCCGTCACTTTTTGTTTCCAACAGCTGCTGAACTGTCTTAGAGAAAGCAGCATTGCTACAATCTTCGAGAAGCCGAACTTGGTCAATTGTTATTTTACGATTGCATATGCATAAGAATTCTTTGCTTTCAATTCCTCTAACTTCATAATTGATCCCGGCAGCAACACCTTGGTGTGGTAGTTCTATCTTGATGGTGCCTGACCCCTTGCGATTAGTGAGAGAAGAGAAGTACTCTTCGTTAAAACTACGTTTTGATTTTGGCACCAGCACATAACCTTCTTGGAAATCTGCACTTTTTTTATCTTGCAAGTTACTGCTTACTGATGGAGCATCAGGTTTCAGCACCAAAACTATGTATTGCTTCATACTGGCTGATGTCACTTTCACTACAACTCCAAGTAAGTGATCCTGTGCCTGCAAGTGAACATGAGAATGCCATAAATTCACAACTGCAGCTACTCTATTAGAAACCATGTAAGCCTTCCCAAGTTTTAAAATTTCATACATTATGGAGTTCAACAAGGTTAGGCAACTAGAAGCATGACTCCCATGAGAGAAACTTCAAATTTCACAGTACTCATAATCAGCACAAGTAAAACACTTGTGCATGGGAAGCACCTCTGTATTTCATTTAGTGTGGTTTCGATTAAAGTTCAAACTTAATTTTCTGCCATGTAAAATTAAATAAAAAGAAAACAGGTAATTGCACTAGAAAATTGAAGTCATTCTGATTCCTCTTAAACAAGAAACCTCATGGAAAGAACCACATTTACCAATAGCAGAAGAATACCGTTGCTTCAAAAGACAAGAACTACAATTTTCTCCAAAGATAGGGGGGGGGGGGGAGAACAGAAATAGGAAAGCACTAGAGAGCACCAAGAACAAACAAAAAAAATAATAACAACTTACTGATAGTGATTTCACAACGACAACTCTTCCAGGTGTAAGAAATGTTTGGGCATGAGGGGACTGCATGACAGCCTCTGATACCTGGTTGCCATATTTTTCAGCTTCCAAGTACAGGTCATAGTATTCTTCAATTGTTGGCCCGCCTTTTATACATCTATATTAAAATAGCCATGCATGATAAACTATAGGGAAAAAGATGTCACCATAAGAAAATCAAACTAAAAGCAGTGTAGCTTTCACTTTCTCACATTTATGAGATTATTGAAAGACCTTAGAACAAAAACAACCAGGAGGCTCTTGTTGCAACAACAATGATATCTAATGCAGTTGAATGCGCAACCTAAATACCCTATGCTGATCTGATCAGAGTAGTATGCATTTTCCTATACATGGTCTTCCATATACTGGAATTTAAGGATTCTGAAAAGCTGATAACGTGATTGAGCAGTTCTTCTTTCGTAGCTTAGTTGTATTGGTATTAGAATACCAAAATAACCAGGCTATGAAAGCAGTGTTAAGCAGTAATATGAAACCATATCAGGGCCTTATTTAAAAGCTTAAGCTCTTAGGTGAGACTCAAATACATGGTTTTATTACTTTCTAACAGAAAGCTTGCACAACCACATTATCATTCATATATATATGATTGGTTAATCACATCTTAATGTAAAGCCAAAATCATCACATTTTAATACAAGAACTAGCCATTAGTTAACATTGGTATGCAATCACATAATCCATCAAAACAACAGTGCCCAACACAGATCTAACACAAAATCCAAAAGAAACAAGGTGTCAATAAACTGATGTATTATAGAAAATGCACATCCACAAGCAAAATGTGCAAGGAAAAAAATGAATTAATGACTGATGCAAGGACATTTCTTATCTAGTTATTTAGAAACTCTCAAGTCTGATAGACAAGTTGGCCAACAAGATTCTGCGATGATATACATACTCAACAGTTTTGGCAGGCTGAGCAAGCTTCCGCATCAGAACTTTTTGCTGTTCAGGAAGTTGTTTCTGAGAACGGAACTCCGCAAAACTTCTTTTTAACATATCTTCCACCTGCAGTTATGTCCCCCAATCAACATTGAAAAAATGAACTCCCTAGATGGATGAAAACACCAAAACAGAAAAAAAACAAAAGAAATTATTTCAAATTTGAAATTGTAAAACTATGATGTACTAGCTTAATATGTAGAAATATGAAGATTAATCCTATTACAAGAAGCAACTGACTAAACATAACAACTTGCTTGGACTGACCCTGATGGCCTGACCAACATTCTACTGGTGTCTGTTTCAGTAAATCTTGAGGAAATTAACCACACAGTGACTAAATAACCAACATTTTTCTTAGATTGAATGAACATTGAATCTACTAAAACTACAACATTGTATCTCTTATGATTCATAGAAATTTATGGGTGGGTGAGAAGTATTTGCTTAGAAATCCCAAATCCCAGAAGGAAAACCACGGGTGCCTTTTGTTTATCATTCACTCCCTTTGTATGGATTTAATACATTTCTACTTTTTGTACATTGCAACAAGGAATGTGGGAGTTTGACTGTATTCCTTTCACAGTGTGCAAGCAAATATAGAAAGAGATACACACACAAAAAGACAAGTGTGAGCAGACAGAATCTGCAAGATGAGCCATATGATGGATCAGCTACGATTAGTTGTTCCTAAGCCAGGTTTCCAGACGTGCATAAAGTGTGTGTGAATGGTTGCATGCAAGTGTGTGATTCTACTTGTGTGCACAAAGGTGCAACTTTTCATTTAGAATATTAGAGCAAGAATGACCTAGATAAGAAGATTTGACATCCATGAAAAATGCAAATCAAAATATCTGAAAGTTCCACAACTCCAATGGAAAGGAATCTAATATGGATAGTATTATTTGTTACACAACCACACATATAATGAAAAATCTAATCCACAAGATACCTTCAATTCTTCAACACGGAGGAGATGCAAGATCATAATATAAGTCAATCGAAACTGGGATTCAAGCCTGGTAGCACTTCCAACTATAACACGTTTCAAATCACTCTCTTCTGGAATTTCATCGCGGCACAGTACTACAACTGTACCAATTTTGTCAATTCCTCTTCTCCCAGCACGACCAGCCATTTGAGTGTACTCCCCGGGTAGTAATTGTCTAAATTCCTTGCCATCAAACTTTCTTAGCGTATCAAATACAACCTAAGAAAGATTTTGAATCAAGTCAGTATTAGAAGAATAAGGTATCCAAGAGTTGCTTAAGTTTATCTAGAACTAGATGAAGTCAAGTAAACGAGGCTCATGGCAATTAGCTGTGTGAAGGTGTTTTACATGTTTTATCTAGTGGCTACTATTTACTAAGATGAAATTCAATACATTATACATATTTTCCATTAATACCATCGCTCCAACAATGAGTGAAAGGATTAGCAAACAAAATGCTACAATGTGATCTAGAACTAGATGAAGTCAAGTAAACAAGGCTTGAGGCAATTAGCTAAGTGATGGTGTTTTACATGTTTTATCTGGTGGTTGCTAGTTACTCGGATGAAATTCGATGCATTGTCCAAGATTTCCATTACTACCATCACTCCAACAATGAGCGAAAGGATTAGCAAACTTAATGCTACAATATGATCTAGAACTAGATGAAGTCAAGTTAACAAGGCTCATGGAAATTAGCTAAGAGATAGTGTTTTACATGTTTTATCTAGTGGTTGCAAGTTACTAAGATGAAATCCAATGCATCATCCTCATTTTCCATTAATACCATCACTCCAACAATGAGCAAAAGGATTAGCAAACTTAATGCTCCAATGTGATCAAAATACATCATATTAACAATTACACCTTATATTTAACAGTGAAAATATATTATCAACAACTTTAAATTAACAGCAAAGGGTAACATCCCATTCTAAACTGACGACAAATGCGACATGTGTAACCTAATGCCAGCTATTTACAAGCACCCCAGATATGAACTACTTCAGAGTGTTTTGGTTTTAAATTTGGTGGCTTGGTCCTCAACATATTGTTCTTGCTTGGTTTCTTTCCTAGTCAATATGAGAACACTTCTTAGTCTACTCTGCAGTCTCAGTTCTAATCTACATAAGAATTATAATTTTGACAGGTAGAGATGCTGTCTTATTTTCTTGGGAAATTGAGTTATGGAATAAAATTGAGAGAGTCGAAATTTTGTTATAGGCCCAGTGCACAGGATTTCTTTTTTCCTAGTATTTCCTAGTTTCTTGTTCTTACTCACTTTTCGTGTTGCTACAGTGTCTTAGTTACAGTACACAGAATCACAACAACAATTCAAAAAACAAATCCTTGCATCCTCAAATTAACTTTTAATTTCAACCCCCAATCCTTTCTTAAACAAACTCCTAATTGATCCCAATTTTTCATATACATCAAACCCAACCCTACTCTCAACCAACACAAAAATAAAAATAAAAATAAAAAACTCAATATTCTCAAAGCTATCCCACTTTAAGAGTTCAAAAGTACTGTGCGCATTTTTTTGAAAAGATTCAAGTATAGAATTATTGGAACTTCCAACCCATTATCGCAACCACCTAATTGCCTAGCTGAACACATTTTTCAAACATTTAATCAATAATTAAACAGCACTAACCGTTCTAGCTGGGGCATTAACGCCCATTGCAAAAGTCTCCGTTGAAAATAATACCTACAACAAGAATAGAGATTAGCATAACAAATAAAGTATATAAATATTACTATAACCATACAATTTGACAGCATTAATGAAATTTTTAACTGTGGTATTTTGCTAAAATGTTATAAAGGAAGTTCAACCAGGGCCATAATTTGTTATAATGAGAAAAGGCTTGGTCTTGCAACGATTACAGGTTCAAGTCTTTGGAGCAGCCACTTCATGCACAATGCTTCCCCACAAAAAAATAAAAAAAATCCTGAAGGATCATAACTGGACAATACTTTCCTTTTCATGAAAGGATGTCAATTGCAGAACTCCTTTAACCTCATGAGGGAATTGCTAGTAACAGCAGGGCACCACAAAGAACCATGCATAAATTAAAACACCAAGGCACTCCAATGATTAGAAAAAATTACCTTAATCACACCACGACAGAAAAGCATTTCAACGACTTCCTTAACAATGGGAAGCAGCCCTGCATGATGCACAGCAATCCCTCTGCTAAGAAGGCTCCGAACTCTGACAATCTGTGAATAAAATTAGGTATAAACCCAAGTAGGATAGTATGAATAGAGGGTAAATGTGAATGCCGCCAGACCTGTGGTAAATTGCGGTCTGATCCCTTTAGTCGTGAGAATGCTTTGTCACAGAAAACACGAATTTCGCTTTTCTCAGAACTACTAGTGAGATCAGTCCCAGACATACTGTCAGCTGATTTATCACATCGATTCTTTGAGAAACAAAATATAACTACCTGAACACACAGCAGAAAAACTGTTCAGAATATAAGGCCAGCAAAATCCTATGCTAGATTTTGAGTTGCAGAAAACTCTGAAGGAAGAATAGTGATCTTTTATATTTATGACTCAACAGTGGAAGGTAGCAACGGACCATAATCAATTCCATGACTAGAAAAACTTACAGAGGACAATGATTGACATTACATCTTTCAAGAATTAAATTCGGAAAGAAAGATGTCATTTATCTGTCAGTAAATGCCAAAATTTAAAAAAAAAATCAATAAAACTCTTAGAAAAGTTCCTATCGTAAATTAAGGTGACCAATTCTGTAAGAAATTTCTAGTGTCAATTTCATAAAAAAGCCCTACTTGGTGAGAAACTTAAGAGGACATTATCTGACATACAGGCAATAGAGAATTCTTTAAAAGCTTGCTAACAAGCTGCAACCACAAAGAGGCCTCTGATCTCCATGACCTCCAGTTATTTTGGCCACTTCCATTATTTTGATTTCCCCAGCTAGTCCCAGAGAATGCCCCCAAATTCTGGGAACCATGCTTGTTTTGTTTGCTATGACTTTGGTTGTCGCGTTTCTGACCCCGAACCCCATCACGTGTTACAGAAGGCCCTGTGTATGCTCCAGGACTGCCACCCACTGTAGTAGAATTATTTTTCTTGAATGCATATTTAGCAGTTTTCAAACCTTGAGGCATAAAAATTTCGCCTTCACATATTCTGTGTAGTTCTCCAGAATAAAATAGGCAGTGCTCCAAAGGGACCGGCCTTTTTGTAGTTCTGATGACAGACCCAGAAACATGGAAACTTATGTCAATAGCCAACAAAGAAATGTAGTGTATCCCCTTTATGTTGCACTATTGCACTTGAAAAATTTGAAAGTAAGAAATGATGGGTTAAAAAAATTAACAAATTTATGAACAAACTCTTGGAAATTAAAAAAAAAAAGTTCAATATCAATTACAATAAGAATTTAATTCTTACCCAGTAACACGGATTGTCTTCTGCTTTGTCCGGCTGATCCAGTCAGCAAATTCAACTGTGTTTGGTACCTGCAATATAACAATGAACATTTAAATGCATGCGTTAGTCAAAAGAGAAAGGGGGCAGGGGAAAAATTTAATACATAGACCTGTCTCCATGCAAGTTAAGACCTTCCAAAAAGAAGCAAACAAAATCTACATCATAGATTGTAACCTCAGCATACCCCTTACCAGCACCACCACACACCTCCCCCCCCCACCACAAAAAAAAAAAAAAAAAACAAAAAACAAAAAAAATCCAACTCGTTCAGGATAGAGGACAACCTAAACTGTCATCTTCTATCATATAGGCTATGGAAAAGAGGGTCACAAAAAGACTTACAAAAAATTAAAACATAATTTTAAATCGGCTGACTCTTTCCATTGCTTCTGATCTTGTAAGGCAAGGTAATGGAGACTACATTTGATTCGTAAGCCTTGAGTTTCCTTTATTTTATTTTATTTTAACCTCCAGATTGACTATCTAAGGTAGCACATTTGAAATTCACAAGTTATTTATCTACAATGCCTTTCAGAAATTGAAAAGCAAGCAAAGTAACAACATTTGGCATAACTCAAACTGTTCATAATTGTATGCCATGATAAATAAGCTTTCAGGATGTTATAGCTCCAGAGAAGCAATGCATTGCATGCTGGATATTGCTCTGGAAGTAAAAAATATGCAGCTCTAGCTCATAGTGGCACCATAAGATTACCATACCTATGAGACATAATTAAATCAGTGTTACCATTACTAACAGTGACTAATTTCAATTGTAACGTGCAGGAAGTATATTACATGAAGAAAGAGCACATACTGTGGCAGAAAGGAGGACAATATTTACATGCCTTGGAAGCATGATTATAACTTCTTCCCATACAACACCTCTTTCAACATCATTGACATAGTGGACTTCGTCAAATATAACCTATATCACAGACACAGCAATAAAGAAAACAAATTCAATAGTTGATCATAAAAGTGGAAAATGACAAGTAAATCAACAGAAGAACTCAATACAGCAATGCAGAAGGGAGATTATGTTGAAAAAAGCATGGCAGGAAAAAGGCCCCTTTACCCATTCAATATCTCGTATAATATCAGCACCCCGGTAAAGCATTGACCTCAATATTTCAGTGGTCATGATAAGACAAGAAGCCTCTGGCCTCACACTAACATCACCAGTGAGAAGACCAACATCAAATTTTCCACAGAAGTCCCGATACTTTTGGTTGCTAATTGTTTTAATTGGAGCAGTATAGACAGCTCTGGTACAGTGCTGCATGACATGAAAGCTTGTGAAAATCATTGCACAAAAACACTGCATTAAACTACTTGATAGATAGATTTTACAACACTAGAAGAGTTCTATAAGATCTGGAGTTCAGCAAAGATGGAGAATCAATTGAAGTTCTAATCAATGTACCAGGTTCAGAAAATCATACTTTTGATGCCAAAGCAAATGCATATTCTGCAACAACCGTCTTCCCAGCTGATGTATGAGCTGCCACAAAAACAGAGTCTCCCTTTTCCAGATAGTATA
This sequence comes from Populus tomentosa, assembly GCA_018804465.1. NCBI lineage: Eukaryota > Viridiplantae > Streptophyta > Magnoliopsida > Malpighiales > Salicaceae > Populus > Populus tomentosa. The sequence continues at coordinate 3,625,580 of CM031985.1, forward strand.
TAGCCTGTATTATCAATTTAAAAAAGAAAAAAGAAATGGTAACTCAAGCAAGCAGCAGTGCAAACTTTTACAACTTGCCTTCAGGACATAAAATTGGCTGTTTGTTGTCACAAAAGATTTGCCCATGGATTAAACTATGGACAACAAGTGATATCCTAAATGCTAATCAGCACAAGTTTTGAGGAAAATTCCATGTACAGAAGATGCATTATAACAACATGAAAGTGTAGTGAAAAGTAAAGACAAAAAAGTTTCTACTTAAGCCCTCTGGACATATGATGCAAAGCTGACTGATTATCTGATGAAGTTATAATTTAAACCAAAGAACCGTGTGCTCTTGTGCTTATAATCATACCAAAATGAAAACGACGCAAAAAAGAAGAGAACCAATCAGATGACTTGTAGATGAATTAAATGGAAATATGATATTTTGCACTTGCAGATCAGTTAATAGGCCTCAAGCATTTGCACGAAAATAAAATAAAAACAAGGGTGCATTGGGATAAGTTGAAGAGAAAAGGTTATAAAAAGCAGATGAAAATAAACAGTCCATGCCTTAGAATATCCTGGATCACTCCCTGTAATTAAAAATATTCAACATGCACAATAATTAAGGAAACAGATCAAACTGCTGCCTTTCATTCATATGATATGGATGAACATGTCACCTATTCCTATAACAAAAAGATTACATGCAACCTTCAATCGTGGGAATAGATCCACGGCCACATTTAAATATAAAAATGAACAGCACCTAAAGCTTGAAACCAAACTTAAGTTAAATCAGGAATTACAGAACCACGAGTTCAAAGATGCAAGCTTAGAATTTACAGTGAAGGTTGTTTATATCTCCAAGGGAGATGAAGACGAGAGTAAAAGTCACTCACCGAACAATCTCCTATTAGTACATAAATAAATAGGAATGACCTCTGAAAACATAATCATAATTCCAAGTTTAACCAAATGCTTTGCACTTTCCATAATAAGACTGTTTTCTGAATGTGGAAGGAAAAGGATTTGCATTGACCATTACCTCCTTTTGGAATGCATCCAGTTCAAAAGGAAAACTAAGTGCCATGTCAGGAACTAGTTGACAGAAGTGTTCTGCGATCCCTTCACTACTACCAGTGAAAGCTGAGGCCTGCAATTAAATAGAGACATTAAACCAAAAAAGTTACCAGAATCATGGAGAAAGGGAGATGGTAAGTCAAAGACCAAATATAGTTCAAATGTGAGAATAGATATTATCCACAAACCTCTTTCTGCTGGTGTCCACCACTGTCACTAGTTCCACCTGATGTTGGCATCAATGCACCTGATTCAACAAACAAAATCTCATCTAATGCATGTAATTCAGACTTATCCGCGCTGCTGGATAAATCAAACTGGCTCACTTCAGCATCTGGCTTTGTTGAATCCTCTTCTGATAAATGAGCTACACAAGCAGAATAAGTGAAAAATGAAAATCAATTAAATGTAAATGTTAAGGGACAAAATAACAAACTACATGGCACTCTCAGGGAAAAACAAATTACCAGGACTCCAGTTTGCAAGCACATGAACCATTTGCATAGAAAGGATAAATAAGAAGCTTACTTTTGCAGAAAGAAGCACGAGTCCAAGGGAATAAATACAAATATATGCTTTCCCAAGCCCCAAATACAAAAAGCATCCATGTAAAGTTTAGAAAAGGACATTAGGGATGAAAATTCCCGAGATATGAAAAAACAAGTGATGATAGTACTTTGTGCTTTGAATTATAAATCCTAGCTTCTACGAGTTCTTTTCTGGAAGAGAATTTTACGAATCCTATGAGAACAAAACTTTCGATAAATGACTTTGTAGGACGCCAGATAGCAGCCTCCTCGGTAATTGTACTTGATCCAGAGTTATTGCATGTACATAACTGACTGATAAGTATCCACATTGCTTTTAACAGTTCGAGGAATCTCTAAACCACTCCAAGTACTTGCATGGAAAATGTAAACAATATACCTATTCTGCTGTTTTCTTTTGGATTTTGTGACATTCAGCATCAAATGATATATCATAATTCTAAATTGTTCTCAAATCCCTATGACACGTAATTCATAAAGCTCAAACTTGTCCTGCAGAGCTCTTAACAGGATCTGTGGTTGTTCAGCCCTTCAACCACATGATGCTGAAATCTAGTGCAAACCACAAATCTCAGAATGCCCCCACTTTCTTGCAGAAATCCTATCTATCAACATGAATCTGGCCAGTTAGATAACTTGTCCTCTAAGAAGGATCAGATGCTGGGCATTTGAGAGCATACTTGATCCATCACTAGGTACGCTCAGAAGATGAACATCCTTGAGCTCCATAAAGTACAATATTATTCTCAACACAGCCATCATTGACCATCATCTTCATTGGAGCCAAAGCAAAGGAAAACCTACTGAGCTACTTCACAGTTATTTGCTTATATGATCACAGCTTTCAAAAGATAAACCCATCAAGAACACGAAAATGCATATGATACATACCATCTCCCTCATATTCTGCCACATCATCCTCTTCCCAGGCTTTCTTGAACAAGTCATCAAACTGTACAGATAACTCACTCTGCAAAACACGATGCATCAACACAAAGTCTAACAACAGGTATGATTTAAATAGGCAAAAGAACAGGAACTGACCAATTTTTCATCTGATGGGTTGTTGAGTGAACCTTTGTCCTTGTAAACATTCCACGTGTAAGGAAATGCCTACAAAGAATTAAAAATGAACTTCTACCAAATAAATTACAAAGATGGATGAATTTTAAAATGTTATTCTCTTTGGATTTCCCAATTTGAATGTTACATCAAGTTGGTTACCTTAAGATCCCCGAGGTCTAATCCTTGCTTAAGACTGGGTGCAACTGCCTGAGCTGGACCACCATTCAACACCTCCCGTACCCATTCACCATTAGCAGCGCCATCAGGAAGAAGACTGTCCACATTTTGAGATTCCTCCAAACCTCCAGGACGAAAAGGGCGGTTGTTTATGCTTCCTCTTACAAAATCTTTTGCAGGCCCAGCCAAACGTGGCAAAGGAGCAGAATCTTGAGCTCCGGGTGACAATTCTGACACATCCACCTAAAACAATATAATAAACTAGTCCTATAGCAGAAGATAAAAACAGGAATATAGCAAATGATAGCATTCAAGAACCACCCCAACACCTTTGATTTCTCATGGCATATTACTCAACGTAACTCATAAACACTCAAATAAATTACCATGCTAAGCTGAAATTCCTATGCAAGGTTGACTGGAATTCTCTGTAGAGGAACACATATTTATGAACATCACGTACCTGTACAGAATTGGGTTCCCACATTCCTTCAACCGGTCCCTTCTTTTTCCGTCGGAATGGTACCTCCCATGTCGGAACTACCACAGACCGTGGCAATGAAGGCTCTAGTGGCAGCTTTGCCATCTCAAACCAGTCAAAATCCCACTGCCTACCAGCTTTTTCTGCTGAAAATTCATCAGGATCTAATCTCGGCAAGAGATATTTCTCCTCTATATGTTCCTTTATCGATTCTTGTGTTTCCCTGGGAAATGCAGGGGGCTGTATACATATAATTACAGCTATCAACGTTCAGCATGGCAATAACTTTAAGCAACTGATTTACCATTTCAGAAATGGAAACAAAAATTAAAAGAAAATTGATTGATGTTCAGATATCATAGTATGACTCGGAATAGGTAAAATTTCGATAACAGAATTTGTACTGAAATCGCATAACCTGTAAACAGAAAGTTAATTAACACACTCAAGTTGTACTAAAATCAACTAAAAAAGCATGAAACTCCAAACCCTAGACAGCAAAAGCCAGAATTTAAATTAAACGGTGAAAACAAAAGAGCGCCAAATGCAACTGGGAAAAAAGGGAGGAAGTTAACTGCGTGCAGGTAATTGAAGAAATAATTACAAGGATGAAGTCAGGAAGAGATTTCACGGGGTTGGTGCGCTCCACGGTGGAGAGTGGCTCGACCCTGAGGTGGCCACTGTGGCCGGAGAACGCGACACGGAAAGCGAGCTCGTTTGTTGCCTGGATGCGGTCCATTAGTTATGGTTCGGGTTTCGATTGTGGTTTTTTATGCTGGTTTTGCTATTTTTATTGTTGGAATGTGCGCATACGAGGTTTGTCGCAGGTTTTGAGTGCGAAGTGGGGAAAAGAACAAGGTTTTCTGACCGTGCTTTTGTGTTTCTGCGTCTGCCCTCCACAGAGTGTGTGATTGGGAATACGATGAAGCTACTTTTAAAAATATTTTTTATTTAAATAATTATTTTATTTTTAATACATTATTTTTAAGACTGGCATATTAAAATAATCTAAATATATTAAAAAATATATTAATTTAAAAAATTAATTAATTAATTAAATTTTTAAAAAAATATTTTTAAAGTGTAAGCTAATTTAAACTTTGATTATGAAAGGTATATGGAAGTGTTGAAAAGGTATTTAAAAAAAATATTTTTATTATTAACCTATTAAAACTAAAATATTAAAAAATAATTAATTTTTAAAAAAATAAATTTTAATGAAAACTAAGTTACACCACATCCCAAATAGAATCTTAAACTAATGTATTGAAACTTTATTTACTACTCAAACTTTGAATTAAAGTTAAGATTTAAATTAAATTAATAAATAAAAAGTATTGAGTGTGTAGCACACGTGGTATTATTATTTGCTAGAACATATAAATAATTATTTTACTCTTTTTAAAACAAAATCAGTTAGCTAATCGGTAAAACAATCTTTTTTATATAGTTCATTTATTATTATTATTGTTGTAATTATTGGTAACAAATCGGCATTTTAATATTTATAAATATATAATGAAATGATTTAAATATTTTTAAAAATAATAAAATAAAAACCAGGGTTAAAGGGTTTCTTAATTTTTTTAACGCTTTGATTACATAATGAAATGACTAAATTGTTCTTAAAAAAAATAAAACAAAAAAAGCTTGTATTCATGGATTTTTTTCATATTTTTTTCATGATTTTTTTAGTTATAATTAACTTGAATGAAGAGCAATTTAGTTTTTTAACCATTACAAGCATAAAAGTATCAATGTGTTTAAGCACGCATCATCAAATGAAGACACTCACACTTTTTACGTGGTGTTTGTGGTTTCTTGTTAAAGAATAATATAAATCATATCTTGGAATTTCATCTAATAGCTCAAGTTATTGGGCTGAGTTGATTTTTTGATTTGTTATCAGAGCCTTGATGACCTAGTGGTCACAAGTTTGAATTTTACTATCCTCATTTATTTGATAAAAATAAGCACAAAGTAATGTGGGTCTGTGCAAGTTTCAAGTCCAAAGGGCTTTCACTCGAGGGAGTATGTTAAAGAATAATATAAATCATATCCTGAAACTTCACTTAATAACTTAAGTTATTGGGTTGAGTTGGTTCTTTGACACTTCTCCAGAGGACAGCTACCCTATTTCATGACAAGGATGGAAGCGTCATATCTTCCTTTACCCCAATGGCTAAGCGCTTATGTAAGTCAAATAAGTAGTTGGGTTCGATATATTTTTCTCTTATTTTTTTTTTCTTTCATTGTCTCAGATTTTGTGCCAACATTTTAAAAATTTAAATATATTTTTTTAGTTTATATTTATATTAATTTTGATTCTTATGATTTTAATTACTACTTGTTTTGTTTTTAATATTTTTTAAAATTGATTTTTTTTACAATTTCATCATTTAACATTTTATTTTATTTTTAATTTTTGTATTTAATTTTTTCCTTATTTTTAATGGTATTTTAAAATTTATTTTATTATTTTTTTGATTTATTTGTTAAAATTCGTCCCTTTGAATTTCATTTTATTTAATTTTTTCTATTAAATTTATTTCTCATTATTATTTTTCTATTACCTATTTATTAATTTATTTTATTTTTTAATTTAGCACATTATTATTTTTAATTTGGTTATCGTGGAGTATATTTTTTGTTTCAGAGATCAAATTGAATTTCTTTGTTTGCTGTTCTTTTAGGCTGATTGCTGTATTCTGTCACTCATATGCAGCAAATTGTATTTATAACAGAGCACGTGTGAGTTGGAATATAATGCCATTTAGTTGGTGCATGAGAAAGTGTTGCCTGTTATTTTTTAAAAAATATTGTTAACCTTTGTATATTAAAATAATTTAGAACTATAAAAAAATAATTTCAAATAAAAAAATAAAAAAAAAATTATACAATTTAGATATACAAAAAAAAAAATATTTTAAAATATTTTTTTAACTCAAAAATATCAATGTGGTGTAACTGATTACTATATATAATGCTCCTGACGATTTTCGTGTTTTAGAGCCCGAATCCTCCTCCTGCTTTAGAAATATTGCTTGTGGTGACGTCACTCTGAGATTGCCCACGAACTTCGATCCTGTTAATGTGAAAAATAATTTTTTGTTGCTAATATTTGCCATAGACCGTTCAAAAGGCCACCTGGCTACCGTGCACCTATAACCTATTCACCTACCACCCTAGTAAGCACACAGGTGTGTGATGCATGAACTCCCGGAAACTTCGATGTCATATGTTTACACGGCTACGACAGCGTTTCAAACAAAAAAATATACTTGTTAATATGATAATTATTATAGTTGTGGTTTTAAAATAATTATTTTATTAAAAAACATTTTTAGTTGAGATTGATTTAAAAAAATATATATTTGGTTAAAACTATAGTTGAAATTGAGGTTGAATAAAAAATAGTTTAATGTGTTTGGTTAAAAGAATGCCTTTTAAACTGAGGTTATAAAATAATTAAAATATATATATTAATATTAATGATTTTAAATTTAAATATTATAGATTTAACTACTGTTATTATATTATAAAATAAATAATATTGATATCAAATATTTTTTATTGTTTGATCAAATTCTACAAATGTTGTGTCATTAAACGATCTCCTTCTAATTTTTCACATAAAACATAATTAAAAAAATTAAATTTTTTTAATTCGATCAAACCCGATTTAATGTATTTACTTTTAAACCGAACCCGGTTCGGCCAGAACAGTAGAGAGAAAAGCCAAGCGTTTTGCCCTTGTGTTAACACCCCTCCCCTCCTCTCCACCAAGATATTATATGCCTCTCTTTATCTCTTCTCTTCTGTTAATCATACCTCACACAAATTCATGTTTTATTTCCTGTGATTTTTATGGTTATGGCTGAGTAATATTGATTTTCAACACGGCGACAATTTTCTTTTCTCTGTACGTTGATGATGATGACACCAAGCATTCAATATTTGCAAGAGGTCGGAGGAAACTCGATTGTGGCACCTATATAGCTGTTTTTTTAATTACCAGTACGGAACAAAAATGCAGCAAAAAACATGAAAAAGTTGTTTCGTCAAAACCTGCGGTTAAACCTTATTTTTTTGAGTCCCATAAGCAAAATCACAGCTATTTATTAATAACCAAACACTATTTTTATTGAGTTTGGAAAAAATACAATAGCTACCACTTAGTCAAACACACTCAAAACATAGCTCTTATATATTTGATAAAGAAAAAAACAAGTTCTATTATTTATGAGCCCCGCCTTTTACTGTATTTGAAATGCATGGTCGATCGTAGCAGCTTCCCACTGCTTTTGTTACAGCATTGTAAATAATGGCGCGCCTTGCAGAAACACAGAGGAAGGTTTCAACCAACTCTTCTCCTTTTCCTTCCCCTTCTTTCTTTCTTTCTTCTTCTTCTTCTTCTGCACCATGTCTCCATTGATCATGTTGAAGAACAGTGGAGACATGGTCTTCTCCTTCTCCTTCTTCTTATGCATCATGTCTCCACTGTTCTACTACGTGAATAGTGGAGAGCATCTTCATTGTTAATGGAATGAACCAGGTCCAACCCAAATCTAAATGCATTGAACTGGGTCTGTCCTAAACTTAAATGTACTGGACCGGGTGTGACCCAGTAAAGTAAAATAATATCTGGAAAAATTTCATCAGATGTTGTGTTTTATTTAAAAAACTAATGTTTAACATGATTTAATGGCACCACATAATTACATTTGAAGGAGATCATATGATGGCGTAGCATTTGCAAAATTTGATCGCAATTTCAATTTTATTCCTGATGATATTTTATATATTATTGTTACACACTCAGAAAACCATGAAAATTGTAGTCCTTATTAAAAAGATTTCATACTTGATGAAATTGCACATAGTTTAATGCAATAATAAAAAATACTTTATATAAAGTATTGTTTATTTTATGATATAATAACATTAGTTAAATCGCTAATATTTCATTTAAAAGATATCAATATATATATATATATATATATATATTATTTTATAGCCTCAATTTAAAAGATATTTTTAATCAAACACATTAAACTATTTTTTATTCAACCTTAATTTCAACCACGGTTTTAACTAAATATATATTTTTTAAAATAAATCTTAACTAAAAATATTTTTTATAATTTTTTTTTTAAAATTATAACCGTTATCATTATCGTTGACACAGTACCAATCATACTAAATTGACTTAATCCTTCACCCTTTTGTTTTCTTTTTTCTGTATGTGTAGAGAGAATGATCAAGTGGCACTGAAGCTTCTCAGCAAGGCTGGTGTGATGCCTTCACTGGAACCCACTGAGGATGGAAGTATGTTGGACGGCTCGATGCGAGGATCAGAGAGCAATAATATTGAAATCAATAAGAACTCATTAAAAATTTATTTGGTGGTGTAGTAGTAATTTTTAAAATTATTTTTTATTTAAAAATATATTAAAATAATTTTTTTTAAAAAATAATCATAATATCTTCATATCAAAACAAAGCAATCTAAAAATATAAAAAAAATTAATTTGAAATAAAAAATAATAAAAAATTAATTTCTGCGGTGGAAAAGTCTTTACTCCTTTTTGCCATAATTTGGAGGGATCGATTGAACTTCCATCTTGCTAAACTGATCTGTTACTGTTCTAGACAATAGAAATTTCTTTGTTATAAATGTAAATAGAAACACATCAAGATATATTTATTTATTTATTTGACATAAAGATTAACTGTTGATATATTCCTTAGATGTAAATTAATATATATTTTTATACAATTTATCAAAATTCAGATGGAAACGCTAATTTAAAAAATATCCACTCTTTTTTTGCATACTTTTAATTTGAAAAAAATTGAATCATACAAAATAATTTACATTCAATAATAGAACAAGCAAATTCATTTTATTTTATTACCCCCCCTATGATATCTTTTCCTTTATTTTCATTAATTTTCTTTTGTGCTCATGCGTAATTCACCTAGAAGCACCTAGAAAAACCCATGGTACGTAAGCCCATGGGCTTACTTGTCAAACAGTCAAACAGAGGCAAGCCTAAACGCGGCCAGTCTGGACCGAAACAGTGTATCCATAAATATAAAAGCCTGGAGTTAATCCACTTTTCCTCTTTATAAAAATTTATACGCCCTACCCTAGATTCTAAAATCCAATCCAGTGTCGGATTCGCGAAGGCGAAGAAGATAAATAACAGTTGCTTTATTTATCACAGGAAAATCTGAACACACCTGAATCCGGCTTGTTAGTGTAAGATTTCCTCTTCTTTTTTCTTGCAACGATGTTTTTAATGCTTCAAAAGGGGTTTTGTAATTGCTTTTGAGTTGATGTGATTAGGTTAGCCTGAATTAATTACTTGTATTTTTTTTTTAGAATTGAATTTGCTCTATTTTGATTTGTGTGACCAGAAGTATAACAACAATTTCTGGTATCCATCGCAGAAATTAGGGCAGTGGAGTGTGTGTTTGACCTAGAAGAAAAAAGGGAATGGCGCACAGGTTGTTAAAAGACCCGGAGGCTGACGGATGGGAACGGTCTGACTTTCCTATCATCTGCGAGTCTTGTTTAGGTGACAATCCCTATGTCAGAATGGTATGCAATATTAATCCTTGTTCTGAGTTGGGTTTGTTCCGGGGGGGGGGGGTTTGGCTGTTCTGTGTGGATATTTATATGACGTGTTCCTTTGCGGTTGTATGTACTTGTTGGGATGCAGACCAGAGCTGACTTCGATAAGGAATGCAAGATATGTACCCGACCATTTACAGTGTTTAGGTGGAGGCCTGGCAGGGATGCGAGATTTAAAAAGACTGAAGTTTGCCAGACTTGCAGTAAGTTGAAAAATGTTTGTCAAGTCTGTCTTTTGGATCTAGAGTATGGTTTGCCTGTTCAAGTTCGTGATACTGCTCTCAGTATAAATTCCAATGATGCCATTCCAAAGAGTGATGTGAATAGAGAGTATTTTGCCGAGGAGCATGACCGAAGGGTATGTTTATTTCATGTTTTAACTCTAGTATGTTTTAGTTGCTTTTTTGGCTGTATGTGATGTGAAGCTATTTACCGTGTTGTGTGTTAGAATTCTCTGATTGTCAGGGTATCACCATTACTGGGTAACCGATGATTTCCAAGTAAATGTTTACTTTCTAGTGGCTGTTTGTTGTAACTTGGATGTTATGAATTTCAAACTAGCGAATAGCATAATCAGTGTGCTGTCCAGTTAGATATGCATCCAAGGTTGTTCCACTGAGGCGGTGATTGTTGCACTAATTCCGTTCTGTTGTTCTCTTATGCTGAAACTGATATGATCTTGCTTGATGCAGGCTAGGGCGGGTATTGATTATGAGTCTTCATATGGAAAGGCTCAAGCAAATGATACTATCCTGAAGCTTCAAAGAACAACACCATACTACAAAAGAAATCGAGCACATGTTTGTAGCTTCTTTGCACGTGGTGAATGCACACGAGGTGCTGAATGCCCCTATAGGCATGAGATGCCCATAACTGGGGAGTTGTCACAGCAAAATATTAAAGATCGTTATTATGGGTAAGTAGAATGTTGTAATTTCATCCTCCAAGCTTAATTAGCTTTATTTATGTTTTTCCTCTCTCCAGTCTCTTGAATGCATGCAGGGGCATAAACTCTCACGTTTACTAGCTCTTGCCTCTTTTCTCCCCTGTTCCTAAATTGCTATTTAAGATCATGAAATGGTGCTAAAAATGCTTCATAACATATTTTACAATCAGCATCAACTTCATTATCACTTTTGGATTCACTTTAAGTTTCAAAGTTGATTTCTTTTTTTGTGGTCCTTAAGGCTGATTTTGTATTTTGGGCAATTATATGAGCACGTGTGATATAATACTTAGTTTAGCTGATGACTTTGTAATGTGTCTCACAATCGAACTGAAAACTCCACCTCTACTCAACGAATTCAGCTTTTTGACGTATCTTTAACTCAATTGCCCATGAACTTCAAACTTGTGAATGTCAAAAACAATTTTTGTAGTGTCAATGACCACACACAAGGTGATTCTTCATGCATGCATGCATGTATTCATCCCCACTGAAACTAAGAACAAAGGCATATGATTTCTGAATTTTTAAATGTTTGATTTCATCTGATTTTTTTACTTGTTTGTCTAAATGCGTGAAGAGTGAATGATCCTGTGGCAATGAAGCTACTCAACAAGGCTGGAGACATGCCCTCATTAGAACCACCAGAGGATGAAAGCATTAAAACGCTTTATGTAGGCGGGCTTGATGCGAGGATCAGTGAGCAGGACCTAAGGGATCAATTTTATGCTCATGGTGAAATTGAATCCATAAAAATGGTGCCTCAAAGAGCAATTGCTTTTGTAACCTACACAACCAGAGAAGGAGCAGAAAAGGCCGCAGCGGAGCTCTCTAACAGGCTAGTCATCAAGGGTCTGCGTCTGAAATTGATGTGGGGTAGACCGCAAGCACCAAAACCTGAGTTGGAAAGTTCTGATGAAGCAAGGCAGCAAGCAGCAATGGCCCATAGTGGGATGTTGCCCCGTGCAGTTGTATCTCAGCAACACAACCATTTAAATCCACCTGGCATGCAGGACCAACATCCTCCAATGCACTACTTCAATATTCCCCCACCACCTCAGCAAGAACGAACATTTTACCCGTCAATGGATCCTCAAAGAATGGGTGCCCTTGTTGGATCCCAAGACGCCACTCCTAATGGGCCTGCAGGGTCAGGTGAGAATAAATCTGGAGCGGAGAAGCAGCTTGGGCAGCACTATCCATATCAAAGTATGCCACCACCTCACGTGCAATACCAACAACAATACCAACAACAACATTATTCACCATATGGTTATATGCCGCCAGTGCCACCATATCAGCAGTATCATCGGCCGTATCACACTCCTGTGCCTCCGCCACAGGTGGTGCAATCCACACAGCAGTATCAGCATCTTGTGCCACCGCCAATGGCTGCACCTGCAGAGTCCAAGACCTCTGTGCCCCCACCTCAGGGATCCCGAGTACCTGCTGGGTCCATGCCCTCCGAACCCTCATCTCAGGGATCTGAAGCACCTGCAGGGTCCAAACCCTCCAGCCCACCATCTCCGAGACCTGGAGAACCTGAAGAATCTAAACCCTCAGGGCCCTTACCTTGAATGCTGTTTAAGTTTTCTTGTGCTTGTATTGTCGGTTGCAGTAATTTGTTCAACATACTATCTGATTAAGAAGGCGAGGACTTGCATCAGAATCTATGATCCATGAGAAGTTGTGATGCAATTTATAAGGAGCGTTTGTCCTTGTTTAGCAGGCTTCATGTGCAAGTTTGATCAGGATCAGTGATCGAGGTTCCCATTAACGTCTAGCCAAGATTTCATGGGAGTTGGGCATTCTAGCCAAGGTTTAATTTGAAAATAGTATAGGTTCTCATGACATCGTGGTCGTTTAATGTTAACTTCAATTATACGCAGTAATAAAAAGTTTGCGTTATTCAATCACAGATGATAAATATTGTTCTTTAAAAATGATGCTTTAACTTTTATGAAATAAATGTTGGTCTTTTCTTTTCTGATGTGATAAGGTGCTTGTGCATCGAAATCATGCTGGATCATTTGTTATATGTTGAATTTATTCTTGTTCATCGGGGATCATCACAGTTATAATTAAATTGGTTGAATTAAAAAATAAAATGATAAGAGTAAGGTAAATATTCACAATACAGGAAGTAAAGAAGCATCTCCTGTTTGTAATCTTACAATTTGAACGATATGCTTTTAATTTTCAGGATAATCCCACTTGTTGGATCATAATAATTAATAACAATTAAAATAAAATATTTTTATGAATTCCAAGGATTTAAATTTCAAATAAGAAATGTGTTTCTTAAGTAGAATTCCACATTCCTTATTTATACATTTTTGTTTATTTTAACGAAAAATGTCCTTTTCTATTAACATCATTTTTTTTAATTAAAACTCAAGATAATTAATATAAGTATTTGCAATAAATTTAATAATTTATATTAAGAAGGGAGACAATTTTATTTCTTAAGGCAAAACTCCTCCTCCTCCTCGTGTTATAATAATAATAATTATTATTATTATTATTTTCTCTATGATTTTTTTATTAGTAAAATGGTTTTTTAAATTAAAACTTATTATAACCTAAAACAAAAGTTAAAAAAAAAAACAGAAATCATTTCCTTAAGATTTTTATCTCGTGCTATTAAAAAATAGTAATAAAACAATTATCTATTTTATTCTCATTAATTATTCATTTGCAATTTTTTTTATGTATTGCATATTAGGCTCATTTATAATTATTAACAAAATCAATTCAAATATAACCATAAAAATCTCTAACTTAATTTAAAAACACATGGTATAATTTGATGATTTTTTAAATAATATTGAAATTATTAATTTAAAAAGGAATTTATTTTAATTTTTTAAAAATATTTTGGGCCTCAAAGACCAGGCCCACATGCTCTATATCTAAAAAGGAAAAGTCAGCCTTCTCGTTTAACTTCTATGAGATTATTGAAAGACCTTAGAACAAAAACAACCAGGAGGCTCTTGTTGCAGCAGTTGAATGCTACCTAAATACCTATGCTGATCTCCTCAGAGTAGCATGCCATTGTGAAATAAAATCACAATTGCTCACGTGTTCTTACCAAGTTTTGCATTTTCCTACACATGGCCTTCCATAAACTGGTATTTAAGGATTCTGAAAAGCTGATAACGTGATTGAGCAGGTCTTCCTTCGTAGCTTAGTTGTATTGGTATTAGAATACCAATACAATCAAGCTACGAAATCATAAATCTTATCTGAAAACTTAGGTTAGATCCAGACATAGTTTTATCAAACATGTGGTGTTCATTAAGCCAGAAAAATAACTTGAGATTGCAAGTTCATCCATTTTTAAAACACAAATACAAATATTAATACAACTTGAATTTTTCTTGTCACCTCCTTGTTAACACTACCTCCACATATGGACATGCTTACTCCTCGTTCGATATCTTGCTTTGTTGATAATTTGTGTTTCTTGCCATGTCTTCCAACACTCGTTGCCAGATTATTTTTGGACTGGAGCGCCTGGGTGAAGCATCGCCTCTGGAAAACACAAGTCCCGCCTGTGTGATGGTATGCAGTTCATAGATTGGGCAAATCCAAGTGGGGTGCGGGTGCAATAGCAAGAGTCATGATTTCCACGAACAAGGGTTGCTTGGAAGATTTGTTTTTCAAATTATTTACCTAAAACCCACAAATTCTCAATACCCACATCCTAGAAAATGCCAAAATTCTTTAACAAATAACAAGAATCACAAAACCCAATTCAAATTCCAAATACCCACATCCTAGAAAATGCCTAAATTCTTTAACAAATAACAAGAATACACAAAATCCAATTAAAAAAACCCATGCAAAAGTGATCCACTTTATCTTTTTACCCGTCTCATACACAATCCTCAAACGGTTTGCAATTACCAAACTGAATCATCCATTTTATCCTCTTTATTGTCTACCTGATCTCTCAAGGAAAGGCCATATGGGTCGATCTATAAAATGACAATCTACAAAACCCAAATCATGAAGAAGAGATGGAGAAAAGATTAAACAACTAGTTCTTCTTAAGCTTCAATTTGGGTTTTTTAAGGTTTTTGTTTTCTTTAAATATGACTAATTACTTTTGATTTGGGTTTAGATAGTCGCTTAGAAGAGAAAAATCAATTAAAAACACGAAATTTTAATTTCAATCCGAGTTCAGATTCTCGAGAAGAAAAATAAAATGATATATAAAAAGAGAAATGGTATCTTGAAGAGAGAGTTTTCAATCCATATTTTATTTAATTTTCTAATATATTATATACTAATGTAATTTGTTTTTTTTTTATCAAATTTAAAAACTTGTATTAACTGAAAATGTAAATTGTAATTTTTTAAAATATAATAAATAAATATATTTTTTACCAAATTATAGGATGACATGATAATTTTCTCTTTTATTTTTTTACCCCCATGTAATATCCTTTTCTTTTTGGAAAAATCACTCTATTATTTTATAGTTTTGTTAAAATTTTAGTTGTTTATCAAATTTAAAAAAATTATAGATTACGCATCACTTGTGAAAAACTTTTTAATGTACAAAATAATTAAAATAACCTCGTATATATTGTAACCACGAGTTGGATTCACAACTATTGATTGAGATCCGTTTCCCATCGCCTTTTCTCTTTAACAACAATAAGAAATCTATTTTTCATGTCTTCACCAAACAAAATTAATTTTTTATTTATTTTTGAATACATAGAGAATGGGACTCGTATTCTATTATGTTTGTATTGGCATTTTATCAAACAGAGCAGCAAGAAAAGAAAAAAGGCTTAGTGAAGAAAAATAAAATGCAGAAGCAATTTTAGAACAGATCAATGAACTGGGTCGTTCTTCTTTTTAGCAAGGAACTTGGGAAGCATCTGTGAGTATTTTCGGCCTTTGGCCACGTGTTGTCATATTTCCATTTCTCCAAAGCTTGAGCCAAAGCTAGAGTCCATGTCTCGTTCGTATAACCTCCCACCACGCTCAGTGCCCCCGATAAAATCAGTGGAACTTCATTTGCAATCTTTGATGTTAAGTTTGGCTGTGATCTCTTGAAGCACCCCTGCAAGCAGCTTGTCGCCGAGTAATCATCCAACTGGATAATCAGTGATTTTTGTTTTCATTGGGTTTTTGATATTGCAGAAGAATATGATCTCCTAGTAATGCACTTTTCAATTCTCTGTGAAACCTTGAAAGATTTCCTGGGACCTGCCGAGTATCCTGTTGGTGACCGTCTAAAATCAATTTAATTTGGGTTTCGTTGGAGATCTAGGTTTGGAATTGTCTAAAATCAATCGAATCAATTCTGGAAGAGAAACGGGTCAAGGAGAAAAGGGCTCAATTGTTTTTTTTTTTTTTTTTTTTAATTAAATGGCTATTTTTTAATTTATAATTTAAAAATTGCAAAGATCATTTAGTTATTAATATTGTGTTTGTTTTTGATAAAAAAAATAAAAAATAAAAAAGTATGGTTAAAAACGGTTAATTGTATTTAGATACGTGTTTGGTAAAAATTATAGTTAAGGTTTATGTATTGCAAAATACGTGTATAAAATATTTGGTAGTTATATGTTGCGGTTGTTTTTTAAAATGCTTTTTACTTAGAAATATATTAAAATAATATATTTTTATTTAAAAAAATTATTTTTGACATCAACCTATCAAAATATCTAAAAACATTAAAAAAAATAAAAAAATTATCATTTTTTTTTCAAAAACACTTTTAAAACATAAAAACAAACAATATTTTACGAAACTCAGTTAAAAAAACATGTATAAACTGCTTTATGAAAATTGCATTTCAAACTTAATTTTTTAATAGATTTTATAATATAAAATATAATTTTTACATTTACCAAACACCTTGGTGTATTTTTTGTATCACAAATTAAAAAACAGGTGCAAACCCTAAGTGAAATATATTAGTAATTATATAAATAATTAAATATGTTTTATTGACTTTTCTGGACAGTAGAGGTAGCGAATGTAAACTATTATACTGACAACAAAGTTTAGAATTCAAATTATAATTTTTCACTAAACTATATAATTTATTTTCATTCCTTTTCTTTTGGGCCTACGCGTATTTACATTTAAACACCTTGAAAAACCCATAGTACGTAAGCCCATGGAGTTACTTGTCAAACCAGTCAACAAAGGCAAGCCTAAACACGGTTAGTCCGGGCCGACACCATATATATATAAAAGCCTGGAGTTTATCCACTCTTCCTCCTTAACAATTTAAAGAACACCCCACCCTAGATTCTAAAATCCAAATTGATTGTCGGATTCGCGAAGAAGATAAATAACTGTTGGTTTATTCATCACAGGAAAATCTGAACACGGCAGATTTCGGCTTGTAAGGGTAAGATTTCTTCTCCGTTTCTAGCAACGTTGTTTTTAATGCTTCAAAAAGGGGTTTTGTAATTGCTTTTGAGATTATGTCATTAGGTTAAGCCTGAATTAATTACTTGTGGTTTTTTTTTTGTTTTTATACATATTTTTTTTTAGAATTCAATATAAAATATTTTGATTTGTGTGAAGTATAACAACAATTTCTGGTATCCATCGCAGAGATTAGGGCAGTGAAGTGTGTGTTTGACCTAGAAGAAAAAAGGGAATGGCGCACAGGCTGTTAAAAGATCCGGAGGCTGACGGATGGGAACGGTCTGACTTTCCTATCATCTGCGAGTCCTGCTTAGGTGACAATCCCTATGTTAGAATGGTATGCAATATTAATCCCTGTTCTAAGTTGGGTTTTTTTGGGGAGGGAGGGGGTTTGGCTGTGCTTTGTGGATATTTATATGATTTGTTCCTTTGCGGTTGTATGTACTTGTTGGGATGCAGACCAGAGCTGACTTTGATAAGGAATGCAAGATATGTACCCGACCATTTACAGTGTTTAGGTGGAGGCCTGGCAGGGATGCGAGATTTAAAAAGACTGAAGTTTGCCAGACTTGCAGTAAGTTGAAAAATGTTTGTCAGGTCTGTCTTTTGGATCTAGAGTATGGTTTGCCTGTTCAAGTTCGTGATACTGCTCTCAGTATAAATTCCAATGATGCCATTCCAAAGAGTGATGTGAATAGAGAGTATTTTGCCGAGGAGCATGATCGAAGGGTATGTTTATTTCATGTTTTAACTCTAGTCTGTTTTTGTTGCATTTTGGCTGTCTGTGGTGTGAAGCTATTTACTGTTTTGTGTGTGTTAGAACTCTCTGATTGTTAGGCTATAACCTTTACAAGGTAACCGATGATTCCAAGTAAATGTTTGCTTTCTAGTGGCTGTTGATGTAATTTTGACATTTAGTTGTTAGAATGAACTGATGATGCAGCTACTATATATGAAACCCACATTTGTTATTTGCAGCATGCTTGCTGCCATGGGACGTCTTTTTTTCTTATGAATGAATCATATTGCATATACCATATAATAGCAGTGAAAGATATCAATTTCCCATTTTTATTTGTACTGGTACTTTTTATTTAAGAGTCGTGTTTTATATGAACTACTAAGCGTGTTTTATATGAACTAGAAGCCGAGATTCACATTAGACTAATATGTTTTAGATGAAACTTGGCAGGCCTTTTATCTTTAAATAAAATGATAATGTAAACATAATACTTGATGTTACACTTGCAGATACTTAACAATGTGAGTTATTGTGCAATGAAAATTATGTATTTAGAGAGGTGTAGCTTAACTGGTCAGGCTCTAGGTTTGCTTCTTAGAGGTTATCAGTTCGAGTTCCATAAACCTCAAGGCCACTGGAGGCTTACATGGTCGTTAACTTCAGGGCCCGTGGGATTAGTCGAGATGTGCGCAAGCTGACCCGGACACTCACGTCAATAAATAAAAATTATGTATCAAAATTATTTTATTTAACTACAATTAATGCAAGTTATTCGATTCCCATAAAGTACGAATACTAAAGTTAGAGTTACATACCAAAACGTTTATCTGTACCTTTGATCCTTCATTTAATAACCTAGGAGGCCCTTTGATCTTGTCTCCCTCCTATTGTAGTTATGGATTTCAACCTATCTAATAGCCTAATCAGTGTGCAGTCCAGTTAGTTATGCATTCAGGGTTGTTCCACTGAGATGGTGATTGTTACACTAATTCTGTTATGTTCTTCTCTTAAGTGAAGCTGATATGGTTTTGCTTGATGCAGGCTAGGGCGGGAATTGATTATGAGTCTTCATATGGAAAGGCTCAAGCAAATGATACTATTCTGAAGCTTCAAAGAACAACACCATACTACAAAAGAAATCGAGCACATGTTTGTAGCTTCTTTGCACGTGGTGAATGCACACGAGGTGCTGAGTGCCCCTATAGGCATGAGATGCCCATAACTGGGGAGTTGTCACAACAAAATATTAAAGATCGTTACTATGGGTATGTAGAATGTTGTAATTTCATACTCCAAGCATCATTAGCTTTATTTATGTTTTTCCTCTCTCCATCTCTGGCATGCATGCAGGGGTATACACTCTCACGATTGCTAGCTCTTGCCCTTTGGCTCCCCTGTTCCTGAATTGTTATTTGAGTTTCAAATTTGATTTCTTTGTTTGTGGTCCTTTAGGTTGATTATTGTATTTTGGACAATTAAACAAGCACGAATAATATAATACTTAGTTTAGCTGATGACTTTGTAATGCTTCTCACGATGGAACTGAAAACCGCACACAAGTTGATTCTACATGCATGCATGTATTCATCCCCACTGAAACTAATTTCAAAGGCATATGATGCCTGAATTTTTAGAAGTTTGAATTCATCTGATTTGTTTTTTGTTTTTTCTAAATGCATGCAGAGTGAATGATCCTGTGGCAATGAAGCTACTCAACAAGGCTGGAGACATGCCCTCATTAGAACCACCAGAGGATGAAAGCATTAAAACGCTCTATGTAGGTGGGCTTGATGCGAGGATCAGTGAGCAGGACCTAAGGGATCACTTTTATGCCCTCGGCGAAATTGAATCCATAAAAATGGTGCCTCAAAGAGCAATTGCTTTTGTAACCTACACAACCAGAGAAGGAGCAGAAAAGGCCGCAGAGGAGCTCTCTAACAAGCTTGTCATCAAGGGTCTGCGGCTGAAATTGATGTGGGGTAGACCGCAAGCACCAAAACCTGAGTTGGAAAGTTCTGATGAAGCAAGGCAGCAGGCAGCAATGACCCATAGTGGGATGTTGCCCCGGGCAGTTGTATCTCAACAACACAACCAATTACATCCACCTGGCATGCAGGACCAACATCCTCCAATGCACTACTTCAATATCCCCCCACCACCTCAGCAAGAACGAACATTTTACCCGTCAATGGATCCTCAAAGAATGGGTGCCCTTGTTGGATCCCAAGACGGTCCTCCTAACGGGCCCGCAGGATCAGGTGAGAATAAATCTGGATTGGAGAAGCAGCAAGGGCAGCACTATCCATATCAAAGTATGCCACCACCTCATGTGCAATACCAACAACAGCATTATCCACCATATGGTTTTATGCCTCCAATGCCACCGTATCAGCAGTATCCTCCGCCATATCATTCCCCAGTGCCCACCCCACAGGTTGTTCAATCCACACAGCAGTATCAGCATCTTGTGCCAGCACCAAGGGCGGCACCTGCAGGGTCCATGCCCTCCGGGCCCCCACCTCAGGGATCTGAAGCACCTGCTGGGTCTAAACCCTCCGGCCCACCATCTCCTAGACCTGGAGAACCTGAAGAATCTAAACCCTCAGGGCCCCCACCTTAAATTTTGTTTAGATGATGATATACTTTCTGGTCAAGCGTTTTGGATTTAAATTTTCTTGCTTGTATTGTTGGTTGCAGTAATTTGTTCAACATACTGTCTAATTAAGAAGGCAAGAACTTGCATCAGAATCTATTATCAATGAGCAGTTATGATGCAATTTATAGGGAGCGCTTGTTTAGTAGGATTCATGTGCAAGTTTGACCAGGATCAGTGATCGAGGTTCCCATTAATGGGGCAGGACCATTTAACTTCTAGCCATGATTTCATGGGAGTTGGGCATTCTAGCCAATATTTAATTTGAAAATAGGTTAGGTTCTCATGGCATCGTGGTTGTATAATGTCTACTTCAATTTTACGCAGTTATAAAAAGTATGCGTTATTCAGACACAGATACTTATTAATCCATAATCCATTACCATCTAAAAATAAGTTTTATGAAATAAATATTATTTTTTCTCTTTTCTGATATGATAATGTACTTATTTATGGAAATTAGAGTTGAAGATTGGTTATATATTGAAATTATTCTTGATCGTTGGTACTGATCACAATTATAATAAAGCTAGTTGAATTCAAAGAAAGATAGGAGTAAGATAAATGTTCACGATACAGTAGGTAAAGACACTTCACCCGTTCGTAAGTCGTAACCTTCCAGTTTTGAATAATATTTTAAATTCTCAGGATAATACTACTTGCAAAATCATAAATACTTGATAATTAATAATTTAAAATTTAAAGGGTTGTCTTAGTGGCTAAAAAAGTTTGCTTCATTTAAGATCTTTGGAATTTAAATTTAAGAACATGCATCCATGAGTATTTTTAAAATTCATTTGAATTTACTAAATTGATGTAAGGATTGCGCTTTTAAAGTTATATAATGAAAAATTTAATCTAAATTAATATATAAATTGACTCAAAAGTAACACAGTATGGTTTAGTGGCCCTAACAAATATATCTCAAATCTAATATTATAACAAAAATTAAAACTATATATATATATATATATATATATATATATATATATATATATATATATATATAAAGATATTATGATATCAAGATCGTGGTTGGATCATTTTTTTAAAAAAATTAATTTTTTAATTTTTAATTATTATTTTTAATTTTTTATTGTTTTAATATAGTAATATTAAAAATAAATTATTTTAATTATTTTTAAATAAACTTTTAAACAATCACGAAAAAGAAGAAGGAGGAGGGATGGAGAGATCTTCGTCGCTTTGATTATTGATAAGGGAAAGAAATGGACAAGAGTCGTAAAAAAGTTGGTGAAGCAAGTACCTATGAACAACAAACCTCGAAAAAGATAAGAAAATAAATAAAAAAATCAAGGGTCTTTCTGTAATTTAGTATCATTATTCTAACCAAACACTCTCACAACTGAGCAATCGATATCCAACACGTGTTATCCAAATTCTTATTAATTCTGTGGTCTCAATTTCATATCCGCTCCCAATTAAACGGGATGGTGCTGTGCTGACACGTCCGCGTCTCCAGAAACTTCTGTTTCTCTCAGAATACTGAATACTTAAGCTGAGAACTTCTCGCCCTTTCGCATTCTTTAAAAACGACTGCAATCTTTCTCTTGATAACCATTAAAAAAAAGAGAAACACAATCAACAGCCTCAAATCTCATTATTCTAAAGGTAAGTTTCTTCTATCATCTCAATCGTTTCGATTTTGTTTTGTAATCCTGTGATTTCTTTTTTCCAATTTTCATGAATCCTGATTAAGCATCGTGGATTGTAATTAATTGAGTTCTTGATTGTTATTCATGATTAGGGTTAGTTGCTTGGATTTTCATCAGTTATGCATTACTTGTGATAATTAAGTGATTGCTTGGGATCTTAGGAGATGATCTCTTAATTAGTAAAAGATCGCAATATTTGTGGATCAAATTCGATGCACGCTATTAAATTAAAATCAAATCACAAAAAAAATTTATATATGGCAGTCAATTGAATTATAAGATATAAAGATTCCTTTTAGAAATGGGGAAATTTACGATCTCAGTAATTAGTTATTGACAGTGTGTTCTTTGTAATTGTTTATTTATGCCTGCGTTTTTCTTATTGAATTTGGTCCAGATGTCGTACACCAGAAGGTCAAGGTATTCCCTTTCGCCTTCCCCATACAGGCGAGACAGCAGGCCTGACTCCAGATCATTGTCGAGGTCGAGGTCCAGGTCCAGGTCCAGGTAATGTCTTGTTTCGTATATGCATTTTAAGCTGCCTGCTTTTTGGCAATCTCTCCATATACTGTTTTCTTTAGTCTATGTCTGTCTAATGTTGTCATTTCTTCTATGTTCTGATTTGGTTTGTAGGAGCTACTCAAGGGATGTGGAGAATCCTGGTAACAATTTGTATGTGACAGGGTTGTCACCTCGGATTACCAAGAAGGAACTCGAGAAGCATTTTTCCGCCGAAGGAACGGTAGGGATACCATGCTATTGATTTTCCTACTAATTTTGGAATGCTATTAATTTCGTTGCATAGTTGAATCTTTCTAGTTTCTGAATTAACTTATCAAGTTTTCTTTTTCTTTTTGTTTCTAGGTAATTGATGTTCATCTTGTCGTTGATCCACGGACAAGAGAATCTCGTGGGTTTGGGTTTGTTACCATGTCTACTGTTGAGGAGGCTGATCATTGTATCAAGTATTTGGACCGATCGGTTCTTGAGGGTCGTGTCATTACAGTGGAGAAGGTAAAATCTTCATTTGTTTTGTTCTTGACGAGTGGTCCTGGTTTTTGCTTTTTGGTAGCTCTATTTCAATTCCTACGGAAATTCTGGATGCCTATAAGTTCTTATGAGATTGAAAGTTGTTTTCTTCTTTCCACTTGAAGCTTCTGTGGCAGCAGGTCAGCTGTATGTAGCAGCTCTTCATCACTCTCCAATAAACAACAAATCAAACACTTCAACCAGTGTCAGACTGTTAGGGTTGGATGCCCTGAATCTCTCTCTTTTCACTCTTAAATCATGTGCAATTTGAAGTTATTCTATAATACTGATTTTGCTTGTTATATGCTAAACATCTGTTTTTAATATCGTATAAATAAGAAAATGTTTTTTCAACCTAATTAATATGTGCTGTTTTTGTAAAAGAATTGCAATTCAATGAACTCATTTCTCCAATTTGTTGCAGGCTAAGCGGAAGAGAGGACGGACTCCTACTCCTGGAAGGTATTTGGGGCTGAGAACAATTCGTGGTATGATGACTCACTCGCTTATTGTAATTTAGTTTTATACTGGCTTGTTCATTGGTCCATAAGTTTTTTTTTCTTCGTTCCCTGCAGTGCATCGCTGGACTCCTAGTAATTCTCCCCGTCGATCTCCTAGCCACTCTCCTTATCGGAGGAGCACGAGTCGGTCGCCATGTTATTCATCTGAACGTAACAGGAATGGATCCTACTCCCCACGTTACCACCGACGCAGATCATATTCTCCTTACTACTATAACCATCATCGATACCTCTCTCGATCTCGATCTCCATATAGTTGGTCCCCTGTCAGCGGGCATGACCGGTCGTACTCACCTTACTACTCAAGGCATTACTCACCAGATGACAGATGCTATAGAAGACACCACTATTGCTCTGTATCTCGCAGTCCTACTCCATGTAGGGCTCGGAGGAGTTATTCACGAAGCATCTCCCCTAGCCCATGGAGGAGGACCTCAAGGAGAAGCTATTCAAGGAGGAGTTATGCTCGAAGCATCTCCCCTAGCCCATGGAGGAGGACCTCAAGGAGAAGCTATTCACGCAGTGTCTCCCCTGCACCAAGGAGGAGTTATCCACGAAGCATCTCCCCTGCACCAAGGAGGAGCTCGAGGAGGAGTTATTCTAGAAGCGTTACACCAAGGCTAAGGAAGAGCTTGAGGAGGAGGGGGCGCTCTCGAGACAGCAGCAGTGCAAGCCCTACTTCCAGATGTGCCTCTAGCTCTGTCACCCCTAGCTCGGAGCTAGGTTCTCCATCTCATTGAAAGTAAATTATTGAGGCGCGTGCAGACCATATATATATATATATATATAAGCGAGGGTCCTGTAGGTTGCGGAATTTGTCTCTTGGGAGCTAAAAGCCTAAAAGTGTAGGCATGGGTGGTAATTTTCTGTAATTAGAGTGGCTTAGGTGTATATCCAGTGACAGTTCCAACAAGTAATAACTATTGGCTTGTTAGAAATAAATAGGCTTTCCCTTGTGCATGTTTAAAGTAACCTCTTTTCATCGACGCTTCTGAATATAATCTGCTGAACAAATCACCAATTAATATTTATCTACATTTCACGGTAACGAATACCTTAATATTTTGTGTTTTATTTTTTATTTTTCAGATTTAAGGAGAGGACGAAGATAGCTTGTCTATAACCATGTTGTGGGGTGACCTGAAACACGAATTTCAAAAAAAAAAAAAAAAAACTCAATCGGGTGGAATGGTCTTATGGATCCAAACAAGCCCAAAGAAAAGAAAGAAATAAGAAAATAAAGGGAGAGAAGGATAAAAAAGAAAGAAAAGAGAAAAAAAACCCAATTAACGCAACCGGAAAACAACAAAACAAAGGTTATGTTTGTTTTTTAATAAATTATTTTTGAGAAATTATTTTTTAAATTTTTTTGTATTTGTTATTAGAAAAGTTGGTTGATGAAAAATACTATCTGGTCAAAGGAAAATTTAGTTTAATTTACAGGAAAGTGTTTTCTTGAAAAATTTGAAAGGAAAACATTTTCTGGAAGTTGTGAAAAATTTAGAAATATCATATTATTTACTGATTATATCAAATTTGGTCCTCAAACTTTTGATTGCTATATATATATATATGAATATTTATTTTTCAATTTCACCTCTTAAAATTTAATTTTTATATTAACTTTGATCCTTATTTTTATAATTATTATTTGCTTTTCTCTTATCATCTTTTTATTGAAATTTTTTATCTATCAAATGTGGTCCTCATTCTTTTGATTGTTACTTATTTTATTTGAAATAATTTATGAAATATTAATTATTATTATTTTAATTTCTTCATCTTTCATTTTGTTTTATTTTTTAGATTTGATCTCTATTATTTTAATTATTATTTATTTTATTTGAGATAATTTATGAAATTATATTTTTTTTCAATTTCATTATCATTCAACTTTTTAATTTGTAAGATTTGTTCCTCATTATTTTAATAAACTTGAAAAAAATAAAACATTAATAAGTTATTTTCCAACTCATTTTCCATGACATAATCAAATACTGAAATAAAATTTTAACTTATTTTTTATTACATTACTAAATATCAGAAAATAATTTACTTTTCTGAAATTTATTTTTTTAAAATTTATTTTTTAAAAAAGTATTTTTTAGTAAATAAACATGATGTAAAACAAATTAGATTACATTGAAGGTTTGACGAATCGCATGTCTCGCCTTAAAGCAAAAGGCTTAAGCAAATGTTAGCATGTTGTTACACACGCCACACACTTCTTTGCTAATTTTCATTTCAGTCATTGATTCTTAAAAAAAATAAAAACTCAGTGGTCAATTTGACCTGACTTTCCCAATAATGGAGAGAAGAAAAATAATAAAAGGAAAGAAAGAGACAACCCTAGCCCAGCTGAAACCACCAAGAAAAGTAGGGGAGAATAAGAAAAACAGAGAGAGAGAGAGAGAGAGAAGGAAAAGGTGGCCAGCCGGCAAGCACATTGACTCTTTCATGTTGGCAAAGTTTCATATTAGACATGACAGGAGGTTGAAGACATGCCCAATATACCAGGACACCACCTGCTCATAGTTTTGAAGTACATTTTGATCTGGCAGGTAAATCTAAATTCACTAGAATGAATTGGATTGAGAAAAAAATAAAAATAGTATGATCCGGTTAGCTTGATAAGACTCAGTTATAAACTCGATAATTTTTTTTTTTTTATTTTTTTTTATTTTTACTAATATGATGTCGTTTTGATTTTAAAAAAAATTAACCCGGCCGAACCGGTCAAAACTCAATAATTCAGGTAAAATCCGGAACCGAACCTTAAATCAGGACAGCTGCTGGACAGGATTTTAAATCTATATACCTACCTAACAGCTCTGTCTCAAAAGTTAACAAGATGGGCGCTCGCTCAAATGAACTTTTCCTAACATGTTAATTGCACGGTCGTTCGTGACACTAAGACCTCCAGCAAAAATATAGGTGAAGCAGGGTATATAAATTACCTAAAGATCACCTGGTATAAAACACAACAAATCCACTTACATAGACCAGCATGCGTTCTCCTTCGTTTTCACTCTTCTTTTATACATTATTTTCCTCCTACGTTTTGTTAACTTAGACATTGAAGGTTCTCTTCTTTACATAAGAGACTTGTTTTTGTAGAATAATATAGTGATAAATTGATTAATGTTTAAAATGACGAGTGCAAGATATTTGGAAAGAGGTGAAAAGAAAAAAGAGAAAAACGCTAACCAGTTGTACAGGAGCTAGGCATGTTCTCCTTTTGATTACCTCTAAGGATCTGTTGTTGACCGTTGGGTTACAACTCCATTTTGCTGAGTGTGATGGCCTATCAAACCCATCTCTGTTCCTTCCCCTAGCATGAGAGAGTGTTTTCTTATTTGAATTACTTGTGTTTTTTCTTCCTTTCTTCCATCAAGCAACCAGGGATAACCGCATTATGTAAATATATTGACATCATTACTTGCTAGAAAAGTAGAACGCTGGGGTAAAATGGGAAAAATATAGTTCATAAGAAAAAGTATCACAGAAGCGTGACATCTGGTTTATTGATATTTTTCTACAGATTCATGTTTTGATAGAAAGATATGGTCCCTGTCTTGTTATCCTCCGTTTCTTTGCTCACTTGACCTGACTACAACCATATACATCATAAATTGAACGACAGCGTGTGGTTGTGGGAGCAATTATGGTACCCGGCACTCCTCTATGTTCCAAATTTCCTTGGCGTATTGGGAAATTGTCCGATCACTGCTGAATTTGCCACTGCCAGCGGTGCTTAGTATAGACATCTTCAACCACCTCTTACGATCCCTGCAAGCAAAACATGGGAAAATTTTAGAGGTCAGGGCCATTCTGTAACTTTAACAGGTCAAATAATCTCTCTTGCGCAACATTGTAGCACAAGTCAAAGTGTAGACGTAGTTAGTTTTTTTAACATTTTCTTGCTATTTCTTTTCCATTTTAGTTCATGCACTTGGTTTTGGCCAAAGCTTTCCGTCTTCTTTTGTAGCCTGCAATTCTCATAATAAATAGCTAAAAAATATCGGCAAAGGAGTTGGCTTTCTAGCTATGCTTGCGCTATTGAGTGGTGACATATTTGTCAACCAGCTTAAAGTTTCAAGCAATATTGGATATAGAGCCATGACTGAGAAAATAACAATCATGTCAAGTGAGTTACAAAAGAATTTTTTGTTGTGTTGGATGCTTTATCGCATTTAAGACATAGTAATACTGGGAATATAAACCTCAAACATTAAAACTGATGAAATGTGAAACTTGGGAAAGCAATTCCTTACTTGTAAGCTTCATCTACTCTTTCCTGTGCATCCATGTAGCTTGGGAAATCATGGCCAACAAGAAAATAATCCCCACGACCATAACCGGAGTTCCCTTCTAGAGACTCAAGAAGTGGGTTGTAGTCATAGCTTCCAAATGCTCCACTTCTTATATACATCTTGGCCTCTTCAAACCGAGGATCTGGTTTAAACTGTGCCATCAGCAAGGACTAGTGTTAGACAAGAGAATAAGGTCCTAGAAACACCTGTATACTAACACTTTCAAGGAAAGGTAGAAGGAGGATTAGATTAAGCTAAGAAATTATTTTGAGCATTATAGTCTTCATCCTATTTCACAAGGAAGCCATCCAGATTTCTTCTTTTGAAGCAGTGCAGGCAGTCAGGCACCAGTCTTATGATTCAAACAATTTAAGGAAGCTCCTTGCAATAAACATAATTTAATTGAAATCATGACTCCTTTTAGGAAGCAACGTCTCCAGTATGGTTTTATCATTTTTGACTTGCTACTAAAACCTACTGCTCTAGTCCAAGTTTCTGGCTCTAGTAAGTTACAGCTTCAAGACTAATGCTCTAGCTACATTTCTCTGACTAGGATGAGGAGTAGTCTTTAAATCAATAGATGCCCTTCATAGATTCTTCATCGAGTGTCAGGTAATTCATATTATATAGACGAATGTTTGTTGATCTGAAATTGCTAGTTTCTTACCAATCCATTCTCTCTTTCCTTGCGCAGTCTGGGGACTTCATCTGCTGTTGCACCGAAGAGAAAGAAATTCTCCTCTCCTATTTCTTCCCTGATTTCAACATTAGCGCCATCCAAGGTTCCTATTATAAGGCAACCATTGAGGGCAAACTTCATGTTGCTGGTGCCACTTGCTTCCATGCCTGCTGTGCTGATATGCTGTGACAACTCACTACCAGGAATAAGCATCTCTGCCACAGATACATTGTAATTTGGAACAAATACTACCTGCAAATTCAGTCATTCATGGTACACAGGTTTAAATTTGCCACATGGATGAAAACACATATTCAATAAAGCACACACAAACCAAAATCTCATTGGGCAAGCTGAAACACACAAACACACTGGCTTGCAAAATCAAAATAGTAGAAGCACATATAGAAGTTAATCAAGGGGTAAATGAAAGATGAGAAGGTTAATAACATCGGAAGATTTCAAAATGTCTCAATCCTTATGGGAAAGAAACTGTTGGGTTCTTTATACACAGACTACAGATAATTCGAATACTGAGGTGAGAAAAAAAGTGCTACATTTCCTAGAAGAGAAAAATGGGGAAAGAATCCAACAATCCAAGCAAATTGCATAACACAACTTGTTTACAGAAGCAACTAAGAACAATTAAAAAGATAAACAAGCTTTTGGAAAATCCAAAATTCAAAGTGAATTAGTCTAATAGGAAGTCCATTCCATCTAAGACTACTTGATTCAGTATATGGCGCATCCACTATCAGTGGGGCATTTTTTTGCAGACACTTTTCCGATCTAAGGTCAACTGGTTCAACCAATTTTGGGGTCTTGACTTGTGTTCAAAGATTTAACCCCATAATAATGGCAAAAATCATTTTTGTCAACAGTGTAGCTGCCTTGTTTTCCTACTGCTGAAGATTTATTTCAGTGTTTGCAGACGGTGAAAACTAATTTTCAGAAAGATCAAATGTAAGAAAAAAATACCTTTAAATAACTATTGACTTCAGGATCGGTATTGACAACAGTGCCAACATCATTTACCAGCTTTACAATTCTTTTAGCATTTGTATATGTTGCAAATGCTTTTCCTCCAAACATAATGGTACGTGGAGTTGTTTTCTTCCGCTCTTCAGCGCTCATCTCCTGCCATAGTTCAGTTTAAGGGAAGTTCAGAGATAGACAATGTGTGTTCTATCTCCCAATCACACATTGGTAAGAAAATAGAAGAATTTAAAGTCGGCCACAGATGATATCATCATGATCACATATAATAGGTGAAGTTGTACAGGTGGATTACAATGATGACAATAGGTGATCCATGCTGAAATAACCTTATTTTGGCCTACAAACTGTTTAATTTGAATGATAAGCACAGATCAGAAGGAAAAGGATGTTTTGTATTTTGTACCTTTAGTTTCTTGTACCTATATATTGCACCCAAAATATTCAGCAACTGTCTCTTATATTCATGGATGCGCTTGACTTGTATGTCAAAAAGACTGTTTGGATCAATGCTCACACCTGTTTCTCGCAATATGTACTGTGCTAAACGCTGCTTATTAGCCATCTTGGCAGATGACCATTCAGCTTGGAAGTCTGCATTTTCAGCAAACTTTTGGAGGAAGCATCAGTGTTGAATCTGGATCCATTACAATAGCAAGAAACCATCCCATGTACAGAATTCACATGAATTGTAAATACTCACCTCTCGAAGACCTACAAGTAGGTCAAGGTTGGTAACCCACCGGTCAGTTTTCAACCATTTTGTAATTATATTACTGAGCTCAGGACTGCAAAAGCGAAGCCACCGGCGAGGAGTGATTCCATTGGTTTTATTTTGGAACTTTTTTGGCCATATAGAGACATAGTCTGCAAATAGCTCAGCCTTTAATATATCACTGTGTAACTGAGCAACACCATTCACCTATATGTAAGAAATCACAAAGTGTAAAAATTAAGAATTTGTTTTTCAAATTTATCAAAGGAGTTTCAGATGAAGCCAGGTTCAGCTTAGAAGTGACTTGTATGTGGATGTTTAGGGGCTCAAGAAATCACAAAACATCCTACTTCACATTTTTTCTTCTATGATTGATCATTACAAACATCAACAACTCTGAACAGGGTTTTATGGTTGGTCCACGACCCCTGGTTGCCGAATGCATCCATGGGGCAATCTCGTGTAATGTGATAAAAAATCATATTATTAGAAAATCATTCTAAATTCTAATTTAGAATTAAAATATGCTAATAAATTCTCAAAAGATGGATGACAAACAGGTAAAGAAACGACCATTATGTATGTTGCAAACAAGAAACCACTAGAATTATCTTGCAGCACTAGGTATTTGGGCTCTAATTTGTAGTCTACACCTGTGACGATTTTGTTTTCTAATCAAGAGAAATTTAAATTTAAGGTGAGAGATCTACCCTCAGGGAGAAATTATGGCATGCCAAGCAAGAGATGACTTATGGGTGACCCAAAAATCCTATCAGGCCCAATCATTATTTGGAGGAGTTAAGAGACAGTTAATGGTTACAGTTAGCTACTGTGTGATTAGATTTCCAAATGACCTCTTACCTTATGTGAAGATACCACGCATAGATTTGCCATCCGCACAACTGGTTTCTGAGGATTATTATCCAAGATGCACATACTAGGAAGCTTGCTCTCAAGATCAGTTCGAGTGGTGCGTATCATTGTGATGAACTGCAAGATTTTCATATTTTATTCCCAGATCACAATACTGCAAAAACAGATGTTGAGAAATAGGAGGAGAAAAAAAGGTGATGTACCCTCCTGTCTATCTCTTCTATGATTTCCATATGCCGCGGGAGAAGCTTCCACATCACAGACTGTGACCATTTTTCCAGTGCTTCAGGAAGGACTGTATGATTGGTATAAGCAACTGTCCTGTTTAAAATATTGATGCTAAATATTCAATGAATTGAATAAATATGCATTGAAAGACATGACCAGAAGTTGCAAGATGAAAAATATAGTTGGAAAACAAAATTAAATCCTGAAAAAAGGCACCTAGTTGTGACATCCCAAGCTTCATCCCATCCAAGTCCCTCATTATCCAGCAACAATCGCATCAGCTCTGGAATTGCAAGAGTAGGATGAGTATCATTCAGTTGTACAGCAACCTTGCTAGAAAATTCAGACCACTTCCATGATCCGTTCCCATTTTTTCTCTCCTTAAATCTAAGAATAATATCCTGCAATTGATTCCAACATCAGGGTTAACTGTCATGAAGATTTGAAGCACAAGAAACTGAACTTTATAGTTATTGCATTTCAACAAAAAAAGAAGTTATCCTTCAACAGATATCATAGTGGTGCTTGTGACAGAAAACACATTGTAGAACATTAAAGTGAGTGGCAGTTCGGAAAAAAAAATCCGATTAAATTCTCTATAGTCAACTGCAACTTCACATCATTTGAGAATGAAAAGCAGCATAAAATCCTAGAAAACGTTAATTTTCTCCTGGACCAATAAATCTAAAAGTACTCTGGGTTTCCTTTTACAAGAAAGTTGGCATCCCATTGGTTTGATTCAGCATGCACAACGGCTGATTGCAGATTCCCTTTTGACAAAAAGTGGCTACCATTGCCTTTCGTGAAGTAAGATGCAGTAACAGTGCAGCAAAATATAGAAAAAAAAGTTAAGTGCCCACTTGACCAGATATGTCCAGAATGCAAAGACATAACTATTCTGGTAAAAATTCTTTACGTGTAACCCCTAGACCCCTCTTCCTCTTGTCGCCACTTTCAAGGCATGATGGCAGACTTAGATGCTAAGGCATACATAAAACTATGAGGAATGAAGCCACATTAACACTAACGAAGAACAACTACCAAAAGTAAGTTGCCAACCTGAAGTGAAGCACTGCACAGAAAGAATTGTTGCTTCAGCCGCAAAAGTTTTCCATTTTCTGTAGCATCCCCAGGATAAAGAACAGCACAAATCTGCATATGCACGATTTTTAAACTAGTGTTTCAGAAAACATGTGAAATCTGCACGGATGCACTTACTTTATTGAATCTGAAAGAATGTTAATCTGAAATAAGCAACAAACTGACAAAAAGAGAGAAACAAGGTCCACTTTGGTTTCCCGAGTGGGGTCTGTTCTTAAACAAGAAGCCAAAAATGCTGGCCAGAGCATCCTTTC
Organism: Populus tomentosa; assembly: GCA_018804465.1. Lineage (NCBI taxonomy): Eukaryota > Viridiplantae > Streptophyta > Magnoliopsida > Malpighiales > Salicaceae > Populus > Populus tomentosa. Next base: position 3,658,690 of record CM031985.1, read on the forward strand.
TGATGTGATAGTTGAAAAACCAACCTGCTGGGCTCCAGAATGAAGCTGTGAAGCGGATTCATACTGTCCATCATTAAATAGAAATAGATTGAAGTCGTCAGAAGAAGCTCTTGCTTCCCAGAGACGAAGACTATTGGTGTTCTTGGTTTTGTATCCTGGAATTGGCACATCATAGGCTAGAGCTTGCACAATGTCACCACCAACCCATTTTCGGCTGTATTTTATATACAACATGAAACAGTCACGCAGTAAACTCCATATCTTAAACAAAGCAAAATGAACATAAGCATGAGAAAGAAAAGCACACTAAAAAACAAATTCCGGTCCCTTCATCCATGAAGGCAACCTGAAACCACATTAAATTGAGCGATAATCTATTCAATTCTTTTTTTTTTAAAAAAAAAAATACAATCAAATTAGCACTTACGATCCATCAGGATTAACCTCCACATGACCAAAAAACCTGACAGGAAATACAACATCATGCCTGACAATTTCCCAAGGACTGAACTTCTGCGCAAATCCAGTAAAAAGAAGAAAAAAAGCATCAACAACTTTCTATAAAATATACAACATTTATCACAGTAGTGTAAGGCGCAACCAAACAAACCTCCAGCCAATCCTCAGCAATTTCTTCTTGGCCCTCTTTGGTGATCCGCTGCTTGAACAGCCCATATCTGTACCTCAGACCATATCCCCATGCTGGCAAATTCAACGTTGCCATCGAGTCTAAAAAACATGAAGCAAGTCTTCCTAGACCCCCATTTCCAAGTGCAGCATCTTTCTCCTACAAAACCACATTACTAAACATTATACATATTTTACTCAATTAGACCAATTTTAAACTGAACTCCACCGTAAATGCAAACTAGCAAGTTTCCTCTCAAGACAATTCACCAGCCCACAAGAGTAACTAGATTCATTTTGGCCATGTCGGTTATCTTAGAATAGGATTCCCATTAATTATTATTTTTTTTTTAAAAAATCATCTAATTGTCATTGCTTGTGGAGTTCTAATCCAACCTGTATTGGGAATTCAATTAACATTTCCAAATAATTCCATTAAACCAATTATTAGAATCCAGTAAATAATAATAGAAAGCTTGATGTAGAGAAGAGGAAGAAATGATAACCTGCTCAACAATGTCCTCAAGCTGATGCCCTAACTGATTCAAAGCCTCACCATAAGCATCTTGAATGTCAAGATTCCCAATTGCATTAGTCAAAGCTCGTCCTTGAAGATATTCCATTGACAAATAGTAAGTCTGTTTTGGATCCTCTTTGTGATAATGAACATAAGTCTCATTCCATTGCTGCGCCACCAATCAATTTATCATATCCACAAAAAACAAACAAACAGTTTGCGAAATTATTATTAATACAAAAAAAAGAGTTAGTTACTTGAATGAGGCGATCGCGGACGCTTTCAGCAGTGGCAAAGTAGGCTTGTTCAGGTTCGAACTTGAAAGGAGAGAAATGAGGACTGAATTGTGCATGGTAATTTATATTTGATGCTACCTCTTCTGGTTCACCAGCTAATGGGCGTGCGATTGGAGGTATTTTAGAAGAAGAAACCGCGGACACTGTTGCTGTACTAGAGGCAGCGCCAGCACTATTGGGCTTAACACTAGCAGGAGCCATTATTGATCCTCAAAAATCCCAACTGATTCTCAATAAGCTTTTCAAAGTTTATTTTTAAAAAAGCGAGCGAGAGAGCGAGAGTTTTTGGCAATCAGCGAAGCAAGTTGGAGAAAAATCAAGGAGAGGAGATATTTATTTTGTAGAGAGAGGGGTGGGGTCTAATTCTAATCGAGGAAAAGTGAGAATATGCGGAAAGGCTGAGATTTTTTAAGGGAAGAGGACAAAATGTGAACGTATAGGCAAGGGGAAAAAATCTGCGTAATTGGAGAAGAGACGAGGGAGGCTTCTTTCCTTCTTTTGCCTTTATTTGAATCTCAAGTCACATGAGTGAGTGAGCGAGCGAGCGAGCATGGGAGTGAGTGACGGGTGGGGGGACACGGCACGTTATTGGAGATGAAGCGGTCATCGGCACGGGACACGTGGCGGCATCGTGTGAAAGCGTGAACACCTAAGATGGCTCGAAATCCGGATCTCAAATGAATTTATTGCCTCACTCTCCACTGGTCGCCTCCACACACGGGAAGATGGGTCATGTCATGGTCACAGGATTCTTGGAGAGGGGTCTTTATGGAGAAGAGCCGTGAATGGTTAAATCAGCCAGCCTTTTGTCACTCGTGATTTTGATTACGTGTCTGTTGCAAGATTCCAGTTCTCTTCTCCATATCATCAGCCTTGGGAGCTTTTGATCATTCGATACTGCACCCAGCCACATTCAGAGTCATCGAACAAAATCAAGAACCAGTTAACCTGTCATGGCGTTTCTGTCGCAAAAGACAGACACGAAGGGCGACAGGGAGAAAATCCCCTGTTAGTAGAATGAATGCAGGCAGGATTTGAGATGTCTTTCAGTACTTCTGTTAGAATAACAATTAAACAAAATTAGCTTACAGGGAGGTTACTGATGCCAAAGAGATTGCAAATGTCAAAGGCAAAACCACTCAGTTCAAGAATTTGGATTCTATACAACCTGTTAAGTATTACAATGGGGTATCCGACGTGGAGAGACCATCCACTTACACGGCTTAACTGACACTCATGTCCCTCTCCCACAAGAGGTCTTGGCGGTTCCTTTTCAGGGGAAAAAAAAATAGGTTCATCTATATTTTCAGCATCAATATTATGCGTAGGATTCGGGTTCTCTTTTTTCTTCACGGGAAATTTACAGAAGAGAATCGACAAGCAAATCCCATAAATTACCGCTTCATGCAGAAACGAATTTATAGCCCCCGCCATCTTCAATACCAAATGCTGCTTCTCGACTCTTTTTTTCTTCTCTCCGAGGAAAGTCTGCAGATTGGTGAGAAATGAAAGCAGAAGAAGATGAACCACTTGCTCTCAAGTCTTTTCGAATTCCCCATAGCACTTCACTGCATTCCTTCATGGAAGGCCTTGATTGTTTTGAAGGTGCCAGACAGTGGCGTGCTAATTTAAGCACCTTCTCCATTGCCATGGTTGATCCAGGACTCCTCCTTAGTAATGGATCCATGACAAAAATGGCATCTCCTACTTTTAAACTCTGCATTGCCTGCACAGGAAAGGTGTTCTTGCGCATTACATCATAATGTTATGATAGCAACATCTTATGCATGATGGTATTCTCATTAATCTACGTACAGCAACAGCACATGGATGTCCCATACACAGGAAGTGGATTACTTTGGTCGAGCTCCACCCGTGCGATGTTCAACATGTTACCTATATAATCCACATAGCTTGCATTGATGGGACAGTTACCAAATATTGTATATCCTATCCTATGAACACATGAAATTGTTTTAAGCAAGAATCTGGTTTGTTTAATATAACTTTCCCTTGATATCCATGCACTAAGTTTTTTTCTATTTTAAATAGAACCTTGCCAACGGAAGTTTTGAGTTGAGGGAGAATTTGTAAGTACTAACCAAAATAATGCAGATAAGAAATCAGGATTAATTTGTGGATTATTTGGTACAAAGGCATAGTTAAAGCAGAAAATGAGCCGAGACCTTCTGAGCAGAGGAATTCTCAAAACTCATCTTCAGCACGAAAGACAGATGAACAATATTGTTATCAAGCGGCTTCAGAACTTGAATCCATGTATCATCCATCATTTCCCTTCCCTACTGTCAAGACAAAACCTCATTTTTCTAATATTTGTACCAATAATATTTATGATTATTATAACCACACAGGCTGGTTGATAGAAACGTGAACCCAAAGATCAGCATAATAGTATATATTGAATGCAAGCACCTTCTAATAGACATGTTTCCAAAATGTGATCAAATCTATGTGAACCAGGCATGAATGCTATATATGGTTTGATGGGAGTAAAAAATATACTTGCACCGCAGATTATGCTGTATTTGCAGGACTGGCAAGTTGCAACACTGCTGTAATGCAAGTATCAACTCATATACCAGAATCAATTGCCTAGCATATGTCAACCCGGAGATCTAATTCAGAAACTAAAACAAGCTGTCTATGTTCCCTCGACTGATAGAATGAACGACACCTTGATGGCCCTGACTGCAAACGCTACCATTCCTAAATTCTTGGTGACAGAATGTTTGCAATGTGTACACCGATATCCAGGTGTTAATACATAGTTTGTCATATCTAAAGATGAAATATCCGGGGATGCTCCAATACTTACCCATTTTACGGTGACTCTCTCTTTTAACGATCTCTTTTGTTCAATTGGGTGTCTTCCTGTCATCAGTTCAACAAGAAGCACACCGAAAGAGTAGACATCACTCTTTTCAGTGAGTTGATATGTCCTCAAGTATTCAGGATCCAAGTAGCCTGTTGTTCCTTTGACTTGAGTAGAAATGTGAGTAGCATCAGAACCTTCTGTGGTCACTCTTGCAAGCCCAAAGTCTGCCACTTTGGCTCGGAGTTTCTCTGTGATGAGAACATTCGATGCTTTTATGTCTCTGTGGATTATTGGAGGATCTGTCAATTAAACAAGTGAAATTCAGATTTCTGAAAGCTTCTATGATCCAGAATATGAATCCTGAAGATGTTCCAAATAAGTGAACAGATACACATCTCAAAACGGTTATGCTAAGCTTTTTAATAATGTTTTATAACCACACATGCTGGAAAATTTCAAACAAGCAAGCTACTTACATTTGAGATTATAAATCCATTCACTGATACCAAATATAAACTAAATGCAACACCCATCCAGAATTGATCGGTCACGATGCTGCTAATGTTGTATGATTGAATCAGATCAGCACAAACTTTGAATGAAAACAAGCTTGTACCTGTATACGTGTGAAGATAAGTGACTGCATGAGACACATCAATCGCAATATCTAGCCGTTCAGCAATTTCAAGTATACTTCCTTTCTTACCTGCATCATGCAATGCCATCCTAAACACATTAGTAAATAGTTACAGGAGTACTTTTTCTGCTGCTGTAATACATTTCCAATTGATTGTTAAAAAGGAAAGCGAACTGGTAATAATTGGGTGTTATAACTATAAGCTTTAAGCTTCTGGCATAACAACCTGCAATTGTAGTGTGATAACCATGTATTAACAGCTGAAAAACATTTAAGGGCTTGTACCCTGTATCTGATTTTCTGGATCTTACAGACTAAAATCAATTTGTTGGAATTTGAAAACTTACTGCTCCTTCACTTACCATCCAGATGTTCTCGAAGATTTCCATTGCCAACATATTCAACCACAAGGATTCGCTCATCTCCTTGCTCCACGTATCCATAAAATCTCACCAAATTCAGATGTTCAATCTTGGACAGGGTAATTGCTTCATTCTGGAACTCCAGTAACAAACGCTTGTCATATGTGTTCTGCGACACAGCTTCAAGTAATTACAAACAGCGGTAGCAGATGGACCAATTCTATGCTTCTAAAAAAATAAACAAGAGTTCACTTTCTTCCCCTTTTTTTTTCTTTTTTGTTATAATATTCACATCTAACCGAAAAAACAGAAACTCATTTAAGGGTTACTGAAGTCAAATCTCTTGTTCTGTCGTAATATACCTTTTGAGCACGCTTCACTGCAACAAAAGATCCATCCCTGAGCCTCCCCTTGTATACGGTAGAAAAGCTACCGTCTCCAATCTTATTTGCAGGCGAGAAATTATCGGTCATCTTAAAAATTTCTTGAATGGAGAAACCACCTTCCCCAACCATTCCACTTGTGGCACTGGAAGATCCACAGGTACTAGAGGACTTGAATATCGATGAACTCTTACTTCCAGTTGAAAGATCAGTTGAAACTGCAGGTTGTAAGGAGGTTAGTGTCTGATGCAATAAATTGTTGAAAAACAATCAGAGAATGAAGGTCGACTTTTGATGTCATTCGACTTATCTCAACTTCCAAAATTCCTGGAATGCTTTAATTTCATAGCCAAACTACGAGTATTTTCATCACACTTAATTGATTAAACTGGGTAATTGTTTTGTGTATCATGGAGAGAGCTTGTCTCTCTTTAGGAAAAGGGTACTCAGCATGACATGATCTGTGAAATATGCGCCGGCCCTCCAAGCAAGCAACTTCTTTTGAGAGATATAAATGGAGATCGAGCGAAAATTAAGATGATAACTTACAGGATATCCCTCCGACTTGCTTGTTGCTTTTGGCTGCGTCATTTACAATGCCGTCGGCCTTGCTTTTCCTGGGAAGCAAAATTGTGAAGGATCCAACCACTCTTTTGAATGCAGTTTTAACATAGCTCAAGACAGAGCGATTTTTGCTAGGGCGCTTGTTCAGTTCATGTTGGAGATAAGAGACCTGTTTTGTTGGGTTCGTGTAAGGGGGATGGGGAGAAGATGCTTTCCTCATTTTCAGAGCTATGGCTGTCTTGTATGATTGCGTTGTGGCTTTCAATCAAAGCTTGGAGCTTATTAAGTGGTTGATTTTTGTTTAAACCAAAAAATAAAGGGAGTTTGTGGTTTTCATGTCCCCTGATTTGTTCTTCCAGCGACCAATTCAAACAAAAATGTTATTTAAAGTTTTTCGTAAACCTAAATAATTGCAATGATCTCCCACAGTCCCGATCAGAAATTTAAATTGACTGGCCCGGTCAACAGAACCAATTAATGATACCGAGTCACCGATCTGATCTGTCCTCCAGGAAGATTAGAATCTGGAAGTATTGCACAAAGAATCCAGATCAGGTGGGTCATATGTTGACGCGAGGAACCAAACCCTTTTGGCCTTTTTACGGACTTTGACAAGATTGCAGATCACTTGTAGCAGTTTCACAGGGCCTGCTCTGTTGGCTTTTAGTTTTTTTACTAATAACATGCCCCGCGCGATGTCGTGGGTCAATTATTTTTTATATTTTAAAAATAGTTAAGATTTAAAAGTGTTGAGTTTTTTTATAAAGTTATACCCAAGAATCTCAGTTTTGATTACATCGCCTGATCCAAGAGTAATGTTTATAATATTAATAATAACATTAAACTTAAGTTAACTCTTAGTATAAAAGTGTCTAGACTACAATACCAGATCCAATAGCATTGGACGTGGATCTGGCTGCAAGGTCGTGTCATAAAAGTATGATAATTAAATAGATTAGTTAAAAAAAACCAATATGAAGAAAAAAACTAATGAGAAAAAAGAAAAAAATATGAATTAATTGGGTTAACCCTTCAAACCAGGTTAACCCGTCATACCTTGAATTCGCATAATGAAAGTTTGATAATTAAAAAAATAAAAATAAATTAATGGGTTAACCCAGAATTAACCGGGCTAACTCGTCAAACCAGGTTAACATGTCAAACCCGGAATCCGAAAGTTTAATAACTAAATAGAAAAAAATTTAACATTAACAATTTAAATTAAATGAAAAAAATTAATTAAAAAAAAAAAGCATCAGTCTTTTCACTGTGAACTGCACTGTGCAGTCCACAGTCAAAGGCATTAAAAAAAAAAAAAACTAAAGGCATATGCCGAAAACTACTTAGAAAAAATTTAATATTAATAAACTAAATTAATTAAATAAAATTAATTAAAAAGAAAAAAGAAAAGAAAAAAAACCTCTAAGAAGAAAAAAAACTAAATATAAAGAAATTTAATATTAACAAACTAAACTAAATGAAAAAAATAATTAAAAAAGAAAAAAAAAAATTCAGGTTAACTTGTCAAACAAAGTTAACCCGTTAAACCCGGGATTCGTGCCATGAATGTCTGGTAACTAAATAAAAAAAAGTAAACACTAACAAACTAAACTAAACAAAAATTAATTAATTAAAAAGAGAAAAAAATCCGGGTTAACTTGTCAAACCATGCTAACCCGTCAAACCCAGGATCTGTATCATGAAAGTCTGATAACTAAATAAAAAAAATTTAACATTAACAAACTAAATTAAACAAAAATATTTATGAAAATAATAAAAAAAAAAAATTAACGGGTCAACCCGGAATTAACTGGGTTCACCCGTGAAACCAGGTTAACCCGTGAAAATCGGGATATATGTCATGAAAATCTAATAACTAAATAGAAAGAAATTTAACACTAACAAACTAAACAAAACGAAAAAAATTAATTAAAAAGAATAAAAAGCAAAAAAAAAAATTCTATTTTAACTTGTCAAACCAAGTTAACCCGTTAAATCCGGTAAACGTGTCATAAAAATCTGACAACTAAATAAAAAAATTAAACAAAAAATTTTGTTAAAAAAAAAAGAAAAAAAATCCCAAAAAACATAAAAAAAAACAGCTAAAAAAACTAAGACAACTTAAAAATAAAAAGACCTAAAAAATCAGTGTTTTACTGTGGAAATAAAAAAATTAATTAAAAAGAAAAACCAGAAGAAAAAAATTTGAGTTAACCCGTTAAACCTGGAATGCGTGTTAGAAAAGTTTGAGATAGAAAAAAATTTAACATCAACAAAATTTTTTTTAAAAAAAATATCCATTAAAAAAACAAATAAAAAATGAAGAAAAAGAAAAGCAAAAAGTAAAAAAAAAAATTATCTGAATTAATTGGGTTAACCCTCAAACCAAGTTAACCCGTTAAACCTGGGATTCGCGTCATGAAAGTTTGATAACTGCATAGAAAAAAAATTAACGGGTTAACCCATAATTAATTTGATTAACCTATAAAACCAGGTTAACCCATAATTAATTAAACAAAAAAATTAATTAAAAAGAAAAACCATAAAAAAAAATCTAGGTTAACCCGTTAAACCCGGAATTCGTGTTATAAAAGTTTGAGATACAAATAAATTTAATATTAACAAAAAAAAATTTAAAAAAATATCCATTAAAAAAACAAAGAAAAAATGAAGGGAAAAAAAAAGCAAAAAGTAAAAAAAAAAAAAAAAAAAAAAACGGGAAAGCAACAGGAATCAGTGTTTTACTGTAGACTGCACTGCACAGTGCAGTCCACAGTAAAACACTGATTCCTTTTAACTATACAAGACTTTCATTCACTGATGCTTAGGAATAATATAATATAATAATAATAATAATAATACAAATAAATAACACAAAATACAAACACACCCATTCACTATTTTCATTTCTTTTCTTTTACATCCACAGTACGAATACAAATACAAATTCAAAATAAATAAATAAAAATACACCAACACACCCATCCCCTTTTTTATTATTATTTTTTTTTCTTTTCTTTTTTTTTTCTTTTACATTTACATATTACAAATTTAAAATAAATAAACAAAAGTTACATTAAAATTTTAAAATTTACAAAATGGTCCCTCAAAACTCCCGAATTTGCACGGAAGGACTTCTGGGTATGCATGAACAGTTCCGGCGCGTGGAACCACGCACCACCGCCACTGGCGGCGCGTGGGTTCACGCGTCGTCGTGAAGAAACCTGGGAACAGCAGATCCCGAAGGGCTTCTTCTTCTCTGTCTTCGCCGGCATGACCTGCAACAATCAAAGACGCACATAACAGTTGATTTTACTTTGTTTTTTTCTTTTAGATCAGTTTCGTTTTTTCTTTTTTAGATCTGCAATCAAATCCTTCTATTCCTGGTGGCTAGTCCTTCCTTCTTCAGATGGCGGCTCTGTCGGAGGCGGGAGCGTTGGAAGTCGGAGCCACGAGTGGCGGTGGCTGCCGATCTGTGGACGGCGCTGTTGTGGCTGGTCTGTCGCTACTGTTGAAGCTGGGTCGGCCGAGAGAGGGGAGGACGCTGGAGGTGGCTGAGAAAACAGAGGACGAAGGAGCGGCGCTGCTGTGGTGGACGGCGCTGTTCGCCGTTGCTGTTGAGGGAGGAGAAGGCTGGTCTCCGTCCGGTTCGCCATTTGCTCCTGCAACTGAGAAGGTAAAGGGGTTGTTGTGGTCCAAAGGCTAAAGGAAAATGGGGGAAAGAGGAGTGAAATTGAGGGCTGTGTCGATGGCTCTGTGTTGATGAATGGTGGCGGCTTCTTCGTGGGCTAAGTTTGGCTGGCGAGAAGAAGGAGAACCGTGAGGAGCTCCAATGAAGAAGAAGAAGAGAAAAGCTGAAGAAGGCGGTCCGGTGAGGAGAAACAATTAAAACCCCGGGGAGGCGGCTGTGTTTGGTTTTTTTCAAAGAGAGGAGGGGGCTGCAGCTCCACAAGAAAATCCTTAGGTTTAGGTTTTCTTCTTTTGTTTTTTTGTGATATTTCACTAATGAGTATAGTGAGGCGTTAAATAATAATAATAATAAAAAAAAAAAACAAAAAACAAAACTTTCATTCAGTGACACAGGAGGCGTGGGGAAGCTACAGTGTTTTCCCCACGCGTTTTAGAGTTCTTTAATAATATATAAATATAATATAATATAATATATAATATAATAATAATAATAATAATAATCTTCAACCGAAACCCATTTCTTCCCCCTCCATGAAAGAATGTTACATGGGTGGGAGCATGATGGAATCCGCTTCTTATTTTCCAAGTGTATAGATTGTTAGCAATACTAGTTAACAGATGGTTATTTTTCAGAGTTTTGAGACATCATCTCAGTTGCTCTTAGCCATGGAATTGTGTTCTTCACCATGGACTTTCTTAGAGAAAGAAATTAGTTTCTTTTAGTAGTTTCAATTCTCAACGCTGTCTCCTTGCTTGGCTATGGTGGTTGCATTTACGAGTACATCAGAAATGAAGCGATGGGATGCTATGGCATCATAATGAAAAGGCTAGCAGAGGAAAGATGAAGAATGACATTCTTCGGAGAATAAGCAAACTGAGGAGGAGGAGCTGTTATACAGGCGAATGAACCTCGGACCGTACCTCTGAAAATCTTACATTTTGCTGGTTGAAAACCCCAATGCACCTGAAACAGAAGCTCTGGATACTTGAGACTGAGGGAGTTGCACAAATAGCCACTGTACATTCTTTGATTTTATTCAAGTAAGAAAAGAAAAGAAAAAACAGACTAACAGCCTATCTCTTTAGAAGGGGGGTGATAATTCCCACTGCACAACCTTCTCTAACATTCCTGAGCTTCTCTATCTCTTCGGTAGGAATTGCTAGAGGTTTCAAACTCATTCAGGGACCTGAAGAGCAAAAATACTTGCATTACAAAACTAAAAGAAGTAATTAAACTGCTTAAAGATGACAAGAACGAAATCATGTGACCAGCTCAATAGTTCAGAATTAAAACTTGGAGAAACTAAAAAAACAGAGACCAATCATTGATTCGCTTGTCATGTATGCAGATGGGATGCAAACATTGCCTTTGTAGCAATGTTGTGCCTGACTATTGTCTTGTTGAACATGTTGTTCAAATACCAGCATGTTGTTACTGCAAACCGTGCTTCCAAGCTTTTACAAGACAGTAGCAATACACTCCAGTACAATAGTTGGAAAGCAAGTATAAATAAAACACAAGCTCAGTGGAAATCATGAGAGCAATAGATTGATCCAGCTAAGAAGAAGAGAGAAAAGTGATACTGACCAGTTTAATCAAAACTCACTCTCTCCAGTGGAGAAGATGTTGTAGATAAGAGCAGCAAGAAAATATAAGAGCGATGTGAGCAACAAGAATCCATGGAAAGAACCCACTAGTTCAACAAAGAAACCAGCTCCAACAGTTCCCACAATGGCTGCTAATGTTCCAGCAGTGTTCAATATTCCTACAAGGAAACAGTGAGCAGTTGTTCACATACCACGCTAAATTAATGTTTTTAAGTTATCAAGTACTATCCTGAACAAGTAAAATCAGATCAAACTCATTATATATAACAGAGTTAGTGGTACCACGTAAAACACCAGAATCATGTCGTGCGTTCTCCTGGAAATAGAAGGAAAAAAAATTAGACAAAACCAAAGAGAAAAATGACTAGCATCTTAACCTTTGCACCCTTCGTTACACAAGCCTGAAGATTCACAAGAAAACCTGAATGACTGAAAGACTTTAGTCCAACAGAAAAGGCTAACCAAGCAGAAGCAAGAGATGGACTTCTAGCAGCCGTCAAACCAATAAGAGCAATCCCAGCACCAAAAAAGTTTTATGAGGAAACCAAGGTTGCATGCATGCAGACAGACAACGAAAACAAAATATAAGGCATACAGAGGGAAAACAAAATGCCGACTCAACTCTCAAAAACCTATCTTCCAGAGTATATAGTTCAAACATTGGTTTTCATATATTTTTTCACAAAATATGGGTGTGTGAGAAAGAGGAGAAAGAAATGAGATACGGTTGCAGTCATATGTAAAAGAACTTAAAATTAACATCAATCGTGATGTAGTTCAGGACTTCAGTCATACTTCAACAAGATAACAGTATTTTCATGGCACCTACAATTTGATTTGAAGTAAAGCACCATTTCACAATCACTTTATGTAGAGAGGTGTTCAAAGAACTTCTATGAGAGAATAATCTCCACATGAAAAGACTTGCTTTTACTGGAGCAAGTCTGGTTGTATCACAAGAAGGTACAGACTGATAAAACAAATACACGACAAAATCTTTACGAAAGAAGTAAAAAAATTCTTTTTTATTTCAAGCCCTTCACATCCAAAGGAACATATAGATGATAAATCGAGAAACTTCTGCAAGGTCATTAAAATCATAGACTGTGTAAATAGAACAAGTAAATATGCATTTTGATCATATAAAAAAATAAACAGGGAGAGACCTGCATGATTTTTCGACTCAAAGTGACACTTATACCACTGTGTATCAACAGATCTGACCACGTACCGCCAAAGTATCCCATGAATCCCATCACCTTCCATGGAACAGCACTAAACCATGATGCATGTTTGAGGTCAACATGATATATCTGTTCACAACATTCACTATAGCATATCTTCCTCTAGTAAATATGTGCATTCAATGCAATAGAGAACCACAGTTATAGTGATAAAGTTCGCCTTACTGTGTTAAAATAAATGGGCATCTAGGAGAGAATAACAAAAAATCCCTGCAGAATTTTTTAAAACCATTTCAAAATATCAGTACCAGAAGGTGATGGTGTTCGTCCTCAGTAGAGCTGAATCTAAATACTGGAAGCAAAGACTTCCACATAGTACAATCATTCTAAGCATCAATTCAGCACAAGAGAGGAAAATTAATGACAGATTCTAGATTAAAGTATGATGTGTGAAATACCCAGCTATGTATGGTGTTGGCAACTATTAGAGACCAAGTTGGCATCTTAGAGAGCAAGCGCCTGAAAGGAGGGATTATTCTTCTTGTCTTAGATTTATTCTCCATGGGAAAAGATTTCCACTCCTTGTTTAATATGTACTCCAATTCATACTCTGAAATCTGGGAACTTCGGTCAGGAGCACATGATATTGCAGATAAACAAACCAAAACCCACAGGAATCCAGATAGTCCAAAAATCACAAATGGCCCAAATATACAGCCTTTTGACAAGAGGATTGGAGATTGCGTGAGTCCTATTGCATTTCCAAAGTTGAAATCTAACCATTGCAATCCCAACAGCCCTGACTCGTTCTGTCTCCGGGAACCATCTAAAAGAAAAGGTTTGTACAGTTTCTTCAACATTTTAGCTTTACCACCTTTTAAACTACAAAATAGAATCACGCAGCTCATCGTAAAATCATACTGACCGGAATCAAACAAGAGAATTAAATGAGACCAACAATACCTTGCTATCATGTTGTTCACACAAGGGAGAGCCACGCCTTCAGCAATGCCAAGCATTGCACGCGTAGCAAGTAGAGCCCATAATGAAGTATCCGCCGCCCATGGCGGAAGGAATGTAGCTAATGACCACAGGGCAACACCCCATCCCATCACTACCTCACCACCATAATAATCCACTCGCGTCCCTACTGCTACTGGCGTAATTAGATATCCCCGCAGGAAAGATGACTGTCATGGATACCATCCTTCAACGAATCACTAGAGCAAAAATACGCCTGAAGTTTTTTTTTTTAGGAAATTGCTCATATAATTTGTTAAAATTAATCCGATTGGCACGGTTAATCATATAGTTATATTTTTTATTCAAAAAAGTGTCAGAACACTTGTATTTTGCGTTAAAGAAACAATTAATTAAATTTATGTCACATTTCTAAGCAACTAGCATGAGAAATTCAAGTTTAAATACATAATTAAATAAATAAAAATCACCTGAACAATACCGGAGAAGGATCGGCTCCAGCCGTGAGCAAGAGACATGAGTGCAATCGCCGCTCACATAACCACACAATCAGCATTACAAAGAGTCAGTGCCAAGGCAAGCATCGGCACCACTTTAATCCTCTCTGATGTTTTTTCGGAGTCGTTAATTCGCGGTAGAATTGGGATTTGGGAGTGAACTCGGTGGAAGGAAAGGGGAGTAAGGAAACCGTGAACGATGTCGTTTCATGGAAATACAGGCATCCATCTGAATTCTATTTTGACTGACTAACATCAACAATTAATTAACAAAGAAATTAAAGGATCTCATTTTTCATTACGCTTCTACTGTTTATTCACTCACGTTTTATGGTTACTAGTAATGTTCATTGACACCTTTTCTTTTCTAGATCTCTTAAATTTTTATCTTTTTTGCTTTGATCATTAATTTTGTCTTCTTTTCAATTTGATCCTTACAAGCTATGTTATCATGGTTTTATTTGTTGGGATTTATTTAGATTTACATGATATTGCATATACAGGATAAGAGTATTTCAACACAAAATGAATTATCTCTTCTTTTTAATTTGATCCGTTGTCATAGTTTTATTTTTTGGAATTTATTTTAATTTACATAACTTTACATTTGCAAAATGTCAGAAAATATTTTGGTATAAAATAAATTATCAATTTTATATAATAGGATTTTAGATTATTATGTAAAAACATTAAAACAATAAGAATCATAATCAACATAAACCAAAACAAATAAAGCCTGTTATTTTAGATTTTATATTTCGATCATAAACTTTATTTTTATTATATTTTAATTCCTAAATATTAAAAAATAAAAGAGAGAATTATTAAAAAAAATGAAGAAAAAAGAAATGATTCAATTAGTCACATTTCAATAATAATAAAAAATGTTCATTTGTGATATCAATAAATTCTGTCTTAAATATGAGAATTCAATTAAAATGATATGGCATTTTGAAATATTATAAAAAGTAAATCATCAATCGCAAAAATTTTATTAATTTTTTATTTTGGATTTATTTAAAAATATAGTTGCTTTTTAAAATATTTTTCATGTTAAAATATATTAAAATAATATTTTTTTTATTTTAAAAAAATTATTTTTGAGATAAGCGCATTAAAACGATTCAAAACATATTAAAAAAATAATTTTTCATAAAAAAAAATTGAATTTATTAGAAATACGAGTTGGTGTATATTTCCGAACACAACTTTACCTCAAGAATGGTTAATTGAGATTACTATAATGTTTTTGGATATTTTCAGGTAAAAAAATTAAAATTAAGTTTTCACATATTTTTTTAGTCATAAAAAATATCAGAAAATGCGTACTAAAAGGTAACATTGCTTACAACATGTCTTAAAACATTTGGATTTGTATGATCGAGTCTCACTGTCATATCCAAGCGGCGGAATCTTTGGATGTGTGCGTGTGAAGAATGCAGTGATTCATTCAAAGATCTTATTAGCCTATTCATGCATCCATTTCTGTAAAAATAAATAAATAAATAAACATCTTGGTGATGGCAACTCACAGTATCACATATGAAAAGAATTATTGGGAGAGTTCGTTATCCATGAATGGCAACCAATCCATAATCGAAATGGGACAGAAACCAAAAATGTTGCTTCGTTTTACATCTCCAACGCTCGATTTCTAGTACTGCCGCTCTAAACATTAATTTAACTGGTTTGAGCATGGAACAGCCCTTTTGTCAATATACTGCTCAATGGTCGGAGATATAGTCTTCCTCTGCACACCATGAGGCACCCATTTTCCATGCAAAAAACCCATCCATTTTCAAGCTTGAAAACCAAGATCTCAACATCAAAATGAATGGCAAACCGAAATCAAACTAAGTTACAGAAATTCATCTTATTGGCAACATGCAGGTATTTATGTAGATAATTACTGGGAAGATAAATATGCTTGACATACTCTTGTCTGGCATCGTACTTGTAGTGAAGTATAATCTGCACCCTAAACTTCAAGCAGAACTAATAGAGTCACATTTTGCTATTATGTTTGCCAAACAGGGAGTGTCGACCTTCAGCAATTAACTCCCCTGTTGCTTTGTTTTTCACAAGAACAATTGTTCCAGCATAGCCTCCATTTCGTCCTAAAACCCTCGCAGTGATCTCTAATTCATCCTGCAATTTTCCCAGAAAAAAGATGAACAATAAGTTAACACGCCAATCATATTAGCACAATGCAAGATCTAAATCCCATGCTATCATACGTTATGAACAAAGAAAAAATAGCCCAGATACTGATTGTGAAAATCATCACTGGTGGCAACAGATTACACATTACATGTAGCCAAAATTAACATGACATATATCAAGGTGCTAATTTTTTTAAAAAAAAGTTATATGAGTCAAACGCAAAGTGAGATTTCTCCTTTCGTATACTGAAAGGAAAGAATTGCGCTTACATTAACGTTTGCAGTGGAGAGGAAAGAGATGGACATATCCACGGAGACAAGAAAAGGGATACCCTCAGCTTGGGCAACTAAAGCACCTCCTTCGTCAACGAGGTTTGCAATTGCCCCGGTTGCTAACTTCCCATTTCTATCCTGCCTCGAAAAATAAAATAAATCCCATAATATGATCCATAAGTAATTCAACTCAGTTCGACTGTGAAACCCAATATACAATTATCCATAAAATTAAAAATCCCACAATTTATAAGGCCTCTGGCAATCCAATTAAACAGAGAGAGGGGAGTGGTTTGTGTATTTTCTTACAGTGAGGCGAGGAGGGACCTTGAAAGTGGTAGAGATGAACCCGGGTTCAATCCGGTCAAGTTGGATTCCTCTAATAGAAAAATCTTCATAGACACTCCGTTCAATCCATGGTCGGTGAGGGTGAAACTTGATTGAGGACACGCTCTCTGATTCTTCATTGCTCAGATTCAAAAACTCCCTGGCCTTCTCCATCTCGATTCTCGTCTAAATCTTTCAACACTCCCTGTAGCTGTGATGGTTCTGGTCAATCGTCACTTCCAATCCCATGAACCTTTTTAACCTGAGGAGTTATTAGGCGTGGCGTCCTTATCGCAATTAAGCACGAAGCTTCGTATTAAACAGAGTTAATTAAATAATTAGCTGTAGTTCAACTGATATGATGGTTTCTTATGTTCTTGATAATGTGGTATAGGATAATTTTTAAAAATGTTTTTTACTTTAAAATAATTTTTTTAAAATTTTTTATTTTTAATATTAACCAAAAAAAATTATAAAAAATCATAAAAAAACATATTAATTTAATATTTTTTAAAATAAAATTAAAAATACTTAAAAAGATAAAAATTACCACAATACCAAAAAAAAAAAATCTGAACTCAAAAAGTTATGGACTCAGAACCTTTGATCAATAATAAAGTTCATTATAACTTAATCCCTGTAATTTAACGATATTAATTAACTAGTCCTCAAGATTTATTAAATTATAAATTTAATCCCTGTTTTTAAAACAAATTATTTATAATTTAGTCCTTTCAGCAACTTTATGTTTTTTTTCGTTTATTTTGTTTTTATTTTTTAAGAACTAGCAAAAAAAAAAAAAGGTAGAAAAGATGGAAAAAAATGATTCAAAATACATTTTAAAAAATATATAAAAAAAACCACTAAATGAGGCTGATTAATATCAGCTAAAGAAATATTTAATTATTATTGATGGCATAAAAATATTTAATTTGTTTGGATGTTTAATAACTAAATTTGTAAAAACCGTTATCTCAGTGGTATTGTTACCGTGTAGAAGGATGAGCTCTTTTGATCAAATAAATCTCATTTATCTAAAGGAACAGTCTGGAACACGCGCTTCTAAACAATTCAATTTTTTTATTAAAATTTAATATGGTTTATATATTTTAAATTGTTTTAATATGCTGATATCAAAAATAATTTTTAAAAATTAAAAAAATATCATTGACATATATTTCAGCACAAAAAATTATTTGAAAAGCAACTGCTATTATATTGCGAAACATACTCAAAATCCACGTGTGTGTGGGTAATGATTTTTTTAAAAAAAAATTATTTGAAAATATATTAAAAAATATATTTTTATTTTAAAAAAAATATTTTTAATATTAACATATCAAAAAAATCCAAATATATATATATAATAAATTTATTTTTGACCAACCTCTATTTTGAACACAATACCAAACAAGGGTTAAGTAAACAGTTAAAAAGTATGGTGTTATTATGCAAACTCTCGCAAATTACTGTCGATTGGAATAATTGATTTTACAAAATTTAATTTGATCCTCAATAAATTTTTTTTAATAATTGAGTCCTTTGAGCCAAAATTAGAATCCATATACATCTTTTTTGGGGGTAAGGGTTGATTAGAAAGACAAAGGACTGAAGTGGAAAATACAAATAAAATAGGTAGTGTCTCTGCAATTTATTTAAAAAATTTAATTTAATTCTTTATCTTTTTAATTTATAGGTTATCGTTCCTCTAATTTATATATATATATATATATATATATATATATATATAAATTCATCTTTCTAATCTTTTTAACTTTATTTCCTTTTTTTTAATTTTTTTTCTTTTTTTAGAAACAAAGAGCAAGGCACTGAATTCCAGCTTAGGAAGAGAGTTGTCGCTGGTGAAGATTTTAACCACCAAAATAATTAATTTTTATATCAAATGGTTTTATATGATGAGGAGAGTTAAGATTTAAGTGTTTTTTTTCCTTTAAAACACCTAAAAAAAATAAATATGAGCTCTGAAAGAATTTTTGTTCTAGGTTAATTTTAAGTTTTGGGTTGATTTTTGAGTTTTATTAGGCTATATATTGATTTAACAAGGTTTTTAAAGTATTTTTGAAGTATTTCGGATAAAAAAATTAGTGTAAAATGAATTTTTAGATAAAAAACCAACTATGTTTTCCCAGCTAAATTAGTGGTCGGAATCTGACAACTACTAGACCACGAAACATCTTTTTTATTCAGATCATGAGGGTAAACAGCACATCGTACGCTCCATTCACTTAAAAAAAAAAATCAAAGCCCCCTGCACTAGTAAATGAATATGACCCATTTTGCTTCCATCTCATTCTATTCTTTGAATCGCTAAATGCTCTTCTCGAGAAGGGAAGGGGGGAAAAAAAACAATTACTAAAATATTGTAAGAGGTTAATTTTTTTTTTTTTTTTCCAGTCCCTTCTCCGTAGGCTCTAGCAAAAAGTTGAATAGGGCTTGGTCTTTGACAACTTGTGGTAATTGAGGCAGTAAATATAGAGTCAATAACCAGAAATACGAAGTTTAAACAAGCACATAATAATAACTTAAATTGAAAACTGAATGTTCAAATTAATTATATTTCTCATAAAATGATTTAACGTGGCTAACAATTCTGCTAGGAGTTTGAATCCAAAATGTTTTCACCCATTTTTGGAGACCCTAGTGTAAGGTTCAAAAGTCCCTAGGAATTTGAGAGCAATTAAATCCAGAGATTATCGTGAAGGAGATTAGCTGTAAATATAAATACATCCACGCACCCTTAAAATTTCTGTCAAAATCCCATTCATCTTGATAAACAAAGCTGATAAAAATCAACAGAAATATGGCATAATTTTAAGAAGAAGAAAAAGGCTTCAAGATTCACCAAATAGTCCATCGAAGAGAACAATTAAATATAGAAAATTAAAATCCGACATAACTATTTAAAACTGTTCCAAAAAGAAATAAAAAACTGGCAAGAACCAGAATTTCTAGACTTCATTCTGCAATTCAGAAGAAAATCATAAAAACTAAAAAATAGGTCATTTAGCTTGCAATTGTAACCTCAACCTCCACACCAGGTTCAATGGTAATGGAAGTTATCTGTTTCACCACATCAGCTGAGCTAAAAAGATCAATCACTCGTTTATGAATGCGAAGTTCAAACCTATCCCAAGTGTTTATTCCTGAAAATTAATAAATAAAATCATTGAACATCTATATACACATTGGTATCTTGCCATGATCGATCCAATATAAAAAAAAAATTCAATGGCAATTAACATATAATAATTAAAATCAACACAAAGACATTTAATTTTGATAACAATAAAACAAAAGGACATAACTAATCAAGTAAATCTAGATTTTGTATCGATACCTTCACCACATGGGGCTTTTCTAGTAGTAATTCGGAGAACTTTGGTTGGTATCCTCACGGGTCCCTTCACTTTTAAACTTTTATCATTAGCACCATGAATTAAATCGGCACACACTACATAAAATAACAAAAAATTCACCCAATGAAATAAGAATAAGCAAATAAAAATAAACAAAACATCATAAAACCTTAATTGATAAAAAAAATACACACCTTTCTCAAGGTTTTTGACATTCTTTGAAGAAAGAGTAATCCTAACACGTTGAACTTGATCATGATATTCCTCTAAACCAGGCTTCATAGGTTTCATTGCAACCAAAGCCATGATTTTAGCTAGTGTTGAACGGCTAGTGTTGGTAAGGTTGAGCAGAGGAGGTAAAATAAGAGTGATGTGTTTCGTGATTAGGGTTTCGTGTTTAACAAACTATATATAAGTTTTGATATTTTTTTAGGTTTTCATAAATGCCCTTAAGGTACTCTTCAATAATAATAAATAAATAAAACCATATTTTCCAGTTTTTTATGCCATGTAATCCTTCAGCGATTTTTATTTAAAATTTATTATTGAAAAACATAAATGAGGAAAAGTTGATTATAGAGGACACAAAATTTTTTATATTGAGCCTGGCCTCCAAGAACAGAGAAGAAACCTAGAATAAAAGAACTGAAACTAGCAACAGGAGATAAAAACAGACCACCAACATAAAGCACAAACTGAGGAGACCTAGTATGTATATATATATTGAGTCCTGTATCGAAATATTAAAATTTTAATAATCATCACATGTATTAAGAGAATTTTATTGTTAAATATCAAATATGTTGTTTTATCTTTAAGAAGACCCACATACCAAAATGAAAAAAGAATTATAATCTACATGAAAGGAAAATATTTATAATATTTATATGGAATATAAGATATATTTAAATTCAACTTTATCTAGAAAATAAAAATAATATAGTAATTGTTAAAAATATATTAATCTCATTTTCATTATATTTCCATTTATATGTCACGTAATTTACTAAATAAACTTATTAAATCACCTTTAACACCTATATAGTAACTTATTGAAATTTTGTTTTGACTATCAAAACTACATAAATATTTAAAAATTGGTAAGAAAATACAATAATTAAAAATATAACAATAATGAAGGTATATCAAAATTTATCAAATTCTTAAATTGAATCCTTTTTTATATGTATGAGATCCTTGATTATTGTTTCACATTACTTTTAATCTTTAAACAAAAAAATTAATAATTTTCTTTTTTACCTTCATTGTCAATATTAAAACAAGAATCCTTTTAGCTAAGAGCTCTTTTTTGTTCTGATTGAAACTTTAGTCAATCTCACTGTTTTATATTTTTTTATGCTATATGTTAGGTTTAGTACTTTATCCTTGATTAGATTCCTCATCTAATTATTATTAGCTAAGAGGTTTATTAAGTATGTTTTCTGTTTTGTAAATCTTTTATATGAACTTACTAGTTCTTTAGCCTTGTATATTTTTTAATCTAATATATATTTACTTACTTTTGATATATATAAAAAAAAGAGACTCCTTTAATAAAATGATTCAGTTTTTTTTATTCATACCCGTATTTCCAATATCTATCCACACCATATATAAATTAAAATAATAAATAATAAAATCACATCAAGAGTCAACAAATTATTAAATTGAAGTTTTGTTATTTTTTCTTTATAGAAGATCCTTCATTGTCTTATTTTGTGTTATCTTTGAGTTCTACTAATATATATATATATACACTTGTTAGTCAGAAGGAAGGATAAGATTTTTGTTAGTTTCTATATCCTTAATATTTTTCTCGCGCATATTAAAAATTAATTTTTAAAAAATAAAAGAATTTATAAAAACTACAATGCTAATACAATGATGTTAAAACTTAGTGGAGTTTTAAATAAAAATATCATTATTTACACCTCATGTATTTATATAATATATAAATGGTTTTATTAAAAAAAATATAAATGATAATTTTTATTTTTTTAATTTTAATATTTATATATAAAAAAAATTATTCACACACATGCAAAAGCATGTGCAAAAAACACCAGTGTAAAAAATGAAACCAAGCGATACCCTAAATCTATTAAAACAGGCCCAAGTTTTGAAACCTAAAGTGAAACTATTATACGAGAAAATGATATGAAGGCCGAATAGGCAGGCCCAAACACTCGGACTGTAACAATGATAGAGCAGCCCAGGTAAATTTGGCAGGTTATTACAACATCTACCTTGTATTGGTTTTATGATTATTTTTAAAAATATTTTTGATTAAAAATATATTCAACTAATATTTTTTTTTAAAAAAATATTTTTTATATAACATATTAAAATAATTTAAAAATATTTAAAATTTTATTTTTTTTAAAACATGGTTAAATTACAATTTTTTTTGGTTAATATAAGGTGTTTGAGAGTGTGGTAGCGGTTACTTTTTAAAATGTTTTTCACTCTGAAATGTATTAAAATAATATTTTTTTATTTTTTAAAAATTATGTTTTATATTAACACATCAAAATGATTTAAAAATACTAAAAAAAATATTAATTTAAAATAAATAAAATAAAATAAAAATATTTTAAAAAAAATATTTTTGATGTGCAAAACCAAATCGACCATTTAATGGTAGTTGGTTTAAGAGGTCCAACACTTGTTTCACTTAAATAAAATCTTGAATTTAATTTTTATGAATAAAATATATTATTGCTAGAAAAATTTTATATTTTTAATGGATTCGTACCAGCTTGGCTGAATTAGTTACATCCAATCTCCAATAAACTTTTAAATATAGGAGTTTGGACTGAAAAAAACCAAACCGGCGAAACAAGTTGAAATTAAGGAATCCTTGGTTTAACACTTCTCCCAAGAATGGCCTCGTAATTTCAAAGCATTGTTTTGGTGCATGGGAGATAGACACGAGGGGGTAAATTTCTATGCCAATTGTAGTGTCGACGGTAGAGTTGACCAGTAAGTGTTTTGGACACACTTGATAAGCATCGGTATCTTTTTAAAAGAATCATCCTCTCTGGTAAAAGAGATGGAATCTTTACATCCACAGCTAATCATCTTAATTAAAAAATTCAATTTTTTTTTAAAATTCTCTTTTTATTTCCCTTTTAAATCTCTATATAAAGGAAAGGTTGAAAACTGATATGATGCTTCACTATTCACACTTTTTTTCCTATTTTACTCTTTTAAAATTTTCTTTTTCAATTTTATTAATTTTAAATTGATTTTTTTTGTGTGAAGTTATTGTAATTTTAAACTGATATTTAATCGATACTTATTTTTTATAAGTATCCATTTTTGTTATTGTAATATTAAGTAAAAAATAATTTTAAAAAATAAAGTTTTTAAACTAAACGAAGTCCATGACCTGATTCTCGAGTTTTACGAATTAAATTGTAAATTTCAAGTCGATCTAATATGTCACCTTTTCAATATTAAAATAAAAAACATTATTTTAATTTTTTTTTCCTTTCTAAAGCCAAAACTCGTTGTAATTGGTTATTTGGGTTACCTTTTAACTTAACAAGTCAACCGAGATACATAAAATCAACTCCCATATAGGTTAATTTTAAACTCAAGTTAGGTAAAAAGTGTCATTTTGTTGGATCCGATTTAATAACAATACAAAATAGTTTTTTTAAAAAAAAATTCCATCTTCTGTTTTTTACCTTTGATTGAATTTTTTTAATAACTTCATATTTTTAATATTTAGTTGATTTTTAAATGAACTTTATAATTTATTTTGGTTTGTTTTCTATGAGATTATTATAGTTTTTAATAAATATCTCGATACTTGATTGATGCTTAATTTTATGAGTATTTTTTTAATTATCATATCATATCATTAAGTAAAGAATAATTTTTTAAAAATAAAGTTGTTAAATCCAGTGGAATCCAAGATTCCGATCATAGGTTTGATGAATTAAGCCACGAATACAAGGTTGATCTAAATATCACTATCTCAATATTAAAAAAAATATATCATCTTATTTTTTTCATTCAAATCAAGTTTTTTATAAGTTATTTGAGTTGTTTTTTGATCTGTCAAGTTGCACAAATCATGTAAAAAAAACTTTCATATAATTAATTTTAAATAAGAATTAAATAAAAAATTTGGTAGAAAGAAATCATTGTTGAACTTTCAAGTGAAGTTTAATAATGATACTAAATAAGTTATTAATATTTAAATATTTTATTTTAAAATAAAAGTTTTTTTTTTTTGATGATTTGATTGAATCTGCAGCACGGAGCATGGATGAAAGGAGGCTCAAGTAAAGCAGAGAAATAAAGCTTTGGACAAGACTTCTTCTGCTACATTTTACTTCTGCACCAAGCGATGCCCGTTTACTTTAACTGCTTTACAAGCATAAAAACAGTGAAGGTGAAAACAAAAGAAAGGGCAATGCTTCGATGACTTTTCCTTCTTGCTTTTTTCTGTCAGTCATGAAATCCTTTCTGCCTTGCTCGATCATGGTTCAAGGTTCCAAGCATCATCTTCTTATCCCTCTCCTCTTTCATCTCTTCCTCCTTTTATTCCTGCCACAAAAACTGTTCATGCAATGCCTCTGACATGAGTGAATTGTTTTGTCCATCGTCATCGAAGGCTTTCCTCATGTTTATTTGTTGAGATTCGTGACACTTAACATACGGAAGTCTCACCGCAATTGATAATGGGCGTTTAGGATACTGTTTTTTAAAATAATTTTTTAAAAATATATTTCTAAAATTATTTTTGATATTAGTATATTAAAATAATTTAAAAATAAAAAAATAATAATTTAAAATAAAAAAAATTAATTTTCTTTTAAAAATACTTTCAAAACACAAAAACAAACAAACTACACATCTTCAACAACTTACATGGGTTATAGCTCTTTTAGGGAGGGTTTATTATTATGGTTATTTTTTAAAATATTTTTTTATTTATAAATATTTAAAAATAATATTTTTTTTTATTTTTTAAAATTTATTTTTAATATCAACATATTAAAACAATATAAAATTATAAAAAAATAATTTAAATTAAAATAATTTAAAAATATTTTTTAAACATAATAAAAAAATACACTTTATATATAGCGGGTTTAAATCACACTTTTGAGAAAATAAAATATTTTAAATATGTTATGGATAGTTTGAATTTTAATCAAATTAGAGATGTAAAATTAATTTCAATGCATGAAAACCAATTATAATATGTGTCTCAGTGAATTTTTTAAAATAAAAAGAATGAGAAAACTTTGAAGCAAAATTTATCGTTGATTTAAAGAAAAGAAAAAGAAATTGCATAGGGTTTATTAATTTTTTTAACCCGAGTTGATACTCTTTGAAAAGAAAAGAAAAGAAAAGAAAAGGAAGAAATCTTATGAAAAAAGTTTTTCTCGTTTTTTTGTCTTTAAATCATTGGTCATTTATAAAGGGTTTATGCAGGGGTTCTCTATCACTTTCCACTTAACCAGCCTCCCTCTACTCACTCCGACACGCTTTTGCTTATTCTATCCCTTCTCCCTCTCTGAAGCATGAGCTTAGCTTCCACTCCACACCACCAGCTATGACTCAACCACCGCAACCTCACCCCCCAAAGCACCGCCACCCTTCCTGCCACCGCCACCCTTCCAAACCCATTACTGGATTCTGCGCCTCCTGTCTCCGAGAACGCCTCGCCGGCATCGACCCTGACACCCACCAAGAAACCCCCGTGACCCATCTCGCCGCCGAGCTCCGTCGTAGCAAATCCTACTCCAGCACCACCACAAGAAACAACCCCAACAATAACAATGCCTCCATCACTGCCACCACCTCTGAGCCCCGCCGCAAATCATGCGACGTTGGGCCGTTTCGTAACAGTCTCTCTGATCTCTTCCACGTCGATGATAAAAGAAGAAGCTCCTCGATTGAAAAGACAAAGGGTTTTGATTCAGGGCTTGAATTAAAAGAAGAGAATTTAGGAGAGATTAGGGTTTCTGCGCAGGATGCGAATAACAGTGAAGGGAATGTGGAGGATCTTGAAGAGGATGGAGAGTTAAAAACAATGAAAGAGTTTATAGACCTTGAATGGGAGAGAAAGAAAACTGGAGGGAGAGATCTCAAGGACATTGCGGGGAGTTTTTGGGAGGTGGCTTCAGTGTTTAGTAAGAAATTAGGGAAATGGCAGCGAAAACATAAAAGGAAGGAGAAGATAGATGGGGGAAATCTTGGTGGTTTGGTGAAAAATGAGAAGTTGAGTGTCAGGAAATTGAGAGAGACGCAATCAGAGATTGGAGAGTATGGATTTGGGAGGAGATCTTGTGACACTGATCCAAGATTATCTGTGGATGTGGCACGGTTGTCTGTAGATGATTCTCACTATTCGTTCAATGAGCCTAGGGCTTCTTGGGATGGAAACTTAATTGGTAAAACTTATCCGAGGCTAACTCCATTGGTTTCGGTTATGGAGGATGTCAAGTTGCCCAGTGGTGGTGTTGAGAATGCAAAGGAGAATGATAGTCTGAAGAATGAAGGGGAAAGCAGTCCTGGAGGTACGATGCTAACCATGAATTATTATTCAGATAGGAGGAGGAAGAGTTTTGATCGTTCCGGATCTAATAGGAGAGTGGGGCTAGGGGATGAAGAGTTTAAATCAATGTCGAATGCCAAGGTGTCTCCTGAAACAGTTGGGTTATTCCATGGGGCAAAGTTGTTGGTCACAGAGAAAGAATTGAGGGACTCAAATTGGTACTCTCTCAAAGATCACCGTGAGGAGAATGTGGATGCCGTTTCCAAATCTGTTAGTTCTATTACTGGTGGCGGGGTTAGTAAGAAGGGTTTCAAATTCAAGAAGTCGCGTAAGTGGTATGGCGTGTGGAATATTTGGGGTTTGATGCAGAGGAGTAGTCAGAGCAAATGTGGAGACGAGGAGAGTCGAGTTAGTGGAAATGCGGTTGATGGGCCAATACCAGAGTCTTGGCAGAATTCGAGTAGCGTGGCCGATGGAGAAGCAAACAGGATTGTGAGCCCGAAGCTTATTCGGAGCTATACTGTGAGTGCAAGGGATTCCTGCCAGATGGCTTGCAGTACAAATGGTGCTGAGAGCAAAGCGAGTGGCATTAAGAGAGGGGAAGAGCTTTTGCTGCAGCGGAACCGGAGTACCAGGTATTCTCCAAACAACCTTGATAATGGCCTGCTACGGTTCTACCTGTCACCATTAAGGAGTTATGGAAGAAGCAAATCTGGAAAGAGTAGGCTAAAGAACACAAATTCCATGTCAAGGAATGTTTTGTAAAGGTGCATCAATTGTTTCAAAGAAATCTGTTGCTGTAAAGACACGAGTTAATGCGATTCTCCCTGTTCAATAGATAAAAAGACAACATATTTGTTACCTGTTCTCTGCTGAAAACGTGTTTCTGATAATGCAGCAATGATAATCAGAAAAATCTTTGTTTCCATTTAGATTATGTTCAAGAATGGTGCTTGTTTCTTTTTGTGATACATTCGTGTAGAATTGAAGTGTTCCTGGAACTCGTTACTAATCACTCCCTCTCTATAGTACAGTAGGCTCTGAGCCTTGGAAGTGCAGTTGCTTGTGATGTAGTTATAGAGATTGTATTTGCTTCTAGAAAGATTGCGGGTGGCTTTTGGATGAATGGAAGCATTATTACAGACAGGGATGCAAGCAAATTAACGTATCTGGCACAAGGCTTGGGTCAAGTTAACTTGATCCTCGACCACTGTCACTAGTAGTACTATAATTAGAGAAAGGAATCCAGTTTTACATGTTTCAGAGTATTAGACCATGTGGTTTTTGCTAGCTGAGATTTGATAAACTCAGCGGAGAGAGTCTGCACTGATTATTGGCCTCCATTGTCTTCTTATTGCCAGATTAAATCTCTACAGTGAAATCATTGTCCAAGCTCTCCTTGCGTAGCTGTGAATTTGTAACACTCTTATCTATGTAAATGCAATGCATTTGATGCACTTGAAGAAGATTTCTGGTGCTTAGATGTCTGGCTCTTCACTACGTGGGATTGTGCTTCACGTGTATAGCTGCAGGTTGCCGGTAGAAGATCTTGCTTTTTTGCTTTTTGGTGTAGGGGAAGATGCTTGCGCATAAAGGATCCAAAATTACTTGTGTGTCCTACCAAATGCTGCCAAAACACATACCACTTTGTTATATCCTAGTCCACTCACTTTTTCTGAAAAAAAATAAATTAATTAAATACTGTCATGACTTTTGTTGACTGTGATACTCTTTCAATATTCTAGAACTCTTGCTGCACACTTTTTAGACATTTATCCAGTCTGCTGGACTGGTAACTGAAGTCTTCCAACTTCCATGTTGATAATGGATGGGATGGCTGGTGCAGCTGCTTCACACGGGCAGCAACTTCAATCCTATACCGGAAGGTTGTAAGATCAGATGTGTTGGTTAGGTTAAATCCCCCCTCCTCTCTACCTTGTACCACGGCGGCTAAACGGTAAGCTTTTGTGGGGACTACTTTTCCAACCCAGGCGCCTTGTTACAGGTTTCCAGTAATTGCTTCTCTGATGAGTCTTTATGTTCAGCGGACAGAATTGATTGGTGGGATCCTGTTGGAGTTTCTCGTAGGATTCCCCAATTTCTGCTGAGCAACGCCTGGGCCCTGGAGACTGGAACGGTATTGTGTCTAATGCCTGCGTCCCAGCAAGTGCCCCTGACTGACGAGGACCTACTGCTTCCCGTCGCTATATATCCAAATAATTCAACGCAACCACCGTCATCATTAGTTTGATAGTGGTCAAGCAATTTCTTGCACAAGTTGTCCCCCATCTCAACCCTTGAAAAGGCTAAAAGATTGTGCACTAAACCAGAGTTGATAAATAACAAAATTTGGTGTTTGAATTTAAAACAACCTTGGACAGGTATGTTAAGGTTTCCATTTGATCTTGTGTGATGAATATATAATCTCGTAAAATGAACATAATTTTTCAAAGGTGACTAAAATATGAGTAAATTTTACAATGTTGGCATCACTAAATATTTATAAATATAAATGATGAATGCCTATATCACCACTCAACCAAAGACTTGGTTGAAACCTTAACATATCTGTCCAAATTTACCGTTGAAACTTCTTTTGACGATCGTGCTGCAAATTTCCAATCTTCACATGGTGCCCTTAAAAGAAATAAATTGTTGGGTTGCCAAGAAAGGTTTTTTTTTTTTTTTTTTTCCATTTGGTTATGCAGAGTAAAATATTCGAATCACTCTTGGAATTAGGAAAGAATTGAACTGACACTAGAGGGTTTTTTTGTCTTTTAATTTTTATTAGCATAATAAAAAAGACTTAATCACCCTTGGAGTTTATATTCTTAAGCATGGAGCTAGAGGGTATTTAGGTCATTGAATATCTAATTATTGTTGTTGTTAAGTTAGGCTAGGAGCTGTTTTGTCTTTTAAAAAATAAAAAGAAATAATATAAAAAAATTCGTTGGTGCTTGTTGAGCAACACATCAGTTGCTTCGTCATCTTCTGACAATGTGTATGGCTAAAAGAGTGTTTAAGAGTGTGGTTGCTGTTGCTTTTCAAAGTGCTTTTCGTGCCGAAAAGCATGCCAATAATTTTTTTTATTTTTTAAAAATTATTTTTGATATCAGCACATCAAAACCAAAACGATCTAAAAAGTATAAACCGTATTCAATTTTAAAAAAAAAAATTTTTTTTTTCTAAAACAGTTTCAAACTTAACGCCAAATAGGCTTTAATTATAGTGGCCAAAAAGATTGTTCTGAGTGGGCTTCCACTTCATTTTATCATCTCCTGCACCAAAATAGGGCATTTGGGAAGAGAAGGACTCTAGTTTGATGTCGGAAAGCATTTTTTTTTTTTTTTTCTTGGTGTTTGCGCCATGCCTCCTGGATTTCAAATCATCCCCTAAGATATGCCTCTTGGATTTTCAAATCATCCCCTAAACTTATCTTGATTCTTTATTTAGTCCATGTTCTTTTAGTTATGCTATTTTTATTTGAAATATTTTCTTTATTTTATCCTTGTTTATTTTTTTAAGTTGCAGATTGGGCTTTGGTTTTTTTTTTTCCCTACTTTTTATGTCCTTTGTCTTATCTTTTTTTTTTTTTTAATTTATTTAATTGGATTGTCTTGAATCTTTTTATTTGTTTTTTTAAAATAAAATTTATTATTGAATTAAATAGAATTGATTGATTGAATATAGACAAATACTCCCTTCATTTTATTTTGTTCGGCTAGCTTTTCTAGATTTTTACTCTTGCAGCCGATGCAATTTTTTTTAATATCATCATTCAGACTTTTGTAGCGGAGTTTGAAGTGTCTCATCAAACTTCTTTTGTGATGGGTAATATCCATAATTGAGTAGCGTTGGATTTCCAATAATTTTTTTTTCTTCTGGGTATAATGTTGGTGGCTTATTTGTTTTAGTTAATTGTTGTCAAATATTTTTTTGCTGTTTATCTATTATTATTGTCTATAATTTAAATTAAATTATTAAATTACATGATTTTATTGGATCTAATCAAGATGATGACTCGACTATCAAATTTTTCTTGATTCTTTAAAAATATTATCATTATATGAGTATCATTCTATACTAAAAAAAATTTAAACAACCCGCAACAGCACAAGTCATCGGTTTAATTCAAACTCAAAAAAAGATAGGGTCCAAGATCCCTATCCTTAAATGCGCTTCACAAGGCACAATTCAATGTCCATGGAAACCCAAAGTCGGCCTCCCCTCCTACAAACCCAAAGTTGACCTCCCGCCCTAGTTGAGCTCGGTCATGGCTAAGGCTATATTTCGAACCCAACATATATGTGCTTGGATCTAACATTTTTTTGTTCACTTTGCTCACCATCCTTCTGGATAATTATTGTTTAGCATTTAATGTTAACATCACCCTATTGCTCCATGCAAGTAGAGGTGGCATCACCCTGTTGTTCCATGCAAGTAGACATTGCTTGTGAGTCCATGAACTCTCATGAATCACTTGCAAGCAAGATAAAAAACTCATTCACAAACACACCGAGAGCTTACATTCTCTTCTTCAACCTCTCAATATTTTTTACACCCGTGCAATCAGACCAGGAATTCTATAAGAAATCGGGTGGGACAACATAACCTCAAAGGCTTACCTCTTGCTTCTAACTACTATCTCACACATAAGACTTGTTTTGCAGAAGATCAGCAGAGTTCTTCCTCAACAATCTCCAAAGCCCATCGATTAGTTATGAAAAGACCTAGAATCCAATGAGGTTTTCCGTAAACCACATCAATTTTATAGACAAATAGACTCGTATAGCCTTACATCTCAAATCAAACGAAAAGGAAGTAGAGGATAAAACATAAATGACGGACTTGCTTAAGAATAAGAAAGAGGTAAATTTCTAATTTGAGTGACTAACTGAAACACACACCATCTTCTTTAATCACTAGCCATTCTCAATGCATTTTGCATAATGAATTGCGTTACAGATAGCAGCATGCAGTTACCTTTGAAATCTTAATCATTACAGCAAGCAGCATGCTACAACACAAAGATTAACTGTCATATTCTCCATTTACAATCATCAAACATAAACATTAAACACATTAAGCATTCAAATATGCAAAATGAAAATCTCCCATAATCAATCAACCAACCACTTTAACTCCCCTCGCATAACATAAAAATTAAAAAAACTATTTCACTCAACATCATACCCTTTCTCTTGAAGCTCCTGAATAACCTCATTCCTCATCCTAAACCACATCTTCTGTGCTTCTTGCTCAAACTTCTTATCCTGCAACTGTTTCTGATAATTATACGAATCCTTATCAGTCTCCACAGTCCCTTTCGGCCCAATTGTCGTGCCAATCATTCCTCCCTTTGCAACAAACTCTTCCATTGCTTCAGCGTCGCCTGGATATGGAAATTCTCGCCTCTCATACAAATGGGCAAGCTCTCTTTCCTCCTTTGGTTTTGGTTTCAGTGTCCACCAACCAAGTGGTGATGTTTCGTTGTAAACCCACACAACACCGATGAGAGTGTATGTGCAGAGAAGCGCCTTGCCTATTTGCTTCCAGAAGTAATGGTCTTCTTTTCCTAATCCTGCTTTCCTCAGATACTTATCGTAATCCACTGATTTCAGATATTCAATACCTGAATGAAAAAAATAAAAATAAAGAAGGAAACAGGTTCAAGCATTTCATCGAGCAGTTGGAGCTCAAGTTGATTTTTTTAAAAAGGAGAAATCACCGATTTTTGTTCCTGATTTTATAGCTTCTAAAAAATTTCTTTGTTGTGTTGTGTGTGTTTTACCTGTTTTGGTCTCTTGAAAACGTTTGCGAACCATTTTTCAGCTATGAAAAAGGTGGTGAGAGCAGATTCTGTTGTTGTTAGCAGAGAGATCGATGATCGTATTCGTGTGAGCTGAGCTTTCACAGTTTCAATCCTGCCTGGGGGCAAGGCATTGGTTAAAGAGGGGAAAAAAGAGAGAGAAAAGATAGACCACAAACACGGCCCATGGGAGTTATACTTGATCAAATTAGAAGCCCACGAGCTTACCGAGTTACCACATCCAAGCATCTAGCCGTATTTTTTAATAAAAAATATATTTAAATATGTTTTTATTTTTATATGAAAACTATTTAGAAACATCTTTAAAATATTTATTTTTTATGTATAAAAATAATTTAAATAACAAGTTGGAATCCAAAAATAAACAATTATTAAATCTAGTCTCTAACTCCTCGTATTAGTGCCATTCTCTTAATAGTTTTTAAATTTAAAAGTTTATCTCTCTATTGCAATGAAAAAATAATTTATAAAAAATAATTTTTTACAGAGATATCTTTTGGAAACATGGTTGTATCCGTGTTTTCAAAAAATTTAATTTAATTTTATTAAAAATTATTTTATTTTGTATGTATTAA
Source organism: Populus tomentosa (assembly GCA_018804465.1). Taxonomy (NCBI): domain Eukaryota; kingdom Viridiplantae; phylum Streptophyta; class Magnoliopsida; order Malpighiales; family Salicaceae; genus Populus; species Populus tomentosa. The sequence goes on from CM031985.1 coordinate 3,691,936, forward strand.
ATTATTTTGATACGTTAATCTCAAAAATAATTTTTAAAAAATATAAAAAAATATTATTTCAATGCATTTTAGCACGAAAAACACTTTAAAATACAATCGCAATCACATTTCCACACGAGCTCTAATAAAGTAACACCAGTATATCTATAAAAAAAAATGTTAATCAATTAGCCTTTATTGTTAGATGCTAAATTGCACCTTTTTAAATAATTAAATTACTCAATTGAATTTTTTTAAAAAAACTTCTCCCTCTGTGCAACGGAGTTTTTTTATTGCTGACCCAACACCATTTCAGCTCCCAATTCAACTCGATTGCACGGGGAAGATTTTAGTGTTGAGGCTGCTGAGATTTTACAAAAATAATTTAAATCAGTTCTTGAATTTCTAGAAAATGCAATTCCATTCCTTTCTAACATATTTAGCCGGGTTTTTTTGTTTTTGTAGTTGGAATTGTATTTTGTGATTGTTTTTATATTTTTTGTTGCTTGAAATTATTTTTTTAGTATTTTTTTTATCATTTTAATATATTAATATCAATAATAATTTAAAAAAATAAAAAAAATTATTTTCATACATTTCTAAATAAAAAATATTTTAAAAAACAATTACCACTTTCTCAAGTATTAACCAGTATTGTCAATTTTGATTTGCTCTAAAATAAGCAAATATTGTCTTTATTCGAGTTAAATCATTAAAATAATTTAATTTACCAAGTCATTCTATTTATTATTTCCATATGCTATGTTGTTTTGCTCATTATGTCTTTTAAGTTAAATAAACTGCTGACTATGGCATTCAAGTAGATTAACATTTTTAAAAAAATTGAATTTCAGGTGTTTTTTCTTATATACAAAACAAATTATCAAAAAAAATTAATTAAAAAACTAAAAATACATTAAAAACCTGCCCTCCTGTCTTGATTCATCAAAAATTAAATTTATAATATAATTCTTTTGTTTTGTATTATATTTAATGCTGCTGCATCATCAAATTCAAGAATTTGACAGCCTCCACTACTCATCAGCCCCACCTCCCACTGTTCCTTCACTTCCTTGAGAGTTGAGACCTACCCGCCGCCACCACCCACCTGTTACCTGCAATTAAAAATTTTAAATGGTTAGAAATACATTTTTAACTTTTTTCAAAAAATATAAAATAAATTTGAATCATAAAAATAAATTATAAAATCATAAAAAAATATTTTTATATTTTAAAAATATTTTTAAAAAACTATAAATTATTTTATTTTTTTTCTTCAAATTATTTATTTATAATTTTAGATTATTTTAATATATTAATATCAAAAATAAATTTTAAAAAATAAAAAATATATTTATATGTACAATTGAGCACGTAAACATTATTTAAATTAATTGATAAAAAAACTTGATTAATTAATTGTTATAGTATAAAAATAATACGAATCAGTGTAAAATTATAATAAATGATGCTTTTTAAACAGAAACTATGCCAATTGCCAAATACCCATTAACATGAGTGATTCTGAAAACTTTACTTGTCCACGTCATGCTATAAATATAATCTTTACAACTTTACTTGGCCACATCATGCTACAAGTATAGTCTTTAGACTCTTTACAATTTTAAATATAATCTCTACAGCTTTACTTGGCCACGTCATGCTATAATTATAGTCTCTAAGGTACAGCTAAGGTCATGCTGATGTGAGCCGAAGGGCTGGAGCCTGAAATATATAATTCTTGATGAAATCATAAAAATAATTTTAAAATCATGATTTTATATGATTTCACTTAAATTTACCGATTACAAACTTATTTCTCATGATTTTAATAACCTTGCCTGCAATGTCACACCACCACCTACCCACCAGCCGTTGTGTCACCACTACCATAAATATAATCCTCACCATGACCCATTTCACTTTTAGAATGGCAGTTTTATCACTTTATCTTAATATAAGATTGGTTTGTGCGTTTGGTTTATTCTAATGTCAAAACTGAACAAGTGGATTTATTAATGGATGCTTTTTTTTTTTTGGTGATGGGTTTCTCATAGTTAGGGTGAAATCAGTAGTGAAGTTGAATCGCACTTCTGAAAAGAAAAAAATTTACTTTAAATTAATTTTTTTAATTATTGTAATATAATGATATCAAAAATAATTTTTTAATAAATTATTAAAATATAAAATTAAAAAAAATCAATTTCAAAAAACAAACACATCAGGAAAAAAACTCAAGTCAGCTTGAGTTCACTCTACTATCACAACACTTGCAATATGAAACCGGGAAAAAAAATTTAAATTTTTTAAAAATAACCTAGAAAAAAATATTGAAATCAAATAAATAAATAAATAATTAAAAAAATTTAGAATCAATCTGGGTTAACTTGAATAACTAACAACCAGGGATAACCTTAATGGAAAGAAAAGGAAGGAAATCAAAAAACTCAAGGTCAAATAACCTAATGTCAAAGGATGAAATTTTTTTTTTAAAGGATCTAAATAAAAAATCAAAGTTAAATAAGGTTAATTTTTAAAACCAGTGACTCGGGTTATGAGACCAAGATAACCTTGTAGAAGGAAAAAAAAATACCACTAATACAATTCTCAACCATATATATATATATATATATATATATATATATATATATATATATATATATATATATACACACACGCGCGCGCGCATATAGCAATCAAAATAATAAGAATCAAATTTAATATAAATAAATTAATAAAAAAAATATTGAGGGATTAAATTGAAAAATAAATTAAGAAAAGGATAAAAAAGAGCAATTAAAAGAATGAGGACCAAAATTGAATAACAAAATTAAATGTTGAGGAAAAAACTGAAAAAAAAAATCAAGAAAAGATAGGAAAAAAAAACTATATTTGATATAAAAATAAAAATAAATAAAAAAAGAAGGTAACTCTGAATTTTGATTGACCTAACATGGATTTCAAGGAGAACATAAAGAAAAAAAAAGGGAGAAGAAAAAAATATCACCACTGCTGATTTACTGAGAATCTCACTACATGCATCGTCCCATAAGCTTTTCCACCATTGAACACTTTAGACAACACAACGGTTGGGTGTTTTTGGTTGCAGGAAGTTGCCGCATGGGCTACTTAAAGGTGTGAGCAACATCTGCGCACGTGTTCCGTGCTAATCTTTTTTTAAAATATTTTTATTTGTTTAAAAACTAAATTGCCCTTAACTCAAATAGATCATATCGAATAGCGGTATTGAAAATACCAAAATATGATTGGGATCCTTTAAGGTTTTTTATTCTAAAAGCAATGAATTAATTTAACTATTTATTAAAAAAAAAAAAGTGTACAAGCCCCACTTAACCTGTTACTTTTTTATTTGCTTTTATATAGGTAGATATGTTATTTAACTATATAAAAAAAATTGATAAACAATCATTAATTTTATAATAACAAATAAATCACATGTAAAGATCATCTTATCCATAAAGACATGCCATTTGTTTTTTGTGGTGAAAGGCAATGACTTCTTTTTGGACTGTAGTAATCCATAGCACAATGAATTTAGCCCTATAGTAAAATATTGATGGGGTTATTTTTTTTTACCACATTGATGATAGTGAGGCTATACCAAGTTGATTTGAGTTACAAATCTAATATTTTGATTTAATCCAATATTATTATATAATTGTTGAGCAATCATGTATTTCTTGAATGAATTACATTATTTTTTTATTAATATTTTTATGAGAAATTGCAATTAAATAATAATATCAAAATCAAACAGAATGCGAGTATCAATTAAATAATAATATAAAAAAAATATATTTTTTGGTGTTGATTACACAAACTCTTGTTATGATTGATTGCTTTACTTGCTCGACCATGACTTCTTGTTATGATTGATTGTTTTACTTACTCGATGATTACTCCTAGTTGATTGGTAGATTATCTTTCTTGGTTGATTTCACTATTATTATCAATTTTAGTTTTTTATTTTTCGTGTTTAGTAATTAATAACTACTATTCTTATCAATTCTTGTTGAGTGGATTAATAAGTTATTTCTAAAAAATGAACGTCGTATAAAACTATAAGTTATAATTCATCATTTAAAAGTTAAAATTTTGTAATAATTTTTTATTTCAGTACAAAGTTATTTCTAATCAGATACACTCAAAAGTAAAAAAAAGAAAGGAGTTAAATCACTTTGTAAAAATTATATGATTATGTAGGGGTGTTCTAAAAAACCGAGAAAATCGAGAAAACCAAAGAAAAATTAACCGAAAAAACAGAACCGAGATAAAAAACCGATTAAACTGATTTTCAAAACCATAAATTTTAATAGGTCCGGTTCGGTTTCAGTTTTAAAACTAAAACCGACAAACAAAACCAGACCAACCAAAAAACCAAAGCTGAAACCTAACCCTAAAAGCCGTCGCTTGACCCCTGAAAATATTTATCTCAATCTTCCTTTCCCTTTCAAATTTCAATTGCTCTGCCTCTCATCTCTTCATCTACTTTTATCTCCATCTCAAAAGTGAGCCTCATCTCTTCATCTACGTTTATCTCCATCTCATTCATTTATGTTTATCTCCATCTTAAAAGTGAGCCAAACACAAACTCATCTCTTCATCTCCTTAACTTCTCTTCTCTTTACTTTTGCATAAGCCTTTTTTATTTCTGTACAAGTTGTTGCAGTTGCAGTAAAAAAAAATAGCTACTGTAGAGAAAAGATAACAAGGTAATTTTTGACCTAGTACTTGGTGTTTGCTCAGGGATCCAAAGTATATCAACAGAAAACAATGATTAATGACCCAAGATGAATTTATAGCTTTTGTTGTTTACTACAACAAAGATTGATCTATTACAAAATTCTCTGAATGGTTAGCTAAACTGCATTGTTTCTCGCTTGTCAGCTCAAGATTGTAATAGGAGGAAATATAAAATTCCAAACATGGAAAAATTAGTGTTTGATCTGTGAAGGGATTCGGTTTCCCGGTTTTTTGCCAAAAAAACCTGATTTAACCGAACCGAACCGAATTTTCGGTCCAATCTGGTTAATATTTCATAAAATTAATATAACTCGATTTGGTTGGTTTTTTGAGTCTAAACTGAACCGAACCGTAAACACCCCAGATTATGCATACAAAGGAAATATACGCTGGCTTAACAGTAACTTGCATATCACTTCACTTCTTTCTTGACAATATTTCATTTACTGGTACAGTTATTAGAGAAAACAAACATAAGGAACTGCTGTCCTGCAGTAGCTCGACTTTTGTGCTCTGACTGTATACCATTACATACAAATGGCTAAAGAGATAGAACATTCTAAACCAGTGATGCAACTACTTTTACAGTTGTCTGACAATCGTAGCGGAGGTCAAGTAACGATCAACGCAGAGTTCCTATAGCCTTTTTGTAAGTGTACCACTTTGAGATCAAGAGAAAGGCACCTAAATTCAGCACGCTGAGTATTCCTAGTAGCCAGAAGAAGTAATCAATGTGACCGTAGTTTAAGTTGTCCGGAATCCATCCCGCCTTTCCATTCTTAGTGCTGATGCTTGTAACAATGGTTACCAGAAGAGAGCTTAAGTAATTGCCAAGTGCGACGGTGGTGAGTGACAGGGCAGTACACAAGCTCCTCATTGCATCAGGTGCTTGATCATAGAAGAATTCCAATTGTCCGATGAATGTGAATACTTCGGCACAGCCTATCAGGAAATACTGTGGAACTTGCCAAAATATAGACATGGGCACGGAATCAAGGTCGTAGTAGTTGTTATTTCTCACCATTTGGAGTCTTTTGAGTTCCAAGATTGCTGCAGATACCATGGGAAATATTGATATGAATAGACCAATGCCCATCCGCTGCAGCTGCGTTAAACCGTTTTTATGTCCAGTGAATTTTCTTGCAACTGGGACAATAATTCGGTCATACACAGGGACCCAAAAGATGACACTAAGGGTGTCAAAGATTGATAAAGATGCAGATGGTATCTCGAAAGTGGAGTTTCCAACAAATTTATCCATTGTTTCACCTTGGAGCACGAATAAGTTCCCCATTTGGCTGTACACTGCTGAGAAGATGATACCAGTGGCCCATATAGGAAGCAACCGAATGATAGCCTTTAGCTCCTCGACTTGGGTTACTGTGCAAAGATTCCATGGGTCTCCTGTCCCCTTTATGTCGTCCTTTTCTGTTTCCACTGCTGCCTTGTCAAGGAAACTGAAGAGAGAAGATTACTAAAAAGTTTAGAAACTAATAAAACGGCTGGTTCGTCAAGAAAATAAAGTTAAGTAACCCTACAAAAGTTCAATTCTAGAAGCCTGAATAAATTATTGCCTGTATGTTGCTAGAGCATTGTAAATTATTGAAGTTGTACGCTCTCGTTAAAATTTTAGATGGGAATTCTGACCGAATCACATTGACATCGAACCATTTTATGTTTTCATAACACGTGGTATGGATTTAGATTTCTAAAGAAAACATCAAGCTTGAGTTAATTAAATGATGTATCCTGAACTGCATGCAAGTTAGACTAGACCACAACTATCTGCTTTCTTTAAATTCAGCTATGTCATTATACATGTAATCAGTAAAGACACCAACCTAAATTCTTTAGTATGGTCGAGCTTGCGGCTTCCTTTGATGTTGGATTCGGCATCTGCAGTCTCATGCAGCAGAGACTTGTCAGCAGGAACTTCAACTTTATGTTTTCTGAAGGATGCTACCAGCACCTGACAGATGCGTGTAAGAGGGCTGCCTCCAGGCTTTTGATACCTGAACAACTTGGTACCTGAAAAGAAGCTCACAACAGCAATTGCCATGGCTATTGCTGGAATGCCAAAACCCCATCCCCAACTCACATTATCCTGCACCCAAACCAGCACAGAACCGGCAATAAGAGCACCGACATTAATCGAGAGGTAGAACCAGTTAAAGAAAGAACTCTTGTGTTTCTTCTCAGTTTCGTCAGCATCATCAAACTGATCTGCTCCATAGGATGAGACACAAGGCTTAATACCTCCTGTGCCAAGTGCTATCAGGTAAAGTGCTACGAAAGTAACTGCAGTTTGACCATCTGTTGGATGGCAATGATCTTTTGAATAACATTCTGGCCTGAGGCCATGGACAGTTGCTGACATTGTCAAAAGCGTCATCCCCTGTGAAATTTGAAGCTCAAGGTAAAACAAACATATCCCAGAATAGATGATCCTTTCCAAGGACTACACGGTTGAAGATAATCACAAAGAATGGATTAGGTTTGACAATAAAAAAAGTGATGCGAGGTATAAATCGAAGACAAACCATCCTTTTTCTTGTCAATTATTTGACTGCACACAATTTTTCTTAAAGAAAGAAAATCCTAGTAATATGATTCCAATACAGTGATGCATATCAAAATCAAATCAATGGAAAGCTCTTTTGAGTTTCAACCTCTTCATAAGCAGAAGTTGAGATCGAACAATGATCAGCAAGTTGAAATTCAAAGCATGCACCGTAGAAATGATTAAGAGTTTCGAGCAAGTAAAACTTACTGCAACATATATGGTTGAGAAAGTAGCAATCGTCCAATATCTTCCTAGATAAGCATCAGCAACGAATGCTCCGATCAATGGAGTGATATAGCATGTTCCACCCCAGTTCAAGTTATTTCTAGTAGCTGTAGCACTGCTCTGGTTCAGTCTGTGCTTGAAATAAAGAACCAGATTGGAGCTCATCCCATAGTACGCCAATCGTTCACAAAATTCATTTCCTGTTGATAAAGGCTAAAACTGTTAAGCATGTCTCTTGTGATCAGATTGCCTTAGTTGTAATAGAAAATGAAGAGAAGGTACCTATAATAAAAGGGCAGGCCCTCCAGGTTCCAGTCTCCTTTCTGTTAGCAGGATTCCCCAGATAATCCACAGTTCCATCTTTCGTATAAACATCCTCCTCTGCCATGGTGCTATAGAAGTTCTTGTGCTTTGCTTATTCTCTAGAATCTACTTGAGATATTGCAGTCTTAAAACTGCACCGCGCAAAGAAATATAGCTGTATTGAATTTCCTGTCAAATATGGAAACGAAACAAATGTCAGGTGCAGCGGCAGAGGTTTGCTTCAGTTAAGGCCACTGTAGTTTTGGGACAAATCATAGTTTAATCGACGAGAAATGCACGGAAGAATGATTCTAACTAATTAATGTAAATCAATATGGCTTGACACCCTCAATTACAGCCTTGACATGAAAAATTGAAAACCATCTTCCTGGTGTTGGTGATTTTAGAAACAGAGGTTTGTCAAGGAGAAAACAGATGTGGGATTTTGCAAAACTCAATACAAAGGAAAGCCAAAAGAACAGATTAAGGAAAGAGAAGAAAGAACTCAAACCTTTTGCTTGAGACGATCAGTAATGTTCCCAGGAAAAAGCAGCTAAGCTCATCAGTAATGGAGAAGCAGACTTGTAAGAGTCTTTAGGATGAGAAGGGTCAAATTCAGAAAACAACGCTGGTGTGCCCCTGAAAGGTCAGCAGAAAAACCAGCCACGTCAACCGCATTTTTGTGTCCTCGCAAACTGGTAGGATACAGTGATAGGATATAGATGGAGTAGAATTGTGGTTTAATTGTATTTTTAATTTAATTTTTTAATTTTAAATTATTATTTTTATATTTTTAAATCGTTTTAATATATTATATTAAAATTAAATTTTTTTTTTTTAAAAATACACTTTTAAAGCTATTACTAATTGATTCCACCGTTCCCTGTTTTTTTCCAGTTACTTCACGTTATGCAGCCGTTGAAAGTTCAAATCTCTCTCTCTCTCTCTCTCACTAGAAAAATAACACGGGTCCTCTTTTATGTGGAAAGATCTGAGTGAGGCATTAAAATCAAGTGTTGAAGAGAGATTAGTCTGGAGTTATCTCGGAATCCATGGCATTTTTTTTCCAAGGGTAAGAGGTCATGGTAAGATTGGCATGAGATAAAAAAGCAAGCTAGACTAAATCGAGTCAGAAATTTAACCTAACTGGTTCAGAGCCTAATCTTACCATTCATATACGCAAAAATATTTACACAGAGAGAAACATGGAGTGCCGAGAAAGATACAATAAGCTCTTACCTTGTTGAATCTTGCGATCTACCATTCCACACAGCAAAGTGAAGGTGCAAAGCAAGGGCTACACTATCTCCCAGTGCAAATCCAGCTCTTGGATCAGAACTAGATATGAATATTGACGGGGAGAGTAGAGAGCGTCAGCTTGAATGGCCCTGACTGGCGACGGGCTCAACGGATCACCTCACAAGCCGACTACCCCGGCCAGTTGCTAGCTTGCTATATATTCGCGTGAGGTCCCTGCAGTTTCCAGTTCGAAATGAGTTGCTTGGAACGTGTTTGGCGTTTAGTTCGTAAAAAAATTGATTTTTTTTTAAATTAATATTTTTTTATATTTTTAAATAATAAATTTAAAAATAATAATAAAATATATTATTTAATTATACCGCATGGACTCCTACGCTACTATTAAATAATTTATCACAACTCCGGCAGCGACGCTGAAATAATGTATTGGTGAGCAATTTGCCCAAGAAAGATACGGATCCCATTATTTCATTTTTCGCACAAATCATTTCCCCAAAACAACGATATTTTGACTTTTGAGTATTAATTAATATATTATGGTACTGAAGATTCCAAAACTTGACAGGGAATCGCTCTCATAATAACAACCAGAGCATGATTTTGTCATACGGGTAATATAAATTCAACGATTAGGTTTTTAAATACTAGTAGGAGATTACACGCATACACAGATATCTACATAAGAGAGTTCATGCACGTAAAATGGACGAGTAATGCTAATTTTTACTAAAATTTCATCCTAATTTACTTCTCAAAACATTTCAATTGTTGGATCTGTGAGATTTTTGTAGTGAATTCCACTTGTTTAAAATGTTATAAATTAATCCATCAATTTTCTAAAAATTAAAATAAGTAGAAAATTAACAATTTTTTTTCTTAGAAATAGTTGCGGAGCCGAGACAAATTATTAATAAGTACTATATTATATAGATAGACATTAGAAATCAATTTAAGACATATATACTAATTTATCTTAAGTAAAAATATTTTTAAAATAAAAAAAACTTACATTATAATTATTCTCTTCGAGTTTTCATATTTTGAACTGCATTCTAATAATTTCATTATCAATATTATTAAAGATATCTTTTTCGATGTATACAATTAAATTATCATTCGTCCACTTATCTTCTATTTTATTTAGCAATCTACTCATGATAATATATATAGTAAAAAAAACTCTCCTCATTATAATAGTTGCAACTGGTAAAGAAATGATAATTTGATAAGCATATATACTAATTGAAATATCATTTTTTTTTTTATAAGACTAGCAATATTTTTAATACTAGAAAACTCATTATCACTATATAAATTAATAAAAACATATGCACATGTGTTTCGCGCCAATTTTTTATTTAATATTTTTATTTGTTAAAAAATTAAATTGCCTCTAACTCAAATAGATCATAACGAAATAGCGCAATTGGGATCCTTTAAGGTTTTTGATTTTAAAAGCAATGAATTAATTTAACTGTTTTTTTTTTAAAAAAAAATGGTGTAAAAGCCCCTCTTAACCTGTTACTTTTTTATTTACTTTTATATAGGTAGATATGTTATTTAACTGTGTAAAAAAAAAATTGATAAACAATCATTAATTTTATAATAACAAATAAATCACATGTAAGGATGATCTTATCCATAAAGACATGCCATTTGTTTTTTGTGTTGAAAGGCAAAGACTTCTTTTTGGACAGTAGTAATCCATAGCACAATGAATTTAGCCCTACAGTAAAATATTGATGGGGTTATTTTTTTTTACTACGTTGATGATAGTGAGAGGTTATACCAAGTTGATTGAGTTCCAAAATTAATATTTTGATTTAATCCAATATTATTGTATAATTGTTGAACAATCATATATTTCTCGAATGAATTTTGTAATAATTTTTTATTCGAGTACAATGTTATTTCTAATCAAATACACTCAAAAGTTAAAAAAAGAAAGGAGTTAAATCACTTTGTAAAAATCATATGATTATTTGTACAAAGGAAATATACGCTGGCTTAACTGTAACTTGCATATCACTTCACTTCTTTCTTGACAATATTTCATTTACTGGTACAGTAGTTAGAGAAACCAAACATAAGAGACTGCTGTCCTGCAGTAGCCAGACTTTAGTGCTCTGACTGTATATCATTACATACAAATGGCTAAAGAGACAGAACATTCTAAACCAGGGATGCAACTACTTTTACAGTTGTCTGACAATCGTAGCGGAGGTCAAGTAACGATCAACGCAGAGTTCCTATAGCCTTTTTGTAAGTGTACCACTTTGAGATCAAGAGAAAGGCACCTAAATTCAGCACGCTGAGTATTCCTAGTAGCCAGAAGAAGTAATCAATGTGACCGTAGTTTAAGTTGTCCGGAATCCATCCCGCCTTTCCATTCTTAGTGCTGATGCTTGTAACAATGGTTACCAGAAGAGAGCTTAAGTAATTGCCAAGTGCGACGGTGGTGAGTGACAGGGCAGTACACAAGCTCCTCATTGCATCAGGTGCTTGATCATAGAAGAATTCCAATTGTCCGATGAATGTGAATACTTCGGCACAGCCTATCAGGAAATACTGTGGAACTAGCCAAAATATAGACATGGGCACGGAATCAAGGTCGTAGTAGTTGTTATTTCTCACCATTTGGAGTCTTTTGAGTTCCAAGATTGCTGCAGATACCATGGGAAATATTGATATGAATAGACCAATGCCCATCCGCTGCAGCTGCGTTAACCCGTTTTTATGTCCAGTGAATTTTCTTGCAACTGGGACAATAATTCGGTCATACACAGGGACCCAAAAGATGATACTAAGGGTGTCAAAGATGGATAAAGATGCAGATGGTATCTCGAAGGTGGAGTTTCCAACAAATTTATCCATTGTTTCACCTTGGAGCACGAATAAGTTCCCCATTTGGCTGCACACTGCTGAGAAGATGATACCAGTGGCCCATATAGGAAGCAACCGAATGATAGCCTTTAGCTCCTCGACTTGGGTTACTGTGCAAAGATTCCATGGGTCTCCTGTCCCCTTTATGTCGTCCTTCTCTGTTTCCACTGCTGCCTTGTCAAGGAAACTGAAGAGAGAAGATTACTAAAAAGTTTAGAAACTAATAAAACGGCTGGTTCGTCAAGAAAACAAAGTTAAGTAACCCTACAAAAGTTCAATTCTAGAAGCCTGGATAAATTATTGCCTGTATGTTGCTAGAGCATTGTAAATTATTGAAGTTGTACGCTCTCGTTAAAGTTTTAGATGGCAATTCTGACCGAATCACATTGACATCGAACCATTTTATGTTTTCATAACACGTGGTATGGATTTAGCTTTATTATTTTGCTGAATGCTGCACGTCAGAGCAGTTTACTAGCAGAATTTAGCCCTTAAGATCTGGAATAGCCTCATTTCTGTATGCTTTCCTAGGAATAGAGAATGTGGAGCTTGATAATAGCTTCAGAACACTTGTTGAGGAATGGATCCTATCAAATCACTTCCGTGATGCAGCAACGTTGATTTCAAAAGAAAACATCAAACTTGACTTAATTAATTGCAGTATCCTAAACTGCATGCAAGTTAGACTGGACCACAACTATCTGCTTTCTTTAAATTCAGCTATGTCATTATACATGTAATCAGTAAAGACACCAACCTAAATTCTTTAGTATGGTCGAGCTTGCGGCTTCCTTTGATGTTGGATTCGGCATCTGCAGTCTCATGCAGCAGAGACTTGTCAGCAGGAACTTCAACTTTATGTTTTCTGAAGGATGCTACCAGCACCTGACAGATGCGTGTAAGAGGGCTGCCTCCAGGCTTTTGATACCTGAACAACTTGGTACCTGAAAAGAAGCTCACAACAGCAACTGCCATGGCTATTGCTGGAATGCCAAAACCCCATCCCCAACTCACATTATCCTGTACCCAAACCAGCACAGAACCGGCAATAAGAGCACCGACATTAATCGAGAGGTAGAACCAGTTAAAGAAAGAACTCTTGTGTTTCTTCTCAGTTTCGTCAGCATCATCAAACTGATCTGCTCCATAGGATGAGACACAAGGCTTAATACCTCCTGTGCCAAGTGCTATCAGGTAAAGTGCTACGAAAGTAACTGCAGTTTGACCATCTGTTGGATGGCAATGATCTTTTGAATAACATTCTGGCCTGAGGCCATGGACAGTTGCTGACATTGTCAAAAGCGTCATCCCCTGTGAAATTTGAAGCTCAAGGTAAAACAAACATATCCCAGAATGGTTGATCCTTTCCAAGGACTACACCGGTTGAAGATAATCACAAAGAATGGATTAGGTTTGACAATAAAAAAAGTGATGCGAGGTATAAATCGAAGACAAACCATCCTTTTTCTTGTCAATTATTGACTGCACACAATTTTTCTTAAAGAAAGAAAATCCTAGTAATATGATTCCAATACAGTGATGCATATCAAAATCAAATCAATGGAAAGCTCTTTTGAGTTTCAACCTCTTCATAAGCAGAAGTTGAGATCGAACAATGATCAGCAAGTTGAAATTCAAAGCGTGCACGGTAGAAATGATTAAGAGTTTCGAGCAAGTAAAACTTACTGCAACATATATGGCTGAGAAACTAGCAATCGTCCAATATCTTCCTAGATAAGCATCAGCAACGACTGCTCCGATCAATGGAGTGATATAGCATGTTCCACCCCAGTTCAAGTTATTTCTAGTTGCTGTAGCACTGCTCTGGTTCAGTCTGTGCTTGAAATAAAGAACCAGATTGGAGCTCATCCCATAGTACGCCAATCGTTCACAAAATTCATTTCCTGTTGATAAAGGCTAAAACTGTTAAGCATGTCTCTTGTGATCAGATTGCCTTAGTTGTAATAGAAAATCAAGAGAAGGTACCTATAATAAAAGGGCAGGCCCTCCAGGTTCCAGTCTCCTTTCTGTTAGCAGGATTCCCCAGATAATCCACAGTTCCATCTTTCGTATAAACATCCTCCTCTGCCATGGTGCTATAGAAGTTCTTGTGCTTTGCTTATCTCTAGAATCTACTTGAGATATTGCAGTCTTAAAACTGCACCGCGCAAAGAAATATAACTGTATTGAATTTCCTGTCAAATAAGGAAACGAAACAAATGTCAGGTGCAGCGGCAGAGGTTTGCTTCAGTTAAGGCCACTGTAGTTTAATCGACGAGAAATGCGCGGAAGAATGATTCTAACTAATTAATGTAAATCAATATGGCTTGACACCCTCAATTACAGCCTTGACATGAAAAATTGAAAACCATCTTCCTGGTGTTGGTGATTTTAGAAACAGAGGTTTGTCAAGGAGAAAACAGATGTGGGATTTTGCAAAACTCAATACAAAGGAAAGACAAAAGGACAGATTAAGGAAAGAGAAGAAAGAACTCAAACCTTATGCTTGAGACGATCAGTAATGTTCCCAGGAAAAAGAAGCTAAGCTCATCAGTAATGGAGAAGCAGACTTGGAAGATTCTTTAGGATGAGAGGGGTAAAATTCAGAAAACAACGCTGGTGTGCCCCTGAAAGGTCAGCAGAAAAAACCACGTCAACCGCTCTTTTGTGTCCGCGCAAACTGATAGGATACAGTGATGCGATATAGATGGAGTAGTATTGTGGTTCAATTGTATTTTTAATTTAATTTTTTAATTTTAAATTATTATTTTTATATTTTTAAATCGTTTTAATATATTATATTAAAATTAAATTTAAAAAAAAAATACACTTTTAAAGCTATTACTAATTGATTCCATCGTTCCCTGTTTTTTTCCAGTTGCTTCACGTTAAGCAGCCGTTGAAAGTTCAAATCTCTCTCTCTCTCTCTCAATAGAAAAATAACACGGTCCTCTTTTACATGGAAAGATCTGAGTGAGGCATTAAAATCAAGTGTTGAAGAGATTAGTATGGAGTTATCTCGGTTAAAATATCAACACCAGACTTGTTAAAATAAATTGACCAAATCAACAAAGTTGTTCTATTGTTTTGTAGTTTGTTAGTTTCAATTATTGCTTTGCTAATTATAGGAAGTTGTTAATATTCTGTGGCTAGAATAATGAAAGTAATTGTTAGTTTCTATTTGTACGTAACTGATTTGCCTATATAAAGCATATCAGTCCAGCTCAATAATATTATCTCATTTCGTTCTCATCTTCCAGTGTACTTCTCTATTTCATATTGTTATCTCTCTGTTATCTTTATTGTTTCACAATTGGTATCAGAGCCTGGTTTAAGAGAGATCTTTGTTTCTGTTTTTTGAAAGCTAAACACATAAGGAAAAGAGAGAGTATTGAAAGTTAAACACGCGAGGAAAAGAGAGAGTGAGATGGGTGATCTTCAAGTCATTGGAGGGATTAAAAAGCTCAACAATCAGAACTATAAAACTTGGTCAACATGCATGATGTCTTACATGCAGGGCCAAGATTTGTGGGAAGTTGTGAGTGGTTGTGAAATTACACAACCAGAGGCTGAAGATGCAAGCGGTACTCTACGAAAATGGAAGATAAAGGCAGGCAAAGCAATGTTTGCTTTGAAAACTAAAATAGAAGAAGATGTGCTGGAACATATTCAAGATGCCAAAATTCCTCATGAAGCTTGGAATACATTTGCCAAGCTATTCTCCAAGAAGAATGACACAAAACTTCAACTATTGGAGAGAGAACTACTGTCAATAGCTCAACGTGAACTCCATGTTGCCCAGTTCTTTCATAAGGTGAAGACTTTATGCAGAGAGATTTCTGAATTGGATACAGAAGCTCCAATTGGTGAAACCAGGATGAAAAGAATAATCATTCATGGTTTACGTCCAGAATTCAGAAGCTTTGTTGCTGCAGTACAAGGATGGCAAAACCAACCATCACTTGTTGAGTTTGAGAATTTGCTTGCTGGACAAGAAGCCTTAGCTAAGCAAATGGGAGGAGCTTCAACCAAGGGTGAAGAGGAAGCACTCTACGTCAACAAAGGCAGTAGGAACTTTAAGCAGTATGGAAATGGTGGAGTGAAAAAGTACAGTGACAAGATCAAAAGTCATCAAGGTGCAGGAGGCAACCGTGCAATGGGAGGCTGGAAAAATCAAGGTGCAGAAGGCAACCATTCAATGGGAGGCTGGAAAAATCAAAGCAACAAAAAGAAATTTGAAGGAAAATGTTACAATTGCGGGAAGAGAGGTCATATGGCCAGAGTCTGCAATTTGCAGAAAAAATACATGGAGAGTAATGTTGCTACCTCTAAAGTTGAAGATGAATGATGCAGAGGCACTACTTGTCACAGAGGAAGAAGACAATGAACTGGCTCTTACTGCAACAACTATTCTGTGTGATGTTGTTAATACCAGAATTGAAGCCGAATGGTATATTCAGACAATATCTATAGCAGGAGAAGATGATGAACAAGCCTTCACAACAAATATGTCTGATCAAATTGATTATGAAAGTGACTGGATTGTAGACTCCGGCTGCTTAAATCACATGACTGGAGATAAGGAGAAGCTGTAGAATTTGAAAGAATACAAGGGAAATCGTGTGGTAATAACAGCCAACAATTCAAAGTTACCAATAGCTCACGTTGGTAATATAATGGTTTCTAACCATCACAGTGACAATGAAGTGGCACTGCAGAAGGTTTACCATGTTCCAGGTATGAAGAAAAATCTTCTCTCAGTGTCACAGCTAACATCGGCTGGGCATTATGTTTTATTTGGACCACAAGATGTGAGAGTTTATCACAATCTTGAGGTTACAGAGGAGCCACTAATGAAGGGTCAAAGGCGAGAATTAGTCTATGTAATGTCAGCAGAAACTGCATACATAGATAAGACCAGGAAGAATGAAACACCAGATTTATGGCACTCACGGTTGAGTCATGTCAGCTATTCCAAGCTGGCTGTGATGATGAAGAAATCAATAGTGGAAGGTCTTTCTCAACTTGAAGTAAAAACAGATGTGGTATGTGAAGGATGTCAGTATGAAAAGGCACAGCAATTGCCGTATGAAGAGTCAAAATTCAAAGCCAAGAAACCATTAGAATTGGTTCATTCTGATGTGTTTGGCCCGGTGAAACAAGCATCCCTCAGTGGAATGAGGTACATGGTGACCTTTATTGATGACTTTTCACGGTATGTATGGGTATATTTTCAAAAGGAGAAATCTGAAACATTCTCAAAATTCAAAGAATTCAAGAGTGCAGCAGAAGCAGAAACTGGTGAACATATTCAGTCTCTACGCACGGATAATGGGGGAGAATATACGTCAGATGAATTCTTCAAGTTCTTACAGAGTCATCGAATAAGTCATCAATTCACATGTGCCAACACCCCACAACAGAATGGCATCGCAGAAAGGAAGAACAGGCACCTCACAGAAATTTGTCGATGCATGCTCCACGTAAAAAATGTCCCTGGACGTTTCTGGGCAGAGGCCATGAAGACTGCTGCGTATGTGATCAACAGGCTTCCACAACAACGATTATGTTTTCTTTCACCCTTTGAAAAATTATGGAACATGAAACCTGTGGTCAGCTACTTTCGTGTTTTTGGGTGTGTGTGCTATGTGTTTATTTCTGATCACTTACGTAGCAAAATTGATAAGAAAGCTGTGAAGTGTATTTTTGTGGGTTATGACAGTCAAAGAAAAGGCTGGAAATGTTGTGATGCTCTGACTGGGAAGTGCTATACATCACGAAATGTGGTGTTTGATGAAGCTTCTTCATGGTGGCCAGCAGAAAAAGAAACAAAACCAGTTTCAGACTCCTTGCACCCTATCCATTTTCAACTAGAATCAGGTGAGGGAGAAGTTTCAGTTCAGGACAAAGGCCAAACAAGTGAAGAAGAAGAAGAGAGCAGCAGACATCCTTGGCAAACAAGTGTGTATGATCGTCCAAGTGAAGAATAAGGAGAGCATAGCAGATCAGCTGAACCTCGACGGTCAACAAGAACTAGAAGGCCAAATCCTAAATATGCTAATGCTGCAATAACAGAAGAAGAAATTGCAGCAGAACCTGAGACATTTGAAGATGCACAAATTCATGTGGAATGGAATAAAGCCATGGAAGAGGAATTTGCTGCATTAGAACAAAATCAGACATGAGTGCTTATACCAAAGCCGACAGGTGTGAAGCCTATTTCATGCAAATGGGTTTATAAAATTAAACGTCGCACAGATGGATTAATTGAAAGATACAAGGCACGCCTGGTTGCTCGCGGGTTTTCTCAGCAGTATGGCCTAAACTATGACGAAACATTCAGTCCAGTTGCAAAGATTACAACGGTGAGGGTTCTACTTGCACTTGCAGCAAACAAAAGCTGGAACCTGTGGCAAATGGATGTAAAGAACGCCTTCTTACATGGAGAACTGGATCGGGAAATTTACATGTCTCAACCAATGGGATTCGAGAATCAAGATCATCCAGAATATGTTTGCAAGCTACGAAAGGCGCTATATGGCCTTAAACAAGCTCCAAGAGCCTGGTATGGAAAAATTGCTGAATTCCTAACATATAGCGGCTATTTAGTAACATCTGCTGATTGTAGTGTGTTTGTCAAGTTCGTGAACACAAAAATAGCTATTGTGTTAGTGTATGTGGATGGTTTAATTGTAACAGGAGATTATGAAGAAGAAATTCTCTTAACAAAAGAGAATTTATCCATACGGTTCCAAATGAAAGAACTCAGCCAGCTCAAGCATTTTCTTGGCCTAAAGGTTGATTATATTCATGAAAGGCTGGTTCTTCATCAGATGAAATATTGCAGGGAGCTCTTGACAAAGTTTGGAATGTCTAATTGTAAACCAGTTTCAATTCCGATGGAACTAAATGCAAAGGTTTGTGCTCTCGAGGGAAAGGATTTAGAAGATGCAACAATGTATCGGCAATTGGTAGGTAGCCTGATTTACTTAACTTTAAGCAGACCAGATATTTTCCACGCAGTTGGTGTGTTGAGTCGATATATGCAAAATCCAAAGAAGCCACATTTGGAAGCAGTTCGTCGAGTGTTAAGATATATGAAGGGGACACTCAATGAAGGCATTCTGTACAAGAAAAATGGAGATTGCAGACTTGTTGGATTTTGTGATGCTGATTATGCGGGTGATCATGACACTCGACGTTCAACTACTGGCTACGTTTTTATGCTTGGATGGGGAGCAGTTGCTTGGTGCAGCAAGAGACAACCAACGATGTCTTTATCAACAACGGAAGCAGAATATCGAGCCACAGCAATGGCAACACAAGAGAGCACTTGGCTCATACGGTTGCTAAAAGATTTACGGTAGTCAACAAAAGCAGCAGTCACACTATACTGTGACAATCAATCAGCCATACGTTTGGTTGAAAATCCAGTCTTCCATGCAAGGACCAAGCACGTAGAAGTGCACTATCACTTTATCAGGGAGAAGGTCTTACAAGAAGAAATTGAGCTCAAGCATTTTAACACAAAGGATCAAGTTGCAGATTTGTTTACAAAAAGCTTGAGCAGTAATAAGTTTGAAGATTTTTGTCGACAGCTTAGGATGATTAATAGAGAAGATGCTGGTGTTGAGAGGGGATGTTAAAATATCAACACCAGACTTGTTAAAATAAACTGACCAAGTCAGCAAAGTTGTCCTATTCTTTTGCAGTTCGTTAGTTTCAATTATTGCTTTGCTAATTATAAGTTGTTAGTATTCTGTGGCTAGAATAATGGAAGCAACTGTTAGTTTCTATTTGTACGTAACTGATTTGCCTATATAAAGCATATCAGTCCAGCTCAATAATATTATCTCATTTCGTTCTCATCTTCCAGTGTATTTTTTTATTTTTTATTGTTATCTCTCTGTTATCTATATTGTTTCACAGGTCATGGTAAGATTGGCATGAGATAAAAAAGCAAGCTAGACTAAATCGAGTCAGAAATTTAACCTAACTGGTTCAGAGCCTAATCTTACCATTCATATACGCAAAAATATTTACACATAGAGAAACATGGAGTGCCAAGAAAGATACAATAAGCTCTTACCTTGTTGAATCTTGCGATCTACCATTACACACAGCAAAGTGAAGGTGCAAAGCAAGGGCTACACTATCTCCCAGTGCAAATCCAGCTCTTGGATCAGAACTAGATATGAATATTGACGGGGAGAGTAGAGAGCGTCAGCTTGAATGGCCCTGACTGGCGACGGGCTCAACGGATCTCCTCACAAGCCGACTACCCCGGCCAGTTGCTAGCTTGCTATATATTCGCGTGAGGTCCCTGCAGTTTCCAGTTCGAAATGAGTTGCTTGCAACGTGTTTGGCGTTTAGTTCGTAAAAAAATTGATTTTTTTTTAAATTAATATTTTTTTATATTTTTAAATAATAAATTTAAAAATAATAATAAAATATATTATTTAATTATACCGCATGGACTCCTACGCTACTATTAAATAATTTATCACAACTCCGGCAGCGACGGTGAAATAATGTATTGGTGAGCAATTTGCCCAAGAAAGATACGGATCCCATTATTTCATTTTTTGCACAAATCATTTCCCCAAAACAACGATATTTTGACTTTTGAGTATTAATTAATATATTATGGTACTGAAGATTCCAAAACTTGACAGGGAATCGCGCTCATATTAACAACCAGAGCATGATTTTGTCATACGGGTAATATAAATTCAACTATTAGGTTTTTAAATAGTTGTAGGAGATCACACGCATACACAGATATGTACATAAGAGAGTTCATGCACGTAAAATGGACGAGTAATGCTATTTTTTACTAAAATTTCATCCTAACTTACTTCTCAAAACATTTCAATTGTTGGATTTGTGAGATTTTTTAGTGAATTCCACTTGTTTAAAATGTTATAAATTAATCCATTAATTTTTCAAAAATTAAAATAAATAGAAAAATAACAAAAATTTTTTCTTAAAAACAGTGGCAGAGTGAAAACAAATTATTAACAAGTACTATATTATATAGATAAGAATTAAAAATTAATTCAAACATATACATAATAATTCATATCAACTAAAATTAATTTAAAATTATTTTTAAAATAAAAAAATTTACATTATAATCGTTTTCTTCGAGTTTTTATATTTTGAACCGCATTCTAATAGTTTCATTATCAATATTATCAAAAATATTTTTTTCAATGCATATAACTAAACTATTATTCATTCACTTATCTCTCATTTTATTTCATAATCTACTCTAAATAATATACATACATAGCAGAAAAAACTCTCTATTTTAGTAGTTGCAACTGGTAAATTTTACCATTTTCCCTGCAAAACTAGTAATATTTTTTAATATTAGAAAACTTATCATCACAATGTAGATCAATAATTTACATATTAAGTTGGTCATCTAGTACCATGAGGTCAATATATATATATATATATATATATATATATATATATATATATAAAAGAACTAATATTAAATATTTTAATATAAAAAAATATTTTAAAAAATTAAGCAACAATTGCCCATTTTGCTTCTCTTTGCTCAGCCACTGCTAGGAACAGTACAAAAGTAACATTAAACATAAAAAAGAACATAAAAATGTACTATCCCGTTGTCGGTAATAGGACTCCTCTTATTTTTTAAATAATAATTACTTTAATAATCCACCATTATCGCACAATCTATATCAACCTCCCAGCAAAATTTAGTAGTCCACGGTTTCAGACAATGCGGGGAGATATATATATATATATATATATATTAAATAATCGGTCTGCTGCGGAACAAATTGTAAGAGGGAAAAAAACAGAATAATTTGCGTTCATGCCGTTAGTAATTGAATGGTGTTTTCCAGAAAAAGTCTATATGAAATAACAAAATTTAATTTAATAAATTAGAAAAGGGAAAAAGCCCACTTTGATCTCTTATGGGAATGAAATTCAATCATAAATTTGTAATATCCTTTCTAAAATAATAATAATAATAATGTAACGACTTCAATATTAAAAAGAATTAGCTGGGAAAATGGCAAGCCAATCGAATTTCTAGCTGAATATTCTTTGAAAAGTACCTTAGAATTTTTAGCACTTGACTGGGCGTTCACATTGAAGTCCTCCTGAATCGATCATCCAGTGTGGACAAGATTTTTGGAGTAACATGAACGGCACAATGTGAACTGAACACAGATTCGGCATTGCTTTTCAAACGGGGAGTTTACTAAAATTTGAATTTTTTTATTTGAATTTTTTTATACAATTTTAAATCATTTTAATATACTATATCAAAAATAATTTTTAAAAAATATTATTTTAATATATTTTTTAAAAAATATTTTACCACTGGATCACTTCCATGTTCTCTCAATGCAGTCTTCGTCTAAAAAACAAACAAAAACTGAAAGGAAAGAGAAATAATTCAATTGTAATTGGCTGGGCGGCACTAAATTGTTCATGATTATAACCCTCTTTTTGTATGGAAGGGTTTGTAATTCTCCACGTCTCTCTCAAGACAGCTTGAGCTCCCCGGCTGTATCCATTAGCTTGATCCCACGGGATTAGTCTCTTTCTATCATAATTTTGAAACTCTGGCCAGCAAATTAATCCGGAACTTAGTTGATTTGGAGCTAAAACCAGATCGAGTTGAAAAAAAAATAAAGAATGAAAAAATTCGGTGTGACCCAACGGATTAACCCAGCGATCCAGTTGACCCAACAAGACCTGGTCGTAAACCCGTTAATTTTTATTTTATTTTATATTTTTACTAAAATGATATTGTTTTAATTTTTTTTTTAAATAATTTGATCCGGCCAACTTAGCAGCTTAGGCCGAACCCGGTGACTGGAACAGCTTGCAGTGCCTGGTTTTAACCTGATTCTAAGCAATTATTCCATTTGATTAATTAGACAATCCGTTTGAATGGCTTTGCTAAAACCAATTTGATTTTATGTTGTTGGCGTTCTCACAGTGTGGGCTGCTGTCTCGTTAAGCGATTCCATTTTTTACGATTCCCATGGAAAATCTTCCAAGATCAAGAGCTTTTCAAAGCTGGTCTTTCCCAGGCTACTGAATAAGAGAGTGAGCTCGCGGAGCCTGGGTTTCATAAACATCGGCATAAAAAAGTCTGTTGTATGTTTAAGATGACATTGAAGCAGGAGTAGTGAAGCCTTGAAAGTTGTGCTGTCTGTGTTTATATGATATATATAATATAAATAGTAAGAGTTGAATTTTTTTTGTTTAAAAATAGATATTAAAATTAAGTATATTTTTATTTTTTAAAAATTATTTTTGATATCAGTATATTAAAATATTTTTTTTTTTTATTTTAAATAATTTTTTTTGAGAGTCACCTAATAGACTCGAACTATTTACTTATGGCTCCTTGTATAGCCTGTAGCCGCACCAAGAAGGGGAGCATATGGTTGATCCTCTAAGAAAGGGGGCATGGGCCCGGTCTCATTACGGGTGATATGCAGTCAGGCCCTTTAAGAGAGGACGCTCGGCCCAGTTTTTCTAAATAAAGGGATGTCTCTAAATAGGCCTAGTCCTATTGAGTGGATTTTATAGAAGAACCCAAATCCCATCCCTCGTCAATTATCAACCTTTTATTTTAATATTTATTATTGACCTTTTAATTATTAACGATTTATAAAGTTTTTAGGAGAATATAGTGAAAATATTGATTTACCATTACTAAATGATTATTTAAAGAGGTGGTTCTAAATCCATAAAATGAAATCTTTAATTCACAGAACTAAAAATTCTAGTTAAATGAGCTTGTAGTTAATTAATTTATCTTTAACGATGCATCATTAATCTTGAAAAAAAAATACCTGGTGATTTAGCATAAAATGACAAAATGTTGAAATTCTTGTATATCCATTTTCTTTGATATGCTCGTCAATTATTATTTTTTAATTAAAACTAATAGGTTTATATTCCACACATAATAATGTTGAGCTAATTTAAATACCACTCTAAGAGCATAAAATAAGCCACTTAAAAAAGGAAGCGAGGATGTGTTGCTTCTATTAATATCTATACTATTTGTCTTACACTTTTAAAAGGTTTTTAAGTAAATTTATATTCAAGATTCACACTATTATTAATTTTAACATAATTTAACAAAACAAAAATTGTCGATAAATTTATTATAAAATATGAATAAATAGAAGGCTACGAATTGATTATTATTTTTTTAAAAAATATGGTATGTTGATAGATTTCTAAGAAAAAAATCATAGAATTCTAGAGGTGGCTGCTAGCTAAGTTATCAAAAGAGGCATGAAAAGGGATTAAAAAAACAAAAAAAGGCATCAAATGCTCGCCGAGATTTATTAAGAAAGAAACCCATAATATCCCACCAGGCCCGTAACTTTTAAAAGGACCATGGGCGTTTTCTTCTGGCCCATAATCAACTTCAATACTCCCAAGTCCCAACCCGTCTTTTTTTTTCTTTTTTTTTCCTAGGGGCCCGGAAGCCCAAAGATCAAACAACAAGACTAGACATCAGCCCAAAGAAGCTTAAAAGGACCTCGTTGAGGTTCTTGCTTACAGTTTAATTTTGTCCAGAGAAGAGACTGGATCTCACCATTCAAAACAGCTCCATGTCACCTAAAGCAGACAGCAAATTCGGGGTGCTAGATGGCTGCTCGAGGTGGCGTGGCAGTTCATGTTGCCAAAGTTAGCGAATTGATGGGCCTTTTGCTTGCATCTCACCTAGTTTCTAAAAATACGCGAAGCCTTGCATTCAAAGCTACTAGTCCATCCTCGAGGCATGCACCTTCGACTTTTCTATCTAGAAAACAGCCCTGCACTGCACTGCACTGCACTATCTAGACCAAAAGAAGCACAAAAATATCCAATGATCAATTTGCCAACAATAGATATTTTCAAAAAAAAAAAAAAAAAAGAGCTAAATTTGGGATATTTGATGGTGTTTATGGGTTCGGTAGCTTCTGTTTTAAGATGTTAAAAAAAAATTCTGATATATTTTCAAATAAAAAATACATTTGAAAAATAGTATGCACCAATTAAAAAATAAACAGTGTTTATATGTTAATTTATCAAAAAAATATATTTAAAAATAACATAATCATTAGAATTTGGGTGCACATTATTTTCGTAAGTGGGATACCAAAGAGAGGTTAGATGAGCTGTTACCCACCCTAAAAAATCTTTAGCTTTCAGAGAACAAAATTCTCCCACTACAAACATCCATGAAAAGCATCCTTCAACCATAAATATTGATAGTGCTTAGGCTAACATCCCCTTTCATGTATCCATCGTCTACCCACCACGTCCACAAATTTCAACTCCATCAGCCGCCGCCTCTTCTCGAAGGTTTCTCTTCTGTATACACATGAAAAATGATAATAACATCAGTAAATTTCATTATTACATGAATAATCATTATAAAAAAATAATTAGTGATTATACTGTAGATTTAAGCATTGATGTTCAGTTTATCATTATTTAGATAGTTCGTGCTACATAGCAAGCTCACTTTTTATTATTATAAAAAAATATTATAAAAATCTAAGACTCAAAAGAATTGAATTATGTGTCATCACTCATTAGGCTTGGATCCTGATGCCAGGACTCATTACCCTTCGATCTTGATGCATCATCCAAGAGAATTGGATTTTGGCGTAACATACATTAGCTTTGGGTCTAGATGCCAGACCCAAGAGAATTGCGTCTTGACAGGGGATCCAATTCGCTTGGGTCTGGCGTCAGGACCCATTAGACGAAGCACCCAAGCAAATTGGGTCCTGACAAAGCACTCATGTGAATTGGGTCCTGACGTAGGACCCGTAGTCGTACGTTAAACAGTGCCGCAAAACCCAAGGCATTTGAGTCATGACGACTGACTTAAAGGATATGGGTCTTGACGAAGGATCCTTGAGAATTGGGTCATGGTGTAGGATCCATTAGCCTTTAGTTAGGCGAGGCTGCAAGATCCAAAGTATTTGGGTCTTGATAACTGACCTAAGATATTTGGATCCTAACGCGGGACCCATGAGAATTGGGTCTTGACGTAAGACCCATGTAAATTGCGTCAAGCGGGGTTGTAAGATCAAAGGGATTTGGGTCTGTGCTCATGTCACACCCAAGCAATTTGGGTGAGACGTTCCTTTTCAGCCCTAAGTTTTTTAGGTCTAGAAGGGTATTCCTGACCCAAGTTAATAATAATAATAATAATAATAATAATAATTGATTTTATCCCTTAAATCAATTATATGTTTTTTTTTTATAGTAATAATTTTATTTCAAATTTAATAATATTAATGAATATAATAATATCATTAAACTTGTCTTATCCAAGTTTTCATAGTTTTTAATCCCTTTAAATCAAATGTATGGTTTTTCTTCAATAGCAATAATATTTTTCACAAATTTATTAATGATGACGGTGATAGTTTTTTATTTTACCCTTCAAATCAAATCTATGGTTGTTTTTCAATATTGATAATAATTTTTTTAAAATTTATTACTTATTTTATTGATAATATTAATTATAATAAAAATAATAGTATCTAGAATACAAATAATAATATTTTTTTTATATAAATACTTTTAATTTTAAAAAAATATTTTTTAAAAAAATAATTATATTTAAAAACTTAAGATCCAAGAACCTTTGGTCCCGATGAACCCAATAGAAATCGGTCATGACGCCTGATCTAAGAGAATTAGGTCTTGACACATGACCCATTAACCTTGGGTGTCGACGCTAGACCTAAGAGAATTAGGTCCTGATACAGGATTTAAGTGAATTGGATCTGGACGCAGGACCCATAGCCTTGGATCCTAACAACGGACCCAAAAAAATTAGGTCCCGACACATGACCCCTAAGAATTGGGTCCTTATATAGGACACATAGTCTTGGATCAAGTGGGGCTGCAAGACCCAAGGGATTTGTGTCTGCGCTCCTACCACACCCGAGCAACTTAGATGAGGCGCCCTTTTTAGCCCCAAGTTTGTTGGGTCTGGAAGGGGATGCTTGACCCAAGTTAACAACAACAACAATTGATTTTACCCTTAAAATCAATTCTATGTTTTTTTTTATCATAATAATATTTATTTCAAATTTAATAATATTAATGAATATAATAATATTTATAACATTAATAATAATAATATTAAACTCACATGACTCAAGTTTTTATATTTTTAATCCCTTTAAATCAAATTTATGGTTTTTCTTTAATAGCAATAATATTTTTCCAAATCTAATAATAATAATAATAATAATAATATTATTATTATTATTATTATTATTATTATTATTATTATTTTACCCTTCAAATGAAATATATTTTTTTCAATATTAATAATATTTTTTCAAATTTAATAAGTATTATATTAATAATTTTAACTATAATAATATTTATAATACAAATAATAGTATTGTTAATATTAATTATAACAAAAATAATAATATTTATAAGACAAATAATAATATTTTTTATATCAATACTTTTAATTATAAGACAAATAATAATATTTTTGATATCAATACTTTTAATTATAATAAAAATAATAATATTTATAATACAAACAATTATATTTATAAACCTAAAACCTAAGAACCTTGGGTCCTGACACAGGACCCAACGCACGGTTCTACAAACCCTAGGTGTTCGGGTCTACACACCTAGACAGCGGGTCTTCAGACCCGCTTGCCTGGGTCTGTAGCTAGGTGCGCGTGTCTGGCCCTTGTGCCCAAGGCTTGGCAGCTCCAGTGCCAGGTGTTTGGTGCCTACGGTTATGGCCAGGTGCACAGGTCTGGTCCTAATACTTAGGGCTTGGGAGCCAATGAGGTGTCTATTGTTTGGAGCCTATAACCCTATCTAAATCCATACTGATAATTTTCTCCTCAACTAAAAAGACTACCCCACCCCCAGTAGTCTTTACAACTATTTGTGGTAAGTGCAGCTTAACCATTACACCGCTCAAATCCACAGTGCTTTTAGCAAAGTGCAAACTCAAACAGTGCAATGCACAATGAAATCACTCATATTTTATGATTTTATACAATAATTCACTGATCCTCCAAACAATGCAATCACAGTTTATAATGATTTGAAATAGTATAATCTACAGTGAAATCACTCACAATCCACAATAATTTACTCTACAGTAAAACAATGATCCCTTTTAGTTATATTTAATAATAATGCATGCTAAACACAAATATATTTTCAAGAAAAGTCAAGATATCATACAAGTTTAAATCTATAAGTATGTTAAATAATAATTTATGGCTAACATGCTTTCAATATAAATATAATAATAGAACACTAGTATGCATATCAAGTTTATATTCAAACTCACAATTGTTATTAATTTAAAGTTTGAACATGCTTACTAATATTTAAAAATATATATTCTTAAATTAAAATAAAAGAGAGCATTTACTTGTTAAGACACTTTAAAGTAATGAGATTTTTGTTGATATCAATGATTAATAATTTGTTTTTTAAATGTTTTATTGTTACTCACTTGTGCAACTAGAATATTTATAATATACCTCACAAGTTTTTCAAAATACCACATTGATTTAGATACAATTCTAAACAAAATCTTTGAACTAAAGAATATAAAGCTCAAATATATCTCAAATCTAGGAGGAAAACCAAAAATTAAAATGAGATGAAAATACTAAAGTATGAGGTTAAGAAGTAAAAATATAAAAAATCCAAATAAAAAACTCTTTCTTCACACCCCCTTCTAATTTTGAAAGCTAAAAGATTGAAGAAAGATTTAATTCTAACCATTATTAACATTTAATTAGTCACTATAATCAAGAGTTCAATCAAGAAAAACCAAGGATTTATTAAACTTGCGACTTGGATTGTAAAATCATGATAACAAATTATGATATCTAATCTTCAATCAACTTAATATTGAATAACAAAATTGAAAGGAAATATTCAATTAAAAAAAGATAATATAAAAAAGAATCGAATGAACCTACTAAATCCACAATTCGGGTCACACACCCCAATAGTTAAATACTGGTTTATAAGGTCGCGCTACACTGTAACTCAAATTAAAAAAATAACATGAAAAAAAAATACTCAGGCCATATGAAACTATTTGATATTATTATTAAACATGACCTAACAAGCTAACATTGAAGCCTCCCGACTCAACTTCTTACCTAACCCGAGTTTAAAATTAAATAAAATATGAGTTGTCTTGACATAATCCAATCGACTTATCGGTACAAAAACAACCCAGAAGAGAAGTAAAAAGCGTGGTTTGTTACTTAACCTGTTAATGCGAACCTTGTGATCACGTGGTCACACAACCCACAATCAAGATTGAGATCTGATCCCGGAAAGCCGAAAGAGGTCTAATAAGAGTGTGACACAATGGAAACCTGCCCCAAGGCACCAACACTATTGGAATGAGTAGAATGACGCCACGAAGCCAATTAATCTTCGATAAGTCAGATTCAGTTCGTTCAAGAACCAAAAAATACAAGAAATCACTCTCACACATTAAAACTGAAAAATTCAGAATAATATTCATCAAAGCTGCTGAAATTTTGGCTTACATGAGTTTAAATAGTTCTTGAAAAATTAACCCTAATGAACCCCTTATGTGGACTTATATGAGATCCACTCAAAACTGGCTCAAAACCCTAAACTTAAAAACCTATAACCTGATCCAAACAAGCCTTAGACCCTAGCTCAAAACAAATTTTTAATTAAGACCAAACATTAAAGAAAATAATAAAAATAACTAATCCGTCGTTAAATACCACCAACCCTTCTTTCCTTCTGTAGCTAAGATGAATGAGGAATCCTTATAAAAAAAAGGATTCTGAAACATTAATGAATCATTGCAACACTTGTAGATTATATTGCAGCTCATTAAAAATCCTTGTGGAATTAGAAAATTCTCAAAACCAGCCGCCACATCCTTGTAGGAAAAGAATCTTAATCAAATAGGAAGTCCACAAGTCAAATGGAAGTAAATAACAAAATTCGTACAGCCTCCGTTGATCAGTATTGCGGTTCCTTTTCAAACTCCGATTGATCTATATTTTTAACCCAATATAGTAAAACATGTTTGGAGAGTCCACATAAAATATTAGCTCGATTCCACGGTCGGATTGAGAATTATGACTGTTGCCGTAAACCTGGACTATTGCGCTTTTTATGTTAAAATCTAAATATAACCTTACTTAAGTCGTATCATAGAGCTGAACCATATCACCTGTCAAGTTTATAATCCAGGTAAAAGACTCTAGTGGACACCCATATTTACAAATATAGCATCAATCGAATAGAAATGATAATAGGGTTTCATTCGAGCCAAGCACCGGAATCCATGAAGTAATGTCATCTATATATAAATTTTTTAGCATTACTCAAACTCAGACTCAGCTTCGTGACTCCATTTAATCATGGCAGACCATATTTAACTATAACCTTGAGAAAGCTGGAAACTATAGCCTCCTTAATTCCATCAAATTTTGCAATAATCTAGTAAATAGAAGAATCCCATTTATCAAAAAAGGAAAAGAAAGAAAAAAAAATAAAGAATATTCCCGATCGTGGAGCCTCCCTCTCTTATACTTACCCGCCAATCAAATGCTTAAATTTAGTTGCAAATCGTAATTAGATACAGGAATTAATCACTGTAATGACGCGAGGCTCCTTAGAACATAAGCTCTTAGTTAATAATTAAATTAAAGGGAGTTATGTTTCGGTCGCTGCCGCCCACGTCATTTCCTTTGACTTGAACGAGGTGGAAAATCTAAGACTTTATGGTTATGTTAGATGCGATCGGGTGTACTTTACCCAATACGGTTGGACCAAACCCAGTTGCTGACCACCTAGTCAAATGAAACATGGCATTAAGGGGATCGCTTCAAGACGTGTCTTATTAGTTGATGGATAACTGCTTTGTGTGATATACAAGAAAACAATATTGGAATTTCTTGTTTTTTTTGGACGAATTGGTTTCTGGTTACCTCAACTCAGGGCTAGCTTGCCCCTCGAATACTCCTGCGTCTACCTAATTGTCTAAAACGACCTGACAGCAAATGAGTATATTAATATTGCCTTTGCCTTATAAGGTGACATAGGTCAGGCATTGCTTGTGCACCAACACAAAAGAAGAAGAAAGATATTCCTCTCTGTCTTTGTTTTCATAAAGAGGGAGGGAGACTAGGAAGAGCTAGTGGACATGGACATGGCACCATGGATTCGGGTTGTAGTTCTGGTGGCTTGTCTGTTTCCGGCATCTGTGGAGTCCATGGTCCGGCACTACAAGTTCAATGTAAGTTGTAATGGTACCAAGTACTCTATTCCTGGCCTAGCTAGCAACGTGTTTCCATGCATGATTAGTTTCCCCTCAGTCTAGTTAATCAAATCAATATTGCACTATGCTCATCATTCTGTCATTAAGAACCCAGGTCCTATGTGCACGATCCTTTTTCTTCCGAGCAAACTATAATGCGAGCCTCTTGGTTATAAACGGCTAATACAATACTTTACGTCACGTGACCTTGAAATGACAGTGTTTTGTCTAGCAATTCCCATGCATATGCATGCCTGTTTTGAAGGTCGCATGTAGACACGTGATCAGAAGTTCCATGCGAGGATATATACATGAAAACGCAATGTCCCTGGTTCTTTCTGCAAATCTTATTTCAGTCTTCTGAAACTGTGATGAAGCTTGTCATAATTAATTAAGATATTAAGTTTCCGTCTGTTCTTGTTTTGAGGGTTTCCAGCTGGCCAGGAAGCTCTTGCATGCATAAGCTTCACCTTCAAGCTATGATAGACACAGTTTAAAATAATACGATTACTTGGTGAAGTGACTATTTTTATGGAGAAAATTTAAAATTGAAGATCAATTAGTGCGTACGTAATTATGGCAGAAGCTTAGCTGGTTTCTCCAATATTATTACCATCCTTTTGGTTTGTACATCTTAATCATATATATATATATATATATATATATATATATATATATATATATATATATATATATATATTTTCTTCTAGCGAGCAAAACTGCATTGTATTCTGCATGTAATGCAGTTTTTTTCCTTTTTCTTGGCTATATATAATATTAACGCAGCTGGCATTTCCACTTCGAATTATCGTGTCTCATACTTTCTTTTCATGCTTTCATTTCTTGATGTTTTGTATCAAATTTTCAAGTCAAATGACCGATGAAACACTTCAAAGATTTTTCACATATATATTTATACCTTTGTATCGTCTTTAAAACTAGAAAAACACGACTTATGTAGCTCAAAATTTTTATATAATGGACCACCTCCGCGCACACGTATAATCTAAATGCATGCATACCTTTAAGTTGAGTGAGTTATCAAAAAGATCACGAATTAAGTTGTTCTTTCTTAATGCACAAGTGATCAATATCCAAATACAAATTTAATTGGTAAAATATAATAAACCTACCAAATCTTGATTATCAAACAGAAAAGTGATATTATTGTTGAGGGCAAGCCACCTAAATTAAGTTTGGTAACTGTAGCCCAATGTTGAACCTCAAGATTGTTACTGTGTCGATGTCTTCTTCGTTGTATCTCACGGCTGTTTAATTTTCATGAAGGTGGTGATGAAAAATAGCACAAAACTGTGTTCAACAAAGCCCATTGTCACTGTGAATGGACAGTTCCCAGGGCCTACTTTAGTTGCCAGAGAAGATGACACTGTGCTTGTGAAGGTGGTAAACCATGTCAAATACAATGTCAGCATCCATTGGTGAGTGAGGCTGCTGTGAATGACAGATTTTACTAAATTTTCACGGCGTCCGTTAATTTTTGGCTTGATTAAGATCATTATGCTATTTACGAATTCTGATCAGGCACGGCGTTAGACAACTACGGACCGGTTGGGCCGATGGCCCTGCATACATAACGCAGTGTCCTATTCAGCCAGGGCAGAGCTTTGTGTACAATTTCACCATTACTGGTCAGAGGGGCACTCTACTCTGGCATGCACATATCCTCTGGCTCAGGGCAACTGTCCATGGTGCTATTGTAATTTTGCCCAAGCGAGGTGTTCCATACCCATTTCCTACACCACGCAGGGAAAAAGTCATTATATTAGGTGAGTCTAGCTCAACTTAACGCCTTCAAAACTTGAGCTAGTTGATGGCTGACTAGGTAAAACTAAGTTTAATGAGTGCATTGAATGCCTACAGGAAATTATTGTGTTGCTTGTGCTTCACAATTAATCCATATATCAAGTAATTATTAGTTGACAATTATGTATTCGGGTAGAATAATCATTGGTCAACAATCAATCCAATTTTTCCAATTGTAGGTGAATGGTGGAAATCAGATGTTGAAGCTGTGATCAACGAGGCGATGAAATCCGGGATGGCACCTAATGTCTCGGATGCTCACACAATCAATGGCTATCCAGGGCTTGTCTCAGCCTGCTCTTCACACGGTAAAAATTAAAACAACTAGCACAGCAAAACAAGCTGTTACATTCTGACGATCGATAGCTAGTTTATTGCATTCGTTATCTTTCTCAATCATTCTATCGATTGCAGGAGGGTATAATTTATCAGTACATCCCGGAAGGACTTACATGCTTCGGATTATCAACGCTGCACTAAATGAAGAAATCTTCTTTAAGATTGCTGGCCATCAACTCACTGTTGTCGAGGTTGATGCCTCATACGTAAAACCCTTCAAAATCGACACCGTTGTCATAGCCCCGGGCCAAACCACTAACGTTCTTGTCACGGCAAACCGTGGTTCTGGCAAGTACTTGGTTGCAGCCTCACCTTTCATGGACGCACCCATTGCGGTTGATAACGTGACTGCCACAGCCACCTTACATTACTCTGGCACCCTTGCGAGTACCATCACTACCCTCACCGTACCTCCTGCCAAAAACGCCACTCCGGTAGCAACAAACTTTACGAGTGCTCTACGTAGCTTGAATTCGATAAAATATCCTGCTAGAGTCCCATTAAAGATTGATCATTCTCTTTTCTTCACCGTTGGCCTTGGTGTTAATCCTTGTGCTACTTGTATCAATGGAAGCCGTGTTGTGGCAGATATCAATAACGTTACATTTGTGATGCCAACAATTGCTCTCCTTCAAGCTCACGTCTTCAACATTAGTGGTGTTTTCACAGATGATTTCCCTGCCAACCCGCCCACGCCATTCAACTACACAGGCACGCAACCAACGAACTTTCAGACAGTGAAGGGAACAAAACTTTATAGACTTGCTTATAACAACACAGTCCAGCTAGTTCTACAAGATACAGGAATGCTCACTCCTGAAAACCACCCTGTCCATCTGCATGGCTTCAATTTCTTTGAAGTTGGAAGGGGAGTAGGTAATTTCGATCCAAATAAGGACCCAAAGAAATTCAATCTTGTTGACCCAGTGGAGAGGAACACAATTGGGGTCCCAGCTGGTGGATGGACCGCTATAAGATTCATAGCAGATAATCCAGGTAATCAAACATTTCTGCTTTAAATAAATCAGTACTCCCTCTTTTTTTCCATTCTGAAACATTTTTCCCCCTTTTTTGATGTAGGGGTTTGGTTCATGCATTGCCATTTGGAGGTCCACACAACATGGGGACTTAAGATGGCATTTGTTGTAGACAATGGTAAAGGCCCAAATGAATCTGTTTTACCACCGCCTCCTGATCTGCCAAAGTGCTAGAGAAAACAATGCAAGGATTCTCTTCTGTGAACGACAGGAGAGGAAAATTGCAAGTCAGATTGAGCGGAGGAAACAAGGGAGGGATCAAAGGGAGAGACTGCTGAATGGTTTAGAACTAATAAGAAAGAGTTCTTTCGAGACTGGCTAAAATCAATGAATTATTGCTCGGGAATTTTAAATAAAGTCACACTGAAACTTTCCTTCCCTTTTTCTTTTTTTTTTTGGTTTCCTGGGGGGGTTGGTTTTTCACAGTAATTTGCTCTTTGTACATTCAGCGATGTAATTATGGAATATGCTGTCATTAATTAAAAAAACCCGAAAGATATTGAGAATTCTTTATATGTTTTGCATGAATTTCTCATGACTTGACATGGCAACAACAATCCCTCGACATATGTATTCCATGCTTGCCATTTAAGTTGTCTCGAGAGAATTTTCCTTCGGATTTCCACAAATATAAATAGGAACACTCGGGTACTGGAAAGAATTTCGAAGGAACAAAGGTGGGCTAAGAGAGACAATCTCTCGAAGATCCATTTTAGGCCCGAGGCCACTTGTGTGTATTTTCTCATTTCGGGAGCCACGAGACCACCGAGAGTTGGAGACTACCACTCGAAACGATGTTGGATTATTAAACGTAGGCAAAGCTAGAAGTTGCTAATAATTTTATATAGCAAGATTGGTAGTGGGCTCTTGATAGTTTAATGGGCTGGGCTTTTATTCTATTTTTGGTCGGCCTTTCTATTTAATGGGCTGTGCCTGTATTCTTTCTTTCCAGTCATTAACAGCACTGGTCTAAAATTAAACACCAAGTGGGCTGCCATCAAATGATATGATAATAAAAGATTAATACAATGATTATTATATCATCATATATATATATATATATATCAATGTAACATATTGATTATTTACCGTCACCTTAATATATATATTGTCATGAATATATCGAGAAAAAAAATCAAGAATATTTTGAAAAAGCTTCTGCAAGCACATTGCCAGAGAGCTGTTGACTTGCGGATGCCTTCCGCGAAAACTAGCCACGAGTTGGAGCACGCGCCTGGTAGGAGGAGCAGACTCGAATCTCAATCACGTTGGCTCAAACTTTTCGACTTTTATGAAAGAGCACATAAAGGGAATCTTTCCTTTAATGGAAAAAAAATCGATTGGGGTGCCAAACCTTTTCAATTATTGAGACATTGCTATAAATATTTTAAGCAGCAGCAGCAGTCGCCATCGATTCCAACAATCCCACTTGGCCTACCCCTACCCCTACCCTTGTGTCAAGGGTCACTACCCCAAGTCCCAAAGGAACTCCAAATGGATGCTTCTATACATAAAGAGACACATTCTGTATGAAGTAAATAAAGCATATTGTATAGAAGGGATAAAAGATAGCCCTTGAGTCATCGTTTTTAAAAACGGGAAAAAAAAAACTTCAGGACACAGGAGTTTTTTTTATTAAAAAAAATAGCACAATGCCAAAACTATCATAGTTGGATATTTATTTTTAAAATACCATAATTTCATAAGACACACAAATCACACATGCACAACCATGAGATGCTCCGATGACACTTGCGCGATCTCAAGATGGGCAGGTGAGAAAGAGGAGTTCTGCCAAAATAAAAGGAAAAGGGGCTTTCAGGACGGAGAGAAAGATTGAGAGAGGGAAGGTGAGGTTGAGTGCGGCACGGGGAGGAGAAGAGAAATAAAAGAAAAATGAAAAAATCTATTAATTTTAATTTGATTGGATGCGAGGGTTGCACTTGAATCTAAGTAGGTTATACATGTATGACATGTGAATTTAATAAAATTATATTATTTAACTATTTAGTAGGTAATTCAATAGTAAAAATTTAAAATTAAAATATTTATTTTTTTATAATTTCAAGTTTAAGCCTAATAATTACTAATATAATAACCACCGTAAATTTACATAGTTGTTAACTTTAAAGATCATGGGATTAGTCTAGGTATGTACAAGCTGGTTCGGACACCCACGTTAATAAAAAATAAAACTATATTATTTTTAAAAATAAATTTATAGTTTTGATAATTTAGATACATTTTTTAACCATTATATTAAAAAAAAAAAAAAAAAAAAAAAAAAAAAACTCCAAGATCTGTAAAGGTAAAGGCGGAAGCAGCTATCTTCAAATATGGAATACGTTTTTCTGCCTAATTTATAAGGATACCATTATAATTTCATACTTGAGATGATTTTTCGAGATTGACGGTATTTGTTTTTTTCTCGTATTACTTTGATTCCAATTTCTTCAGTTTTTTTTTTCCTCTGTTAGCAAGAGAAAAGGAGTGAAGAAGAAGGGAGAGAAAGAATAAAGAAGACAATACTGTCGTGTGGAACAGTACACGTAAGAACCAAGTACTGCCGTCATTGTTGTTGGATATTTAAAAAAAAAAACAATTGTATATAATTAAACAGCCAGCAATAACTGTTTAATTAGCTTATTTATTTATTTTTTATTTGACCCATAATGCACTACCCAAAAACAACTAGAATATGTGACAAACGCAACAATTTTCAAGACAGATTTCTTCCGAATAAAGTTTTCAAGACGTGCATGAATAAAGAACAACCTCATGCGGCAGCTATGTTTTATTGTCGTGCGTGTCGCTAAAATAATTCTAAATTAAGTGAATTTAACCGGGTTAATAACTTGTTTAGTTTAATATTAAAACCCTAATCTAGATCAAGTCATCCCATCAAACTTTGACCAAGTTTAATATAGAGATCTAGAGACAGGAACATATTAACTGGTTCACATCATTCACTTCCCACTATGATTTTCCAGTGTCATGTTCGTATTAAAAAGAGTTTTAATATTAATTCAACAACACAGCGGAATGTTGTCCGTAAATCATCACATCCTCTTAACAAAAATTATTTGAAATATGGTGTATATCATGCAAAATTCACAACAATTATATACACATTTCATTGTGCTGTGATAATTGTAATTAATACATGAATTTTATTTTTTTTCTTATTTGATGATAATCCACACAAATTACTCAATATTAGTTAATACATGAATTTTATATTTTTTCTTATTTGATGATAATCCACACAAATTACTCAATATTAGTTCTTTTTTCTCCCAGCAATTTTATATATTCCACATCAATATGGTGTATTAAAAAGATTATTTGAATTAATTTTAAAATTCAAATTATATATATATAAAAAGTAATCCAGAGGTTGAGAGAGATATTTTAGCGGAGGTTTTTTTTAAAAATAAATTTTTATATATATATTTTTGAATTGTTTGGATATATTAATTTTAAAAAATATTTTTTAATATATTTTTAAATAAAAAATAACAACTGCTACTTTCCTAAACAACTCCGAGAAGAAATTAAAAAGTCTTAAGACATGAAACCGAAAAAAAAGGAAGAAAATAATGGCTGTGTAACCTTGGAGTACCTCAAGCAGCTATTAATGGAGGGCATGTTGTCCCATTTAATGGGAGGTGCGAGATTCGAGGTACCCGATACAAGATGATGGAAGGGCTAGAAAGCGTGCTACATGTGCGTAAAGCATGTTTTCAACTTGGGCCTCTCTTTATTTCTTATAAAGCCCATCATCACATGCACCTAATGAGTAAAAATTCTGGCCAATCCTGGGCTCTCGCCTCCAGGACAGATAAATTCAATCATTTGTGGTCCTCTATTATCAGAAAATAATCATTTTGTGGTCCTTTTGATTTTGTTTTTTTGGTAATTGTCCTTTTTTATTTAATGAACTCATTAATTTCCACACATGGCAAAAACAATGTTGAGATATTTTTATTCATATCAACGACGAAGTCACTGGAGAATTTATTCAATTAGTTGCATGTGAATTTAAATATCTGGAAATAAACTTAAAATTATTTTGACGGAACTATCTAAAATTATTAGCTGGTGGACGTTTTATCAGACATATATTTTGATAAAAAAATGAATTTAATTTTTTTTATTTTCGATAAAAAGCCCAAATAATATTATAAAATCGACACACACGTGTGGAGGACCCTACAAAATTTATTTTTTAACAACTTGCTAACCTGTGTTCCTTGATATATTTAATATATGTATACACACACACACGCGAAATACAAAAAAAAAATGATTAAAAAGATAAGTTTTTTAAACGAAATCAAATAATAGCGGAAAACAGATTTTTTATGTCATGGAATCTCACTTATTTGGTTCCAGAAAAAAAACTCAAATTATTCTTCTATAGCTAATGTTATGAGACGGAGTTAAGGAAATGCTAAAATTAATATATCAAGATATATTATTAAAAATTTTATTTATTTCAAATAAAAATATTATATTATTTTATATTTAAATATTAAATAAAAAAAAGTTTTGCAAGGGCCGGGCCTACTTACCATCCCTGATTCCGTTCCTGGTGTTACGTATGTCTTAAATCTAGCAATTAAATAATACAATTTCAAAACTCATAGTATATTCATGTTTTATATATATATATATATATATATATATATATATATATATATATATATATATTGATTAAATTTCTGAATCTCATGGAAATAAAAATATAGTCATTTATAAAATTAGAGAAGAAAAATAACGAGGAGAATTCAAAAGAAAATTAGCTAGGGTTGATATAATTTTCTTAATCTTTAACGAAGAATAATTTGCTAATAATAACTATGTAAACATCTTTCATGCTGTATGAATTGTCGGTCACTCGTGGAAAGATCAAACAGTGACTGAAGAATGTAGGGACTAAATTAATAGCCCGCGACAAAAATAAAAAATAAAAAATAAAATGATTGATTAATGAAGCCCCACTCTCTCTCTATTGGTCTGGGCCTTGATTCAGGTCCGCTTCTAGCCGACTAAGCTCTGAACTCCGGGCTCCATGCATGTGGCAATGTGTGAAATACAGCCTAAGAGCTTGTAAATGGAAAGACACAGGTAAAAGACAAAAAAAAAAAAAAAATGGTTTTCTATCTCTTATTTTTCCAGCTCAAAAGAGTTGTATTGAAGAGACCAGGTAATATTCCTATATTAGAGAGTCATTACTATATATTGGTTAAAAGTATGTTTAATATATTTTTATGTAAAATAATGTTTTGATTAGAGTTGTATTACTTAGTTATATTTAAAAGAATAGTTTTATTAATATCAAATATATTAAAATATCATTGGTTCTTCTAAATATTTTTTTATCATTAAAGTGCTTATAAACAAAAAAACAATCATATTTATACCATTCAAAAATCTATATTACGACACAAGTTGGTTTGAACAACAAGGGTACCTCATGGTTCTTAACGACACAAGTTGATATATATATATATATATATATATATATATATATATATATATATATATATATATATCATTTTGATAACAATTATATGTGATAACTTATTTGATTAACCTGTATAAGTGAGGCAAGAGATTGCAGGTTCAAGCATGGGGTGTGCAATTTTTTTTTTCATGTGAAAAATAAATACTATTTTTCTTTTCAAAAAAGGGTTATAGAGAAAAAAAAAAAAAGCAGGCATAGCGCAGCCCTGCCGTTGCGCTAGTTTTTTTTTGTTTTGGTTTTTTTTTGTATATTTTTTAAAAAATAATAGTTTCACTTATTCTTCACTTTTGACATGATTTTTAAATATTATTATAAATTTTTATTTGATTTTAATATTTTTTTAATTATTATGTTCATGATATAAAAATAATAATACAGATAATAAATTGTTTGTGAAAAATTGATTTGTGTTGTTTTTTTTTCTAAAAAATTCTTAAATAGATTTTGAATGCAATTTTTACTGCATTTATGATTTTTTATAACTTTCAATCTCATATAAAATATTAACATACTATTTTGATATATTTTGTTTTAATAGTTATAAAATATATTTTTTAGCAGAAACAATGATTATAGTTAAAAACCTTATGTTCGCTAAAATAAACAAAACAAATATTAATAAGAAAAAATATCTTGATGGAAAAAAATCAAAATAATTATATTATTTTATTTAATAACAATGTTAAATAATTATATGATACTTGGATGTTATTTTTTGTGTTTAAAATAATTCTAATCCAATTTTATTGTAGCTCGATTATACAGGCTATTATTATTTAAAATGGATTTAATAAGTCATTACATGTGTGTTTGTTATTATGTTAGCTTATGCAGTTAGATTTGAAAAAAAAAATAGGTTTGAGAAAACCTACAAATTATAATTTTTTTGTAACTAAGGTTTTATGAGAAAGTTTTTAGTAAAATAATGAAAAATAAAATATATATTGATTAATTAAAAACTTTTAAAACTATGGTTGAGCTTCAACCACATTGCACTAAACGGACCAGGCAGCTTGAAAAGGGTGCTTGATGGCAAAAGAGACAGCCGGATGGATACATATGAAAGGTTATGCTGTGACAAGGACCGAGAAAGGCGGTTGTCTGGGAGCCTATAAGAGTCGTTGTTTTTTCTTTCTTTTTTTTCTTCCTGGTTGTTTAGATGGGTAGAGAGAGAGAGAGAGGAACAGTGGAGCAAGGGGACCGCTCGGCTGTATTGGCCGAGGCTCGTTAAGGATGCTCAGACTTGGAGCGGAAGAAGATATTTAGGGAAGATCGTACACTTAAATTACTCTGTTTCATGAATCTAAAACATTTCAATTTTTTTTTTTGATAGGTTATATAATTTATTTCATGAATATATGCCATTTAAAAAAGCATATGGATATCCCTTTATATCACATATATAATAGAAACAAGTATGAAAATTATGAAAAATTCATGAAAGTCATAAACAAAATATACTTTTTCTATTTTTTAAATCTCATGCTAGAGGAGTCCACTTGTATAAAATATTTAAGACCACCATCATCGTAAAATTAAAAATTAAAAATGTTAATCTAATATAAATTTAAGTAGTTCATTCAAAATAAAAATTGTTTTTTTAATGTGTTGGATATTATAATGTAAAATAATTTTTTATTTAAAAATATATAATTTTTTATTTTTAATATTAGTACATCATGACCATAAAAAACACTAAAACAATATTAATTTAATAATTATTTTAAAATTAAATATAAGCACGTTAAAAAACAGAAAATAAAATGATACTATAAAATAGATAACAAATTTTTAAGTCTTTGTTTACCAACTGAATTATTTTCTTAAACAAGGTATCATGAGTTATTTGTTGTTCTTCTGCACTACACATACAAATTAAATGAAGGTTTATTAGAATTTTAAATATTTCAAAAAATATATTTTTTTGGTAATTTATTTTATTTATTGACTGAAGGATTATTTAGAGTGTTCACATTTTACCATAAAAAACCCTTTATTATCCCTAAAACCATCTTTTATGGTAGGAATTATTGCAAAATACATGATATAAAAAACCATAACTATTTATTTGGTTCTTATAGATAAATAAATACCAATGAAGTGTTGGTTTAGCGGTTATATTATTATTATATCCTTGCAATTGTGAGAACACAAGTTTAATTTTCAAAAAACATAGTTATTAAGAAAAGCAGTCATAAATCTTATTAGTCTCATTATTTAAAAAAAATGTGAGGATATTTAGGTAAAAAAATAATAATAAATTAAATTTGTGTTTGACTAAACAAAACTAATTACTTTATTCAAATTATTGTGATAATTTATTTAGATTTTTATAGGGTTGACTTGTTGATTAAAGATGTTATTCTTTTTTAATTATTGAAATTCAAATTTACAAACAAATAAATATTTTCGGTCCATTATTAATTTAACCTATCTAATACATAATTTCCCATTCTAACCTTAATTAGCTGAGAGCAAAAAATGGACTTCCACTGCTTTCTGATCCTTTTGTTGTTGGTAAGTTAGATGAACACGCGCTTAAAAGGAGAGTGGCGAATTGTAACATTCTCCTACTCAATTCCACTAACAAACATTTTGAAAAAGGAGGAGATGTGAGACGTGGTGGTTGGCTGGCTGGCTGGCTGGAGGTGGCCACTGGCCCGG
The DNA here is from genome assembly GCA_018804465.1 of Populus tomentosa. Lineage (NCBI taxonomy): Eukaryota > Viridiplantae > Streptophyta > Magnoliopsida > Malpighiales > Salicaceae > Populus > Populus tomentosa. Next base: position 3,734,655 of record CM031985.1, read on the forward strand.
GAGTTGCTTATGATACCCTATGCTCGGGTCTCATAATCACAGTCTTAACCTGTGACGTGGATCCAGTTCATTGGGTTCACTCTGTCCTTCACTTATGATTCATTGGACAATTATAGCCAATAATATTGTGCCAGATGTCAAGATCGAGGGTGCTTTGCAAGGACCCTACTTCCGTTGCTTGAGACGATAACAATGCTCATTGATGTGGGAGGCTGCCCAATAAGAGGTGTTGTAACTGTGTTAGGGCCCACCTGACCAGTGTGGTCTTACTATTGATCTGGACCGTCGTTTTGGCGGCTACCATTTAAAAAAACCGACAATAACATAAACAAGAGTTGGGGAAAAGAAAAAGTATATCACAGTTGTTAATTTTCCTTAGATAATCATAAGAAATGATTAAAAAATTATTTATCTAAGTAGTTCGATCCGAGGGCCTAAATTAGAGGATTTATGTGCATCTGTTGACCATGTTTTAGCACAAGGAAGCTCTTTGGAACAGTTTGTTTTTGCTATGAGAAAATGTTTTTGAACAATTTTTTTTATTTTAAATTATTTTGAATTTGTTTTAGATCTTGTTAATATTAAAAATAAATTTTAAAAATAAAAAAAATATTATTTTAATCAAAATATTTTTTAAAAATAACTATTATAATAATCACAAACTTCTATCTTTTTCAAAGCCGTAATTAAAATTTAAAATAAAATTTTTTAAAAATTCAAAATTTAAAAGAAAAAGATTTTTATTTTTAAAATTTTTTGAAACAGAATCTTTTTGGTATGTTGCTGTTTTCTCGTTTTCTGTTTTTATTCTATATTTTGAAACTATTTTCAAATTTTTCACCATTCATCTGTTTTTTCACCAATTTCTTTTACTTTCTTTTTGTTTCTTAAAGTTGTCTAAAATTAAAAAAAGAATTAAAAATAAAAACGACAAGGGTAACAAATGTACAGTTGTTATTGTTCTTATGTTCCAAAAGAAAACAAAATCAATCAATTTTTTTTATTGTTTCAGAAAATTAAAGAAAAAAGAAATGGAAAATTACACCAAAGATCTTCCTAGAAAAAAAAAGAAGGATGAAAAAAGAAAAAGAAAAAAAGAGAGTGAGAATTATGATAAAGAGGGGAGGTACTTTTTCATTAAGTTGCAGGATCTACAGACCCCATACCAGCCAATAAGAACCCACCACCTTCAATCACTGCTTCTCTCTCTCTTCTCAAGATTTAAGCCACAAAGAAAAGGAAAAAAAAGAAAAAGAAAAACTCGTGAGATTCATTCCTTGAAGCTAAGCTAAGCTAAGCGAGGTGCTTTGCTTTTGGGCTTGTGATTTCTGCTACTGTTTCTTTTCTCTCCTCATACTCATTGGAGTCACTATACCCACCTTTTCTTTTCTTTCTTCTCTTTTCTCTGTTGCTCAGGCCTCAAGGAAAAGGAAGAAAGAAGAGATCTTTTGTTTATCATTCCCACCTTTTCTTTTCTCTCCAAGTTTCTTTCTGTTGGGCTATCAAATTCATTGAAGCTACAGAGACAGAGTGTGTTTAAGTTACAAGCTTTCCTCTTTTGGAATTCTTGTCAGTTGGTTTTTCTTTTCAGGTGTTATTGTTTTTCTGTGTTTTAAATGTTTGCTTCAGTTAAAAAGTTTTGTAGAGCTTAATCAGATCTCACCAGTGGTTTTAAGGGTTTAGGTGTTTTACTTCTAGATTGCTTGTGCTAAATTTTCTTTGCTTTTTTTTTTTTTGTCCTTTGTAGATTCCTGAGGGCATGCCTACGCATAAAAAGCGATTCTGATTCCTTTCAAATGCCTTCTTGATTTAACGCTGATATTTCTGTGGTGAAACTTCCATCTCTCTGCATTTCCTCTTCTGGGTTCTCCTCCTATTCCTCTGTTTTTCCTCTCCTTCATACATCCAACTTCTCTAGCCACTTCTTGTAATCATAGTAACTGGGAAGTGAATTTGTTTGTTTGACTTCACTGGCATGTTAACATAACAACTTGATACAATGAAGTGGGAAACGGAAACCCTATCTCCTGGATCGTACCTTTCCAGCTCGAATTGGCTTACAGAAGAGAGCAAGAACACAAAATGGACTATAGCAGAGAACAAGGCATTTGAGAATGCTCTTGCAATTTATGATAAGGAAACTTCTGATAAATGGCACAAGGTGGCAGCTATGATTCCAGGGAAGACGGTAGAGGATGTGATAAAGCAGTATAAGGAACTAGAACTTGATGTTAGCTACATAGAAGCAGGGTTGATTCCAGTTCCAGGATATAGCTCCTCTCCATTTACATTGGACTGGGTTAATGGCAATGGTTATGGCTATGATGGGTTCAAACAATCTTATGGCCTTGGTGGAAAGAGATCTTCGACAGGCCGACCTACCGATCAGGAGAGAAAGAAAGGAGTTCCATGGACAGAGGAAGAACACAAGTAAGTTTCCATATGTATTCATATTATTGGTTAATTTGTGCTTGAATGGGAATTAATATGAAGTTATTGATTCGAGAAAAGGCTAGTTTCTTTTCTCTATTTTTAAAAAACCTTGTATTTTTCCGTTGTATACAGTGAATTTAGTGTAATATGGTGGTAGGCCATACTACTCGAATTGTTGGTGGCTGAGAATATAATCTGTGGAAGAATCTAATCTGGAGGAGAGCATTATTGTAGTAGAATCTTTAAATTCAGTTACTGTGGATATGTTTTTATCGCAGTTGTACTTTAAAGGAGGATGTGTTTGCCAGTTGCCATAACTTCGTTTAAAGTTTCTGTTTTGTAGTTAAGATATTTGCAATGGCTTGTTCCTTCGCACAAATTACTGGACCTAACGATTCAATTTACTGCAGGCTGTTTCTGATGGGCTTGAAGAAGTATGGTAAAGGGGACTGGAGAAACATATCTCGCAATTTTGTTATCAGTAGAACACCGACTCAGGTGGCTAGTCACGCACAAAAGTATTTCATCAGGCAGCTATCAGGAGGGAAGGACAAGAGAAGAGCTAGTATTCATGATATAACCACCGTCAATCTCAACGAAACGAGAACTCCCTCACCGGACAACAAAAGAACATCACCTGATCAATCTGGGGCGATTTCTCAGCAGCCCAATTCTGCTGCCATGCCTCGAACGCATTTCCAATGGAACCAACCCAACATTGGAGCAACCATGGCTTTTAACTCAACAAATGCAAATATGTTCATGTCTTCTCCTTATGGGATTAACTCGTATGGGCTTAAAATGCAAGGCCAGAATCCGTATAGAGGTGCTGTTCATAGCTCTTACATTGGACAGCAAACCATGGGTTTTCAGATGCAATCTGCGCAGCACTACCCTCATGGATGAGAGAATGGTTGTTCTTTAATCCATGGCTCATAAGTCCGCGTCTTCTTTTCAGTAGTATAGTTGTGCTTATGCCTTCTTTACTGTTTTCTTTTCCTCTGGTCTTTTGTGTATAAGCTGTCAAGAACTTAGTCAACGGTACGTGAACTTGGAGGGGACAGGATTCTGTTTTGCTTGGAATTCAAATTCCTGAATGTAAAACTGAGGCTGGTTATCCTTGTATTCAAGAACACCTGCTCTGTGATGTAGGGGGTGGTGGCCTTACCCAAATGGGCACGGGGAATGTGTCATGTGGATCTTGTTTTAGAAGAGCGTAGGAATAATCTTGAAGGGAGAGCAAGCGATCATGTTTGATAATACAGTAATAGTTTTTTTAAAATTATTTTTTATTTGAAAATATATTATAATAATATTTTTTATTTTTTTAAAATTTAATTTTGATACCCGCATATCAAAACGATGTAAAAACAATTAGTCTCTTAGATTTTATTATTACCTATCTACCCCATTATTTGAATTTTGAAGTTGATACCTTAAAGATGTGCCCTTCAAGATCAAAGATTAAAAGCATGCAGAAGGGGATTTGCATGGATCAACAAGCAAACACAAGGAATTCCAAGTTAAGGTGGAGAGAAAGCAATAAAGGAATCAACGTGATGAGCATCTTCCATAATAAGTTGAAAGCTAAGCATTTATAGACCTGCTTGTGCAGTTGATGCACAAAAAAGGTTGACTATTATGACGTGTGTAGTGTTAGTATCTGTAGAAGACGACCACTTAAAGCTTGAATTCAATATGCAGGAGGATCTCTGTACTTTTCAGAATTCTGTTTTCTTTTTCTCCCTTCCGTTAGATCAATAGTTGATAAATTGCATCTTGCATTTTAGCCCCATTTGATTAGCAGCACTCCAGAATCTGCAGCTGCACTAGAATTTGAGAAACGATTGCCTCTTGCTCGGTGGTGTGGCTTGTGGACAGCCACTGTGGTTCTGCACTTTCTGCCTCGAAAGTCCAAACTCACTTCCAGTGAGGATAGATGATAGGAAAATCATGCCCGAGAGACGTGGTCTATATTTTCATATGATTTAAAATAATGTAGAATAACACAACCTTTGTGTTATTTGGTTTTATTTGTTAGGTTTGATTTAGTGGGTTGTAAGTTTATTTTTAAATATTTTTTTAATATTAGATACTTTTTATGAATTGAATAAAAATTGCTACAGAGTTTTCCAATCTCCATTTTTTGTTTCTTTGGCTTCTTCTTGATTTTATTTTTTTGCTTCAAATCTTTATTGTCCTGAATTTTAGTATTAAATTCTGTTTTTTTAATTGTTTTCATAATTAAACTATTTGTGCAAATCCCTAAAATTCAGTACAGTTTCTAAACCCTAGAAATTGTGAGAAATCTTCACCAATAATGACAAAAAAAATAGATGGTCTTTTTGACTTGGCTTGACCTTTGAAACCGTAGTCGAGGCTGACTCTCCATTCCACTTCAATTCCCTTCCCTGTTTTGCTTGAGCAATCTTTCTCCACATGGATCTTTCTATAAAGATTCTCTTTAGGAAGAAGAAGATCCTTTCTCTGGGGCTACAAATTACTTGATTAAACTATTATGTACCACAGTACCAAGCAAGATCCAGGCCAGATTACCTCCGTCCTTAATTAATCACTTAATCCGTACATCTTTGGTTCAAGCCTCTGTAAGAATGTTCCAAGTTCATGAAAGCTTTACTGTTTTGTGATCCTAATTGTACGGTCTAACTTATTAAATAAAACTTCTCAAAGATTTCAATCCAATTTAATCACAAGCTTGGATAGGGTACTTTATATATATATATATATATATATATATATATATATATATATAAAAGCCTCTGTAAGAATGTTCCAAGTTCATGAAAGCTTTACTGTTTTGTGATCCTAATTGTACGGTCTAACTTATTAAATAAAACTTCTCAAAGATTTCAATCCAATTTAATCACAAGCTTGGATAGGGTACTTTTTATATATATATATATATATATATATATATATATATATATATATATTTTTTATGTGGCTGAAATTGCAATAGATTCTGTTTTTAAACACGCTTTAAAAATATATTTATTTTAAAAAAAATATTAAATTAATGTTTTTTATAATATTTTTTTTGATGTTTTTAATATAATGATATGAAAAATAATATATATTTTAAAAAAATATATTGCATCACACTACAGACACATGATTTTATACTCTTTTAAGTGGACATAGAGATTCTCTCTTGGTGGGGGGGGGGGGGGAATTTTCATTTGACCTTTTAAGCATCCTTCACTCCTTGAGAAGAAAGAATCTTCTTGTTAATTAAGTGTTTTGTTGAACTAATGACTGCTGCCAAATGAGACAACTTAGGCATGATGAATTATCACTGCTGCTGCCATGAAATTTCAGTAAAGTAACCTCGCTTTTGTTAATGTTAGGTTTTGCATCCATGGCACACACAAAATCTTCCTATGAATCAATCATGGCATTGAATTAATGATTTACAATGCCTTGTAGACGAAAAGTTTTTCTTTTTCTTATGATGCCACAGACATTGATTTAACCATCCGTTTCATTTCGATGAATTAATCATCCTCGCAATGATGATCTGTGAGCTATAAGTAACTTCCAAGAGCTCACTAAGTTTCATTTGAACTTAATCTTGTTTGGCAGCAAGATATCTTGTGTTCCACACAAGATTTCCTCTTCTTTTCTCCCCTGTTCGTTTAACTAATTGCCTAGTGATGCCTGCAAACTATCAGCAAGAGGAACAGTGAAATCCACCTCAAGATTTCAAGGATTGGAACTTAGCATTTAGCCAGATTGGCTGGTGTTAAAAGCCAAGCCTGCTGCCTTGTTGCCATTGATACCACCATTGCCATTTCATCGTGCGTTAATGGAGCAAACATGGTGAAAGCCTAGCGACCACCCATGTCCCCTGCATATAGATGCTGTCATTCCCTTCAATCCATCCGATACAGGACGGCATATATCTACTGCGATCAAATTCAATAGGCGTAAGTGATGCAGTTTCATTGCTGGTAGCAACAGGGCCATCCCGACTAGCTTTTTCAGCAATAAATGACAAAGAACAGCCACTATCCTTTTTTCTAAAGGAGGAGAGACCTTTCTGCAACTTGCACATGAAAGCACCTCCATTCACTTTATTCCTATTTCAATCAAGACCTTAACTGGTTACAAGTTACCAATTACAACCACAAAAATTATGTCAATTATTAACACTTTCGGTTATCTAGTGCTCTCTATTTTCTCAACTATATATTCTGATTCCTACAATGGTTTTAGTTGAAATATACTTCATACTATTTTCGACAATAATGCAGCTCTAATTTTCTAGCCATATGTTAAAAGGGTTCGTGAGGTTGCTTGATGAAGTAATTTTGATTCCCTACGAAGCTTATCTGGTCATCAGAGATCGAAGAATAATTACTCATCGAGGGCTTACTTTTACACACAAGCAAAAGAAGAAGCAATGGAAAGCAGAAGCAGCATTCCGTCTATATATAACATTAATGCCCTTTCGAGTAAAACAAAGAGACTCCAGTACCACAATTAGAGGCATCTTGGGACAAGAGAAAATGGATGAAAAAAAGGAGCATACCATGATAGATTATTGTGGTTGCGAATCTGATTCTGCAATTCTTAGTCTTCCGAATTCCCTTTCCTTTTATTGACAGAGATTTGCACACTTGCAACATTGATGTGATATATCCATCTCACATAACCTCCTCATTATTGTCATCGCAACACGGAGTTCACTATTAATTACATGTCGAACAATGAAACAGCTTGGAGAAAATACGGATATGGACCACCGAGGGTTTGCAGACCGAGCTTCGAATGAAGTGTATGACAAGCATAGAATTGGTTCTCGGAATTTGACGATAGGAACACTTATTTGCTGCCTTACTTGATGCAAAATATTGGACCTTGGGCTTATCTGGGCCTTCAATTTATTCAGTCAAAAGAATTGCCCGCTTTGCATGTTAACCCAAAGCCTAATGGAAATAGAGGTTCATCTGAATTATCTTTGAAATTCATTGGCAATTGCTCAACCTTTCTAAACCATGTCACGGGCAGTCGGCCACTAAAATCATAATCTCCAAATATAACATCTGTAATTCCCTTTCCTTCAGTTCCAGGCAACCAAGCAGCAATGAGACCATCTATCTTTTCCAAGAGCCATGGTTCTATAACCAAAGGTCTTCCAGATATCAGAATAACCAACGTGGGGATTTTATCAGCGACCGAGCTTATTATACCAGCCCCATTAAAGGGGATTGGAAGCTCTGAATTGTCACCAGTGAATTCTGCATAAGGATCTTCACCAACGGCTACAATGGCAAAAGAAAAATCTTGGCTTGCTAAGGTGTCTGGTGATGGAATTTTTTCATAAATCACCTCGGTTTCCTCTCCTATTGCTTCCTTAATGGCATCCAAGATAGTTGTCCCTGAAACATAAGCGACATTAATAAGTGTAATGCCTGCATTTTCTTACAGCATCATGTACTAAAGAGTATGTGTGTATTTTTCCAGTAAAACAATTATTATTGCAATGGCATTTCAAAATAGCAATGCCAGCCAGTTTAGCTACTAAAATCGAATTTGCATAATTGTAGGGACTGACCAGGGATCTTACAAGAATCATGAAAGGGTTCAATGGTAGATGGAGAGGGGAGGGCAGGGCATGAGGACTATTCCCTGTTTGTGTAATTAGTAACTACTTAACAGACAAAATCTTGTTCCCCAACATGATACCTTAGTGATCAATACAAGTTAAAAGGCGAGTTACGACATTAAATACACGTTCCAAGTCTATAAGCTGGCTTCTTCTCTTTCTTTCTTTATCATTCTGTTTTCCTCTAAAGAAAGGGGAGTGAGAGGAAAACACAGAATCATTAGCGAGAAAAAAGTAACACACTTTGACCTCTCACCTACATCACACCCGCTCACCCACAAACAGACACATCCTGAGAAAGATGCAAATGCAATTTTTGCAACCCAGGAATATTCCAACAAGTGATCAAAATCAACTTGAATAGATAGTTGTTAGCATATCCAACTTAAGAACTAAATGAAATCCAGACAAGGAACTCACACGAATAACTTGCAATAAAGTGTCACTTTGTACTAATGAAGCAATTGCATGTGGCAGGTGGATTATATATGCACTTCCCCAATAGTAGAAATTCCTACCAGGAAGCATCTTCAAAGAAAACTAGAAACCCTCTAGGCATCTGAGGATCTACATGCACATTCAGTTAAATTTCATCATTAGAGATAAATCCACAGAACTGCATACCGATGGTGATTCTGCCACTCATCCCATTCCAGGCTATGGTCCAACCTCCACATTGATATCCAAGATCATCAGCATGTGTTCCAGCAACAAGAATCTTCTTAGCACTTCTATCTAGTGGAAGAAGTGGTTTCTTTGGATCCTTCCCATTTTTTAAAAGAACTAAGGACTTGTGAACTGCTTCACGTGCCAATTCTCTATGCAGCTGCATAAAAGCATTAAGATAAAGAAAGGTAACTTAAGGAATATACTGAACAGTGTTATCTGCAACTACAGATGAAGGTTTAAATCTGTTACAAACTCTAGCGGTGAAAAAAAATGATACAGATGTACAAACTGTATGCACACGCACAACTTTTTCTAATACTTGGGATTTGATCTCCTCATTCACATTATTAAATCAGTTTCCAGTATTCCAACTGGTGGCATTATCATAACCGTGTTGCCCACCTCCATAAATATTCAAATTCAACATTTTTTCCTCTCTTCCCTTTGTATGTTGATCAGTCATCTCCCCATCCACAGATGGATTCAGCATTCCAGTACCCAAAATATTATTTGACAGTACCTAAAAAATTATTTGAAGTGTTGATTTTACCATTTCAGTTTTGCGATTAAGGTGTCGGTTACCACCTCAGATGGAAATTAGATCCAGTGACAATGATGCATGATACAACAGTGGGAACATCACTGTCTACAAGTATACCGTGTCTACCTCTCACTTGTGATTTTAAAACCTAAAAGAGATGGAAAAAGTAATTCATCTTGGCTGGAAAATGGGGAAATTTTGTATCTTCTAATGAGAGAACTATGCAATTACTATGTGTTGGATATTCTGAAAGTTACCTTGCAACCAACTACATCTAGTAAAGATCTATCAGCAAAGGGATATTCGAAAAGACCAGCCACAAACTTCACTCTCAGTATTCTTTCAACAGCATCATCAATCCTGGTCATCGGGATCTCCCCTGATTCTGCCAGAAAAATCAGATCTTTCATAAATTCTCTATGTTTCTGCCCCACCATTACCTGCATATTTTGCACATTGGGAAGTAAGGGCATAAATCAAGGAAAGAAACTTTTATTATAGGCTTGCTGGAACTTGAGTTCTATCTCTACCATGTCAATTCCAGCATTAACAGCAGTGGAAACACAGTGACGATAGTTTGACCCGAGAGGTTTACTAAGTCGGTCTAGTGCTTCCCAGTCAGAAATCACAAAACCCTGTAACAAAAAATTGCTTCCCAGTCAGAAATACCCAGACGTTCAAAAATTCATTTCCATAAAAACATAAAAGTATTTGATGAAAGCAGGAGTGATATTCCAACACAGCCTGCTATCTCCTCCCTCCAGAAAAGAAAAGGACGAAAGAGAAAAGTTGGAAACACTTCAAAATTTAAATGATTCAAAAGTCAGGTTGTTGAGTCTTATTGATCACCAAAAAGAAAACTTCGAGATTAACAAGCCAGCAAGAAATCAACCAAATTTTGCATATCATTGTTTTAGTTTAGTGTCAGTTTAACATTCATTTTACAGATAGAAGATTCTGAAATAAAAATTAGAGGCAATCTTTACCTTAAAACCTAACTTATCTTTCAAAACTTCTGTCAGGAGAAAATGGTGAGCATGCAGTTGGCGTCCATTCCAACTAGAATAAGAAACCATAATAGTGCCAACACCCTGGGAAATACAGTCTAGATATGGTGCCATGTGAATCCTCTCTAGATCCTCATAAGACAATATAGTATCCCCCTCATTTAAACCTTTGTGAGTACCCCCATCTCCAACAAAATGCTTAGCACATGCAATAACATTGTTTCTGGGATCAAATAATCGTCAATGAAAAAGCAATTACCAATGGGGTTAGAGTAGCAAGTCAATTTACAAAACAACATTTATAGGTCGACATTATGCATGCACGAGAATGGAACTGATCTGCAGAATCCAGGCGGTATAGAGTGAACAAGGAAATAAATTTCAGGCAATGACTTTCTTGCATTAAACTCCAACAAGCACAACTAGAGCCTCATTGCCAGTGTTGTAAGAGAAGTTTCTAAGGCTTGTAGGTCGTATTATCAGAAAGCTGCTCACAAAAGTTCCTAACATGAAATAGAAACAACATTAACTGCACAACATTTGGTTATGCAGCCACTTGTTCTAGAATTTGCAACACTATAATCAACACCCTTTCGTGTGTAGATATTACTCCACAAATAGTAAGCCCAACACGTGAATTAACATGTGAACTTAAAAACAGGTATGAAAATTTTCTCCATGCGAAAACAAGCCCTCAAGAACAGATCAACCCCACCCCCCACCCTCCGAAAAAAAATAAAATTCATTTGGAGTCCTGATAAATGTGATATTGTTATTTAACTTATTAAAAATAATGATCCAAACAACTCAAGATCCACTGGAGATTGGCTAGTTTGAAGATTTTGCAAGCTCTTTCATGATGTATTTCAACCAAATACATTTACACATCTTTTACAGATCAACTCATGGTGTATTTCAAGCTCAAACAAATTTCTATGCTTGTTATATAAACAAGTTGAGTCCCCAAAATCTGGTATTCGGCTTGATTGATTCATGAATATAACTTTCCTTTAAATGTTTGACGCTAAATTATCATGAGGCATGTCTTGGAGTAGTTCAGTTCCACAGGAGTGTAACCCATTAGGCAACGGATGCTGCATCACCTCAACAAGGTTACAGGGGTCTACTTTTTTTTTTTTTACTTTGTTAAGTATTTTTATGAGGCTGTAGTCTTTAAGTTGTGATATATCAAACTTCAGCTGAATATCCACTCAAGCTATAGCTTATAAGTTATAACACTCATTGACCCAAGTGAACTGAGCTCAACTTTGGTACAAGTGTGATAAGCTTAGGTACGCAGGGTGACTTAAAAGTACCTTAAGCTCAAGCCAAGTTTGATAGATGTACACAGACACTAGAGTTGAGTCCAAACAGTCTCACATTTGTCTCGGCCCAGTTCCTATGGCTCCTAGTAAAGATGCAATATGCAAACCATGATAGTAATGAAAATGGAAAAATGTTTGATATTAACTTCTCTCTACCTTCCTGCCAAAAAAGGGTAGCCATTTGGGTGTCCTTCAGGTGGCTGTCCCTGCAAGCCTGTAACAATAGAGGCCATCTCTCTAACTATGTTAGTGTCTTCACTGTAGCTTTCATAGCATCTTCCCCACCGGGGATCCCTGCATACCTGTCAGCACCCATTGAATAAATTATTCTGCATACTATAGCTCTAAAGCAAGAAGGAATACAAACAATGAAGAAAAGAACAACGAAGAAAACCAACAATACCACTATATGTTAATTCTGGATTTTCTTTAAAGATACCATACTATTGTGCTAGAAGCACCGCATCTTTTCACAATAAATGATCTTCTACGATTAGTACCAAGCCAACTCAATAAAAGAATTATTTACATCATTAAATTTAAAGAACCCTATTTTCATTATATTATTGTGGTTAAGTTCTTGTCATTTTAATTATTCATTAACTCATGTCCATTTGGTTTGAATTTAATAGTTCAGATTTAACAAATATGACAAAAGGAATATGAGAGGATCCCAATCCAGTTTATCAAGCATTACATCTGGTCTCCAAACAAAGAGTTATTTTGAATCTTGCAAATATTCACCGACCATGAATACCACATTGATTAAACAAAGGTAATAAAAGCATCTACATAAATTTTTACACTTCTTTCTATCACTACTTGCAGTTGCACGCTTTCAATGCAAAAACTTTTATTTTCTTAGGAAGAACTAGGTGATTCTATTGGTTTCTTCTTGGTGATTTTGCAAGTTGTACAAAAATTCATATTAAAATGATTAGACAGTCAATTAATTCAGCTAGAAATCCTGCTGCAGAACAAATCAAAACCAGAGAACTCAAAGGGAGTACCCAATTGCATTTACAAGAACTTACAGCCACACACGGAGCAAATGTATACTGAATGCCACAAGCCCTAACTTCAAGAGCTGTTGCAACACCTATCCTCCGCACCAAATCTGCATCTCTATATCACATTTTGGCATTACAGTTCAGGACAAGCAGTGACACTAATAAGTTGACTCTGAATTAATCTTTCTCTAATTTCTCAAATGATGTAAACGTATCAGAAATGTTAATCTGAACATTAAGCTAGCTATCCCACTAAATAAAAGAACAGAATTAAAAACTCACCTGGTGGCTCCAAGGCCAACATTGTGAGGAAATATGGTGGTACCATAAACACCATTATTACCATGAACAGCATCAATCCCATATATAATGGGTATACCAAGCCGCGACTGAAGTGCTAACTTTTGAAACCAATCAACCATATCCGCCCAGTCAGACGACTTTGCATTTGGAAAAGGTGCGCTGCCTCCAGCGTTCATTACACTCCCTACCAAATAGTCCACTAACTTAATGAAGAAATGCTTAAAAGAAAGAAAACCCGAAAACAGAAAAACGACAGCAAACGTAAACTTCATTGAATCATTTAGACTATAACATATAAATTGAAGAGGATATATATATATATATAATACCAATTCCAAGATCCTGAAGATAGTGGGGAGTGGCAACAGAGCGTTCGATTTGGGTCATCTGGGCAACCTTCTCTTTCAAAGTCATTCTTGAAAGAAGGTCCTTCACACGAGCTTCAATGGGTGAATTGGGGTCTTTGTAAATGCAGCTGCTGCTTTCCATTGGTCTGATCTAACTGTCTGAAACTAATCTAAATGTTTGGGCCCAATTTGCTTTGAATGATTGAAAAGGAGAAAGATACGAGCAAGAGAATAGAAGTAGACAAAGGTGCTCCTGACGTTATTTTATAGCGGGAAAATGGCGGTAGTTACAGCCTACAAGAAGAGAACCACTGGCAAGGGAATGATAAGGTGAAGATGTGGTCTGGATTGAATGACAACGGCGAGCCTGGAATAAGAAATATTGATCCAAAGAATTCGACTGGTCAACTAGTGGACTACTGCAAGATGATTCGTCTAATCAGCTAAAAGATGAAGATGATAAAAATATCATTGTATTTTCTTTTTGAATAAATAAATCAATTAAATGGTATAAACTAATCCATGCATATAAGCAAAATTACAATAATCTTTTAAGTAAATTTTTAATTTTGAAAATTTTCTATCTTTTTTTTTTCCTTTTATTACAGATAAGTGGTTATAGAGGGTTTGATTTCTTTTTTCCTTTTCCTTTCTTCAATTACAAATAAACATGATTGATTTTTTTTTTAATTTTGAAAATTACTTTTTATTATAAATAATTTTTATTACAAGTTTTTTTTTATTATTTAATTTTAAAAATTATTTTCATATAGAGGGTAACAATGATTGGTCAATAGTAAATCAACTAACAACATGAAATTAAAGTTATTAAATTTAGATCGACCCGATGTGTTAGTCTAGAACCTAGTTGATTTGATGGCTGAACCAGTTTAGGTAAGATAAAAAATTAGGATGAGCAAAAATCAGGTTGATTCGTGACTCGAAAAAACCAGGATGAGACCTGTTTTTTTCAAATGTATTTTTTCTCCTAGTTAGAAAACTTTTATTTATTTATTTTTAGTTGATTATTAACCATTTTCAAAGTTTACTATAAAAATACTAAGAAAATATTTTATTTTTTTAATAAAGGATTTGAAACTTTTTAGTGTATATATTTTATATTTATAAGAAAAAAGCTATTTTTTAATGTGAGATTTGAAGCCCTTTAGTATATATACTCCATGTTTATAAGAAAAAAAATTATATTTTTTTAATATAAGATAAAAAAATCTTTTTGATTTAAATATTTTAATTTAAAAAAAAACATATTAACATAATATCTTTTTAATGTGTGATAAAAAACCTTTTAAAATAATCTTTTTAAACTTCATTATTTATAATATATATAGTCTATATTTACATGGATTGGTTCTTAATTTTTTATATGAAATATTAAAATTTTAAATATTTTTTAAAAATTTTTCTGGATTGATTCAAGTTATTCAGTGCAACTAGAGTTCCAGTTTTTTAGCTAAGTCTGAATCGGGTCTAATATGCATGAAATTAAGTATAAAAATAAAGGGAAAAACTAACATATTCTAAAATTAAAAAAGAAGAAGAAGAAGAAGGAGGAGGTTAGTATAAATAAAACTGAATAAAATAATTAATATGATTGAAACTCAGTAATATATAACATCCAATAATATTTATCAAGAATTAATTGAGTCTTGGAGATGGTCACATCAATTAACAAATGAATAAAATATAATTATTATTGTAAATCATTTTTTAAAAAAAATAAATTAATCAACTGTTATAAATTAGCAAAGTTTTTTTATGTTAATCTGAAATTGTTTTTTTTGGTAAGAAATCATGGATGCACAATTAACTATTAAAATGAAATTTAAGAATATATGTGAATCATATCCTCCGGTGGTTAAGAGTTAAAAAAAATTTACAGTACATGCTAATAATATTTAAGGAGTCTATATTACTAAGTTTTTTTTAACAATTGCTCTGGCAAAAGTTAACCACAGTTTCATAAATCCAAAGTGGCCGTCTTAAAGATCTTTTTTAAGTACGTCTAAAAAGATATTAATTGATATTAAATACCTACTTACATTACAGTAGATAATATCTACAGCGCATGGATTGGAGTCATAGTTATTAAATTTGATTTGATTATGTGTTGATTTAGTTAAGAAAGCAGAATGTGAATTTTATAGATTAACTTAAAAAAATTAAAAAAAATATATTTAAAATTTTAATATTTCATATAAAAAATTAAAAAATAATTCATATAAATATAGGCTATATATATTATAAATAATGAAGTTTAAAAAAATATATCAAAAAATTTATTATCTCATATTGAAAAAATATTATGTTATCTTTTTAAGTTGAAGTATGTATTTAAATCAAAAATTTTTTTATCCCATATTAAAAAAACATAATTTATTTTATAAACATAAAGCATATATATTAATAGGTTTTAAATTTCACATTGAAAAAATAATTTTTTTTCTTATAAACATAGAATATATATACTATAAGGCTTTAAATTCCTCAAATTTCATATTAAAAAGATACTATATTATTTTTTTAAATTAAAGTATTGAAATCAAAAAAGATTTTTATTTTATATTAAAAAAACATAATTTTTTAACTTAGAAACATATATTGGCTTCAAATCACATTCCATCCTCCAAATAGAACAAAGACAAGCACACCAAGCAATCTTAACAAAGTTAGATAGATTAATGTTGTTTTCTGCTGCAGATACTTATTAGCCGGTTGCATTGCTGCTGCTCGTTCCAATGGGTTTGTCGATGCTGCAATTGTGTAAAAATGTATGCCATATAGTTGTGACACGTGGAATCATCTATCTTGTTGCAATACACGAGTTTTTGTTGAACAAATCTTGCATCTTCCTCGACAAGATTTAATGCGAATAAAAGGGCATCAACAAGGAACAGGCTCTGTCATAAACACTAAAACTCAAGCTATTTACCATAATCAAGATCATCTCCAATTTAATATTTGCTATTAAAGGGAATTATCTCAGTGTCAATCAAGACATGAAAAATAAATACCAAGGAAAACCCTATGGTTAAAAGAAACGACAACAAATTCTACGCAATTGTGTTCTCCTTACGTTTATGTTGGATTTCCAGCCCTCCTTTACCAGTATCATGATCCTTGTAGTACCTCTTCCAGAACCAGTGCTGCTTCCACACTCTTTCCACCATTTCATCAATTGGGATTCCTTTCGTCTCAGGTAGAAAGTATTTGGCAAAAAGGCACATTACAACGAGCATAGCACAGTATAAGAAGAAAGTCCCTGCTCGCATGTGGCATAACATGGTGAGGAATGTTTGAGCAACAAGAAATGTGAAAACAAAATTCATAATGACAGCAATGGAGAAGCCAGCACTTCGAGTCTCTATCGGGAATATTTCACTTGGGATTAGCCATCCCAAGGGACCCCATGACCATGCAAAACCAGCCAAGAACACACAGACCAAGACGATCACAAGTACGGCATAATGTTTCGCCACAACGTTTGTGGAGTGCAAATGCACTGCGAGGATTACTCCAATTGCACCCTGTAAGGAGCAAATAATGAACTGGTTTAGCAGTGCTAAAACAGATATCAGCAGTGGAAATTGAAATTGAAATCATCGAGACGTTTGTTTTTGGCTCACCAAAGAAATGAACATCTGAATGGATGCTTCAATGAGCAATGCTCTTCTACCAAATCTATCAACGACAACAATTGCAAACGCAGTGCCTATTGGTTTAACTGTATTAGTCATTATAGCCGACATCAATGATGCATTCTCACCTAACCCCATGGTTTGAAAGAGAACTGGGGCATAAAGCATGACCACACTGATGCCTGTGAACTGCTGGAAGATTTGAATAAGTGCACCGCATACTAGTTGAGGCCTACCTGACTGTTTCCAAAGGTTCTTGAAGGGATGCCTGATTTGTCTACTAAATTCAACAGCTTGCGAAATTTCTTCGTACTCTTTATCAACATTATCAACGCCTCTAATCTTCTTCAAAGTATACAACCCTTCTTCATTCTTCCCTCGTTCTATGAGGCTCGTCGGAGTCTCCACGATCATAAGAGAGCCAAGGAGGAGAAGTAAGGCAGGGCATGCTGCACCACCTAGTGAAATTCTCCAACCATAGGGGTATAATTTTGAAGTGGCATAATTGATCACATTAGCTGTTAGAATGCCTATTGTGATAAGGAGCTGAAAACAAAGATTAAGGCCTCCTCTGTACCTTGCAGGTGCAATTTCTGATATGAATAATGGCACTGCCTGCATTAGAATCTCTCTTATAAGTTATCTGGAAGCAGCAAACATGCTGAAAGTGATGTAAAAGTTGAGTAAAATAATGTGGTGTTCTGTTATTCCTTTCCGTACAAAGTTGAAGATCCCACAAACCACTCTAATATATTGTGTTATAATATGTTAGTCGACCACAAAGCAATCCTAAGCAAGAGTAGGTAACTAAGCAGTGAGTGTTCATTACTATTCTCTAACAACCTTAAAAAATATATGAAGTAGCTTCTCAAATAATCGGTACTGCCTGATATATATGTTTGAATTTCACCTGGTTTCCAAAACCAATTCCAGCGCCCAGACAAAGCCTTCCAGCGATCAACATGCCAATGTTGAGAGCAGCAGCATTTAAAATGGCACCAACAAGAAAGAAGACGGAGGCAATCTGCATGGTGGGTTTGCGGCCCCTTTTCTTGCAGCAAATTGAGCCGATAAAGCAACCTACAATGGCTGCAAGGTAGAGGGAAGATGTGAAGAGCTGGAGAAGTTGACTGTTAAATTTGCAGTAGTTGTTTGCTTTAGCTTGATGCTTCTTGACATAAACTTCAGGGAAGAACTTTTCCAAAAACATATCCATTCCTGTCACTCCTCCTAGAATCATATAAAACCACAAGTGCGAGAAAACAATTAACATAAGATTATCTGTGCTTTGTCAGGCAATAGTAAAAAAAAAAACTAGCACGCCTGATCTAGTTTAGGTATGTACCCGAAATTCCAATGTCGTACCCAAACATGAGACCACCGCAGGCTGCAATAACGGTACAAACAATGACCTGCCATGTAAGCTTGGCAGGTAAGTCCCGACGAACACCAGATCCATCGACCAGGGTTAACTCGGGCATGGTTTCACCTCAATCCGATACCTCTGAAAAATAAAAAGAGTTTTCACTTAATAACAATATCAGCTAAGGTCACTTTGCTGCTGGGATGAATAGGAAAAGCTGCAACACATATTCATGACAGTCATCTTTAGAGCTTGAAGTTCAGGAGAAGTTTGTTACCTAGGAAATTGATAGCAGATCAGAAGCATTTAGCCAGGTGGCAGAAATTAAGCAAGGATAGAAGTTTATTTATGAGAGCTAAATAATGGTTCTTATCGTATCAAACTCTTCTAAGTAGTCTCAGATTTCATTAACCGATTCCTAAAATCTCTCTTTCGGATAATTTTTTTTTCTTCGTTTGAGATTGCACCTGTGGATAACTTTTCTGGACTATTATTCTCTCCAAACCAGCAACCAGCCAAGTTAACCATAAAAATAACTCCTTCTTCTGCTCTCTGATCGGTATTCTTCAGCACGAGTTAACCATAAAAAACAATAAAGAAACTGAAATAAAAAATGAGTTGTGGTAATTTAATTTTTCAAATACTTTGGCCACGATGCCTGCAACTCAGACATGCATAGATATTGTAACTCATAAACAACAACATACAGCAATAGATTGATAGTCTGACAGATGACAGGTACATTCCTGCTATCACTTGTTGGCTTTGCCTCATGGTGTTTGTAGAAGAATGTTGATGGAGATTGCCCTGTACTGTTCCCGTCTCTTTTGCATTGGATTCTTTTAAATATCAATTATATCTCACAATGGGGTCTCTCTGTTCATTCTAGACACTGCAAAATCTTTGGCAATTTTTTTTTTTTGAATATTTTCCTGTCATCTAAATCCTTCACTACTGATGACTCTGCCACTGGTTTATATTCTGCAAAAATATCTTTCTTTGCCTTTTCATAACGAAACGATCAGTTTCCTTCCAGGAATAGCATTAATGCGGTTGAGAAATATTTTCTACAAATAAGCATTTATGATGGATGCAACATATAGTAAAAGAAAGAAAGGACACGAATCTTAAGGAAAATAAAGAAGGAAATAAAAAAATGATGTAGGAGCTTTTTTGGAAAAATAGATATTTTCATTGATTAGTTTTACTTTTTTATTTTTTTAATTCCGTATTATTATGTTTTTCAATTTTTATTTATTCGAAAGAAATAGTTTTACTAGTTTGTTTTTTTTATTCATTATTACTAGGGTAATGAAAATCAAGTGTTGTTTTTGGTATTTAAGGTTTTTGACTTGTAATAAACTTCTAAATTTCCATCAAAAAGCTTCGACGTGTTTGGATTTGAACTTGTCTATATATCTAATAGATGTTACACTTTGCTGGTATTTTGGATCACATCCAGTTTAGGATTTCTTTTTACCTGTGGTATCCTTAATTTTTCACGTAAATAGAATATGATACTTAATTCATCTGTGTCCATTATCGGGGATGTCAACATAAAATTACAGTTGCTGCTTCAATTTATTCATAAAATTCCAGAATATGGTCTCTGCTGTACCTGAAGAAACTAGGAACAAGAAATGGTAGAGAAAAGCCCTCTAAAATCTTTCCAACACTAGTGGACTAGTGTTCTGTCAATCAAATGAGAAAAGGTAAGTATATGTTCAAATATGCATCAATGTATACATATGCATGCAGGAAATAAGTTGATCGGATTCGTACTTAGCTTCATAAAGTAGCATTGACATGTGATCTGATTTAGAACAAAACTTTCTATTTACTATAAAAGAGAGAGAGATTGGAAAGTTGGCTATACTGTGGAGAATGAGAGAAACTAAGGTTTTAACCTTGTCAGTTGCTGTCAGCTTGACTCGACAACTAATGGCATTTTAACTCCTCTCGTGTACATTTGTACAGAAACATAATATTTGCCATTATATGATACCTCAAGCTGACCCGTGTGGCTGTCACCTGCCTCTGATTTTGTAATCTTAACTTCAGAGTTCATAGTGTTTTTGAGTGATTCTGTGACTGGTGGGTCGGTCCATCAATCTCAAGTTTTGTCTTCAGGTTCCAGGATCCTGCTTGACATAACCCCTGCTTGGCTCGGATATGGTCATAACAGTTAAATGAACAGTTGACTTTCCAGGATCCTCTGTGTTTTCTCTGTCATTTGAACTGTTAATTTCCCCTGCCGGATATGATGGGATGACATTAACTTCATCTTCAGTCAATATTTTTGATTCACTTTCAAGGTCCCTGATGGATTCTGAATTTGTAAACGCCACTGCTTTAAGGGGTTCCATAATATTTTCTTGGCTATCCAGTCTTTGATATTCGTCATCTTCACTGTCTTGTACATGGTTGAACTTCTCATTGTTTATAAATTCACTCACAACTGCTTCATTCACATTATGAATTATGTCAGCTGCAGAGTCCTGCAAATGAGGAGTATATAGTCCCGGTCAATGTCACAGCTGGAAAGGAGAGTTACTAGTATTCAATTGCTGTGAAAGCAAAAGAGAAGAACTTGCAAGTGAGAGGAAAATGAGGGTATACCAAATTTCATGCTCTATTTAGTTTAAAGAATGAGAGGAAAAAGAAAAGAAATTCAAATCTTTACAACTGCAGTTCCATTTCAAGGCAGCTTCAGAAGCAAAGTTCCCCCCCCCCTTCTTTTACACCCTCATTTTAGCAGTAGAATGGGTTGTAAGGAAAAACACTGCTTAGAACATCATATTACCTTTGCTTCAAGAGTCACTAAGACATTTTCACCATCAACAGCCGGTTTTGATGGGTCAAAGACAGCCTTTTGATCTGTTAAATCTTTAGGGTTCCCTTGGACATCCTTGGTGGTTTCTGAGGTGCCAATGGCACCTGCTGGCTTTAACAAGTCTCCAATTTCCTGATCTGCTCTACGTGTTCCAAACCCGTCAGTTTCCTTGCTGTTGCTTGAATTATCAACATCCTCCATTGCTTGAGATGATACGACAATTGATTCATTCTCAGTTAATGCTCCAGGACTGTAGTCATGGCTCTTTAGGGAAGTGACGTTGGCTGGTTTTACTGGTTCCACAAATATCTCCTGTCTAGTTGGAAATTGAGGTTCACCTTCACTGCCTTCAAAAGACCTTAACTTCTCCAAATCTTCCTTTTTATTTATCGATGGATCACTAACTTCACTGATGAGGTTAACTTCTCCAGCAACATCTCTTGGACGATTTGTTGACTCCTGTTCAATGTCACATAGCTTAGTTTTTCTTCAAGTCTTTTTTACTAGCTAAGAATGTGAAATAATTCTTTGGTGCAGAAGTTAGAAGGAAAACGAAACAATACTAGTAAACATGATCCATAATGTCAAGATGACATAAGTGCAATGATAAGTGGAACAATATAGGGAACATAATACAGGTTGACATGTGACTACCTCTTCTTCTACCATAATAAGTCCAGGAACAACTGAAGTAGAATGCTCCCCCTCGGATTTTGAAACATCAATGTTTGTTTCATTGTCAGCGAGTCTTGCAGATGCATCTTCAAGATGCTCGAAAGATCTGGGGCTAATTTCCTTCTGTGGTTTTGACAGTTTTACAGGTGCCTCGTTACCATTCGATGTTTCTGAATCGTCATCTAAGTTTTTCCTGGATTTTAAATCCTCCATGGTTTCCTCGTCATCAAGCGATGATCCCTTCATGTTCTCCATCTCAATAACTTCTTCAGTAGGCTTCCCTTGAGTGTTAGACGGTTCCTGCTCAACGCATGGTGCATCTAGTTCAGATATCTTACTAAAATGGGCTTTTGTGCCTTTATATCAATGCCGAAAAAACTGTTGCATGAATGGGAATGAGAAGAATGGGACATTTGAAAATTACAGGGATTTAATCACAGTTGAAAGCAGTAGAAAATGATATATGAAAACGAAAGATATGTGAACACAATTTTACTGAACTCCCTTCATAAATATCGAGCTACTGAAGGATCACAGACCTCAGATTTTTCAGATTTGTTATCAATAGATGGGTGATCTACCGAATCATTTACCACATGACTGGTATCTTGAGTTGCAGTCAGAGGTAATCTTTCCTCCATATCAGTGGACACCAGTTGACTGAAATCTGATGAAGAACCTATATCTGCTGGGATCCTATATGCTAAAACAGACTTTGGAGATGAGGATAGACTTGAGGTGGTAGAAGCTTGTTCAACTATCAATTCTGGCAGGATGCCTGATGTAGTGGGATCATTAAAACTTTGGTTTACCCCAGAAACCCCAACTTCTATTAATGTACTTTGATCTTCTCTACTGCCTTGAGTTGAAGTCGGGTTGTCTTCAACCTCGACTGGCATTAAAGTGCTCTTAATGTCTGAATGTTCAGTCAGCCTTTCATAATCTCGGTCAATATCTTCAATAGATTCTAATTCTTCCACGCTATTCTTAATGTGAACTAATGGATCATTCACCTTGTAAGTAATGTTTGCATCTTCTCCAGACTTCTCAGGAGAATTTAATGATTTGCTCTCTATATGCTTTCTAGATTCTGAATTACTTTCAACATCTGGTTGTGACTGATCACTTACGAGTACTTGCATGGCTTTTTCAGCTCCACTATCTCTGTCTTCATTTGATTTCGAGTCTTCTAAGTCGTCATTTACGAGGAGCCTCGAGTCATTTACATTGCAACTTCCGTCCATACCCGCTACAGACTTCTCAGGATTAATCAATGATTCGCTCATGATATTGCTGTTAGATTTTGAATTACTTCCCTCAGCCGGTTCTGATAGATTGGCTATAACTACTTGCATCATGGAGTTTTCAGCTTCAACATGTATGTTTTCATTTGATTTCAAATCTCCCCTGTCAACGTATGTGACCGTGTCATCTGCATCGCGATTTATGTTCATCTCTTCTGTCCCAGGAGCATTCCTTGATTCCTGTTTTATTTATTAAGTTGCAAAGATGAGTCCAACAGCCTTTTCCTAATTATTTTCTTGAGGTAGAGAAATATGAATTAGAATATACAAGATTCTGTGTTCTAATATTAGGAAAGAGAGTTAAATCATTAATACACTGAAGTCTAAACCTGTATAAAAAATTGATGGACAGTAAGCATAAGAAACTGTAATTTGATCCAAGTTCATCCGCAAACTGTAATAATGTATTATATTAAAGTTATTAACTGACCTGCGGCTTCTGAAAGTACACCTCAGAAGGTTTTTGTGGCATTGAATCCTCCATCAGTTGTATTCCTTCCTGGGAATGTTCAGGTGGAACTACATCTGAAGGATTAAAAGGCCTCTGCTCCCTTTCCCCTTCGACTATGTGTTTGACATAATTAAAGTGTTTTGGATCAATGCTCATTGAATGGGCTTGATCGTCCTGAGATATTTCAGCTCTTGAAGATGATAGCGACCAAAGTGATGATGAGGTTGGATCCTCGGGTTCATTCCTGAGCCTTGAAAACCCTTCTTCTGTAATATCCCCCTCCCCTACATCGTATATTTGTCTAGTCACGTTTTCATGTTCTTGAACCTCTGGAGCAAGAGGCGAAGCTCCCCACATATCTTCACTCCCGGAAGTAATTTCCTGTTCACTATCCCCATCATAAACCAAGGACTCACCATCATTGGATGAAGCAATTCCATCTGCTGTCAGAGGGGGTGAACCGATCTCTGAGACCTCCACTTGCATGTCAGAAGCTATGGAATGGGTATGGGTATGCCAAGGATCCTTGTGCTTGTAAAAAAAATGTTCCTCCATTCCTGTGTTGTAAATTGCAGACGGGCTGGAATCATATGAAGGTTCAGCAACAGAACTAGCCTTAGGAACTGGACAAGGGAGAGAGTTCGGTGTACGATTATAAAACACTTCGGGAAATTTGAACGTTGTTGGCTGTAGACTTTCTGAATTCTCAGCTGTCTTAGCATTAAAAATGTTTTCTGTAGAAGAAAATGGTCTTGGCCAAATTTTCTTGTGCTTGATTAGATCTGTGTCCCTTTGAATATCATTTCCATCACCTAAACTTGGATCCTTTTCATGAGATTGTCCCATATTTTCACCTTTGTGTTTGACTCTACTGGTTTCAACTTCTCTATCCCGTTCCCGTTTGTTAGTAACCTGATTGGAAGATCGGGCTTCTTCCGTCACAAGATCAGTTACAGTTAAATCACGGCGCAAGGTTTCACCACGTTGGAATAATGAATGATCAGCCAGCAGGCCATGATTTTCCTTGTCTGCAAAAAAGTTTATTGATTCAGTCTTAGTAGCAGAGGTCTCTGGTATTTTTTTTCTTAGTTGATGAAGAAACTAAAACAGAAGTCTGTCTTACCTAATTGCATTTTAGATCTAGAATATCCTGTGCCCTCATGTTGATCTAACTGTGTGTTCTCCAGGGGGGGAGAATATCCCAAAGAGAAGCTCTCATGCCTGCAGAAGAGCATTTCTTTCAGGTGATCTGCCATAAATTCTTGCTGGAAACTGTCTGCCATGAGATTAGGTTTTTCTTCAAATGGTTCATATGGAAGGTCAAATGGATTTTGGGTTGGTAACAAAATAGAAGGGGCTGAACTAGGTATTCGGTCATCTGAACTCTTAGAAACATGAAAAGTGTTGCTTCTTGCAACCAAAACAGGATGCATTGTACCTGGAGCAGCACTACTACTCATTTTGAATGACTTTCTTGCTCTACGTCTTGCAATTAGGCTCTCCAGCCTCCTATTTCTTTCAAGCTCAGAATCCCCAAGATCCATGAGATTCTTTTGATCATTCGCAGTCCATTCTACAGCGTTTTTGCGACCCTTTTCTGATTCTTCTTCTTCATCATCTACTTCAGAGCTTGAGCTCTCCGACTCCACCTCACCACCAATAAGAAGTTTTGCAGGCTGCTCGTTAGAGCCATCAAATGAGACAGTCTCAGGATTTGATGCCTCGCTGAATTCTGAAATATTCTCACCAAGGGAAACATTGTAAGAGGAACCTTCTCCGCTATTCAAAGCATAGCTTGCTTTCTCCTCCATGATTACTTTCGGTTTTTGTTCGACCAAGGCAGTTCTGCCAATGAAATCATCATTTGAAGGCATGGAGGAAACCATGTTCTTTTCCTCTTTAACAGCGTGTGTATCCGATTTGTCTTTATTCTCGTTGACGTTTCTCTTCAACATTCTTCGAGCTTCAATAGAAGAGTTATCATCTCTATTGGCAGCATCAGCTGCGTCAGATGATATTCCATGCTCCTTCCTCTCAACCACCCCATGTTTTTGCGAATTCAAATAATAACGGATAAAAACAGCAGCGCAACCAAGAAATGGTAAGGAGTAAATCAAGAAATAGAAAACTGTAGGAAAAAACAAGTATAAAGCCAGCAAGGTTAACGAAAAACCTGAAGCAAATGGATATTTTTGTACAAATGCAGAGCAAGAACTCATTGAAAGTTTAAGAACTCTCCACATGAAAGCTTGAAATTCCTTTGCATCAATACCCATTTTAAAATTTTATCCCTAAAACGATCTAGAAAGAATCAAAGAGATTGACATTAATTTAAACATGTAATTCACAGGCTGCCTCTTAACTATCTGCAATTTCAGACTCCCAGTAATGGAACTCATTGCATAGGATAATAATCTACATGTTAACAGACTAACATTTCAAGTATAGTCTTTGAAAAGGTTTTCTTATTGCATCAAACAGAAGATGGAATATCAATGGCTACCTAAACAAAAAGAAAGATTCAAGCCAATCTTCTGATCCCAAAAAAGAAAGGGGAGCTTGACAATGAGAGCTCAGCTGTAACCAAGAATGACAGCCAAGAAAAATCTTTTAGCTGGTTTCATTTTTAGAAATCTTTGGTTGGTTGTGAGCTTTGAGAGATCCTTTTATTTAGGACTTCCACTTGTGTTTTTCTCTTCTCCCCCTGATTCATGGGTTGACAGGGGACAAAAACGAAAGAAAACAGGTACAGGGAGTCAGGGACAGTTACTATTGCTGCAAGAGATTGGACCTGCAAGATCTTAGCCCATTGTTTTACTCCATATCTCCATTTTATTTCATTTCCTTGCAGGCCTTGGCGTCGGTGGAAACTGAGATTTTTTTTAGCTCCTGATTCCCATCTCCTAGTCTCATTCGCGTGTTAAAAGGCACAGAGACTGTTAAAAGATTTTTCTTTTTCCACGTTCTAACGATGCAGGGCTCAATTTATTTATTTATTTGGTTACAAAAGAAAAATAACAGAAGAAGTTAAACATTTTCTTCTTCTTAGAAATGCATATACTTTTAGAAATGCAATAAAGAGAATAAGCAGTGATTGGCCATGATACTATCTCCCTTCTTTTTTTTCTTCCTAGAATGCAATATTTTTAGATAATCGTCTTTTGCCTGGGTTAAATATTTTGTTTTTTAATAAAAAATTATATATATAGGTTTTTTTAACATGTTTTTGTAGTTAAATTTTTTTTTTAGTGAAAATTAAAAAGTTCTATATGTACATGTAATCAAATAAATAAAAAACTATATATGTTAATCATAGTTTTTAAACCCGACTCGATTCAAGGTTCAGATTCCAAGTTTTGATCAGGTCACCAGGTCGTTTGAGTCAATTTTTTTTTTAAAAAAAATCAAAATGATATCATTTTAGTAAAAAAAAAAAATCAACGGGTTACAATCGGGTTTTTAACCTGGTCAACCTACCTGATCAGCCGGTCACTCGGGTTTTGCCTTTTCTTATTTTTTCTTAAACTAGACCTGGTTTCAGCCTTGGGTTGACCTGCCGGGTCGGGTTTCAAAACTATGATGTTAATAAATGAAAAAAAATCATAAATTATAATTAAAAATAAAACTTGAAAAATTAAGAGACAAGTATAGATTAAGATGTTAGATTTTGTAAAATGAGATATTTACCCAGTTGTGCTTGCTAAAATTATTTATTAAAATACTTTTTTATTCAATCAAATGATAATAGGAATAAATATACATTAAATTAATTAAATAACATAATAAAAAAAATTATGTAAGGCTACACACATTAAAATTAATATATGAAAATAATTGTTTTTTTATTTTAAAAATAAAATTCATCTATATAAAAGATTAAAAAAATAATATAGATGAATCAAAAAAATATCTTCAAAAATTAAATGCATATAAAATAACAAAAAAATAATTTTTATTTAAAAAAGACTCTCTAAACAAAATAGAATTAATAATTAAAAAAAATATTAAAAAACATTAATTTTTTTTAAAAATAATTTAAAAAGATAAGGTATTGCTAAGCCTAGCTAATTTTTTTAGAGCCCGCACGGTTAGGATATTTTTTTTGTTTTTGTGTTTATAGTCGCTTGCCATAATTTTGTTTTTGGAAAAATTTTTTGTTAAATCACACATCCTCCATATTGTCTAATTTTTGAGCATTATGGTTGTCGGGTAAACATGACTAATGGTTTTTTTCTACCAACAAACTATATTTTTAATTTATTTTTTATCCAAAACATCTAGAAAATATCATAGACAACTTGATAAACATATTCATGATCTTAAAAAATTAAAAATTCATCTTAAAACCAAAAACCAAAATTCTTACCAAGATTAGATCAAATTTGTTTTTTCTTGGCAATATCAAGAAAAAAAACCCTAATTTGAAATCGTTCCAATATAATTTTTTTGTTTTAATGCTAAATTTTGGTGATTTTTTCTCACATTTCTCACAAGGGCTAAAAAATAAGAAAAAAAAGTTTAGAATTAAAATTGACTTTTTCCTTTAATTTTGAAAACTAAAAAGACCCAACATTTATAATTTGTAAAGTATAGGAACTGTAATAAATATTTTTTTCAAACTTTTTAAACACCCATTCCCTACATGTATTTTAGTTTGGTCCCTCATTTTTTAATCCCATAATTTCTTAACAAATTAGCTTATAATTTGATCTAATAAAAACTAAACTATATATATAAAAAAACTTTGTGAATAGTTTGTCAAAGGTAAAGGGGATCCACTACTGCCTAGCAAATCCCTCCCAATTTATATTTTTTTAGTTAATATTTTTTTTTGGAAACTAAGCAAACATCACGCAATAGATTTTTTTCAGAGGACAGACCTAAAATGGGCAAACCAATGGGCGATTATGGACAAAAATGGGCTTAACTTGAGTGGCTCGGAAGCCACCAAAACAATTCCTATACTTCGCGGGAGTGCGGGACATATTCTTTTTAGATATTTTTTTTTATTTAGAAAATATATTAAATTAATATTTAAAATATGTTTTTTTTATAATTCTCAAAAAAATAAAAAGTATTTTCCATGCAACCCTTTCAGAAGCAATATTATATAATATTATAATAATTATTTATAGAATTGGATTTTATAAATTCTAAATTTATCCTATTTTTTTAGCCAATTATAGATGTATTAAAGTCTTGTTTATTTTTGTATTTTAATTTTTTTAAAAAAATATTTAATTTTAATTTTTTTACTTTAAATTAATATTTTTATATACTAATATAAAAAATATATTTTTAAATAAAAATCACTTTAAAAACAAAAACATCCCTTACGTAATTATTCTAAAACAGTTTGTCCGGAAATCAGTGATATGTCAAAGACCGGGGACGGATCTGTAATTATCCTTAATAACACGGGGGAAATTTATTACCATATCCAGCAGCATTCTCTCTTTAATATCTCCATTTCGCTGCAATATCTTCCTAGCACCAAAAAAATTCTCTTTGGTAGCAGGAAACACGTATAACTAAATTTCATGCATACGCAATCGATTCTTTATATCTGTTATGTTAATTAGGGTTTCAAAACAAATCAATTTCAAAGATGCTAGAAACTCTAAGACCAATTACATACATTTCTGCAACTTCTTCTACTGCTAAATTTCAATACTGTAGACTCCAATCTAGGGTTTTCCACCACCGTTTTATCCCTATTAATAGTTCCCTTACTTTGCCTTCAATTAACCCTAAATCCTTCAATTTTTTATCGAATACCAAAATCAGAGACTATAAAATCTTAGCCAGATGTCAAGATAGCGATTCTAGCGAGAAAAGAAGCACCGAAACCGAGCCACAAAACAACCCACCGCCATCACCGCCATCGTCGAATTCAGGGTCAAAGCAGAAGAGAGAGAAGCAAGGGAAAAGCCAATGGTGGTTTTCCAAGAAGCAGAATTGGAAATGGCAACCTTTAATTCAAGCGCAAGAAATTGGTGTCTTGCTTTTGCAATTAGGGATTGTTATGTTCGTTATGCGGTTGCTTCGACCCGGGATTCCTTTGCCCGGGTCGGAGCCAAGGCAACCCACTACTTTTGTCAGCGTGCCGTATAGTGAGTTTTTGGGTAAAATTAGTAGTAATCAAGTGCAAAAAGTGGAGGTTGATGGTGTGCATATAATGTTTAAGTTGAAAGATGAAGGAGTTAGTGGTCAAGAGAGTAGCAGTGAAGTGGTTGATAGCAAGTTTCAAGACTCGGAATCGTTGTTAAGGAGTGTGACGCCTACTATGAAAAAGATTTTGTATACCACGACGAGGCCTACTGATATTAAGACTCCGTATGAGAAAATGCTGGAGAATCAGGTGGAGTTTGGTTCGCCTGATAAGAGGTCCGGTGGATTCTTGAATTCAGCATTGGTGAGTTTGTACTGGAAGTTAGTTATGATTTGATGTTCTTGATTTTTGAAGTTAATTTGGAGCAATTGGTGTAAATCTTGTCCTCTTTAATTTCGTTTCCAAGTTTGCTAGTTGAATTTGATACAACTAGTGCAAGTTTATGTCTTACATTAGTTTGATTTTTAAGAGCATTACTGAGTAGACTAGCATTGATGTTAAAAATAGGAAGCACGCATCCATTCGATAGGGATTGGACATTTACGAACTGATTGAGAGAAGCAATTTTTTATCCTTGAAATTTAATTATCTGGGGTTCTGTTTACCTAGGAGATACTGTTATGTACATTAATTGATAAATAGTTAGTTATGGAACCTAGATTGATTCCCACTTATTAAATTGTACTTTTTAACAGAATTCTCATTAGAACTGGCGATTTGAAAACCCTCATAGGGAATTTGCAGCACTTTTTAGCTAATTTCCTCGTTGTTGCTTCTCTATTAGTATGACTTATATCACATTTCTTCATGTGAGTTAACCTTTTTCTCTCCGATGTTGTTCTTGTCTTCTACCCCATTTATGTTGATCATGGATCACTAGCACTTGTCTAGCATGATGCAAGGGTTATCGCTTGTTTTTTTGTTCTTTGGATAAAAGTTAAATGTTATTAGAGGAAAATGAAGAGAAGAATACAACAAGGGGGATAAGATGTGGCATGGGGTGATCACAATAATGAGAATCTAGATATTTGATTGCCAACATCTTACTTAATATTAACTGAGGAAACTCCCTTGAAAACCCCAACAACAATAATAATAATAAAAAAAAGAACTTCCCTTAACAATAGCTCAAATTAAAGCGATCATTGAAAATTCTTGGATTTATTTTCATCCAAATGTGCCACACAACTTTGGACACTACACCTCTCTCATATGTGCATGCACAGTTGTGCAGTTTTGTTCTTGTTGCACTGTACTAGGCATGTGTTAGAAGGGGAAAATAAATGCATCATATGCCTTGAAAGTTGGAAAGAAAAGTTACAAGTTTTATGATGTGTTGTTGCAGGAGTTATCTCACTGTATGAGGCTTAACTTCACTTACTTTCTTCTGTTCCTTTCAGATAGCTTTGTTCTACGTAGCTGTGCTTGCAGGGCTTCTTCAACGTTTCCCTGTTACCTTTTCTCAGGTGAGAACTTTCATCCTACTTTTTCATTTGTCGTGAACCTAATGCAATGTAGCAAGATTTTGAGTGGATCTATGTAAAGTTGTGCAGCATACAGCTGGTCAGGTTAGGAACCGCAAGTCTGGGGGTTCTGGAGCTTCAAAAGTGTCTGACCAAGGTGAAACAATAACTTTTGCTGATGTTGCTGGGGTTGATGAAGCTAAAGAAGAGCTAGAAGAAATTGTGGTATGTTATATTGGATCTATTTGTTACTCCTAGTGGACCATCATGTCTTGCTTGGTTTCCTGAATCCACCCTACTAATTCAGGAAATGATCTTTACTTGCTGATGTTTACTGTGCAGGAATTTCTCAGGAATCCAGACAGGTATACAAGACTTGGTGCTCGTCCTCCTCGAGGTGTTCTCCTGGTGAGTAAAGAAAGAAAAGCTTGAGATGGAAGTTTATTGCCTGAAAACGTGTTGACTGTTGATCGTATCTCCTGCAAAAATCACCCTAATTAGTTGTACATGTCAACTTTGCTTGTCTCAGTTAAAATAAACTGCCATGCATGACTCCACCCAATCATCTCATTGTCCTCTTCAATGTTCACCTGATCAGACAATCTACAAAGATAACATGAGAAAGTAAACTCTGAACCCAAAAACTGGAAAGTTGTTGATAGACATTCATTCTCTTTCACCAGCCATTGTATTAGCAGTGATTCTATTCCTTAAATATAAATGCTGTATTTTATCACTCTTGCACACTGGGTTTCCCTAATTTTGTTATTGCTCAGTTCCCCAACCACTGCTGGCATGCGTGTGTGCTGAAATATTGTGTGATGACTGGCCTGATCCAAGAAGATAAATATAAGAGGCTGCAATGATTGATTCCTTAGTTCAAATTTTTCATAAGTTTAGTGAGAATTATATGTCTATCCTACAGGTGGGCCTTCCTGGGACAGGTAAGACTCTTCTAGCAAAGGCTGTTGCTGGAGAAGCTGAAGTTCCCTTTATAAGTTGTTCTGCAAGTGAATTTGTTGAGTTGTATGTCGGCATGGGTGCATCCCGTGTGAGAGATCTCTTTGCCCGGGCAAAGAAGGAGGCACCATCAATAATATTTATTGATGAGGTAAGATTATGGGAATCCTTATTGTGTTTGGATGTTAAATGTTTAACACCATGGACTTCTTAACGCGAGTTACATTTTTCATTGTGCAGATAGATGCTGTGGCTAAAAGTCGTGATGGAAAATACCGCATTGTTAGCAATGATGAAAGGGAGCAGACTTTGAATCAGTTGCTCACTGTATGCTTCTTGTTTGAAAGTCTTTTCATTTCTGAAACATCCTTGCTATGTCATTGTTGAAGTTGAAATGTTTGAAATGCATTGCAGGAGATGGATGGATTTGATAGCAACTCTGCTGTTATTGTTCTTGGTGCAACAAATCGCTCAGATGTGTTAGACCCTGCACTTCGCCGACCAGGAAGATTTGATCGTGTGGTTATGGTTGTACTTTGATTCACTTGCATCTTGGCAGGACACATGCACTCTGCATAGTTCAACTATGTCTGATGTCTTAGGAATTTGTCTGATTTTTTGTCGTTAGGTGGAAACACCTGATAGGAATGGAAGAGAAGCCATTTTAAAAGTACATGTTTCCAAGAAAGAACTGCCTCTGGGAGAGGATGTTAACCTCAGTGACATTGCCTCTATTACTACTGGTTTAACTGGGTATTCCCCCCTTGATTAATATTAGATCTTCTATCTCTTATTTTGTGGCAAAATTAGCTTGTGTGACCTTTTAATTCTTACATCATGCAGGGCAGATCTTGCAAATCTGGTAAACGAAGCTGCTTTGTTGGCTGGAAGGAAAAACAAAGTAGTAGTGGAGAAATTTGATTTCATTCAGGCAGTGGAGCGGTCAATAGCTGTAATTCCCTCTCTCTCACTATGTGTGTGTGTGTGTGTTTGGGGAAGGTGATGTGGGTGCAGGAAATTTGTGATCAATTTTCTTGTTTTCTCTGGTGTTGCTCTTTCTTGTTTGATTTATAGTTTAGACATTTTTATTTGTTGACAAGAGATTGACAATTGATAATAATTTAACCTCTCACATTTTAGTTCCTGTTGGTGATTTAGGACAGCTATTATAGAATTCCCAAAAAGACATGTAGGACACCTGCAGAAAGTTTTTGAGTGACTTTTACCTAGGTTTTCAACGGCCAAAGTGTTTATATGTGTTAACACTTGTTGTTAATGAGGTAAAAGTTGATATTGATTCACCAAGAAAAATCAAGATTTGCCATCTGCTCTGCATCAATGCTGAGACAGTGCTTTGGGGTTTTTCTTCTTTTCTCATTTTGAAAGATTGATAGATAATTAGGGTTTACCGTGTGAAGTTTTTTACTAAGGGTTGTTTTGATGGAGCAATTTAATTTGACATCTGATGCTTATGAAATCAAAGTCTATGCTGCACATGTAGATTTTCCCAAGGCATCACAGCCAAGGTCCATGAGCATTACATATGGAAGTAGGGCTGCATTTAACAGTCCTGAAGAGAGCTTAAAGCATTTGAAATTTCTGCACAATTGAAAAAATTACATAACTGTATGGAATTCAGGATTTCTTGTAATCGTGAATGTATATGGACTTCCCTAAAATGGGAAATGCAACTTTGCAGGATATGTAATAAGACCCACAAACATTTGTAGACCAAATCTAAGACCCAACACAAATAACTCAGCTGATAACTGTGAATATAATTTCAAATACCCGTGATTTATAAAATTTAAGAAAACTTTATTCAAAGTAAACAGCAAGCATGTTCAGCTAAATAAATATAAAACAGGACTCCAAGCTAATTCAACAAGACAGGCCCTTTGTTCTACAACTGTTGGGTGGTCTTTGCTGCTTTTATCTGTATCTTCAAATACTTTGAGCCTGAATATAATGTTGCTACAAGCCTGGAGAGCATTTTCCACTTGTCTTTGTCTTACTCAAGCGCCTCTGTTTTGCAAGTAGTAATGTGTATTATGCTCTACTATCTACTTATAATTCAGAGCACTTTCTATGTTTTCTCGATTTTGGTGACTTTGTGCTCTAAGATACCAAGGGTCCCTTCTTCCCTGACTCCTTGATGGTCATAAATAGTCAGCTATAATTGAAAAAAAAAGTGAGTTTTTAAACCTTGAGTATAATGGAAGAACTGAACCAATTATTTGTTCTCATAGGGCATTGAGAAGAAGACTGCCAAGTTGCAAGGAAGTGAGAAGGCTGTGGTTGCACGTCATGAAGCTGGCCATGCAGTAGTAGGTACTGCTGTTGCTAATATTCTTACTGGACAGCCACGTGTGGAGGTAATAAACATCACAGGAGCTCTAACTGTTTGGTGTAGGTTGTTACTTTTCACAGTATTAATTTGCAAATTGTGAAGCTGTATCCATGGAAATTATGACACCTTTAATGGCATATCCATACTGGTGTCATATTGTCATCTGTGCGAGGACTACTTGAGCCCAAAAACGATGTTATAATTGATTGTTAACTGCATTTTCAATTTTTTCTTGACTGATTTTCTAATTGGCCTGGGATATAGGCTTTCATGGAGAAATTTTTTACATATGGAATACTGGGAGATCCAAATCCTATTAGTTGTTTGCACACATAATTCTAAAGGACTCATTGAATTGAACTATCAAATGAAAAAAAAAAAAATCTAATCTTCTAGGAAGATAAATAGATGGAGGTAAATACCAGTAACTTTGCTAATATTGAAAAGTGATATGGTTTTTTATTAGAACTACTGCCTGGGTTTTTGTGGGCCTATGACTCACAAAAAGTTAGAAATGGAACATCATATTTGGACCACTTAGCATTGTCCAAATGGTAGATAACACAGTAACAATTACTTCTTTCCATGTCATTAGAAGTTGAGCATATTACCAAGGTCAGGAGGGGCTTTGGGCTTTACTTATACACCCCCAACAAACGAGGATAGATATTTGCTCTTCATTGATGAGTTGCGTGGCCGCTTGGTTACTCTTCTTGGAGGACGGGCAGCAGAAGAAGTTGTTTATTCAGGTCGTGTCTCGACAGGTGCCCTGGATGATATTCGGCGGGCTACTGATATGGCATACAAAGCAGTAGCTGAATATGGTCTTAATCAGACAATAGGTCCTGTGTCTCTAGCAACACTTTCTGGAGGAGGGGTGGATGAATCTGGAGCTGCTCCATGGGGAAGGGATCAGGTGTTGTGCTATTTAAAAGTCATTTCCTTCACAAGTAGTCTGCTTAAAAACTGACTTGAAATTGAACACCACAGGGGCATCTTGTTGATCTTGTTCAAGGAGAGGTGAATGCATTGCTGCAATCTGCCCTTGATGTAGCACTTTCAGTTGTGCGTGCTAATCCAACTGTCTTGGAGGGGCTTGGTGCCCATCTGGAAGGTAGTTCTTACTGCCAGCTAAATTCACTACCAGAGTGTGCAATGCATTATATTATTGATGAATTGCCAAGTTGTAGTCCAATAATTGCTGCACATCCTTTTTATTAGGACTTTTAATATGTCTACGCATCTAGTAGAACTTTTAAATTTTTAATATACCAATACCATTAACTATGGTTAATTTTAAAATCGTGAAACTGCTTAAGTGGTTTTTGCGTGTACTTTTTCCTCTATGCATTCCATTAGATATCATAATTTGTATTTGTTATCTGATTCTATCCAGGTTACCTAGCCCACAGAAGTTGATGTAGATTAGATTCTGGATTTGCATATTGAATTGTTTATGATGCTGAATTACTGTATATTCAGTGTTTGTATTGTTTTGAAGAGTTGCTACCTGTAATTTCCATGTTCTGACATTCGCTCTTTTTTATCTGCTGGTTCAGAGAAAGAGAAAGTAGAAGGTGAGGAGCTGCAAGAGTGGTTGAAGTTGGTAGTTGCTCCAAAAGAGCTAGCTCTTTTTGTTGAAGGCAAGCAAGAGTCATTTCTCCCGCTACAAGCAGGCGCCTAATGAACAGTGATTGTGCTCTCAGCTTTTCACCATCATGCAAACAATGGAGCTAGCCTGTAGTGCCTCAAGCCATTATAATATGAGCTTAATGGCATAAACACTGAACTCCTACAGCATTATGTTTCAATGAGGTAAATTTTTGATGTCATTTTAACATTACTGGCCCAAATGCAGAAGAAATGGGGGAAAAGCTGAATATCTGCCGCTTGCTGCCGCCGGAGCTGAGCCAAGTCTCTCACCATCTTGACATTGCCCTCCTTTACACTACTGGTTGGTTTTGAAATCTGTTGTCCGTTGGCAATTATTTAAGTTGGTACAGTTTCAGGTCATTGGCAATTGTAACCTTTTTTTTTTTTCAAGTTGTATAAATGATTATTCTGTGAAAATATACATGATAATATGTTAAAGAAGCTGTTTTGGTGACAAACATTGTGCATATCTTCTCACAGGAATTATACAAGTCATGTCCATGTTACAGATTCTTGCATCTGAAAGTTGGGTGGAACCTCGTTGTTTAGGACCATCAGATGTGAAGATGAAACTCCATTGAAATGATGATAACTGGTTCATAGCTGATGTCATGCTTTCTGTTTCACCGTAGGAGAGGAACTCGATCAGCCTGGCAAAAGCAAGTGTTTGTCTGGGGAACGGTAATGGGGAACAGACATTAAATGGATAAACATTGGACGGATAACTAAAATGAAGAACTAGAAGTTAATTTTAGTCCGAGTTATTTATCCGCCAACTACGGTTATTTGGTCGGGTCTTCAGGGTATAGGGAAGGGAAGAAGACAAGTGCAGGGGTCCGTAAACACTCTTGCACTTGTTTTTTCTTAATATGATCAGTCATGTAGAATGATGACGAATGATCACATTGATATTTTCATGAGTCTTAAATATCAGCGTTGCTTTCAGGAAAATGACTGATCTTCCCTCTCTTCCTACAGGAATATACATGAGAGTCTCGAGGACCACACGCCTCTGTACTATTTGTATCCGATAGGTATAAAATAATGAATTTGTTTAAATTTCTCACGATTTCCTTGGATAATGCTTAACACTTTATAGGTATATTATTGGGAATTTTCTTTTTCAACTAAACATAAAAATTATATTTCCAGTAATCATATCTTAGAAGTATATCTTATAATCCCCATATCAAATGCCACCTTAAATAGGAAAGTGGCATAAATGGAGTAAGATGATATGGAAGAAAAAATACCTTGTTTGTCTTTGTATTTTGTACTAAAAAAGAAACTTCGGGTAAAAAAATCTGTAATAAAATTGAGAATTTCTTTAAATAACTTGTTTCTGAACTTATTTACCAAAATATGACATTTGCTTCACATCAACATTAAATAATATGAAATTCAAATTAAAATAATAATAAAATAATTTCAATAAATGATGAAAGGGTTTGTCTAATGGATGTTTTTAATGTACTTGTTAAGAGTCATTTTATATTTCTAATCAATCAATATATTTCTTTTTTTATTTATAATTTATTGTAAATACTTAAAAATAATATCATACAAAGGAGAAATTATTTAATGTATTTAATAAAAATAATTAATTTTTATTTAAATATTTGATTTTTAACTTCTTTTTAAAACGAGTCAACAATAAATGAGTCCAATAAAATACACTCAGATAATATTTAATGGTTGCCATAACGTTACTCCTTACCTTTTCCCATAATAAAAAATATATTGAGAGTTTTAAGAGTAGGTGAAGATATTCTAGGCTGTTTGTTACATGAAAATAGTTTTTTAAAAATTATTTTTTAATTTTTTTTATATTTATTTATTATTAGTAAAATATACTTTTCGGTCATAAAAAAATTAATTTAATTTTAAAAAAGTATTTTCCTTTTATTTTAGCTGGAAAACACTTTTTAGAAGTTATGAAAAAAATAAAAATAAAAATTATTTTTTAATTTTTTTTATATTTATTTATTATTAGTAAAATATACTTTTCAGTCATAAAAAAATTAACTTAGTTTTCAAAAAAGTATTTTTCTTTTATTTTAGCTGGAAAACACTTTTTAGAAGTTATGAAAAAAATAAAAATATTATATTATTTGTTAACTATATTAAATTTGGTCCTCAAATTTTTTATTACTATATATTTTATTTTGAATCTTTTTTTTAATTTTATTCTTTAGAATTTGATTTTTATATTAACTTTGGTCTTTATTTTTATGATTGTTATTTGTTTTTCTCTTATTATTTTTTTAATTGAAATTTTTTATCTATCACATTTAATCCTTATTTTTTTTATTGTTATTAATTTTATTTGAAATAATTTATGAAATTGTAATTATTATTATTTTAATTTCATTATCTTTTAATTTTTTTATCTGTTAGATTTGATCTTCATTATTTTGATTGTTATTTATTTTATTTGAGATAATTTATAAAATTAGATTTTCTTTTTAATTTTATTTTTATTCAATTTTTTATAAGATTTGTTACTTATAATTTTAATAAACTTGAAAAAAAATATTAATAAATTATTTTTTAATTTATTTTTCATGACATAACCAAATATTAAAAAATATTTTTTAACTTATTTTTTATTACACTATTAAATATCAAAAAAATAATTTATTTTTCAAAATTTATTTAAAAAAAAAACAAACAGACTATAAAGTTAGCTAGTCTGGAACAAAAGGCCTTTTAAATAAATAAAAAATCACTGGCTAAAATGATTTCAAGCATAAAACTTTGGATTTTTTTAAATCATGTAGACAGCTGTCATCAGTTATATATATATATATATATATATATATATATATATATATATATATATATAACGCGCATTCCCAAAACGGGGGCGAGAAGGTGACTGAGATTCAGTTATTGCTAAACAGGGAGGGAGGAGGACGCCACGTAATAGATATTCAAAATCCACGTAAGCGACCTTTTCATCTCCTTAGTTACCTCCTAACCGTATCAATCCCCTCCTCCCTATAAAAGAAGCCCAAATCAGTGTACCAGCTCTCTCTTTTTATCGGTTCTCTCTCTGTCTCTCTTTCAACCGCTCGCTCGGCTGATACGAAAGAGATACGCCCTCATTTTCCATCAGGTTCAGCTTCTCTCTCTTTCTTGCAATTTCAGATTTCGATTTCTCTGCTGAATTTGTTATCTCTTGTGTTCTGCATAGAAATGGCGTCTGTCCAAGCCACTGCTATCTTGACATCCTCAGCTGTAAACAGGAATGGCAATACCATTGCCTGCTTGCCACTTGGATTTGTTATTTCAAGTGCTGCATGCAAGAAGGAGTTTTGCGCTCGCTCTATGGCGTCGGGAGCCAGAGCTACTCTCACATTTGATCCACCAACAACTAACCGAAAGAAGCACACAGTCGATCCTTCTTCTCCTGACTTTCTTCCTCTTCCTTCTTTTGAACAGTGTTTTCCAAAGAGCACCAAAGAATACAGGTAATTTTTTCACTATCTACTACTTATAGATATGGTGTCGTCCGTCATCCGAACTGGCTTTTGTCACTTCTTATTTGATTTGATTTCAGGGAAGTTAAACATGAAGAATCTGGTCATGTACTAAAAGTTCCGTTCCGGCGAGTCCATTTGTCCGGCGATGAACCAGGTTTTGATAACTACGATACCAGTGGTCCTCAAAACATCAGTCCCCGCGTAGGTATGCAGCTTGTCTTGTCTATCTTTCAAGTTTCTGTTAATCACCTTCCTTGCCTTTACTACTAATTTACTGACTTTTGTTGGTACTTAACAAATTTGGAATTTAGACAGTGGACGAATCCAGAATCTGCTGTTTGGGAGGGCCAAAATGTAACATTTTTATTTTGGGGTGGCCATTAATTACATCAGAACTTAATTGAAAAGTCTCAATTTAGAAGGGGGATTTTGAACTTCATTTAAACTCGGCTCTGGCCCTCCTTTTGCTCCCTCTCATTTAGACTGGTTTTAATCTACTGTTGCTTGGGTTATGTTGTTTTCTAGTGCCAGCTTCTTTTTTTTTTTTTTTTTGTGTGTGTGTGTGTGTCTTGTCATGGTAGTTTTCCTGGGTAAGCAAGATTGACCTTTACCATCAACTCAATCAGCTAGTGTAAATGAATGATGTTGTATCTTCAGGACTTCCTAAGCTTCGTAAAGAATGGGTTGACAGGCGGGAGAAGCTAGGTACACCAAGGTACACTCAGATGTATTATGCGAAGCAGGGAATTATAACCGAGGAAATGCTGTACTGTGCTGCTCGTGAAAAGCTTGATCCGGAGTTTGTGAGGTCAGAGGTTGCACGTGGGAGGGCAATTATCCCTTCCAACAAGAAGCACTTGGAGCTGGAACCGATGATTGTTGGAAGAAATTTTTTGGTTAAAGTTAATGCAAATATTGGAAATTCTGCTGTTGCGAGCTCTATTGAGGAAGAAGTTTATAAGGTTCAATGGGCAACTATGTGGGGTGCCGATACTGTTATGGATCTTTCCACTGGTCGCCACATTCATGAGACTCGGGAGTGGATCCTACGTAACTCTGCTGTGCCAGTAGGTACTGTGCCTATCTATCAAGCACTTGAGAAAGTAAATGGAATTGCTGAAAACCTTAGCTGGGAAGTCTTCAGAGAAACCCTGATTGAACAAGCTGAGCAGGGTGTAGATTATTTCACAATTCATGCCGGGGTTCTGCTGCGGTACATCCCCTTAACTGCAAAGCGCATGACAGGAATTGTTTCACGAGGAGGATCAATCCATGCGAAGTGGTGCTTAACTTATCACAAGGAGAACTTTGCCTATGAGCACTGGGATGATATTCTTGACATATGCAACCAATATGATGTGGCCCTGTCAATTGGCGATGGACTGAGGCCTGGTTCCATATATGATGCCAATGACACTGCCCAATTCGCAGAGCTTTTAACTCAAGGGGAACTGACTCGTCGAGCATGGGAAAAGGATGTACAGGTAATTAGTTTGCTAGTATATATATTAGAACCTCTAAGCCTCATGTATTGTCTGTGACGGCGGATAAATTTTTTCGAAGTCTACACTTCATGTTTACTGGTTAAGTGGTACACTATTTGGTTTTCAAATCTTCTTGTGCACTTGGTGTAAATAATAGTGGCTTTGATGCATTGAACTATCAAACCAGAGATGACACCGATAGATGCCCAAGATTATTTTTTTTCCAGCCATGCTACTCTCTGAAAGATTAAGTGCTTTCTTTTGATTTTAATATATGACCTATATTTTCATGTGCTTTTTCAGGTTATGAATGAAGGGCCTGGACATATTCCAATGCACAAGATTCCTGAGAACATGCAAAAACAGCTAGAGTGGTGCAATGAAGCTCCTTTCTATACTCTTGGACCCCTAACAACAGACATTGCTCCTGGATATGACCACATCACCTCTGCCATTGGCGCTGCCAATATTGGGGCTCTTGGCACTGCACTTCTCTGTTATGTCACACCAAAGGAGCACCTTGGACTGCCAAATAGAGATGATGTGAAGACTGGGGTTATAGCATACA
Organism: Populus tomentosa; assembly: GCA_018804465.1. Taxonomy (NCBI): domain Eukaryota; kingdom Viridiplantae; phylum Streptophyta; class Magnoliopsida; order Malpighiales; family Salicaceae; genus Populus; species Populus tomentosa. Next base: position 3,776,276 of record CM031985.1, read on the forward strand.
AGATATCCGCTCATGCTGCTGATTTGGCTAAAGGTCACCCCTATGCTCAAGCCTGGGATGACGCTTTAAGCAAGGCTAGATTTGAGTTCCGATGGATGGATCAGTTTGCTCTATCATTGGACCCCATGACGGCCATGTCCTTCCATGATGAAACCCTCCCATCAGAAGGTGCAAAAGTGGCACATTTTTGCTCCATGTGTGGACCCAAGTTCTGCTCTATGAAGATAACAGAGGATGTTCGAAAGTATGCAGAGGAGCATGGTTATGGTAGTGCAGAGGAAGCTGTGCAACATGGGATGGATGCCATGAGCGCTGAGTTCCTGGCTGCTAGGAAAACTATAAGCGGAGAACAACATGGTGAAGTTGGTGGAGAAATTTACCTGCCAGCAAGCTACAACAGTTCCTCTGAGAGGTGAAGGTGAGTTTTTGTATGAATACTAAAAGGTGAATCAAAGTACAGGTAAAATATAGTCGAAGTAAACAAAGTGCTCTGTAATACTAGAACATACCCTCTGTCCATGGGGGGAATGACTCCCCTCAGGCAATTGCTAGCAACGAATGCTGAACATGTGGCCAACCTGCGATCTAAATTCTCTTGACATTTGCTGTAAACGGTCATGAATGCTACTAATTGAAGGACTATGCTTGCATAAAACACGTTGTGTTTGAATATTGTTCATGTTTGTGGTGCTAATACATGGCCTGTCAATAGTAACCTAGCCAGTTCCTTTACTCACAACTGCTCATACCTGGAATATGCAAACCTTTTTCACTCAAAAGTTACGGAATTTTCTTGCAGGAAGCATGAGTATTGGGAGTTTCTCTAAACATCCTTGCAGTTCTGATGCATCCTAGCTTGTCAAGAACAGCAATGATTGGCCTTATCTTTTAAGTAGGTAAGTTGATGGTTTATTGTGTTTGGTAGCCTGGAGACATTTATGTTTGTTGTGCTCCATGTGTGTTGCAGTAATAAAATGCAGTTGATACATTCTCCATTGAAGTTTTACCCTTTTATATTCTGTTAACGAAAGAAAGCACCAGGGGTGCCTGCGTCCTGCTTCAAAACTGGCCAACTGGCTAGAGGAGGCAGCTGACCAGGCTGAGAAAGTCCCTTTGAACCTGAACAGGATAATGCCTGCGTAGGGAGTGTGCATTTTTTCTGTCGTTTTCTTTTCTTGCACAGGGAGGCACCTTCCTTCCATGGCTCGGGCTAGCTGATCCATGTGTGCGGATCCATCATCAAGCCCAGGCTTATCACTTTGATGGCTGAGGTATTAATAACGGTAGCTATTTTCAAACTTCAACCAATAATATAAAAAATAAAAATTCTCCCAAGCTTCTACATGAATCAGTGACAAGATCCTTGAAAGTTACTCAAATATCATTGCTTCGAAAGTATAAGAGTAGATTTGATAGCTAATGGAACTGTAATTTGGTTATTAATCATTGCCTGTAACGATTGGTAGAAAAACGTCTTGTTGTTTTTGGCCCTCATAGAAAGGGAGAAAAGCAGCCCTCCTTAATTGTTTGAACTGTATTTGCCCTTGATTTCTTGTGAAGTATTATTAGAAATCTGCTATTTCCTCTCCTATTATTGTAGCACTCCATAATTTTATGGAATGACTAAAACTAACTCTGTTGCCTTATCTTTTAAATAGAAAATTTTAGAATATTTAATATAAATAAAAATATCTCTAAAATTAACATGAGAAATAATGTAAATAATAATTTAAAAATCATATGCGAAATTTTATATTATCAATCATTTCCTTGAATTTAATGTTCTAATATATATAAATATTACATCCTAGAATAAAGGGATAAACAGTCATTTCATAATGATTTAGTTGTTTTAGAAAATACTAGATTTATTGTCTGCACCTCGGCTTGTTAAATTATTGATTTAAGTTTAATGAAAAAATTTAACTTTCAATCAATTTAATTTTAAATAATAATAAATAAAATAAACAGTAATTAAAAAAATGAGAAAAAAATTTGAAAAATAAAAAAATATTAAAAGATGAAATTAAAAAATATATATAATTTCATGAATCATTGAGGGATTAAAAAATGACACGGGGTGAAATTGAAAGATAACGATAGGCAAACTAAAAAAAATAACATCATTAAAAAAAAAAAAAAACTAGTACATCTGGTCAAATATTATAAACCTAGTTTAAAATATAAAACTCACAACCCGTAAAATCTTAGATCCAAGCTTAATATAGAAGCCAATAAAGTCGGTGAAAAAATATCAATAAAAAAAATTGAAAAATATCAATAAAAAAAATTGCAAAAACAAAAATAAATAGCAACAAAAAAAATGATGATGAAATTTGATAGAAAAAACTCTAAGAATGATGAAATTAAAAATAATGTTAAATAAAATAAGTAGCAATTAAAAAAATAATAATAAAATTAAAAAAATTAAAAAAATTATAGGGGGTAAAATTTTAAAAATATTTATAATGTTATAGCTTATTCAGTGATAAAAAAACATATGGGTCAAATGTGAAGAAAAAATAATTGCAAGGGCTATTCTGAAATTTTGCAGAGATGGTACAAAATTCAAGAAGAGGAAGGGGGGGGGGGGGGGAGTTAAAAGGAAAAAAAAAACAGCATTTGACACAAAATTCAGGTTAGATGATAGCATCTTTGGATTGAACCCCTGTTACTAGATCATCGAAGGGAGGTATTTTCTCACAATCTTGCAATAAGAGAATTCAATACTACCCATCTTTGGATATATCGGAAGAAACCGATTTCATGTACAACTTCGCTCGCAGTTAAGAATGCCATTGGAAAAATAGGTTTTTTATATAATTGTTTTTGCTAAGAAGAAGAGAGGTATGGATGCTTCAAAACGAGTGGAAGTTGAGGTAATGGAACTTTCGCGGAGATGAGATATATTTGTTATGTTATTCTCAGCCGGAGGTGGTGCTGGCCTCCTTAATTGAATCTTCTACTATACAATAAATGTACAATTATAGTCCTTTTTATTATAAATTAGTTATAGTTAATATTTTGGTTGTTTTGCATAAAATATTTTATAAGAAAATATTTGTTAATTTTTTTTTTGTTTTTTTTTAATTTATCTTTGTTTCTCATAAAATATTTAATGGAAAAATTGATCAATATAAAATGTTTTACGGTCAAACTTCAAACTCAATTCATTTATTAAAAAATATTTTTAGCTCATGAATTATATTAAATATTATACAAATTTATTTACAATATCATTCAATTATTTTAACCATCATCTTCATCTCATGATTACCACATTCGTCTTGTCATCACCATCTCCTTCACTGCTAACTCTTTTTTTTATTATTACCATAATCACATCACTATCATATCCTTCACCATCATTATTATCTCACTATTATTATTTTTTTTATCATCACTATCACCAACCACTATCATACTTATGATCATTTCATCATCATTATCTTTTTTTTATCTCTTCTTCACCACCACTACAATTATTACCTAATCACCATTGCCACCATATTACCATCATCTCCCCGTAAAAAAATTTTTCACCGTAATTATTATTACAATTATATAATCACAATCACTATTATTATCTTATTACCATTATAAAAAAATATATATTTTTCATGTAGAATATTTTATAGGAGAATATTTTAGCTGTAAAATATTTTTTATTTGTAAATTATTTTAAGCAAAATGCAGGTCCCCTTGACGTGGTAATTGGTTACACATTACATTTTAGCAATGCTATGCTTATCAAGCCCGGACCAATGTATAATATTTCTTTTAAATTTCACCTCATCTCTCCCAAAATCCATGTAAGCCCTAAAATATTCCCTTTCTTTAAACACCACCTCTAACCCTTTCTTATTCCGTGATTCTTCAGAATTCTTAATGCACCATCTAAACTAAAGTCTTGAAAATGCTGCCATTTTATCCCAAAAAAATGAAAAGAAAATGTTAAATTATAATATTTTCAAAGCTTAACTATTCATATTAAACGAGATTTATATAAATTTTAAATTACAATTTTTTTATCAGATTTGTGATCACATATTTTCATTTATTTCCATATAAAAAAAATCCAATATTAGCCATTCAAGAATACAATATTTGACAAGTAAATCTTATAATTATTTCTTTAACAAATTAAGTGTAATTAGATCTTACAACTAAAGAAGATTTATTACATACAGTTATTTATTTATTTATTTTATAAAAATTAACTTAAAATATATAATTACATTTTAATAATGATAGAAAGAAAAAAAATAAAAATACACAATGTTGGCTACTTTAATATTTGATTTAGAAGTTGTTTGTAAATGTAACGAGGTTTATTTATTAAAGTATTTTTTTATTTAGAAATATATTAAAATAATATTTTTTATTTTTAAAAAAATAATAAAAATATATTAAAATAATATTTTTTTCAATTATTTTTTATTTTAAAATAATAAAAAACATAAATAAATTTTAATTTTTTAAAGGATACCATTCAAAACACGCGACCAATCAGCTCCTTAGTTAGGTGGACCTACATCCCTCAGCATGACGAAAAACTCATTATCCACAGCCAGCCAAAGTAGTGCTCTTCTCTTTTCTTATCTTTTCGTGCAAATTCCTCACTTTAGCAGCAACAACCACCAGCATAGAAAAATCTCATGGCTTCCTCGAAGTCTCACGATCTCGAGATCACAATAATCTCAGCTAAACACCTCAAAAACGTTAATTGGCGAAACGGCGATCTCAAACCATACGCAACCTTCTATCTCGACAACTCGGACCACCGACTCGCAACTCACGCTGACGACTCACTCTCAACTCGCCCAGTCTGGAACGAACGATTTACTCTCCCCATAACTCGCCAGATCTACGATTCAGTCCTCACCCTCGAGATCTTCCACTCCAAGCCATCGGAAACCCCCCAACCTCTCGTAGGCACCGTGAAATTCCCACTGAGTAATCTCATCGTCTCAGATGAGTCGCTGTCCTGCGAAGTCCGCACGCTCGAGCTCCTACGTCCCTCTGGTCGTCCACAGGGTAAAGTCCGGGTGAAACTAGAGGTGAAAGAACGGCCTTTGCCTCCGCCAGTGCAGGATTACCATACTGCCCCTAATTACAGTCATTATTACAACCCTGCCCCTGCCCCTCCTCCTCCCCCACCACCACCTCCTGCGCGTGACTACAGGGAATACGCTCCATCTCCATACGGCTACGCCGATCCGTACGGTTACTACCCTGCCTATTATCCTCCACAACCACCCCGACCTCTCTACAATCGAGCATCCAATTACAGCTTGCCAGGTGGGCCTTCTGCTCCAGTTGATCTATCTGCCCAATCATCACCATCGCCCTACGATCACAAGCCGCCGCCGCCGCCGGGATTGTTCCAAAAGACGTCCAATTATGGTGTGCCAAGTGGACCGTCGGCTCCCGTCGATTATTCACATGGGAAAGGTAGTGGGTCCCTTATCAGTGGGGCAATGGGAGGGTTAAGTTTGGAAGAAGGGAGTAACTACGAGAAAGAGAAAGTTGCTACTGATAAGGAGAGTCACAGCTACCATGATTATCGTCGCGAATATTGAAGGAATAGAGAGACTGTGTGCGTGCGTGTGTGTGAAGGTATATTTGAGCTTTTTATACTCGCATTGTGGCTTTGACTGATGGATATACTTTTGTATGTACATGCAAAAAATTATCATAACTGCTAGATGCTGCCCTCAGTCTTTCGTTGTGCTTCAATTATTTCTTATCTAGTGTGTCTGTTTCTCATACTTCTGTAATGGATGTTTGGTTCTATACTTGCTTCTTTGTTTCAAGTCTTAATTTGAGTTTGCTAGCTTGTACACTTGGGTACTCCATTGATTGTTAATTGTAGTATAAGTAGTGAATGATTAGAGTATGATGGGGGAACTTAAGATTATCATTTGCTTATTCTGTTGTCAGATTTCGACCTCTTTGTTTGTTTGGTGTTTAAGTTTCCTTCATGATTTCTTCCTTGTCGCGTTTTTTAAGACGATTTCTTGTGAGATGGTTGTTGGTGTGCTGAGCTCGGTGGGAGTATAGATTACACTGAATGGCAATGACTTAAGATTATCATTTGCTTATTTATGTGTGGACTGTGGAGTTTATTGGTGTGGACTAAATTGATATGGCTTTGTGATTTACACGCCGCACAATATGTTAATATGGCTTTGTGATATGGGATTAAGGGGGTGTTTGAGAGTGAGGTAATTTTGGCCAATCTTTGCAGTAGCGCTGCAATTTCAAACGGGGGGCTAAACTGACAGGTTAAACCATCTCTACTGTACAAAGAAGACGGATTGTTGTGTGAATTGGCAACGGCGACACTCTTCTGTCTGCAGGCCTTAGCTTTGCATCTATTGCTTGTAACCTTTCATCTTATGGAGTTGCCAGAAGCTAATGGTTATAGGTTTTGTGAGACTAACAAACAAAGCCTAGGTGTTTTTCATTGGCGATTTAGTGAGTTTCTGCATTTGAATTCGGATACTGAACATACCTGCGAGCATCTGAAGAAAGCTGTGAATGTAACCTGGGGAGTTGAAGATACTGAAGATACCTTATCTCTTTGTTTTTGTTTTTTTTGTTTTTTGTCATAGCAAGAGTGCTATAGAAAAGTGAAGGACTATTCTAAAAACCATTTTAATTTGAAATAGAAAAGTATTGTGAATATGCCATTTCAGGTATGGAAAAGCCATAAATTTCGAATTAAAACTAAAAAGAGATCGAGTGATATTGAAAAATAAAATAAACAAAAAAAAAAAAGGAAAATTTTGGTGAGAACGGGAAGGAAAGTATTTTTAATTCTGGCTCCTGTTGCAATACGTCGTCGTAGCTGAAACGAAAACGCACCAGGTTATCCGTGATGTCCCTTGAACTTGTCCGCTTTGCTTTCTCCCGGATAGATATTTATTCGAGTGAGATTGAATTAAATTGTGAGAAACTTGTTCTTGATGATCCTGACGAGCAGACATGGGCAACATTATCTATTGTCTTCAAGCCTCAACACAATTCGTTTACTGGAAATCATGAAATTATTGTTTTAATTGCCGCACTTCAAGAGAAAGATAAGAGTACTGTTGCCTGGCATGACCGGCGTAATGCAGCTTCCAATATTGTTCTTGATGGGGCTGATGATACTTTGTTTGCTATTGTGCTCAATTTTCCGGTTAGATTGTATGCTGGGCTTTGGAAGAGTAGGCGTTGGATCACTTCGATAGTGATCTTTCTAAGTCTGGTCTCTTCGAAGATACTGAAGAGGTCAGGGGACTTTTGGATTTTTTTTTGAAGTCATGGCAGGGAGGTTTTGCTTGTCATGAACAAGAAAGAGTGAATCCCTTTTACTTTTGAGTTTTGGGCTGCGGTAGAAGTAGAACCTTTGAATGTCGATAATTTGTATAGCAATCTTTATCTTGTAATTGGAGGAGAGCTTTGAAGAATTTAGCAGCTTCTATGCATTGGCTTTAAAGGATCTGGGGTTGAATGAAATAGCTCATTTTGGAAATGAAGCCTTAAATGTTGCAGGTTTGACTCTGCTGCTCACAGAACTTTTCCGGTTCTTGTTGTGGTGTCTTAACACAAAGCAATTTATGCCTGAAATACAATTGATCCAAATTGTCATACCGTCTGCATTTGGAATTTGATGCCCATCTTTCCCTGTCGATTTCTACTATTCACGATTTTTATAGATTTTTTCTCAGAAGTTTTCTTGAGCAATCATATTAGTTGATTTTTCGTTTTGTTTGCTGGATTTAGTGTAGTTGAAATATGCGAGCGCGTTAATGTTCCTTCAAAACAATGTAATTGCTCTGCAGTCAAACGTTCATTTCCCAGTCAAGTTTTTCACGTAAATATTTCATCTTGTGTTGCTAAATGTGTTTTTTGCTCATGGCCTCAGTCTAGGAACCTTGTTATCATTCAGACATTGTAACCATAGGTTTTGCTTATATCGTCTGCCAGAACAAGGGCCAGTGAAGAAGTGGTGGTGGTATCATTTGAATGCTTTTGCTAGTGACATTTTTCTATGAGAAAAGTTACCAATTGCAGTAGCAAGATCAAAACAAGTAGTGACTGCAGAAACGTTATTTTAACTTTACAGTTAAATTTGCCTCTCTGTAGATATGAAAATAAGTAGATATACTGCTGTCTCTGCATAACGCCATGGACTAAAAGAAAATCCGTCTTCGTTAAAGTTTAATCATAATGCATCTTTTGTCATGTTAATTGTTTGTACCTGTATGTATTCTTACCCAATTTTTGTTTCGACGTACATGAAGGGTTTCCTTTCTTGATGGTTTCGTGTTTGGAAGTTTTTAGGCTGTTGGTATCTTGAAATTGTAGCCGGATTGATATCATTTTGGCATATTGTCATCACCTCCGATCGTGTATTTCGTTTTTAGTGGTCTCAAAATGAAGAACAGCATCTTGAATATGGAAAAGGCACTGCATTAAAAAGGCCAATCTCCAGTCAAAAGCTCTTATATATTTTTAACATTCAAGATAAACCACCAAGCAGACTCTGCCGAAAGGTTGCCTTATCTAGAACCCCCTTCCGAAAGCAGAAGATTAAATTAAAATAACATGGACCGTTCACTTTAGAAACTCTAAGGGGACCAAGGCCGCCATGAAAGAGCAAGTAAATTGATGCAATTCTGGTACGGCGTGCTGTCTTTAAAGACAAGTTTTCAAGGTCCTGCTCCATGAATATTGCTCAGTAGTCATGCCTGTCCTGATGATGCTTTCACGAAAACTTTGGGTTTCATTGTCCCCACTAAATATCAATATGTAGCCATCTTATATTTGTAATGTTGCAAGAAGAGTATCTTGCTTTTTCTGTCACTAGATTCACCAGGCGCCTTTCATGAAGAGAATCGAATCTACATTATTGTTTATTCATTTAGAATGTGTGTAGGAGCTCAATTCCTGTACAGAAATGAACAAAGAGAAACTGATCATACCTACCTACTACTACTGTTATTTATAAGACAGGTGCTAACGTCCTCAATGATCTTAAAGCCATCACTTTGCTGTATACTATAACATTTTATAGAGTCCTTTTGCTTGCACGTCACAGGAGTGGAGTTTACGACAGTGCAACCTAGACTCCTAGAGCGGTGAACCCTTTGATCGGAACCTGCAAGAATCGAGTTAGATTCCCGGCTATTTGAATGCTTCGCAAGGTTCCTTTCACATTCAGTTTCTTTCGATTGAGGTAAGAGTTTCACAGGCAATCATGCCTTTCTTTCTCAACCAATAACCTTTCCAGCATCTTTTCTTACCCCTCAAAAGGCTCAAAACAATGACCCTTTTCATTCTGTTCTAGTGTTCTCTTGTTTTATATTATTATTATTATCATTTTTCACTCTCTTACCTTCATTTTCCATATTTAAATATCATCCCTCTTACCACTACTTCCAATCCAGGAGGGAGTACATTTTCTTCTTCTATGTGTTAAGCTTTCACAAAAAACCTGTAGTCATGTCAACAAGGATTAATCAAGTGAAACACAAACCTGCTGGTACCAACAGAACACAATATCCATCAACTAGAGACAGAGTTACTGGGAATAGATGGCCTGGTCGAACTTGTGGCTTCAGGCTCCTGAAAAGATCAATAGTGTCACCAGTGAAATTTCTCAAGCATTTTGGCAGGAAGGTCGCAAAAGCTCTGTGTTTAGGGAGGCGATCTTCACCTGGAGTTTCTTCTTCAGGAAGATCAAAACCATCTGTTGCTCCTAGTGATACTCACATAGCTGAAGCCATAGAAGATTGCATTGACTTCATCAACTCTTCTTCTCTGCCGAGGTCAAATTCTGTTTCTGCAAATCCTAGTTAAATTATTGTTGCAGCATCAGTTATATTGTCTTAATTTTTTTTGTTGTAGCCCTTAAGGAAAATGAGAAGAGAAAATAAACAGTGCAAACTTCATTTAACTTTGCTATGAAAAAAAGTCCTGTAAGAATCTCAGTCCACAACTCAACTAAAAATCAATCCTGTCATAACTAGTTGGGTGTAGCTGCATAAATTTACGTTCTCCATTCAGCCTGGCATTGACAGAGAAAACAATTTTAACGATGCGCCAATTTACATTCTTCATTTAACTTTATGACAAGCAGATTATTGCCATAAGATCAGGTTATCGGTATCACGGGAGAGAAGTAAAGAAATTTCACAAGGTTTGCATATCCATGCATTCCCTAACCAAACCCCATCATGCAGTAAGATTGATAAACAAGCTAGTGTAAAGGTAAACATGTAAGTAAAGGTGATCGTATGTGAGGAATGATAGGTCGACAGGTACAATTTTTTTATTTGTTCTCGGAGGGTGGTGTCGCTAAACCAATAGACAGCAGTTACTATTAAGAGTTTGAGGTACAACACAACCAGAAAAAAAAGGTTGTCTGTTGAGAGAGCAGTTGTTGATTGGAATGCTGAGTTTAATTGGGCTAAAGTCAACATCCAGAAACACACTTTCTACTTCCAAGTTGCATGTGCGTGTGTATTTCATTTGAGAGAGAGGAATCATAGGCTGCGTTTAGACAACCTCCGTTCTTCTAGTTTGGTTCAAGATACTAATATCACTGCGGAAGTTAGAGTAAGATCATCAAGTGGCAGGCAATGAACTAACTTTAGTAAATCTGCAGGTATTGAGCTTTTCAGAAAGTTGATTGTTCAGTTAATCCAATTTTCCTTTTCTTGGTTAAGTCATTTCCGGAGTCTGTTTGTAGCAGATTTTGTATTGTATTTGGCCTTTAGCAAATATGTATTTTGTATTGTATTTGGCCTTTAGCAAATATGTGCTCCTTGATCAGTTTGTTTGGAATGAATCATTTCGTCCCACGAAATAGAAAAGGTTCTGATAAGGATGCAAAATGCACCACCATATTCAGTTTCAACTTCAACAATGACAGATTCTTCGCTAAACTAGTATCAAGTTGTTTGAATCAATATCATGGATATCAAGCCTATGATAATCCAAGACTTAATTTGCAATGAGCAAGCCGACATATTTGAATTGGAGAGCCACATATGAAGTAAAAGTGAATTATTTTCTATTAATTCTAATAAAAAAATAATTCAAAAAAAAAAAACTGCAGCAAGAATCACTACCTGCTAAACGAAGGACATACAAAGTGAATTTAGAAGAGCTTGGTTTCATATCTTGACAATTTCTGTTTGTTTCTAATGAAGATTTACTTGTGGAATCTAGAAGCAAAACCAGTAAAAAGACGCAAAACATGATAGGTTTGCGGATGGATGTTGAACTGCTCTCTCCCCTGCCTTCACTTCAATGAAAGTGATGATGCTGTTGTTTCTGGTAAAGTGTGGATGCTTGTAGATAGGTTATTCTCATTGCTACTGCAAAACAGTAAGAAAATATATGATGTGTATAATGCAAGTGGCGGATGGTACGTGCTAGCTTTGGCATTGGATTAGTGGCATAAAATTGTAGAGCTGCTGCTATCAAGTGGTACGGTGGTGGTGGTGAATAGTTGATGGTGCTGGTGCTGGTGCTGGTGCTGGTAGCAGAGGTTGAGAGGATGGCTAGGTTGTGGTTGTGGGTTTGGGCTAAAATGATCCTGGAAGGCATTGGTAAACCAGAAAGGAACTAATCTCTGCAGTATTTGGTAGACAGTGGCGAAGCTGTGATGGAAGAGAAGTCATGGAGACCCCTATCCTATCCAAGGGATGCCAATCATGTAGTTATGCTCTCATGTCAGAGTTGAAGTTTCTAATTAAATCATGACTGAAAGCTGTTGAGACATTGATTTAATCTTCTTCATTTATCAGGTTATTAGCAATGGTTCTGGCTGCAGCAATTCCTTGTTCGTTGTTCGTAAGTTTCAGTTTCATGTGTTGGGGTTAAAATAGTTTCAGTTCATTGGATTTTCTATATTGCATTAACCAATAAATTATTTCATGTAGTAATAAGTAGCAGTAATGAATTCATAATTCTTCGACATGGAAGAGAAGGGACCAAAAAGACTAAGCAGTGTACAAGAGATGGAAACATAAAACTGAAGAGTTCAAGAATCATCAAATGCAGACAGGTTAAGATTAACAGACAAATTTAATCTTTCTTGGCGAACAGCCCACCAAAGCCACCATTCTTCTTCTTCTTCTGAGGTACAGCTACAGAGTTCCTGCGGCCACTGGTGGTGCCACCGCTGTTCTTCTCCTCCACTTTCTTGAGGATGGGATCAGTCTCATAGAACTGATCTTCCTTTTGCAAACTCCCAAGAATCCAATCAAGAAGCCCCTTCTCCTCTTTGCTTCCTCCTGCTGCAGTGGCTGCATACACCCTAACAGAAGGAGAAGCAAAGACAATGGGAAGAGAAGCCATTATCTTATCTACCACGAGCACGTACCTCCATGTTATCCTCTTGATTTCTCAAAAATGGGGGAGCAAAGATAGTAGCGAAACTAAGATGATTGCATGGCTATGGTTCCTGCACGAGCTCCCCACAAGTGGCTTATCCTCAACCTTTTTCCATAGGTTTGCGAATTTCTCCCTCGACAGAAAAAATGGAGGATGAGAAAAAATAGGAGATATGGATAAAGATTTGACACGTGGCAGAATGGTACTATTATAGATAAATAATTTTAAAATCACAAGAACAACTTGTGAGTAGTAAAACAGCATTGAAAAGGATCACAAATTTTGTGATAAAAATCAGTAAGAGGCTGGGCCGCGTAAGCCCCGGAGGACACCATCTTGTTGCCTTGAGGGAGAAATAAACACAGGATCCAAAGAGACAGTAACAAAGGCTCGGCCTGTTTGCTAGGATTGCTCTTGATAGAAAAATAGGTTATCTAACTCTGACTTGGGATTGATTGCTTGCTTCTTAACTCAAGGGATACACGAACTACTACTTTGCTTGCGTTTACTTCTTAACACATCTTATTTGGTCAAGCAAGATGCTCATTTATTATTATTATTATTATTATTTCTACTTGGGGGATTCATGCTGTACACGAATAGAGATGATCGCCCCCCCTTCCCTCACATGCAGCTCCGCCCCTGATTTTAAGGATGAACATTTCATCTTTAACTTAGTGAACAAATCGCTAGCTACCAAGGTGGTTGGTACGTGGCATTCATCAACTTTTTGCCTGCCCGGTTGTAAACCACTTGACCATGACTCGCTTTTAAAAACGAGAGAAAGGGTGTTTCTTTTGGTGATTTAAAATTATTTTAAAAAAAAAATTATTTTAAATTAATATTTTTTTAATCATTTTAATGTACTGATATCAAAAATAATTTTTAAAAAATAACTAAATTTTATTTTGATGTTTTTTTAAAAAAAACATCTTAAAAAATAACTGCTACAACATTCACAAACACTCTCAACGTGACGCTCATACAGTATGAAGTTTTGTTTTTTTATTTTAAAAGTATTTTTAGAAAAAAATTTTAAAAAATTATTTTAAATTAATATTTTTTTTATTTTCAAATCATATTAATATACTAATATAAAAAATAAATTTAAAAACATAAAAAAAATTATTTAATATATTTTTAAATAAAAAATATTTAAAAAAATATCCTCTCCAAAAAATCTCAAAAACTGGTTATGTTGCAATGTGACCTGGCAGTGCCGAGAGAACGGTTGAGATTGTTGTGGAAATAAGAGGTGAAGTGCAAATAGTTGATGGGAAATTTGTATGATTAATAAGCTTTTTTTAATTTGGAGATGATTAATAAGGATCGGACGTCAGCTAATATTCAAGGAGTTGGTGTCGGTTTTCCCTAAGAAAAGGCAACAGTAGGGTTAGCTTTTTAATGTCTTTTTCTCGACGTTTCCTCTCTTATCAGAACCACTACACTTAGCGGCCGTTTTAGTCAAATCAACTTATTTACATGTCTCGGCTGCTTGTTTCTCTCTCTCGTTGCATGCATGCTATGCTTTAGAGATCTTCTCCTCCTTTTAGAGCATTCCCGTTTTTCTCAGTGCGGGTCAACCGTCTCTAACAACTATCTCAAGTTCTAGAACATGCACAGTCGGCAAATTAATTGCGGAAATGCTTCTGGAACAATTAAGAGCTAGAGCTGTTCTTTACGTCCTAAATCAGAGAACAGCTAGCCTGTCTTCGAAATTAACTATTCTAAGGCAGCCTCGCATCCCTAGCTCTTTAGGGTTTGGATGGCTAGATTGTAAAACTATGATGGATTTGCGTATCTCCATACTAAAAATACAATATGTGGGATTCTAGTGAAAATCAATTCTAGGCAACGGCCTATGCATGTGACGATTAGATGTCACAATATCTTTCATAAGACATAATTATTATTTTCTTATTCGTTGAAGAAAGCCTATCATTTTCTATATATAAAAAAAGTGCATCATTCTGAAAGCATTTTTTTTATGTGTGTACATGGTTTACATGAGAGAATATGTGCTTATAGTGTTCTTTTCCTTATAAAAATTATCAAGGACAAAAGGTGGAGTAATTTCGCACGTAATAATATTTTCTAGTAGTTTTGATGTATATTAAATAAATAATTTACTAATTACGCATGTACTATATGCACAATTTACAAATTATATATATAGTAAATGAGATGTGATAAAATTTATATATATTGATATAGGTCGTGCATGTACTATCACTGGTTTATTTCATTTGCTGTTTTTTTTTCCTTTTCAAATTCTTGAAAACAAAAACAAAAACCGTTTATGGTTTTTTTAAAGCTAAAAAAAAGTATTTTAAAAGTTATGTTTTTTTAAAATATATATATATAAAATAAAGAAGTTCTTACATGGCTACACTATCATTTATTCATTGCTGGTCCACGATCCCTACACGTTTAGAAAAGACGATTCATTGTTACCATCCACCAATGTCCTTTCATAGGATTTGGAGCGTTTATTGAGTACCTCGAGAAGCTTTATTTTTATTCTTATTATTTTGATTGAAAAAGCTGAAGGGAGGGTCCATGACTCCATGTTGTGTCCCAGCCACTGAGCTCCTGCAATTCTTCAAAATAATTACATGTTGGTGGCGCGTGCCGGTTTCCCATGTGCGCGATCAGATATTGCGCACGTGTTACATGCGCAACTTCATCTAAAGTGTTAGTGCTGCGTCACTCTTGTATTGTTTCTAAGCTAGAATAGAAATTAATTTCTTAACCGTGTTAATTTGAAAAATAAGTTTATTTACTGTGTTAATGTGGAGAAAAACTCCAAAATTCCTCAACAAATAGGATAAAATATTCAACCATTCCAGATTAGAAACTTGTTGAGGTCTGTTTGCGGGCAGAAAGTCACTGAAACAATGGCAGCGAGTATTTGGCACATTGCGCACCTACTCCGGTGACCAGAAATACGACCACTAAAATTAGTTTGCATGGTTTTCGTGTGCTTCTCTCTCACAGTTCCTATCAACCCAGCAGTGACCGCCATGCACAAATTTTCCTAACAACTGCTCCTAAGACTTTCCTTCAATGCCATATTATATATAGAACCTCTTTATACAATCCCTCTCATTCAGTGTCCTCTGCAGCCCCCGTCAAAAAAGAAAGAAAAATACACAAAACCTTGACATGGAAACCTTGCCTTTCCTCTTAACCCTCGCAGCTGCTACATCAGTTTATCTTCTATGGCTCTATCTCCTAGCCCGTAAACTTACCGGCCCAAAAGTATGGCCTCTAGTGGGTAGCCTTCCATTACTGTTCGTGAACCGGAGAAGATTCCATGATTGGATTGCTGCTAACCTCCGGGCAACTGGTGGTGCCGGAACCTACCAGACGTGCACGATACCACTTCCTTTCTTGGCTCGCAAACAAGGATTCTACACAGTCACTTGCCACCCCAAAAACATGGAACATATTCTTCGAACCAAGTTTGATAACTATCCCAAAGGACCCGAATGGCAAGCTGCGTTTCATGATCTTTTAGGCCAAGGGATCTTTAATAGTGATGGAGAAACGTGGCTCATTCAACGCAAAACTGCAGCTTTAGAGTTCACTACTCGGACTTTACGGCAAGCCATGGCTCGATGGGTGAACCAGACAATCAAGAATCGTCTGTGGAACATTTTGGACAAGGCAGTTACAGAGAAGCACTCGGTGGACTTGCAAGAATTATTGCTTCGCTTAACCTTCGACAACATTTGTGGACTCACATTTGGCAAGGATCCCGAGACTCTCTCGCCAGAAATGCCAGAAAATCCATTTGCTATTGCCTTTGACACGGCCACTGAGGCTACTCTACAGAGGTTTCTTTACCCTGGTATCTTGTGGAGAGTGCAGAAGCTTTTAGGAATTGGAGCAGAGAGGAGATTAAAGAAGAGCCTCGAAGTTGTGGAAAAATACATGGATGATGCCATCGCAGCACGCAAAGAAAACCCGTCTGATGATTTATTATCACGATTCATGAAGAAGAGAGACGTTGAAGGTAACCACTTTCCAATCTCTGTTCTGCAACGAATTGCTCTCAACTTTGTCCTTGCCGGCCGCGACACCTCATCTGTTGCTCTTAGCTGGTTCTTCTGGCTAGTCATGAACCATCCTGAAGTCGAAGCAAAGATAGTCAAGGAAATATCAGCCATACTCACGGAAACACGTGGAAATGATCGCCAGAAATGGCTTGATGAGCCTTTAGTCTTTGATGAAGCTGATAAACTGGTTTATCTCAAAGCAGCATTAGCTGAAACATTGCGTTTATACCCGTCAGTACCACAAGACTTCAAATACGTCGTGGAAAACGATGTTCTGCCCGACGGTACACATGTACCGGCAGGTTCAACGATTACGTATTCTATTTATTCTGTTGGAAGGATGAAGAGCATATGGGGCGAGGACTGCATGGAATTTAAACCAGAGCGATGGCTATCACCAGAGGAGGACAGGTTTGAGCCACCTAAAGATGGCTACAAGTTTGTGGCCTTTAATGCTGGACCCAGGACTTGCCTAGGGAAGGATTTGGCTTACTTGCAAATGAAGTCTGTGGCTTCTGCTGTGCTGTTGCGCTACCGTTTATCGCTGGTTCCTGGTCACCGTGTAGAGCAGAAGATGTCTCTTACTTTGTTCATGAAGAATGGGCTCCACGTATTCTTGCATCCACGTGCTCTTGCATAGGAGTGTTTCACCATTCTCATCAAATCTCTGGAGCTTGTCTTGCTCAACTACGCATTGCTTGGTGTTTACAGGAGACGACCAAGACAGCCATTCAGTCACAAATCATGGGGGTATTCCTGCCCATAATTCTGTTAAAGGGTCATTTTTATTTGTTTTTTGTTTCCGTTTTTAAATTTCTTGTTCATTGCTGGGTTCTAAATCCAGTGCGTACGTATACAAGCCATTCAAAATTAAGAGTGTTTGTCGTGTAATGTTGTATATTCGATATCAACAGATGTTTCTTTCATATGATTATGCGAGTACAAAGGAAGAATTGTACACTACCATTATTAGCTCTTGCCTGCTGTGATGCTTAAGAATCTGCAACAAAAAGATGCATCTAAGAAATGGCTACCATTTGAAAGTTGCATCAACCTGGACAAAAACTAATTAAAAACAGAGACCCACATGTAGTTCTATCAATTTCTCTGCGTAAAACCATTGAATCAAGCTCACTCTTCAGCAGAAATAAAACACTTGGAAAGAATTACCCGTTGTTCCACAGATTATGCCAAAAGTTGTGTACACGAAAATAAAAAATTACCCTGATGAAATTTTCACTTGGATTGATAATTAGATAATATAACTGCTGCGAAAGCAAAAACAAATGAAGAAACATGCTGTAAAATCATAGAATTGATTCATTAGGTATTGAATGTAAACATTTACAAGCAGCTTTGGAGATACTTTACAGGTATATTCTTCATTGAGATGAATGCAATTGTTTCATTGGTGCCAGAGGCCCTGACATTGCATGCAGCACAAACTTTGAGCTCAATTTTGGTGTTCAGAAATTTTGCCAGTTCTTCAAGCTCAAGAGTTTTGTATGAAGTTATTTGTCTAGTTGTTCTTCCATTTAATCTCGTTCACAATTTCACTTTTTCCCATTCAATCAACTTATCCTTCTGTATTGGTGCGGGAATCACTGGGCTAGCTTGAGCTGTCACCTATGTTAACTTCCATGAAAGCTAATCCAATATTTTCTCACCCGTTGAAAAGAGGTTCCAGACGACTGTTCCAACCAAGTAGAGCCCAACTGAAACCTTGAAAACATCATCCCAAGAACCTGAGAAGGTAACGAGGGAGTGAAGCAATGCACAAGAATCAGATGGTGTAGGATTCAGTGTCTCAAATTTCAATAAAGAAGGCAGGGAGTGAGCCACACAGGAAACGGCAATGTAAAACTTAGTTTCTGAAGCATTCAAAAGCTAGAATTAAAAGGCGACAGTTAACTAAGGCAATGAGAATCTAGCAGGGTAACACGGCCATTTCCCTGTTCTCTTTTCTGTATTCAAAATGAGGACCATGTCCACAGAGGTTTTCTTATCAGAATATCTAATGGAATCCTTAGTTTTTAGCTTCTAACAGTTTGACTTTCTTTTTTAGAAATGGAAACAAATTCATTACAATTTACAACTAGAGGAATTGAACTTCGAAGCCCAAATAACTGTTACTCCAAGAATGCAACTTCAGTGTGAAATAGGCTACATTTTATGATGAGTAACGCTAGGCATGACAACATTAAATTTCCCTCGAGAAACGGTTTCAAATCCTCTCATGTTCAGAATTCCAAGTTATCTAGATTAAAAAGGAGAATAGTAGCTAGTTAGTTTTTGCCATCTAAAATATTCTAAAATCATGACCATTCATTTGAATTTGATGGTTTAGATTTAGTGGACAAGATAGTGCGAAATACAAACATGAAAAAACCTGAATCTGAAAGAGTGAAACTGTCGTATCATTTTATTAAATAGATGACATATCACCCTTTTATGGTTTGCCACATTAGTAGTTATGTAAATTCAGTCAAACTGTTAGCATCCTACACCACGCAGTAGGGGCAATCCTTTTTTCTTCTTTTTTTCACTTTTGCTTTATCTGGTTTTACTAAACCTTGCACTAGACGATGGGAGGCAACCCTTTTCATCCTCTAAAAACCTATTCTAGGATTTGAATATGAGACCTCCAATTTGAAAATCGTAAGTTTTAACCATCCAATTGTCCTCTTGGAAACTAGGACTTAACTCTAATACACAAAGTTAAAAACAGCTATCTTTAAAACCATAACAAGGTTAATTTGAACGAAAATTCTATTTTTGAGCCTTCAAATTGGTCGACTAAATTTGATCCAAATCCAAGACCAGAATGACTGAGCTAGAAGTGACTTGGACAACTTTGGCATCCTAGAAAATTTCAAATTTTTTTCTGTTGGTTTTCTTCAAGGATGGTATAGTAGACTTTCGAGTTTGTCTCACCAGCAGCAATAAATGCCAAGGATGAGTTCTTACCATGTTGCAAGATGTAACCAGTGGCTGCAGTTCCAAACACCCCTGCCAATACTCCAGCTGTATTGGATAGACCAAGCAACACTCCCTGGAAAAAAATTACAAATAAAAATAGAAACAATTAAGTAAACATTCCTAGGAAATAGAAGCAATGACAGCATATAACAATACAACAAAAACAGCTATTCGACATTGAATTTCAAAGACCTCTTGAAAGGCACCCAATGGTAGTTGATTCGTGACAGCAATTAAAACACAATTAGTCTAAACAAGCCAGATTTAGGACATCAACAGACAACAGCATTACAAGGATTGATACTCACAGAATATCGAGGGGCAATATCTTGATGGTTTGAATATAGACCAGACTGGGAAAATGCATCAGTTCCCTGTTGAAGAAAAAGAAGCAGTCAGTTCAAGAGAAGAGAATTTTTTAAAAAAAATGATCTCATTCCACTAAAGCTAAAAAGATACGGAAAAATAATTAGACTCTTAGCAGAAATTTCTCTGAGTTGAGATGAGACAACGGAACTCCATGCATGGTCAGTCATAAATAGAACTTACAAGACAGAAAAGAGTGCGAACAAATAAACGATAACAAATGGAAAACAAGGTGCAATACCTTTGCAAGTCAATACATATAAATTTGAAAAGTGGAACGGTGCATGTTTTGATGTAAGAAGCAAACCTGGCTGCATGCCATGCACAGAACAGCCATTGCAGGAGAATCAATGTGGCTCAACTGAGTTAGGAAGAAGGCAGGGCCAAGAAAGCCAATTGATTGCATGATCTGTTAAGGAGGATGGAGAGCATGTTCAATTATCCATACAAAGTTGAACGAGTGAAGAAACAAGATGAAATAAATAGTGCTTAACATCACTATTATAAAGCATGTTTCATTTGCCATGTAAAATTGAATGAACGAAGAAAGTACAGGAAATAAATAGTGCTAAGAAGAAGCAAATAAAGCAGAGATGATAAGAGAGGGGGATTGGTGAATTATGCACCCCACTTAATGATACCTTACGGACTGTTGTTACAGATAAACCTTTGCTCACAAGAGTATCTGCAATCCAACCTCCCAAATTTGCAGAAAATGCCATTGTAAGCCAGGGCAAGACACAGAAAAGGCCAGATTCTGTAAGATTGAACTTCAAGACCTGTATGGCCAAAAGGAGATTGTGCTCAGTGCTATTATCAAGAGAAAGGTTGCTTTTATAGAAATGCAATTGCCAAGCTGTAAATCTCTTCTGCAATTTGTCAACAAGAAGATAGCAAAACTGAAGGTCAAAGAGACAGTAGCATGTACTTCCTTGATTCAATGCATCGTTAGCAGAATTTGACAAGGAGGTTAAGGTACAGGATAGATGAATTGTAAATGAACTGTGTATCTTATAACAAGTAGCCTTTTATGGTTTCGTTCCTACCTGTACCTCACATGTTACAATGTGTGAAGATAACATCAACAAGATTTTTAAAATCCTTAAGAGAGTCTATGACATATAAAGGGTTATCTAAAAAGAAGTAAACGATTCACTTGAAAATAACAGCTTCAAGGTCAGCCATCCCATATTAAGCAGCGAGTCACAACACCAAGTTTCTCTTGTCATGCAAGTGATACATGGTTTCCCATTGATTCTCACCACTTTTCGATTGATTTATGACGACCTTGACCATACATTATTCGTGGTTAATGGTTACTCCATTGACTATTTTACCCATTAGCTAGCTAAGATAAAATCACTGGCTGCAACTCATGCACAACAAGACAAATGGAGTCCAAATGTCAAATGAACAGTTTAAACTCTGAGAATTCTCAAGATATCTGGGATATGTTTTTATATGTTACAACAGGTCAAATCATTCAATCTTGTGATGGAAAAAAAGACTTACTTGATTATAATATGTTGGCATCCATGTCAAAAGAATAAATGTTCCCCAGTTGTGACAGAAGTGAGACACTATTAGGGCCCATACAGGGGCTTTCGACAAGATTAGTCTCCAAGGGATCGTTTCAACAGGTTCCTTGGAAAAACTGTTCGCAAAAATCAACTTCTTTTCTGCAGGCCGCAGCTGAGGATCGTCGAGAGGTGAACTGTGTGCCTATAGGTAGAAAGAATGAAAAATGAGCATCTTGAAAGGTGACACATTCTTTATTAGGGAAGAGAACCCTTGATTTAAAGCAAAATTTGCATGAGGAATCATAATTTCCATGGACAGAAAAAATAAAGGCTAAACAGAGGTTTAATCATCCAGATTATGGAACTTGTTAAATACCAAAAAGCTTCTTGTAATAGTAATGGAATTATAATTTTACTATCTCTGCAACTTCCAATAAGTTGGCAAGAAACATGCCACATGAAAAACAATGATAATCTACAGAGAAAATTTACCTTACTGAGCCATGCAGCAAACCAAACCGTTCCTAGAGAACCAAAGGAGTAAAAAACCGATGGCCATCCAAACTGATGTATTAAAAATGGTGAAAAGGCCAGGCCAGTAACTGATCCAAGGTACATCCCGCTGTACACAAACGCTAATGATCTACTCCTCTCTGATACAGGAACCCATTTGGACAGAATGTTATTCATGGCAGGCATCGCAACACCCTGAAGCAGTACCAAATTAATTTAACAAACATCCAACATAGAATATGACACAAAGTCACTCGTTTTTTTTTTTTCTTGCTAGATAACTTACCTCACCAATCCCCATGAAAGCGCGAACAACGAGTAGGAAGGGCAATCCAACTTTAGCTGCAACAGGAGTAAGAATCGTAGCAATGGACCACCAAATGACACCAAATCCCAAAACCTTCTTCCCGCCCACTGTGTCCGCCCAAATGCCACCAGCAATCTATCAATTAGAACAAAAAAATGTGAAATAAAATTATTAATAAGCAAATACATAATAATAATAATAATTAAGGGGGAAAAAAAGCATGTTAAAGTTACTTGGGTGAGTAAGTAGCCCCAGAAAAATGAAGACTGGATCAAACCGACAGTGGCTGGGTTCCAATTGTTCTCGGCTGACATTGGAAGTATTGCAATGCTCATATTTACCTGCCAAGCAGCATCTGCTCATAATTTACTTCTTAATTACCCAAAAAAATTAAATATACTAATTATTTTCCATAATCGGAGTTAGAGTACTATTTTCTCCTCTTTATAATAATTCAACATAATAAGAAGGAAAAAGAAAAAAGAAAAGCAAATGTGGGCAACATACTCTATCCATATTGCAAAGAAGAAAAGCCGAGAAACAAAGAATGACAATGACCCATCGTTTAGGGAACTCTTCCCACCACGGCATCGTACTATCCAGAACAACATCGTCCAAAGCATCCTCCTCCAACTTCACCGATTCCGGAACCGACTTCAATATCTCATACGGCTCCGACTTAACATCAGCATACACTTTCCATGTCTCACCCCGACCCGAATTCCTCACCGAGACCCGAGAAACACAGCATAGGTGATTATGTAGCCGGACTCGAAAATTAAGCCGCTCTCTAGGTCTTCTTTTTGGGGATGAGATATCGGGAGGAGATTTTAGAGGGCGAAAAGTAGGGTCGATGAAGGAGTAGAGAAGAGCTCTACTAGTGTTCATGGTGGTGACGTTAGGAAGGGAAACTGTTATTGTTTTTTACCACATTTGAGCAAGAGAGAGAGCAGGATATGATATTTTGAATAGTGGTAGTGGATGGGATATTTATATGGGATTGGTACTGGTTTTGACATGTGTCCTCCTGTGATTGACGAGGATTTTAGGCGGGGAGTATAACGGAAAACAATATCAGCTGCCAGTTGGCCGTTGGGGTTATACTGTATAATTGGTGGGCTGCGGGGTTGTTTAAATGTTTTTTTACTATAAAACAAATATTTAAATATTATTAACATATTTTTTATAATAAAAAATTAATAATATTTAAAAAATATATTAATACAGTAATATATTGGTTGGTTTTTATTTTTAAATATTGAGATAAAAATATATTAAATTGTTTTGGATTAATTTTTTAAATTTACAATCCAGATTATTAGTTTATGATAACTTTATAAAAAAATCAAAATAAATTATGAAGGTCAATTCTTAATAAATATAATACTAAATGATAAAAATTAAACAAATATTAAATAAAATATATATTTGAGTTGATATAGGTTAATCTATCAAACTTGTGACTTAAATCGTGAAATTAAAATAGCCTTATATAAAAAAAAATAGAAAAAGCACTTAAAAAATTCAATTTTAAATCAAATTAATGTTGAATAATAAAATTAAAAATAAATCAATTAAACAAATAAAAAAAAAACAATTTAGGTCAATATACTCATGATCCATTTTTTAACCCTTAAAATCAGGATAACTTTGTAAAATAAATATAAAATTCAATGTTAAATGTTGAAATCCAAAAAATAAAGAAATGAGATGAAGATAACTACATACAAGTTCAACTGAGAAAATAATACGAAGCTCAATTCTCAAATAACCGAATATTCAATGATGAAATTAAAAAGAAAAAATATACGTATAAAATAAGATTGAGTTGTTGAATGATGAAATTAAATAAAAAAAAAAAACAATAACGAAACCTGGTTTTTTTTAAAAAAAACATATTTAATTAAAAAGGGATCTAAAAAAAAATTGGATCAATTTGTCAAACCCGCAATCTAAGTTATGAGACTGAGATAACCCTGTAAAAATTAAATAAAAAAATTATAAAACTCAATTTTCAACCAACTCAATATTGAAAAATAAATTAAATTAAATTAAAAAAACAATCTAAAAAAAACTCGAGTCAACCTAAATTAACCAGTTAAACATAAATAGATAATAAAATTGAGAAAAAATCATATAAAACAAATAAAAAAAATTATGAAACCCTACTTACAATATATCTAAAATTAAATGTTGAAATCTAGAAGGAAAAAAACTAAATTTACAACACCTATATATAATTCAATATTAAATGAAAAAACGAAGCATAATATAAAAAATAATATGATATTGGGAGATTAAAAAAAACTCAAACAAAAAAATTTAAGGCTACTAAAAGGTAAAATTAAAAAAAAAAAACAACAACCAAAAAAACATTATTGTAATGAATATTATTTTACAGGCATTGCTATAATGATTTAGCCTGTCGGTGTCATGTTAATGTTAATTAACGAAGTGTGTTTTTATTTCGTGGGCTGAAGATAACAATAAAGTTTAGGCCCATTAGTAATTTGCTTAATTTTAAGTTCGACGGGCTTTGGTTACGTGGAAAAGAACCTAACCCCAGTCATGGGCTTTGGTTTGGATCCAAACTTCAAATGCTATAGTTGTTTATTTGGGCGATAGCCCATGCTCTGCTCCAAGTGATTTATGCTTAGCTGAGAGGTAAAGGCCAGCTATGAAGTGAAGCGAATGAATATAATGTAGTTTTAATTAAATAATGTTGGATAAAGAAGCATTTTTAATTCTTTGCCGATTATTTTAGTAACTGATATTGCAATGTGATGTGATAGATGGTCTTAAGTCGGTGATAAATGATTCACAGTTAATTTTTTTTTAAAATAATAAAAGCCTGGTCATTCACCATGCCCGGTTACATTTTATTGTGAGTGAATTCAATAATAATAGCTTAGTGAATGACTGTTTCGCTAAAATCATTTAGTTAGGTAGGGTAAAACAATCTTTTCAATGAGGTTTATTTGTTATTATTATATTAATTAGAAATAAATTTTTTTTTTTTACATTCAGGTGTGTAATGAAATGACTTAAGTACTGTTTAAAATAAAAAAAAATTAAGTTGGGTCCATGGGATTTTTGGTTTTTTAACTATTTGATTGCACCATAAAATAACTGCATTGCATTTAAAAGAAAAAAAAAATGTAGCCCAGGGGTATTTTTATATCTTCATCATGGAATTTTAGCTATAATTAATTTGAATAAGGGGCAATTTAATTTTTTTAATAAATTTAAATATAATTAAAAAAATAATTGACGTGTGTTATGCACATGTCAACAAGTAAAAGAAGCCTACACTTTTTGGACAGTGCCTCCTAGCAATCAAGCGCATCTTTGGTGACGATGTTAAAAGCATCGCATTATCCTTTTTTTATTGATCAAGTCTGTTAGCACATCAAATAAGCGGTTGAGTTTTGATTAACTTTTTTTTTTTCTTTCCTCGCCTTGAATTTTGTTGCTAGTCATTTTAAAAATCAAATGTGTCTTGTCAGTTTGTATTTGTATTAGTTATGGTCTTTATTTTTTTTGTTGCCATTTATTTTTGTTTTAAAGCTTTTTTAAGTTGATTTTGTTTTTATTTTCACAATTCAACATTTTATTTTATTTATTATTTCTATTCCATTTGGTTCTCAATCTATTTTATTGTTAATTTTTTTGTTTTAATTTTTTTTAAAATTTCATCCCTCAATATTTTATTTCATTTAATATCTGTATCTAATTTGGTCCTTATTATTTTAATTATTTTGTAATTATTTTCTTGAATTATTTTTTTCAATCTCATCTCTCAACATTTGAATAACACCAGCTATATGTATAATACTAAAATCACATAAAATAAATGTTTTATTGTGATTTAATGATAAATAAATATCACTGTCATTATGTTAAAGTTAATTTCATCCATAAATGTTACATTATAATTTATAGAATTACATATTCATGTTGTGCAAATCAATCAAAATTGTCTTCTTTATCATATCTATCGCAATATTCTATGTTGATTTCATCGCTATCATAATTTTCATCAACCTGTGTATATTTGTTGGTTTTTAAAACATCATCTAACTCTTCAATATCAACATCAACAAGTATTCTCGACAATACAAAAATTTAAATTTTTTTAAGAGTCATTAGACGAAGCAACTCGACATGGATCATCAAGTTGAAAAACATCATCTCCTATAGTTAATTCATCATTGTCATCCTAAACAACATGAACGCAACCCCTAAATTTAATTTTCACTACGGATAACCAATCAACTCTTGAATAATTTTTTTTTTTTAAATGAGTATATGTGTGATAAACTTGTTGGAGTTATTTGGCGAAAATAAAAACAACATGTATTAATTAATTGCTTAAACTATATAAATAACAGAAAATTGATTTAACTTAAACTTATTCAAACCATTTTAATAGTATAACTAACTTATTGTTAGTTATCTATGTAAATTCAAATTTCTATATATTTATTAAAAATTTTAACTCAACAATAAAATTGATAAAATATAAAACGAATTCGTTAAATAGATCATTATTTATTTCGTCACAAATTCAAATTAATTTTCACCAATTGACAAACAAATATAATTTTATAAAATCTTAAACAAATCCTAACACGAATAAATCATATATTTACGCAATAAATTTCCATGAAAAAAACTATAAATCAAGTAAACACCAAAATAAAATACATGTATTACAAAAACATGTAATAAAAATTAACATTTTAAAATCGAGATTAAATAAAAAACAAGTAGTTTTGTTTGTTTGAAGATGATAATTCTTAATAAAATTTGAATCAGATCAAGGATGTTTACAAATTGAGTGTTGAGATAACTAAATTTGTAGTGGGAGGTTGATTTGTGATAAAATTAAGATAGGGGGTTTTGTGGTGATTTTTTCAGATAAAAATAAAAGAAGAAGAAGAAGAAGAAGAAACGAGAAGGGCGAGGAAGAGTCACTCATCATATCATAAATTAAATATTATAAATGGATTTATAAAACAATTTAATTTGTCAGTAAGTCTATATATAAAAATAACATGTCATCATATATTTTTATTTTTATTTTTTATTTCTTCTCTTCTCATTATAATTCCTTATATATATATATATATTAAGAAAATAGTTTTATTGGTATTTATTAATGGATAAAACAAGGAACTATTTTATTTGTAAAATTAACTATAATCTGCCGAAAATAAAGGAAAGAAATCCGCAAATGTACAAGAAAACTAAAAACTCCGTGTCAGAGTCATCGATGGCGTCAGAATTACAGGCCCCGTAACTGGGTCCGAATAGACGCTTCATGACCCAGCTGCCCCCCTCTCTTTGACGAGGGAAAGAAGAAGTACAAGGGATAATTTTTTCCATTTTGATAATCATTGCAGGGGTAAGACGACCGTGGACTATAGACTATATAGTATAAAGTGAAAATGCAGTGCCATTTTTTCTTTTTCCACTTTAACGCAACACAGCCCTCAATTATCGTAAGAGATGCAATGACTTGAAACTAAAGGCTAGTTTACATGTAAATGTGCCAGTGCTCATGATTACCATTGATAGTACCAAATTTCACGGGTTCGAGTCCATATGTAGATTGCCCTGGTTAGAGAAAATGAAGCACTTTCCCAGCCAAGTGGCTGCAGTCCCTTGGCATTTTGAAGGTCTGATGAGTCACTGGCGGTGCCTCTTTCGAAAAAAAAAAAAAGAAAAAAAAATCTTCCACGATATTTCATAACCTATAGACGCGGGCAAGAGGCAAGAGATTCACGTGATAAAGGGATATTGATCCATATATAAACGAGAATAATATGCATTGCGAAACATTAAAAGGATAATACAAACACATTGTCTGTATATATGTGCTTTTCCCCCTTACGAATGTCGTAAAAATTGTATGGATTTTCAAAATAATTAAATCTCCGATCACATAAATAAAAAAGAAAAATAACACACTGCTCTTGTGTGTAAACAAATGATATTTTCTCATGACAAATTGTTAGCTATTTTACTCTAAAATACTGTGCAAGGCTTTATTGTTATTCCCTCACACGGTACTCTGTAAAATATTATATTTTTTTAATTTGCCAATATAGTCCTAATTGAAAACCATTTGGTTTGGATGACTTGTAAAAAAAAATAGGATTGAAAGAAGATGAATATTAATAAAAAAAAAAATATCAAACATAAATAGCATACTATAAATCCCGCATAAAATACATTTTGATCCTTGAACTTTAAAAACAATACAAATTATATAATTTCAGTGCCTCGATATTTTTTCTCATTTATTTTGGTGTAAAAATTCATTTTTATTATTTTTTAGTTCCTAGTTGAGAGGGGGGAAGAGAGAGAGGATTCCAAATTCTGTCAGTAAAGAGAGAAAAGTGTTGTTGATACCGATTTAAGTCACAAAAACAGATGATATTTGTGTCAAATGATTTTATTTGACGAGAAAAGTTTATATTAAGTGTTTTTTTACCTTTAAAGTTAGTTAAAAAATAGATATGAGCTGATTTGATTTTTTGATTCGGGTTAATTTCAGTTTTGGGGTGGTTTTTTGGGGTTGAGGCCATAGAGAAGTTTATCATGATTCTTACGGTTTTTATAAGTGTTTTGAAAAATAAAAAGGATTGAAAAACAGGTTTTTGGATAAAAAAACTTAAAACATAATTTTTGAGCTACTGCAATGGTCATAATCTGGGTATAAATCACACAGCACATCATCTTATGTTTTTTTAAAAAACACTTGGGGCGGTTGATTGCAAACAAAAATAAAATTAAGGCCTAATCACAAGGGGCTATTAGGGTTGGCCTGCATAGGGGTCTTGAGAAAATGGGTTAGGCGAGCTAACCTGACTTGTTAAAACCAGTAATGTCTGACTTTTTTTTTTATTATTATTATTATTTAAATCAATGGCTATTTTTTATGATTTTTTCTCCGTTTTTTAATTTATACGTAAATTAGTACTTTATTTTATTTTATTTGGAGAGCCTCTTTTAAATGATAATTGTTTTTTTAGTTGTGTATTTAAATTTAAAAAGTTTTTCTGATTCATCTATATTTTTTTATCTTCTGTAAGGAAAAACTTTATTTTGAAAATAAAAAAATTATTTTTAGATAATATTTCTAATATGTGTAACTTTGTATGGTGTTTTTTTCTCTTTTATTCTATTCGATCAATTTAATTTGGGTCTCTATTTCTATTACTGTTTGCTTCAATAAAAAAATATTCTAATAAATAAATTTAACAGACACAATTAGGTAAATATCCGTTTTTCAAGATTAAGTATTTTAATTTACATCTGTTTCTTGATTTTTTAAGTTTTATTTTTAGATATTATTAATAATTTTTATTTATTTATTTATATATTTAATTCTTGATTTATTTGATTACAATGTATAAGTTTTTTTAATTTAAATTTAGATTTTCTAAACTACATAAATTTATTAAATATATATATATATAATAAAAATATCTAACTTGCGCGAATCACCGTCACAGAACTAGTTCACCCTATCATACGTTATGTCTCTCTCTCTTTCATACACACGTGTTCAAACAGAGAACTGCAAAAAGAAATATAGGAAGTACACCGGAAGAAGCTTGTTTATTGCCACACGCTAACGATTGTATTTTCTTTTTTAGTTTTTTCTCTCTCTATTTTCTGATTTTATTTTTAATTTTTTATCACTAATTTTGACACCTATAGGTGGCTGCACGATTGCATATATAATTAATTAAAACTTAGGATAAATATGGAAACGCATGCAAGGAAAATGAACACATCTGTAGTTTTTGATGTTTATATAATTAAGAATTTTCAAACTAAAGCTTTGAAACGGAACAAATTGTAAGCCATCGGGAAAGTATCATTATCAGATAAAGATTATGTTAGATTTAAGCCTTTTTTTATGTTTCAAAAATTATTAATTTTGTTTTTATGTTTTTAGATTGCATGCTAATATTAAAAAATTTAAAAATAATATTTTAATATATTTTTAAATAAAAATTATATAAAAAAATCATTACTATAATATTAAATATCTTCTCTTAATTTGTATGTATCATTTTGTTTGTGCGGTGTGATAAAAATGATAGCTTGGAGAGGGATGAGTAAAAAAATTAAAAAATTAATTAAATTGAAAAAACTAAAAAAAAATAATTGAAAAAAACTGAATAGTAAAAAAATCCGATTAAAATTATAAAAAAATCCAACCGGTTTGGTTTTGATTTTTTAAACTTGAAACCGAAAAAATCGAACAGAACCCGAACCGAAAAACAAAAAAACCAAGATAAATCAGTTTGAACTGGTTTTTATCCTAAAAACTCGAACCGGATTGAAATTGATCGATTTGAACCTTTTTCAGTTTTATTTTTATTTTAAAAAATTTAATTTAATTAGTTTTTTTTATAAAAACTAAACTAAACCAAAAATTATAACCCGCTTGGGTGTGTGTATCACAAATAATGCATGAGGATTTGTTTTATATTTTTAATTAAAATCAAAATTAAAATGTCCACCAGCCAACCCATAGAGCAGAGTTCAACATCTGTGAACTGTGAGTAATGTCGGCAGCTTTCTTTCTTTTTTATATTAGGAGGCTCGGAAAAGGGTAAGAAGAGATAACAGTGAAAAGGTTCAAAAGAAGCAACGAACCAGGAACCGAGGCCTTTTCTTATGCTTTAAGTCAATTTTATTTGCTGACCATATCTGTTCCTGTGAGGTATAAATCAACATGCTCTGGATGTTGACCTATTGAGTCGCCTGGTAAAAAAATGCCGTGCACAACTAGGTTTAGCGGTGTTTAGTATTAAGGTTTAATTTTTTTTTTATTTTTTTAAATATTTTTAAATTGTTTTAATATGTTAATGTGAAAAATAAATATTTTAGTATATTTAAAAAAAATACTTGAAAAAAAGACCTCAAACACTGTAATAAGCTTGTGAATGTAATCATTTGGTTTCATATCCTGTAAGCTAATTTAAGGTGACATTTCATCAAAAGGTTATTGATGTTGTTCAAAGACATAAAGTTTGTTCCGAACTCACTTGATAGTATTTGTCTCCATGATAGCTATTAGTCCTCTCTCAGTCTATGTGAAACGACATATAATGACATCAATAATTAATGTTTTGTGTCACAATTAACCCAGCAATTAAATCTCTTAATTCATGGTTATTATGACTGATTGACAACAATGGTAAAGAAATTATCTAGCATATATAGCTATATAGTATATATTATTGTAATAAGAAATTAAGATTAAAAGATTTGCTTCCTTTTTAATTTTAGATTCAAGTTTTGTGGTTACTAATATGAAACCACTAAAAGTTTATATGGTTATTAATTTCAGAATTCGTGGGAATAGTTTAAATATACACAAACTAATCCAAACACCCATATTAATAAAAATAATAATTATCAATCATACATAAGATAATTTTGTAAGGGTGTGACAAGGAATTTGTACTCTATTTAACCGGCCAGAATATAATAGATTTTTTTCCCTAGAATTATATCAACTTAAACCAGGCTTTAAATACACTCAATTCAGTATAATAAAATTTAATCTATTATTGAACATGGGACATGATTATGAATGTTTGGTGTTGTAGTATAATATTTTTTTAATTGAAAATGAATTAAGATAATATTTTTTTAATATTTTATTTTGATTATTAACATATTAAAATTATTAAAAAATATTTAAATAATAATAATAATTTTATATTATTTTAACAAATTAAATAGTAGAAAAAACAGTCATGTCAAACAGGCATCCGAGAGTAATTACTGACCTCATAGAAAAGATCATATTGGCCCACTTGGAAAGAAAAATTAAAATTGTGTGTTATTCAATGAAAAATAAATTAAAAAGCATTTTGAAAAGGTAGAAATACCATGTAAAGCAAGAGGCATCCGAGAGTAATTATTGGTCTAATAGAAAGATCATATCGGCCCCCTTGAAAAGCAAGACAGCGCTCTAGTATACGATCATGTGGCCCTCATGATATTCTGAAAAGTTTGGCTTTGCCTTCCAATGTCTCGCGAGTTGAAGGAAAGATTCAGAAACCAAAATAAAACAACCTTAATAAAAGGATTTAATTACCATTATTACTGCAGGAAAAATGCAAGAATGGCGACCGAGGGCCGACTTCTGATATCTGTGTTAAACCGAGAACTACTCGTCAGCTAGCCTGGTCGGGGTTGTGGTGTGAGTGTGATAAAAATACCTGCACGATGCTAAAAACAAATCGGATTGTTTTACTATGAATTGGGAGGGAGGGCAGTAACTAAAATCTACTAGCTAGTTATGATACAGAAATCATTTTCTCAAATATGGCTTGAAAAGAAGGAAAAAACTTCACAAAATTACTTTTAAAGATTCTTCATACGATACATGGTCACTTCTGCTTATGGGGATAAGGAGATTTGTTGTTGCTATAGTCAAGAACTCAACTAGAGGCTGAGACTCTGCAGAAGATCACGTGTTATGGGTCATATATATGCTGAAAACAGACAAGAAAACAAGGATAAAGGCAAAATTGGCAGAGACTAGTACGTCGTAGAACTGTAAGCATCGGATTCTTCTGTAAAGCACGGGAAGAGGAAGAGTGGTAATACCTGTGAATCACTACAGATTTATAAATAAAGATTTTGAGAAAACGTCACTGAAATTCATGTAGTTAAGAGCTCGTAAGAGTCAGGAAACACACAAACACACACACACACAAGTTTGTCTGATTAACCAGGAACCCCTGCACGTGTGGAGATAGCCACGTTCATTTCTTATCCAGGAATTTGAATTACGTACATTCCTCCGATAATTAATAATAAGATGCCATCAATGTTAATTTGCAGGTGATGGATGCATGCATCATCAGCATTTTTGCAGCTAATGCATGCATCATCTGCAAACTTCTCCTTTTGATAACGAGGGTATTTTAGCTAAGAAATTAAATAAACTGAAATGAGCTGAACGCAGGTTTTAATGCATATGGACACCTCTCATATATAGCCATAGATATGAATCTTACCCCGGCCCCAGCAACTCTTTAATGTTGGAAATTTGTTCTTGGGCCGGGAAGATATTGTTGATCAGGATTAATTCCATTCCATATATATCGATCGACCTAACTAATTAATTAAGGTAATTAAACTTTCAGAACTTGATTGCCAGACCCTGTTCTTGGGTACTTCAATTTGTTGAATTTAGAGTGTGCCGCAGTAATATTTTTAGTAAGTTGAAAGTCTAAAGATCAAATTAATGCGTAGTTCAGTTCGGGGAGGAGATTTTGTATATAAGATTTTAGAATTTTTCTTGGAGCTATATATTGGCAGTTACTTTCGGTTGAAGGTGATTTTAACAGACAACCTCGGCTACAATGATATTTTGTGCTTTAATTAACTCCATCGTTATCTCAAGAACAAGAAAGAGAAAATATCATGCTGTGCCCACACAGGAAAGAAAATATAGATGACTGGTATATGCTTGCTGTGAAGTTGCGTTGCACCTACGTACTCTGAACTTTATTCTTCCATGCCCCCACCATTAATGTCAGCTTCCTTTACATTCATTCTTTCTTTCCTTTGCTATTCTTTTTCCTAGCTTCTTCCATCATTCCTTCTCACATGATCCCCCTTTCTCTTGGAGAGCAACGCGTCATTGATGTCCTGAAGAGTTAATTGCCAGAGCTCAAGCTGATCCCAAAAACAATGGCACCCAATATAGGATCAGTCTTCAACAAATTCCTATCTCTCTTTGTCCTTCTTCTCCATCTTGGTTGCTTTATTTTCACAACCAAATTAGATGATCACCACCCTAATAACCCTCCGCCAACCAAGAAACTCAAAAAAGTCTCTCCTCTTGCTCCCATCTCTTCTTCTTCTTCTCGCCTAAAATCCCGCAAAGCTCTATCTTCCTCTTGGTCCTATCTCAAAAGCATTTTCTCTTCTAAATCTTCCAAAACTCAAACTCAATCTGGAACTCCGACTCTAACCTCAGCAAGATCATCACAGCAATCCATAGTCACCACGATACCGCCTGAAACTCACCTGCCCGAAGTTCCACCACGGATAAAGTCAAGTGCCGGGTCCTGCGAGGAATCCGATATCTCAACAGATCACCATTTCTTTCATTTAAGAAATGATATCTTTCCATGCACTGCTTGTGGTGAGATTTTCCAAAAACCTCAGCTTCTTGAACAACATCAAGCTACCAAGCATGCTGTCACACAGCTTCTAGATGGCGATTCAGGCAAGAATATAGTCCATATCATATTTAAAACCGGGTGGTCATGCAAAGAGAAGAGCCCAGAATTCCATAGAATTTTGAAGATCCATAATAGTCCAAAGATACTGTCAAGATTTGAAGAGTACAGGGAGTTTGTCAGAGCCAAAGCTGCAAGAAACAGTAAGAGAGGAGACGAGAGGTGCATTGCTGATGGTAACGAGCTCTTGAGGTTTTACTGTTCAACCTTTATGTGTGATTTAGGACTGAATGAGGATTCTAGCATTTGTAACCAGCAATATTGCAGTGTCTGTGGGATAATCAAGTCTGGTTTCTCACCCAAGATGGACGGAATTTCTACACTATCTACTAGTTGGAGAGCACACATGGCGATACCTGAGGAGATTGAAGAGGAGTTCAAGTTCATGAATGTGAAA
The DNA here is from genome assembly GCA_018804465.1 of Populus tomentosa. Classification (NCBI taxonomy): domain Eukaryota; kingdom Viridiplantae; phylum Streptophyta; class Magnoliopsida; order Malpighiales; family Salicaceae; genus Populus; species Populus tomentosa. The sequence continues at coordinate 3,811,108 of CM031985.1, forward strand.
CGCGCTATGCTAGTTTGCCGGGTCGTCGCGGGTCGGGTCGGGAGCGACCTGGAAGAGGATGTGGACAAGCAGGATGGCGGGTCTGATTCTGTCCTGGGAAGAGGTGGTAGTGGGGTCCACACCAGGTTGGATGAGGAGGAGCTGTTGGTGTTTAATCCAAGGGCTGTGCTTCCTTGCTTTGTGATTGTATATACTGTGTGAGTGTGACCATGATAATAGCGTATGATCCCTTCCTTCTGCTTTGTAGTTCTTATAATTTTGATGGATTGTCTAAGTGGTGATGGTGATGGTGTCATGCGAGATTTTGACTTTTCTTGATCTGCGACCGTGACCGAAATATGGTCACCGCCCCATACCAATGATACCATTGCCCCAAGGAGTAGACTACAGAGTCTTGATCTGCGACCGTGACCAAGACTCTTAACTAGTAGATAATTAATGCCACCTGGCTTGCTTTGCTTGTGATTTTTTTTTCTTTTTTATTTATTGATTGTTTATTATTAACCATTATCACGGGCTATGTTCACCATACCTGTCATGTAATAGATAACTCGCCTTCCATTTGGATTTTGGGGGCACTAATTGTGTGTGTTGCTTAGGTTGCCGTCTATGATATGCATAGGCCAGTAAACACGCTCTTGGTGTGTTTGTGAATTTTGAGCATTATAATTCTCAATAGATTCTAAATTTGTGAAAGTGGATGTTAAATTAATAAGGACGTGTTATTAGTTTTATATGTGATTAATTGTTAAATAAGCATCTTAATTAAAATTTTAAATGAGATTACATAATTTAATTTATAATATTTTTTAACACATCTTTTTAAATCAAAATCTTTTAAACTTATATTTTTTATAAACTTATATTATATTATTTTATCAATTAATTTTAATTAAAAATAATAATTGGAGGATAATATTTGAACTCTTCTCAGTAAAGATAATTCTCATGCCAAGTTAGAAAACTATTTCAACAAAAAAACTTAAAAATTTAAAAATTTAAAAATTTAAAATAAATTTTTAAAATTTAATTTATATTATTTTCTATAAGTTAATTTTTCAGTGAAATATTTTTACTTACTTGATACCTTAAATCTAAGATGAACCGGGGCTGCTGTTTTTGGTTTTAGTTAATCTTTATTTCATTAACTCGATTAATGATATAAATTGGATTGTCCAGATAAGGCAAAAAAAAAAAAGTTTTGTTATTAATTATTTTTTTTAAGTATTTTTTTATTTTAAAATAATATTTTTTAATTTATTTTTTATATTAAAATAATATATTTACACTAAAGTAGGGCATGTAGAGATTTTGATCAGTCGTACTTTCTTATGTTATCTAGAGCCTTTACACTAAAGTAGGGCATGTAGTAGTTGCATGCCCCAGTAAATATTTTTTATTAATATATAATTAGTTTTCATGTATTAAAATTAAATTCTTTTCTATTCAATTCTCTAACAAATCATCTATATTTAAAATAATATATTTATAAAAGATTTTGGAATCTTTTAAAAGATTTAAACATACCGTAAAAAATGATTTATAAACAAACTGTTCATGCTAAGTTTTCATATAAATTGATATCTCAATATGTAAATGATAAATGGTAAAACTTGTGAATTTTAAATGATTAAAATTCCATAAAAAGGTAATTACTACATGTTTGTATATATAAAAAATGTTTGTTTACCATTATTCTTTATTTATTTATCTTTAGAAAGTCTATCATTCATGATGAAGATGTGCTCCTGGTCTTTATGGCCATACACGCTATTTTAGAGAGGTGGGCGCCCACGCATGATTATGTTATGGGTCCATAAAGAATCCCGGTCAGCCCACCTCATCGTGGGTGGGCAGCAGGTCAACCGAAGTCATTAAAGTCCCAAAAAAGAAAGCAATGCTGAAAAAAATTGCTCCTACTCCTAACGAGAAGCTGGGCTGAGTATGTGAGAAAATTGCTCAAGTACCGCCTCGATCGAGTTATTGTGAAGATGTTTATGTTTTAAATGATATTTTATGAAAAATCTAAAAAATATATAAAAATTTTAATATTTTTAGATATTTTTTTATTTAAAAATAAATATTAAAAATAAAATAAATATTATTTTAATGTATTTTCAAATAAAAAATATTTAACATACTCATAAAATAAATACAAAATCACGATCGTGTTATAGTAATGTTGTTTAAAATTATGTTTCAAATGATATTTTATAAAAAAAATATAAAAATATATTTTTTTATGATTTTAATTAAAAAATAAATATTAAAAAATAAAAAAATATATTATTTTAATATATTTTTCTGTAAAATATAATAATGAAACATCTACCACATTCTATACTCATAAATAGACACAAAATTAACTATAGTGGCATACAAAATCATAATTAGAGATTGTTTGAGAATGATTTTCAGTTATTTTTTAAAATATATATTTTTTGAAAATATATTAAAATATATATTTTTTATTTTTAAAAATTTATTTTTGATATTAATATATTAAAATGATCTAAGAATACAAAAAAAATTAATTTGATGCAAAAAAAATAATATATTTTTTAAATATTATTAAAACACAAAGACAACAAATTTAAAATAAACTTCAAACATAACCACAAATAATTAAATCTTGAACGAGGAGACTCTCTCCTAGTCATTCATAAGAAGCCAATCCAATCCATACTTCTAAAGAGGCCTTACATTTTCCAGGCATTAGAAACTAGTCCAGTCCAGCTTGATGCATATCTCCTGAGCTGCCTATGAAATGGAGGTCTCCGGCGAAGTCAGTGCCGGAAGATGTTTTGGAATTGGAGTTAAATATTTTTTTTAATTAATTTTTTAAATATTTTTTAATTATTTTAATATTTTAATATAAAAAATTAATCTATTTCATATTACAGCTGGAGTTTTGCTGAAATTGACCGATTTTGCAGCAAGGCCAGTAGGCGATGCCTGTATTTCTATGGAAAACCAAAAAAAAAAAAAAACCATGCCATTTTTTTTTTCAAAGGTGCATGGGTTATTGAAAATTTACATTAAGAAATACCTACAGTAAAAAACCAAGTAAACTAGTTTATAAACGAGTGGGACAAAGCTAAATTCAATAAAACATTTGTTCCATCAAATAAACAATTAAAAAAAGAAGCTCGTGGATTGGGCTACAATTTAGATGTAATTAGCCAAGCTCGGCTCTTAGAAGAACTTTAAATTAGGTTATGAAGATATTGTTTAATTGAATTTTGTTATATATTTTTTATTTTTCAATTTAATTTTGAATTTTATGTTTTTTTTATTATTTAGAATTATAATTCTTCTATCTTGTAAAGGCCAGCTTATGGACTAATTAGAGAGGCAAATTAGAATAGCAATGATAATTCAGAAATTAAATACGAATTAGGGATCTTTGGATAATGAAAAGTATTTTCAGTTCTAATTTTGTCTTTCTTTGTTGTTTTCTTTTCTTGTGTTTTGTTTTCCACATACATCAACAAGGATCTATTTCTTTTCAGAAAGATTTTAAGATTTTAATTTTAATTTTCTTTAACCCTTTTTAATGCCAAAATTAAACTCATTGCCATCCCCTCTATTTCTTCTACAGTGAATTCTTGGGTTTGAGAAAGAATAAATTTTATAATCCACTAAAAATAATAAAAATACGAGTCCCTTTATATTTTCCATGATAAAACAATAACTTTGTTTAGATTTCTCATAAAATTTAAAGATCAAACGAATTTAGTAAAGATATATTTTTAAAAATTCTTACACACACACAATCAAATTGATCTCATTAACGGCATTAATTTTAAAAGAATACCTACGAATCCTCGTAACATGTTTAAATGTTGAGTTCTTATACAGAGAGTTGTGTTTGAATGCTCCGAGACGATGCTGATGTTTAAATGGATATACAGTACAGATACAGGTAGATATCATTAAATGCACGGATCGTTAAGTTCTTACACAAAAGAGTTTTTCTTTTCCTCTGAGCACTGCATGCAATCGAGCCCGCTCAACCCATCAAAATCCGACCCACCTCCATTTCCGTGGCAAGAAGCAAGGCAGATTTTCCGCGCAAAAAGCTATGGAGAATTCAAAAACAAGTACAATCTGATTCCCAAGCTTTCTTCTTTTCATTCCAAGTCCCTTCTTTCTCACATCTTCGATCCATTCGCAATAAACAAACCAAGAAGTACAGAGAGACACTAAAAAAAAAACCTGTAATCAATCCATCCATTTGACTTTTAAATCCTCGAAAACTGCACTTTATTTTTTTGATGCTCAAACTCCAAGGACGGTGCTCTCTCCTACTAGAATCTCGCCCTGTAATGCTAATGTCAACTCCTGTCTTCTCTCCTTCAATCACTTCTTTTTCTAATATATTCAGATCCACGGTTTTTTTTATTTTCGGTTAACCCTTTCCCTTTGCGTGCTCTCTAAAAAGATCCTCTAAAACAAATATTATTCACGTCTTTTTCATGACCGCCAGATTCTTTCAGCTACCAGAACCGGCATCAGGTTTGTATTGTAACCGTGCATGGGGTTTTCAATTCCAATAATATGCTGCGTTTGTTTTCCTTATCTCCTCCTTTCTTTTCCATTTGCAGGCTTGCGGTATGTCTGATTTCAAGTTAGATGTAGTTCGTGGCCAGGATTTTCCGGAGCCTGGTTTTAGGCCTGAAAAGGGAAAAACGATTTCAGGTGCTGAAAAGATGAATGCTGCAGTGTACAAGATTTTCGGTGTTAATTATGCAGGACGGAGAGCTACAAGTGACGGGTAATAATGGGAATTAGCATTGATTTTTTTTTGAAATGCAGTTTATTAGTTTGAAGTTTGGATTGTTATCTATTTGTTTCTTTTTTGCAGGTTCTTTAGAGGGAACGGAGCAGATAGTGACAGTCTCGGTCTCCCAAATGGCGGGGATGGAAAACGTGAACATGGATCAAGAAAAAAATATGGGCCTCTTGTATCTGGAACGGCTTACTGCATTTCGTCTTGTGGCATGATACTGTTGAATAAAATTGCTTTATCAACTTACAATTTCAATGCAGGGATATCACTTATGTTTTACCAAGTACGCTATACCCTCCCTTTGCTTTCTAGTGTGTTGATTGAATTGTACAAAAGTATCTTGCTACTGCAAACTTTCTTTATCTAATCAAATATTAAATAACAGAACATAGCGAAGCCTCTCGAAATTTGAAACCTTCGTTTTGATGCAGAATTTGATCAGCTGTCTTGTTGTTGCTGTACTTAGCTTGTCTGGGGTAGTTTCAGTTGAAAAACTCAACTGGAAACTAGTAAGGGTATGGATCCCTGTCAACGTAATCTTTGTTGGCATGCTTGTATCAGGCATGTATAGGTATGTTATGCGAAGCAGTTTGTTTGGGTTTTACAGATACAGTGGAGAGGAGTGAACCCTAACTGTCATTTGGATATTGGGGGGAGCAAAACGTCGTTGTCTTTATTAGTTGTCAGGCGTGGGTGTTGCTGGATAGCAATATGCTCATTTTTTTTGCGGTTGATTCTGGTTCATTTCTGCTTTCAGTTTGAAATACATAAACATAGCGATGGTTACAATATTGAAGAATGTGACAAATATTATAACAGCAATTGGGGAATTGTATATTTTCCGGAAACATCAGAATCAGAAAGTATGGACTGCCATGTTTTTGATGGTACGTGACAATCCCTCTCTTGTTTCCCATGGGCGAGCAAAGCTATATTCTTTAATTTATGGCCAAAAATGATATCGCAGATATGATTCTCTTTGATTTGAAAAGGATACAACTGTTTATTTCAGACTGAAAGTAATAGAGATATACTGCACAGAATAATTTCGATAGATTTTATGCTTGTGCATCAATGGTCTTATTGTTGCTGGAAACAACTTATGAGTGTCTGCTGGATTACTCTTAAAATATGGTAAGCCAGGCTCAGCAAAAATAACAAGTCCTTGATTTCTCCTTTTGTTTTGCAGATCATCTCTGCCATTAGTGGTGGTATCACAGACCTTTCCTTTGATTCCATGGGTTACACATGGCAAATCATGAATTGTATTTTAACAGCCTGCTACTCGGTATGTAGATTAAAAGCCTGTCATTTCACTATCCCTCAATCCCTGATCCTGCTAGCTATCTTATTAAATTGTCTGCGAGGTACATATAGTTTTCAGCTTGGAATATGGAGCCGTGACTCTCGCTATCTGTGTCAGTGTCAATGGCTTTCTATTTTTGCAATTTTCAACCATTAATCTACGACATTTGTACCCTGTCACAGCTTACCCTGCGGAAGGTGATGGACACGGCAAAGCAGTTAACCAGAAGTGGATCTCTTAATGAAATCTCAATGGTCCTGCTGAATAATTTGTTATCTCTACCTTTCGGTATCATCTTGATTCTGCTATTCGATGAATGGGAATACATAATAACTACGTAAGTGCAGTAAAAATCTGTATGCTTTTTTCTCTTCATACCATCGTCCATCGGTAGATTGTAATTCTGACATGTGGTTTTAATTTGCAGGGATGTGATTAAATTACCAATGTTTTGGGTTGTCGCAACAGCCAGTGGATTACTTGGACTTGCCATTAGCTTCACCTCTCTGTGGTTCCTACATCAAACTGGCCCCACAACTTACAGGTAATTCTGTGCTCCCTATCCTTTCAGTATAGATGATTTCGCTGTTTTCTCGTTGGCATGTGTAAGCTACATGTTTCTTCTTTCCTAGGACACATTGTATAAGTCCTCAGATTGATAAATACGTGGTTGTTAACTTCAGTTTACAGAGTTCTTCTGAGGAAAAGGAACTCTGTTTCTTTTAGCATCATATTCACTCGGTCTCTTGTTCTACTACAGCCTGGTCGGTTCCCTTAACAAGATTCCCTTATCTTTTGCTGGTCTTGTTCTGTTCAAGGTTCCACTCAGTCTACCAAACCTTTTCAGTATACTTTTCGGTAATAGACAACACTCTTCAGACAATGTACAGTTATTTTATGAGCGTAATTCCCTTATCATATTGTCTGTTTCTCGCAGGTCTATTTGCTGGAATATTCTTTGCCAGGGCTAAAATGTCCTGATCCCAGAATCAGATTCTTGGTAATCTTGTTAAGCAATTATATTAGTAGTCAAAATCAAAGCTTTACATATAAGTGGATTTACTAATTACTAGAGGAACTAAGAATTAAGGGATTTGGAAAGCAAGCTGCTTTCGAAAACCGCAAGCCTGAACAACATGAATACTGTGGTTGCTCATTCATGAGGGTGGGAGTTGTCGTATGGGAAGGTCTCCGCGTCCTTTTCTATTACCGGAAGAAGCGAAAATACTGAATGTCGTCTTTGGATTCATTACTCAATGTTGCTTATGCTCTATGATGATTTTCCTTCCATAACTTTTACCTGTACTTAACAGATGCCATAGAAAATGGGCTGCTAATTAAGCTTGTTCAAAAATCAGACAAGTCATAATTATTGCCACGTTGGCATCCGAATATCATGGGCTATTTGCACATCGTTGATGTAATATTATCATGGATGCAGTTCATAAATTGTACTTTCTTCATACCTTCTCCTGGTTTCCGTAGTCAGATCGATGGTGGGCCTCGCTGGAAGCTCATCCGGAAAACGCTAATTTTCTAATTTTCTAACAGCATATCGATCGTCTTTGCCGTTTGGTGGAAGCATTCCAATATCTGGTTTCTCACAAAAAAAGAAAAAGAAAAAAAGAAAGAAGGCCAGCATGTCAACCGTAGCTAATCCAAGTAAAACTGTTAAATTTTCTCAGGATTGCGCATAAAGCTGATTCAACGACGTAACATGTTATCAGAATATGCTATCCTAACTAGGCAAAAACTCGAGTAGTTTCCATGAGAAAACATGGATCAGGAGCATGTAAGAATTGGATATGTCTGGAGTGTTCGAAGGAGCAATTTTTAATGATAAAGACGAAACGGAAAAATAGAACACCTATAAAACAGAAATTAAACACCACTTGCCCACAAACCATTGCAATGCACAACCATATGATAAAGAACTGCTCCTCTCCAGTCACCTTCCACAAAACCATAAGAACAAACTCATTCTTGACAGTTTATTTTGCATCTCACATGCCTAGATTGCCCCAGTAATCACAAGCATTAGAGCTAGGATATATAGTTCTTTAAAAACAAGCAGTTAACCAAATTAACATCCTTAAAAAAAGGAGGGAAAAAAAGGACTACAATAATTGGTTAAATCACAATGTTGTATCAGGCAGCAAAAGCTAAATATTGTCAATACCCTGAGAGAATTGAGATGAAGAAATCATCTCTATCAAATCCATCTCCTTCTTTCCATTGAGAGGATGTGTTTGATCCATGTCCATGTTCGTGCTATTGTATCCATATTCAATATAAGACGAACCTGGAGCATTACTTGCTCCATTCAATAGATACGAAAGGTAGAGATCAGAATGGAGGTGGTTATAAGTGGGTGTTTGCTGATCTGTTACTGCTTGGAAACCGTTGGTGCACAGCTTCGGATTCAAAGTAGAAATATCAAAGTCATTGTCGCATAAATCTTCGAGCTGCTGACATCCATTGTTTTGATATAAACCACAGGAATCCAAGGAGTCATTAAAAGAATCCGCATTGAAGTTGTCCACCTCCATTGTTGGATTCTCTGTAGCAACCTTATCTGTTGATATTGATGGCACTTTGGATTTGTTGCCAAAGAAATTTTGGATGAACAGAAGTTCATCATCATAACATGATAGTGCAAGTAATGATGGAGAGTCATCCGAGGCGGATTCAGATAATTCAGGGAGAAAATAGTTGAATTGACTTGACGGGTCTTCAGATATGGAGCTTGCTGGGGTGTTAGTGGTTGTGCTTTGTGTAGAGGTAACAGAAGTTGAAGCATTTTTAAGGTTCTTGCTTCTAATATAGTCCTGAAGTATTGAGGGTTGAGGTTTTCCACTTTGGCTTTCTGTTTGCTTGTGCTTTCTCCTTGAATTCTGCCTTCTTTTCGTAGCGTTCCAATGATTTTTTATAGCATTTTCTGTTCTTCCTGGAATAAGCTTTGCAATCTCCGCCCATCGGTTCCCAACTTTCGTGTGAGCTTCGACCAATATTCTCTCCTCTTCTTCGCTCCAGCTATCTTTCTGCGGCAAAACGTTAAACACAAGAACTGTCATACTCGTAATAGTAATTAACTACAAGACGACACAAGATAACAATATTGGCATTATTATCAAAGGGTTGTTACAGAAAAGGCAATAATACTTTTCAAACGAATGATTAAAGTTAATGCCTTTTACGTCGACAGTGACGATGTTTTGGGAAAAAGAAAAGGAGGGATCCCACATCACATGATGCTGAACACTCAAGGAAAGAGAAACGTCAAGAAGATGCAGAACAATATCTGAAATATGAATGTTCCTATGATCTGAATCTGATAAAAAAATCTAAAATAAAATTCCAGACACTTTCCTACATCATATTCTAATCATATATATATATATATATATATATATATATTAACTAAGCAAAAACAGCCACGATAAAAAACGTGGGAAGAGAACGAATGGCTTGTGTGAAAGGTATTTGCATGTAAATATGTAATGTGTGGTAATTAAACTAAAATTAAGTCATCTGTTTTTTTTTTGTTTAAATAAAAAATTGGTTACCCAAGAAAAGTAGAATTTAAAAAAAAATACATTAGAAATGAAGAAAAAGATTCAACTAGCACTCTCAAAATAAATAAATAAAAATGATAGATCCATTTAAAGCTTGAAGTGTTGTTGGAGTTATTTTTTAAAGTATTTTTTACTAAAAAATATATTAAAATAATATTTTTTTTTTATTTTTAAAAAATTATTTTTAATCTCAGTGCATCAAAATAATCTAAAAATATTAAAAATATATTAATTTGAAGTAAATAATAAAATAATTTTTTTAAAAATTTTGTTAAAAATACTTTTAAAATGTAAAAGGAACCGGTTTTCAACCAATGTAATTTATGGAATTTCTTTTTCTCCGGGATTGTTGACCATCTTCTGTAGAATTGAGAAGAATTAATTAGGATATTTGACTAAAGTGTTCAATTTGGTGCTAAAATTACTATGAGGTGTCTTCATATTCAACAGACTCACAAGTCTTTTGGTATTGAAAGGCTGACCTCAGTTGCAGGTGTAGAAGAATTACAGAAGGACTACGACTAACGCCATGCCTGTATTGGTGCCTAATGTTATCTCTACTGTACCCTGTTGCGTTTTCACCCAGAAACTAAAAAAAAACTTCAATTTGATTTAAACTGTGATGTAATTGAGATTTATTCTATCATCAAAAACAAAAACAGAAAAAAGGATTTAAGTGCATTATTCTTGGTTATATTTCTTCACGGCAATAAACTGGCTGATCATGTATAGTATTTTTTTTTTAAAAAAGAAGAAAACATAGAATATATAGGAAAATAAAATCCACATCCTTGATATTGTACTTGTAAGACAAATCGGATAAGGCTATCTAGGGTTTGTCTTGTCAAACACTTGGAAATTAATAGCCCTGAAAATGAGAATCTAGCCAATATTTTAGTTATTAGGGAAGTTCCGGAAATCAAGAAGGCAAAAAATCTCAGAATCTAAGTCGAAGATTGTTCTTAGATTACCCCATCACAGCTTCTCATAAAAAGAAGCCCACAGAAAAGTTTAAAAGATCTAAAACAATATATCTGTTAATTATTATAGAAATCACCAACATGAAGAAAGACAAAACTAAATTAAAAAAACCCTAGAGGAAGTGAAAGGAGAAGAAACCTTGATATCAGGCCGCAAATGGTTGTGCCACCTCTCACGACACTGCTTCCCAGCTCTACCAGCCACCCTTTCAGCTATTTGAGCCCATTTTCTCACTCCAAATTGCTTCACCAACCTAATTAGTTTCCTTCATTGCAGAAAGAAGAATCCATAATGTCTCACTCGAACCATCAAACAACATAAAATTAAGAGGAGAAAAGAAATTCTAAAACATTTTAAACAAAGTGTTTTTTATTACCTATCTTCTTCTTCTGTCCATTGCCCCTTGATCAAAGTTGCACAAGATCCTTTCTTGGTTTTCTTTCCCATCCCTTTACAACTCTTCCCTGAAACATTATTTACTTCTCCACTCAAACCCCCATTAGGGTTTCCATCATATGCCCGGTTAAGGCTACCTCCATCAACAAAAAGCCCATCGACAAAACTTGTCTCTGAAAAACTTTGCCAAGGAACAGCACCAATTGCACCACTAGGTGGAGAAAAACCACACAGCCCATTTGTTGAAACAAGGGTTTCTTTGCTTTTATCATCGTTTTGAATATTTTGGGGTGTGTAATGGCTTTGACAAAATAAAAACCTATCTGTGGCTGTTAATGGTGGAGTTGGTTGATAGATGGAACGGTTGTTTTGTAAATTTTGATGGCTAAAACGGCCACCGCCACCTCCTCCTCCTCCTCCTCCTTCCATCAAATCAAAGAGCTCGAGTTAAGAAGAAAAGGAGAGAAGATTTTAAGCGTAGAAATGAGCTTGATTTATGGAGTTGTTTCGTAGGTTTTTACTTCTTTACTTGTAAGAAAACCCCATGACAAATGCTGGTCATTTTGCTTGTACCAAGCCTTGTAATGTGCATATAGCCTAATAGCCGTTGATCACCTGGTTGATCTAATGGCTGAGAATTAGAGCTGAGTGTAACTCCTGAGCTTCCTCTCTCGGACAAAAGTAGGAAAAGAGGTGGAGAGATTAGTGGGTTCGTTATTAAACTCACAATTAACTAATCATTTCGTAATAAATTGCAAATAATGGACAAAATTGGAAAGTTATCTATGAAGGTTGCGGCCCTTACCAATTACGAAGGCATTTTTCACGCCACCAATACGGAAAAGACAATTTTGCCCGTCTGATAAGAACAATTTCATGCAAAGCCCGCTGCCATATATAACCGCCAATATTATAATTATTATAATTAAATTTAGATGGGGATCCAAATATGGTAAGAACAAGGTGTGCCCATGTAATTTTTGGAAATTAAATCTAGTTTATAGGGTGATGAAATACTGGAGAATTCCAAGCCTCGGAATTTAATTTCCTGGTTGGCTATCTGCAAAATGGCTAGCTATTATTGATTAATTAATTATTAATTCTCAAGTCATTTGGACACCCAGGTACTCATGTAATTACGAGAATTAATTTTTATTTTGCTACGTAGCTGGAATAGTGAGAGTGTTGCTATGCACAAGCATAGTGATTAGTGAGTAAAGTCTGTATCTTGCCAGGTAAAGATGATTTTCTTCCTAGAATTCAAAAACTCTTTATTACGAGGGCAAGAATTCGAGGCATAATGTCTCAAAAAAAAATTAAATAGTTTGGAGGTAAAATTAATTTTTTGATTTTGATAATTTAATTTATTTTTCGTAACTAAAATCGTTGATGAGTAATGTCTGAAACCTGTAAAATATCAACTTTTATGAATTCAACTCTTCAATTTTTAAGTTACGATATATCCTTTGTAAAAAAAAAAGACAATAATACTTTTAAAAAAAACTTAAAAAATAAATATATAGTAAATAATGAAAATTGAGAGCCTGAAGCTTATAGAATTTATAGGATTTCATATAGCCCAAAAATCTTGTCATTTTATAAAAAAGAAATACTAAAATATAATTTTGCATCGATAGCATTAATGAGAGATAAATATTATAGTTATTAAAGTCGGGTTGACCTAACAGGTCGACCCGATGGCTGGTTGATCCGGGTAAGGTGAAAGACCAGCCATAGCAAAAAACTGTCAAATTGATAACCCGCTGGGTTGACTTATAACTTAGATGACCCAGCAAAACCTGGTAGAGACCTTTTTTTTTTCAAATGTATTTTTTCTCCTAATCAAAGACTTTGTTTTTTCATATTTATTAGTTACTTATTAACCATTTTCAAGGTTTTCTATATAAATACTAGAAAAATATTTTATTTTTCAATGTGGAATTTGAAGTCCTTTAGTATATATACTTTATGTTCACAAGAAAAAAAATATTTTTTTCAATGTGAAATTTGAAACTCTTTAGTATATATATTCTATTTTCACATGAAAAAAATTATGTTTTTTTAATATGGGATAAAAAAATCTTTTTTGTTTAAATACTTCAACTTAAATGATAACATAATATCTTTTCAATGCAGGATATAAAATCTTTTGAAATAATCTTTTAAATTTTATTATTTACAATATGTATAGCTTATATTCACATGCATTGTTTCTTAATTTTTTTTATATAAAAAATATTAAAACTTAATATATATATATATATATATATATATATATTATTTTTTTCGGGTTGGCCCGGGTTAACTTGTGTGACCCGCTGGATCAACTCTCAGGTTAGGTTTGATAACTATGATATATATTTATTACACAAGCATTAATTAGTGAAAATATCTCTGACATGTGTATTAATGAGGATAAATATCTCTTATGTGAAAATATCTCTAACATATGCATTAATGGAGGATAGATATCCTTTACACTAATATTAATGCAATTAAAATATGGTGGACTATTGAAAATTTTTTATAAACCATCTAATACACAACATTAATATTGATAGAAATATGTTGGGTTTTTAAATATTTTTATACACCAAAGAGTGTAACGAGAGTAGGACCAACAATGTAGTTAAACCCATGGAAACTAGGCTCTTTCCCTGGGTGGGGCTCAAGAATGTCGGGCTCTTTCAAGGCTGAGCCTATGGCGTTGGGTCATTCTTCAAGGCTGAGCCCATGAGAGCTAGGCTATTCCATAAGACTGGGCTTATAGAGACTAAGTTTTTCCCCAAAGCTAGGCCTATTAGGGTTGGGCTTGGGTATATTACTTAAAATCATGGGTTTTATTTTATTCTTGAAAGATTTTTACACTTGTTAAATTTGAGTTTATAACAAGGGGATATGTGAAAGAAAAATATTTATAATTTTGGTATTTCACTTCAAAAATATTATGCCAATAGAATCCTTTATTTATAAATTAGTTTTTTTATGATAAAAGATTTTTTTTTTCAATATTATTAGTGCACACCAAATAGTTTATAGTAGTTACATGACCCGCGCAATGCCGCGAGTGATTTTTTTTATATATAAAATACCAAGAAAAAACTAAGATTTAAAAGTGTTAAGTATTTCTGTAACGTTATATTCAAGAATCTTAGGTTTAACTGTAATGTCTAACCTAAAAGTAATATTTATAATATTAATAATAACATTAAACTTGCATGACCCAGTAGGTCTAGCTACAATACCAGAGCCAATAGCCTTGAATGCGGGTTTGGTTGCAAGGTTGTGTCATAAAAGTGTGATAAGTAAATAAATTAATTTAAAATAAAAAAATCAATAGAAAGAAAAAAACTAATAAAGAAAAAGAAAAAAAATCTGAATTAACTGAGTTAACCCTTTAAACCACGTTAACCCGTTAAAAAAAAATCTGAATTAATTGGGTTAACCCTTTAAACCAAGTTAACCCGTTAAACCTTGGATTCGTGTCGTGAAAGTTTGATAACTTAATAGGAAAAAAAATTGACGGGTTAACCCAGAATTAACTGGGCTAACCCGTCAAACTAGGTTACCTGTCAAACCTGGAATCCGTGTCATGAAAGTTTGATAACTAAATAGAAAAAAAATTAAACATTAACAACTTAAATTAAACAAAAAAAAATTAATTAAATAGAAAAAAATAAAAACAAACAAAAGACATAAGCCTGTTACTAATGAGGAAAAAGAAAAAGAAATATGAATCAATTGAATTAACCCATCAAATCAGGTTAATCTGTCAAACCTGAGATTCACGTTATGAAAGTTTGATAATTAAATAAAAAAAAATCAACGGGTTAAACAAAAAATAATTAACAAACTAAACTAAACAAAAAAAAAGATTAAAAAGGAAAAAAGCAAGAAAAAAAATCTCGGTTAACTCGTTAAACCAGGTTAACCCGTCAAACTCGAGATTCGTGTCATGAAAGTTTGATAACTAAATAAATTTTTTTCACATTAACAAACTAAATTAAACAAAAGAAAATTCATTAAAAGAAAAAAAAACACAAAGAAAAAAGCAAAAAAAAAAAACCATAAAGGCATAAAAAAACAGGAAAAACAGGAAAAAAAATGAAAAAAAAAAATAAAACAGTTTATAGTTTTACTGTACATTATGTGCACATTGAAACAATACTAATATCTAAAAGGCGTGGGGAAAGCTATGTTACTTTCCTCACGTCTTTTAGAGTATGAATTAATAAATATTTGTTAATTCTAAAATTTTTAATTCAATTTTTTTAAAAAAATTATTTTCTTATTAATCAAATCAATCCCTTAAATTTATAATTTAGAATGGATAATAGTTATCAATAGTTATTTACAAGTGAAAGAGAGATGAATGACATGAGAGGAGTTGAAATGTATACTTGGATTGTAGTCCATTTAATCATCCATTAGCAGGTCGTTTAAGCAGCCAGTGGAAGGATTTGCATACTAGTAAGCTACCATATTAACCCATGAATACAAGACATTCATCTAGCAAAACATTTTACTCTATTTTTTAGAACTTGAGCCCCCATAAAAAGCAATTATTACAGTTTACTCTTTTTAACTTTTTGAAAAATAAAATCTTTTTTCTTCTTTAAGGCTTTCAGTTTTAACATTTCCAGAAACATAAATACAATTTCTATATTTTTCTTCTAAAGAAGTCAAACTTATTATATAGCCTACAACACATTTTAAAACTTGTTATTAAATATCATAATTTTATTAAAAGCTTTTATAATTCATAATAAAAATATATTATACTAAAAAAAATATGACACCATCATAAATTACAGTACCAATAAAATATTAGATATTCAAGATCATGAAGAAAGATATAATGAGAAACCTAGAAAAGAGAAACAAATCCACTTATATTGAGGATGAAATATAATGTCATTAATAAAATCAAAAAAATTCATTTCATGACCAATGGTGCTGTTTATGAGAACCTTCCACAAAACCTAGTTCAATTCATTTCATTTCTCATAGTTTCTAATTTCTTTCCATGGTAAATTAATAACCCAAAAACCCCAGAACATGGAAAAGTTATAAACTATTCCACTACACGCATTATTAGCTTATCCAAACCCTCAATAACTAGCATAACAAGTGAGAGTCCACACAAAGACCCTTTTAGCCACATAAGAGTAACTTAAAGTTTTTTTTTTTTCTTAACAGATGACTCAATTGCAAGCTTCACCACTTGCGCCGCCCTGTAACATGTGGAGAACTATAGTTCTATGAAGAGGCAAGTCAAAATGACTTACATGAGAGTATGAGGAATCTTTTAGAGGGAGAGATCTTCCCTGAATAGATCAGTTTGAGCACATTTTATCTCTTCAATTAGCTATTAAATTTGGGAAGGAATAAGGCAGGGTCACAACAACCTAAAAAGCTCATATGTATAGGCCTTTTAGCCCAAACCTGTTCGCTTAGATGACTTTTTTTTTCAAGTGGAAGATGACCTTTTATTTTTTTAATGAAAAAATAAATAGACGAACTATCTAGTTTCATGCAACTAAAAGGTCACTGGAAATTTAGGCCAAGAATATTTCTTGCCAAAAACTTGATTTTCAACACGTTTTGACCCACAATACTTATAAAACACTAAACACTTTGACAAACCTATCAATGACATCATATAACTCAAAAATTGATCTAAAAACTCAAAATCAACTCGAAATAATAAACTTTTTCGAGTTCAGGTCTATCATCTCAGACAAAATTAAGAGAAAAGAACACATAGGCTAAACTTCTATCATCAAATAAAACTCATTGACACAAAAATCATCTTTTTTGTGGCTATAATCAGTATCAATTGAGACTTTCTCTCTCTAGCACTGATTGAAATTCAACTACTTTCTCTTTACTCTCTCAAACCATAAGCTAAAAGATAAGGGAAATAAATTTTTAGACTAAAATTGAATTTTTAAAATATTGAGGTACTGAAAAGTTATAATGTGAAAAACAGGAGGACAAAAGTGAACTTTTCATCCATTTTTTGAAATTGCCATCCAATTTCTCCTTGTTTCAAAATTTGGTCCCCATTTTTTCAATTATAACCCACCTTAATATTTCTTAATAAATTGGCAATTAATTTGGGTGTAAAAGGATTAAATTTATGAGAAATAAAGTTAAGGACTAAATTAAAAATAATATCAAAGTGAATTGCTACCGTGAAAAAAACCCATGTGTTTTAGTTTCTTTCTAATAAATAAAAGACTTTTAAAACCATAGTGTAGAGCACTATATTTTAGAGGAGATTTTAACAAAATAAATTAAAACTTAATTAACAAAATTAATAGCTTGAGGATTTGGTCGAATAAGTAAAATAAATCAACATTTGTTGAGTAGAAGTTACAAGATTGGGCGTTTAATATAAAAGGAACATTTAGTGTTTTTTGGATGAAAGATTCAAAAGGTTTTTCTTCGTAGTTATACTCCATCAAATGAAACTCTATATAAAAGGTTTTTGGATTGTGTTTATAGGTGTGTCTATAGAGAATTTACCGGTTCATATAAATAAATAGAGATAAGTTAAAATTTGATTTTTTGTATTTTTAAATTGTTTTAATATGTTGTATTAAAAATAAAAATATATATTATCTTAATATTTTTTAAAATAAATAAAAAAATATTTTAAAAAATAACCATTGCTATTGTAATCCTAGTCGTCCCATGTTTTGCTGCATTTACCTAGAAAACAAAGAAAAAGTTAATTTAAATTATCGAAAAAAAACAAATAAAGAATGTCTTTGCCCTTACAAATTCAATGGTGTCCGCTCTTAGGCGGAAATGGGTGGGGAGGTGGCATAGCATGGAGGGTATTAAAAAGCTTTGGTATTAAAAAGCTTCTTTTTTGTGTTTTAAAATTTTTTAAAAAAATTAATTAATTTTTTTAAATTTTAAATTATTATTTTTTTGATATTTTTAGATCATTTTTATATACTAATATTAAAAATAATTTTTAAAAAATAAAAAAATATATTATTTTAATATATTTTTAAATAAAAAATATTTTAAAAAATAATTATAATTATATTTCCAATCAGAGTAATAGAATTTTAAGGACCCATACCCATAATATACATTGCATTCAATATGTTTGATATTGAAGTTTTTTAGTGCTTTTGTTCGGTCCAATTTTCCATTTGATGCGGGCACTGGGGCCTTATTTGGTTTTCCCGTGTTTAAAAAAGCTATAAGTTGTATAATTTATGATAACAACTTAAAACACCATGTTAATGTTTATTTTTGTGTTTTTAAATTATTATTTTTTAATTAAAAATATTAAATTGATATTTTTTTAAGTATTTTAAATTAGTTTTGATGTGATAATATTAAAAATAAATAATAATAAATATTTTTTAAAATACCTTATGCTACAATAACAAACACTCAATAAATAAGCCAAGACAAGAACAACAATACAAATTATCGACAATAATTCGAACAATATTATGTAAACTTTTGCATGTGCATTTATTTATGTATAATTTTTGCCGATTCGTCTTGTTCTTTCTTTCCGGGAATAAATCTTTGGATGAAAAGAGAGCGAAATAATATAATCATAAAAAAAATAAAAAAATTCTAGGCCTGTCCCACTGCATTGCAAATGAAAAAAAGAAATAAGTGGATCATGTTACAGCTAAAAATATATTTTGTTGAAAAATATATTAAAATAATATTTTTTTATTCTTTTAAATTTTAGTTTTAATACTAGCACATAAACAATTTGAAATTACTAACAAAATTAATTTAAAATAAATAAATAAATTTAATTTTTTTTATAAACACTTTTAAAGCATAAAACAAACAAGCTTTAAAAAATTTAAAAAAAATTAAACAAGCACTAAAAAAAATAACTGAGATTAAAAAAAAAAATAGAAGATCATCAACTTAATTGTGAAAATGGCATATATTGACAAACGGAATAATTACACTTTGCCACATGATAATGTCGTCCAAAAATTAAAAGCCGCAAGGCCCGAAACTACCCCTCCTTTCATTGTCCTCGTGAGCAAAAACACATGTCTAAGCCTAATCAAAAGGCTAATGTTGCCACGTTCAAGTGCATATTACCACTTAATCCTCTCCATGGTCACGTGCATCCCTGCTTCCAAACACCGCCGGCCACTACCCACCCACACCATTCACCTTCTATTCACCTTCCGAAGATTCCCTCCAACCCTCAAAGGAAGGTTTTTTTTTTTTTTTTTTTTAAATCTCATTTTCTTCTCTTTGTTTTTCGGCAGATATATCATAATTACTGCAGCTTTTCTTTTTTGGTCAAGGGGTGGAAAACAAGGGGAATTGTGATGAGGTGTTATGAGAAATAATATGAGGGTTTTCATGATTTTTTATTTTCTTTTTCCCCTTTAGCCTATTAGACTTCATGGGCATTATCTTGGGAGCTAAGAGGGAAACACGTGTCCTCTCCACCAGTGTTCCAAAGAAAATGAGCATAGTTAGCAGCATAATAAGAGTTTGTAGGGTCAGCAGAAATGGCTTCCAAGAAAGTCTCCTCAGCTGCCCACAAATCCTTTCTCACGTGCCATAGAAAGCTTGCGTACTTGCTATACGCCTCTGCATCCGGTGGCTCCGCCCCTATTGCTCGCTTAAAGTATTCCTCTGCCCTGTTAATTTACACATGAAGAAAAGGGTTAGTTATCAGGCAACCAATTTGCTGACTTAATAGTGCAAAAGCTCTAGCTTAGCAAAAGATCAAGCCCAGAAATATTATATAAATAAACAAGAAGTGGTGGTCAACAGGCTATGCTATCCGCAAGTTGAAGATATTTATGGCCGGCCAAGCGCGTAAAGGGTCACGCGCAGAAGATGATGTTTGCCATGAAGGGAAAACTACTACCACACATTCCCTGTCAGGATTCAGAAAGGGGATCGAACAGAAAAATATACAAGACGACAAGTCAAATTTAAAGCAGCGTCCTAGATATGGAAAATGTTGGAGAATAAACCTAGGAGATATTCCGACTCGGTGCTTGACACCCTAACATGAATTTCTGGACTCAAAAACTCGATCAGTGCCCAGCTTGCTAAAATATCATAATACTTGACAAATTGGCTTCTGAGAAAGTCTCCATCGACAATAATGGAGTTACAATTTGCAAAGGAAGGAACTAAGAAATGGAAGGCAAAGATGGTGTAAGCTTTTACCTGTCGTAATCGTGGACGACCATGTTGAGGAATTGAGCGTAATTGGCAAGGAGGAGAGGATTGTTAGGGTCTTGAGACAATCCCATTTGATATTGTAAATCTGTTCTAAAATACTCTGCATAATCATCCGCCTCGATCTTGGCGTTAATAGGTGAAACAAATCTCTGAATGGTCTCATGATCAAGGGATTCATCTCTCAATGGAAAATATTGCATTTTAGAAGCCTCCTCTACGATTGAATTCCATCGACTCAACTCCTCTTCTCTACTCACTTGCTCTGATGCTGACTCGGCCTCCCTTGATGTCCCTAAAGATGACAATTGAGATGCCCCGTCTGGGACAATTGTTCTTATTTGGTTCGACTGGTCGAACCATCCATCGCCTTCAGTGCCACTGGCGAGCGGCCGGACCTTTCCGCCACCGCCATTATTGCCCCCAATTGAAGTTGTTTTGCCACTTGAAGATGATACCGAAAACATTTTTACTGATGAAGAATCAAACTTTTGATTCTTTTGGTCTGGGGTTTCAACGACAGATATCCTCTCTGTTGTAGCTGCATAAGACCCTGAATTTGGTGGAGCTGCAAGCGCAGTGTTATTGGCCATGGAATGTACAGTAAAGTTTGCAAGGAGAATCATCACATACACCATAAGAGTAGGTGTATGTGAAAACACTTGCTGAAACAACCAAACGAAAGAAGCATGCATTTCTTTCTGTACGCGAGCAAGAATCCCTTGCAAATCTTCAGTGAAAAGAAACTCTCTCATTTGCAAACTAAAAGCGTGAAGTTCTCGAATTATGAACACCATGGAAGAAAACGCCTTCTTCACTGAACAATAAGCAGATTCCCCTGCTTCTCTAAACCCTTCTTGCCATTGCATCTTTCTCCTTATCATTCGAAGCGAAAGTGGAAGGTCGACACTATTCGCCTTCCGTTCAATACTTGCTGGAATTATATCATCTCTCCCTGACCAGTCTGGTGGCTCTTGCCGGATTTCTGGCCACGGAGGCTCCATTGAATCCAGAGGAAACTGCCTTTGGTCCTGCACTAAATTTGACGAATCTTCACAGATAAAGTTACTATAAATGTCCCCGCCATTAATACTGCCAAGGTTGTCTCCAGAATCAGAAAGAATCTCTGATTCGGAATCCACTGCGTCACTGCCGTCGTCGTCGCCGTCGTCGTCAAGCTGGAATCTGAGAGCCAATTCTTGAATTTTCTTGGAAAATTCTTCATCAGAAAAGGCATCCAAGCTAGCACTGCTAGCTCTTTTTATAGTCTGACCTCTTGATTTCTGAAACTCGTAAGAACGAGCCCTCTGTATCTTTGTTGTTAATGGAGTTCCAAACAGAGTCCGTCGGTCTAGTCTCTGTAAGCATCTGCACAGGAGCACACAACCTCCAGTTCCATCGAAACGACGCTGTCGTTTAGACGATGGAGATGAAATTGCAGAGGCTAGAGATTGAAAGGAAGATGGTGAATGATAAGTAATTGGCTGCGACCATTGAAAACAGGTCGTTGTAGCAACTTTCACTCCCATTTTTTTCCTTCTCTTTTGTCCGAGAAAAGCTAAAAAGAAGCTTAAAAAACAGAATCAAATTTCCTTAGATCTGCTGCAGCTCGTTAAAGACTTTGCGTTCTTTTTCTCTCCTTTTAATTCACAGGAGCCTAGAAAATAAACAACGACTATAAAATAAGCCAATATATCCACACACAAAAAAAAACAAACAAACTTTGAATCCCGGTAAACAATCATTACTTTCCATGAAAATCGGATCGGAAAAGGGATAGGAAAACGCAGTTAACGGCACGAAAAACAATGGAAAAAAAGGAAGTGAGATCCAAGAAATGATGCAAAGTTCAAGAGAGACTTTTGCAGGAACTTACGTTAGATTTGATGAACAGTTTTTCGATTGGAAATCCTTAGATGGAATCCGGCGAGAAACTGGAAAGTGAGAAGCGAAGTACAAACCGTATCTTCACTTATCAAGAAGAGTGAGGAGAGGCTATCTCTGTCGCTTATATATAAACCCCACTGAGACACACCACGCACGAGGCGAGCTACCTTTCGTCTTTTTATTTATTTATTATTATTATTAAAAAAATCTCCCAGGCTGTAGCCAGTTTTGTTAGAAACCAGCTGCAGTTCAAGTGGTTGTCGAGGACTGTTGCGTATATTGTTTTTCTTCAAATAGTTTTTTTATATAAAAAAAATATTTTATTTTATTTTTAATATTAAAACATCAAAATCATATAAAAATATTACTTTAATTATTTTTCAGCTAAAAATATTTTTATAAAACATTTAATAATAAAATTTGACGCGTTACTGAATATTTTTTTAAAAAGTAGCAGGTTATTTGTTTAAAAGTGTATTTGACTTAAAAAAATAAATTGATATTTTATTATTTTATAATAGTTTTGATGTGTTAATATTATAAATAAATAAAAATTAAAAAAATATATTTTAATATTTTTTCAAATAAAAAATATTTTTTAAAAAAACTTTATAGTACAATATAAATAACATGCTAAGCACCTTTTCATAAATTACCAATTTAGATATGGTTTTTGTTTTAAACTGTGATTGTTGGTTTTTAAATGTTTAATAACATTTTAAAAAACAATAACATAACTATATCATATGTTATTTTTAGAATCTATCCATATTTAAGAGTTATGGTTTTTTTAGGTGTCTGTTTAGTGTTATGTTTTTACTTGTATTTTGATGCATTTTAAAAATATATTTGTTTTAAAAAAATATTAAATTGATTTTTTTAGTATTTTTTTTGATAATTTTCAAGTGCTAAAATAAAATTAAAAAAAAATATTTTTATTTACATCAAGATAAAAAGTATTTTTCACTACAATACCAAACATATATTAAAAAAGTGTTTGAGATTATAATAGCAGTTACTTTTCAAGATGTTTTTCACTTGAAAATACATTAAAATAATATTTTTAAAAAATTACTTTTTATATTAGTACATTAAAACGATCAAAAAACATTAAAAAGATAATTTTAAGTAAAACAAATTTAAATTTTCATGAAACGTTGTTTGGAACACAATTCCAACAATTGCGTTTGCTTTAAAAATATTAAATTAATATTTTTTTAATATTTTTGATAATTTTAAAATGCTGATATAAAAATATAATAAAAATATTTTAATTTATTTTCGAATAAAAACCGTATCTCAATAAGAAACATGCACTAATTAGGGGGAAAACAGTGTGTTCAGAAGGGTAAACAGGGAATGCGGGTAACCAGTCATTTTATTACTTGATGGGTGTTTTTGTTTCTGTTAATGTTTGTTTTAATTTGGATCCGGGTCAGCTGCCACCATGTAAGGCAAGTAAGACGAGGAACCTGGTTTTCGAGTTCTGAGCGGCCCGTTTCACGGATGATCTGTATCTCATCTTTGCCGCTCTTAAATTGCGCCACGTGTTCACACCGATCACTGCTGTTTTAAGTGCCTGTTTGGTATTTAGATTCAACCTGTTTTTTAAAAAATTTCAAATTTTTTGATTTTTTACTAAAATTAAATGTGGTTTGTACTTTTTGGATCGTTTTGATGTGCTGATATCAAAAATAATTTTTTAAAAATAAAAAAACATTATTGGTATGTTTTTCAACAAGAAAAGTTATTTGAAAAGCAACTATTACTACACTCTCTAACACCCTCTAAGACCGTGAGTTCACCGACATATTTAGGAGGGTTGTAAATATTATTTTTAATTAAAAATAAATTAAAATAATATTATTTTTTAAAAAAAAGTGTATAAAAAACTAAAAAAATATTAATATAAATTTCTTATAAAAAATAATTTTAAAATTACGGTAAGATGGTGGGTTCGCCGACTCTACAGTTTGCTCCTTTGACAACGTGTCAGTACTTTTTTTTTTTCTCTCGTCGCTGTCTGCAAAATTAATTAATGTAGTTAAACCACCTAGAAAATAAATAAAGCAAAATTAATTAATGTTAATGGTGACTGAGAATAGACAGCCAGACAGGAAACTGTACAGACGAGAAGAGTGATGTAATTTTCCACTGTAGTCTTACGTCAAGAAAAGGGATCATCAACTGGCTAACCTTTTTATCGAAATGTTAACCTTCTTTTTTTCTTCCGGCATTTCTCAAAAAAGAATTAATTCAATTTTCTGCAAAATTGTCTTTGTAAAGGATAAACTTCGAATTTTATTTAACAAAAGAAATTTTTAAAAAATTACATTTACGCATATTACATTTTACCTCAATAACTTGAAAAATTATGCTTTGGGTCTTGTAATTTGATACATGAATAACATTTTATCTCTATAATTTGAAAATTAAAATTTTTATTGAGTTTGATATTTTAATAACGCTTTACTTTTATAATTTGAAAAATCACGTTTTGCCTTGTACAATTTGGTATTTAAATAACATTTTATATTCTTTTAAGAAAATTAACAAAACATGTTTAAATATTTATAACATTGTCATTATTTTTTAAAAAAATACTTATGGAGACCCTAAAATAAAATATAACTAGAATGTTGTAGGTGGACAATGAAATGAAAGTTTTGCATGGTGAAAAATCAAACAAACGGGAGAGATGATGTCGTGAGGAGGGATAAAGTGAGTTTTGCTATATTTTTTAAAATAGATAGTCTCTTACCATTTTCTGCAAAGGAGATTGGCTGGTAATTCAAAAAAAAATGACTTCAGTTTCTTTTTGGATAATAAGAAAATTTTATTGAAATTTTTTTAATTAAAATAATATATTTTTTCATATTTTTTTAATTTTTCACATAAATATATCAAGATATAAATTAATACTTAAAAAATTTTAAAAAACAATTTGAATTGATTTTCCATATGCTAACCAAACTTGTTAATATTTAGGGCTGGTTTGTTTGAAAAAACAGGCCAACTTGTATTTTTAAATAATTTAATTTAATTTTTTAATTAAAAATTAATATTTTTATGTTTTTGTATTATTTTGATATGTTTATTTTAAAAATAAATTTAAAAAAATAAAAAAAATATTATTTTAATATATTTTTAAATAAAAATTATTTTAAATTACAATTATAAACCAGGCCGCCATCTCTGATAGCATGCACTGCCAAATTATTGATCCCTTCAACTGCTGTGTAACTCTTTAAAAGGTAAAAAAAGTACAAAATCACAAGTTGTTTTAAAGACATATTGGCCTATATTATACATTGGAATCTTTTCCACTTTCATTCAATACAGAAATACCTATAATTACCTTTCTTTCTGGTTCAAATCATTTGTTCATCTTCTCGTCGGGAGTATACATGTATATACCTTTGAACATGCCTGCTCTCTCTTGTTAATTCATGCTATGATACAGGTCAACAGTCAACTTGTTTTTTGAGATTATGATACCTGTGGTCCAGTTATTTTGCATATTATTACTCTATAACAATGTTTGTCACGGCGGTTGAACAATCATTTTTTTTATATGTTTATATTAAAAATAAATTTTAAAAAATTAAAAGATATATATTATTTTAATAAATTAAAAAAATACTTAAAAAAATAGATGTTATTACTGTTTCAAGTATCTCTAAATGATGAGCGATTAAATTGTAAAAACACATGATGATTTTATGACAAATGTAGTGCATCTTATATTTAATTTCATAAAGAATAAAATATGATTTCTAAACAAAACCAAAGAATTCTGTTAAATTGTTTCCAAAATCACACGAGCTGCGTATTTCTGGGCCATGGACGATGGATTTAGCCTGTTGGCTTGACTCTTCATATTTTCTCGAAATGTTGAAAATTCGAAGATTGAAGGAAAAATACTTTTTTGGGAACATGTTTTTCAAGTTGAAAAATGAATATTCACTGAATCTTCCTCTGAAGGTTTAGCCTCAATATTGGTCTCAATTGGCTTATTATCAAGATAATTACAAAAATTCCGTTCTCGTTGACAATAAATTGGAGCAGACTATACTTATTCAATTAACTTGAGATAACACTTGAACAAGTGCTGATTCATGCTCTTCAATTGAAAGTTAAAATTCTACACTCCTCGACAGCCAAAACATCTCCTTTTTTATAATTATGACTATTTGTACCACTTCTGCTCTAGCAAAAACCGATGAGGGAAAAAAAAAAAAAAAGGCACCTGTGGGGATGCTTAAAGAAGATATCGTTTTCGATGCGATGCGATGCTTTGCTTGTTTGTTTTTATGAATAATTGAAAATATAATTTTACTAGTATTTTTAAAAATATTATTTTTTTTGTTAAAAATTAATTTTTTAATATATATTTTGGATCGTTTTGATGCGTTAATTTAAAAAATATTTTTAAAAAAATAAAAAAAATCATTTTAATACATTTCGGTACAAAAAATATTTTGAAAAACAATTATAACTATACCCTCAATCAGGCTTTTAAACACCCGCAGGGATGCTTAAAAGCATCGATCACATGGTGTTTATTTATGCGTTTTAAAAGTACTTTTAAAAAAAAATATATTTTTTATTTTTTATTTACTTTAAATTAATATATTTTTAGTGTTTTCAAATTATTGTGATGAGCTAATGTCAAAAATAATTTTTAAAATATAAAAAATATTATTTTAATATATTTCATCACGAAAAATATCTTTTAACTTTATTTAATAAAAAAAACTCCTGTCCAGTCATCTCACAAGATAACCTTAATTTTTAATGTCAATTATTTATTTATTTATAGGATGATGCTATTTTAATTTTGCTAATTGTTTACCTCAATCCATTTTTAATATAAAACACATCATGTATAGGTTATTTATTGTCTTTGTCTTCGACACATCCTCGGGAATATATAATTTTGAAATAATTAGATTTCATTCAAATATTTTATTATTTTTGAATTCCAAAGTTAAATCAAATTTAAAAAATTAATTGTTAATAATATACAAAAAAAAAATCGAGATAAATTATTCTTTCCTGAATACTACCAGCACAACCAAAATACTTAACAAAAAAAAAAAAGCAGTATGACATTTTTTTTAACAAACTAAATTTTGTGATAGGAAATGACGAAGAAGGTTAAATCTGTACTGTAAAAGACTTTTTTTTAATGCCAACGTTTTTTCAGTATCATTATGTGTGAAAAATGCGATTTGAGGATATTTTGGTATGTATAATTAATTAAATATCAGAGCATACAATGCTTAGTTTTATAATCATGCAAAATTTTAGGTTCATTATAAACTTGTAATCATAATACAAAACAAGTATATATACAAAACAAATATTAAATCATATATAAGATATTACAATTAAATCCTAATATGTATGCTAAAGCTAGCATACATTGAAATGATACTTAAAGTAAAAGCATGCAAAATATTTAGTTGTGGAGACTCTTAAAATTGGACTAAAGTAAAATTTGTGTTCTCAGCTATGATTAATTATTTGTCATTAAGACTTTATTATTTTTTATTTGGTGTAAAATAATTAATTTCAATAATATTTTTAGAATTCCAACAATTCCTATTTATTTGCATTTTTAAATAAAATTCAACAAATTCAATGAAATTATATTTAATATCTCTCAAGAAATACCAAATATAAGCTCTATAATGAAAGGAAAAAGTAGAGGAACATGTTTATGAAAACTAATAGAGGAATATTTATTAATTTTGATGAATGTTTATATTCATATACAGACACACTCTTATAAAATATATTCATTAGTAATTCATAAATTATTCATAGTAATATTAATTTTCATCGCCTAATTAATGTATTGGCTAGTAATTAAATTAAGATAATTTATAGATTAAAAACAATTATTCATCATACAAGAATTTAATAACAAATATTTTTTTATTAATTAAACTCAAGTTCAATCAACAAGCTCAGTGGTCCATTGTCCAATTCACGCAAAATTATTTTTGCTATTCAAAGTTTATTTGAGAACAATTCTCTCATTCATTTCTAATTAAAATTTAAATCATGTTAAAATTTAATATTAAATTACTTATATTAATTAGATAATAAAACTCAACATATTCCTAACCACAAACACAAGTGAATCTCACATATAATTTAGTTTAAAAGAACCCGTTACATGTTTTATAATTTAATTTCAATAGTAACAACAACAATTCTTTAATTTTTATGTTCTTACCATGAAATCAAAACAAACTCAATAGATTACAGGATGGAAATAATAAAATAATAACATTTCCAACAATTAATACAGTCTTACGAGGTTAGGTTGAGAAATAATATAAGATTCAACGTACCAAATGCAACCTATATCATTATTCATTAAGGCAAGAACTTACTCTCGAGGGGAATACTTATAGTAAATAGGAATATCGAGCCTCCATGACAAAAAGAAATGATAAACAACAAGATAAGAAATTCAAAAAGATTACGAGTCATTGAGCCTCCATAGCTCTGTGTGTATTGTTGAATTTGTTCCTTTTTGATATCTACCGTCATGGATCCAAGTAAACTAAATATATATATATATATATATATATATATATATATATATATATATATATATTAAATATAAAGAAAATAAATAAATAAATGGTTTAGACATGAACATGTGATTTACGTACTATATCTGGAAAGATATCCTTCTTAATTGAACTTCTGCACAAGTTGGTAAACAATAATATCTCCATTATAAAAACAATAAAAATGACACCTGGTGTGCTTTTTTTATTACTTGATTCTCTTCGAGTTTAATTATTTATAAAATCTATGAAAAAGGACAAATACAATGCAAAGACAAATATCTAGTTGGAGAGCTAAGAGGTGAGGCATGGACGGTCCAAAATCACCCAACTTGCCCACCAAGGTTTACATCAGGAGAAATAGGCTGTCAGTGATGGCGACACCTTTAAGTTTTAAAATTAACGAATATAATTGTTCTTAAGGGAGAATAATTTGGGGACGTCCGTTTGGCGGCTAGAATTGATTTCACTTGGAACACACTGTTTTCGTTTTTCAATCTTTCTATCAGATCTTTTGTTACTTCCTACCATGACAGTCCACGTGGTTATTATATCAATTCTTTATTACAATCACTCATAATCATTCGTTCATACGGAGAATAATGCGTGTCTCTTTATAGCTGCGATACGACTTCAATCTTCATCTTTTTTTTTTTTTTTTAATATTAAAAAAATATTATTTTAATATATTTTAAAATAAAAAAAATTAAAAAAAATGAATATCTATTACATTTTTAAACACTCCTATATTATTAATCCATATTTTATTGGAGGCTGCATTAACTTCTTATTAAATCTAAAAAAATATTTAGATATTGTAGTGGTAAATAAAATTTAAATTATATGAGAATTGATCTAACGTGATCTAGTTGACTTTGAAAGTCTAAAAAAAACATAGATGACCTGTAAAAATATAATTGATTATTTTTTCAAGATGAAATCTTTTTTTTAATATTAAGATAACAATATAATAAATTGATTTAGGTCAACTCGGCTTAGCATGTCAAATCCATAATTTTGATTATGAAACTATGATAACCCTATAAAAAACAAATCAAAATAAATTATGAAGCTTTATTCTTAATCAACTTAATATTAAAGAATAAAAACAAATGAATGAATAAATAAATAAATAAGTGACCCGAGTCAAATTGTTAAACCCACAAATTAGGTTATAAGACCAAGATAACTCTATAGAAAACAAATCAAAATAAATTATAAAATCTAATTTTTAATTAATCTAATATTGATAAATAAAATTAAAAAAAATACCAATTAAAAAAAAACATAAAAAATAAACTATATCAGCCCGACAAACCGATTACCCATGACCCATAACCAAAGCAATTTTTATTTATAATTTGTACTCATAATTTAATAGTGTATTTAGAAACATCAGTATTTTGTAGACTCCCAATCTAGATTTTCCCTACAGCTTATTGGGCCATCCATGGGCCCTGTGGATCAACTTGAACCCAAAAAAAAAAGGTTCTTTGCAAGTTGCAACCACGGCACTCTAGGGAGAAGGGACAAATATTCCAATCCATGTAAATTAATAATAATAAAAAAATAGAAAAACTAGAGAACAGAATATATAGACAGACTGGCACCCCTCAGGACTCCAGATTTTCCCACTAAAGAATCTGGTGATCGATTGGTTCTCGTTTTTTTTTTTTATTAAACAGGTGCGTACAGTGTCATCTTCAAAGATTCTGTGTTATTTCGGAATTGGTGATCGACTCAAACTGGCCGTCGTGTTTTTTTTTTTTTGGTCGTTGCTGTCCAGTCTTTATTATTTTTTTCTGGGATGCTAGGTCCAAGAAAAATCCTGAAAAATATTTTGAAGGATGAGAGCAAAGTACCTGTCCGTGGTGGGTTACGTGGGTCGATAGGGATGATGGCATGATGACTTGTCTGCAGATCCAAATTAAGAAAACAATTCACTAGGACTAATCTTTGTTTTTCAGTTTTCCTCGAATAGTCTTTCAAACAAAAGTAGATTAATATTTGATTAAATTACTGCCATTCATGGTTTGAATCAATTAACCTTGAGATTATCTTCTAACCATAGGAAAAGTCAACATAGGATTAAATTATCTTGGTTGAGTATGACGAAAGAATTCACGTACGTTCGAAGAAAATCATTAAGAAACTACTAGATCTCTCGCCTATCCTCTACTCCATTTCCTCCAGTAATTTCCAGACATGATGCAAAATCAGAAGGAAGAGGTAATGCATTTTGAGCCTCAAAATTATTGGCTGAAAGACGCATCACATGATAACCTATCCCTTGCAAGGAGCAGTGGAGCGCACTCCGACTGCAGGATGGGAGCATGGAAGGTCTAGACAAACAAGAAATTGCAAAGAGAAAAGGCCAATTAATAAGTATTATCGTAGATGCTCATAGACGAAATAGTCAAAAAGAAAATAGCCATTATAGAGGATGGGAAATGGGAAATAACAGCGCATACTGTAGTGATGAGCACGATATGGAACGTGTAATGACACTTCCTTAGCTACCGAAATCCTTTTCCATATCTGAGTTTGGTGGAGCTTGCAGATTAAATGTTCACGCGTAAGAAAAATGATAACCAAAGTGGACCACCTTCATGTGGGCACGGCTAGAATTTGCCACACAAAAACTTACCAAATGGGACCATCGACAAGAAGCTGTTAGCCAATTATTTGCTCTCAGTTAATGGGTTAGGTGCATCAGCAAGCCTCTCTTGCCTACCTCTGCAGACCTTGTCTCTCTCAAAGAATTACAAGTTGAAACTAGTGAACTACAACATCAGGTCATTTCCTTCTTGTCTGCGTTCCGGTTACTTGATGATCTATGGCAGGCGTGGATTAAAACAATATTGCAGTAAATTTGAGATTATCTTTCTTAATTTTAAGGGGATAGACGTAGAAGGGGATGCATGTAGGGCAACTGCGTGCACCCGATCTTCTCTTGCACTAATATGCTGCACATGCATCAGAACAAAACACAGTGGCTGGGACTTTTTTAATTTGCTCGTGGCAATGGAGTCCATGCAGTACAGAGGAAAACGATGGATTGGTTATCACAGCACTGGTTATTTCAGAATTGCAGGAAACGGGGAAGACAGAGACGATCACTTTAGCTGGTGAAAGAAATTGCAAATCCATATCCGACAAGATATAGAATCATCAGCTAATCTATATCATCATGCACCTGTACAGAGATTAATGAAAGCTCAGTTCCTGTTGAGTTGATACACAGAATAGAAGGCTCAGCTACCACTACACTATTTCTTTAAAATTTCCATAAGGCTTCTACTAATCCATGCGGCGTGTGAATTTGCACCGTTAATTAAAGCGGCAGTGATCGAGGGATGGAGGCCTGTGACGCTTAAGTGCCTCTACAAGACACTTCGATTGATTTGTTAATATGACAATCAACAAATCAGTGTAGTGCTGCGTTGAAAAATATACTGAAGTGATGATATTCAATAAATCAACTTATCAAGCTACATTATACATCATCATTACTTGAAAAACACTATATGAATTTTGTTAACTGCTATATTTTATATGATAATCAAGTTAATTGTCCATAATTTCTTTTTTTCATTGGTTTAAACTTTAACATGTTCTATTGGAATCATTAAAATCAAGGGAGATTATTTTTAGTTCGGTTTGGTTTTTATTAAAAAAATAACCAAACCAAAATTTTTTGTTTTTTTGTTAAAACCAAAACGGAACCGGTTAATTTTTTCAAAATTTTAATTAGTTTAATCGATTTTTTTTACGGTTCAATTTTTTCGATTATTTTTTTTTATTTTCTTGATTTAATCAATTTTTTATTTTTTTGTTTACCTCTTACTAAAACTCTAGCCCAGTTAGCTAGGTTTTGCTATATTAAATATATTATCTAATTCAACTAAAAATTCAACTAGAATTAAACTCCATGTTTTGATTTTTAACTAACTAAGCCAGGTTATTTCTTATCAGCGTCAGTTGCGCACAACATACATATTTACTTATCTTGTTAATGAACTTCAAATTATAGCTGTTCAAAAGTTTTTTTAAAAAAACTTAGAATAGTGAAATATATCACACACACAAACCAAGACATGTTACTATATATGTGGAAGTATATATTATGAGGAAAATTAACGAGAACATGTCTAGATCACTGTGCAGGTGTTTGGGATGGCATTACATGTTTTTATTCAAAATAGTTTTTATTTGGAAATATAACAAAAATAATATATATTTTTTAAAATTTTATTTTTGATATTAACAAGTAAAAACAATAAAAAAAACACAAAAAATATATAAAAAAAATTAAATTTAAAAAAAAACACAGTTTTTTTTAGGTTGCCAACCCCCAGTATCCGGGTTGTCCCGACTAATCTGGTGGTCGCCCCGGGTAGCATGACTGGCAGTGGCAGGTGAGGCTACCAATGGGTATTGCTGCATACACGGGGACTCGAAACCAAGATCTCGCTTAAGTGGAACAAGCTGCGTACCACTTGAACCAACTTCCATTGGTGAAAAAAAAAAAAAACACAGTTAGATTGTGCTTCCAAACACCCCCGAGTTGAGCTCACGTTTCCCATCTAGAATGCAGTGTGTTTAGAGCATGTTTGATATTATGGTAACAGTTGTTTTTTAAATTTTTTTGAGTTTGGAAATGTATCAAAATAATATATATTTTTTATTTTTTATATCAGTATATTATGTTAGAAAATAATATAAATTATATCTTGCAATCTCATTTAACAGTTTAAGTTTTTGAATTAAATTAATTTTTTAATAAGATATTAGAGTTTTAATAATCAAATAATTACAAATTTAAATTTTATTATTTTTATTTATTTAATAAAAATTAAATACAAAATAATAAAAATTTAATCATATATTATCTCTCCATGCGCGTGCGCACATCAAATTAACTGTATGTATTGTATTATCTCACAGTAAAGTCACCGGTCCCATCACATACCTCGATCATGTACGGAATTTCCCTGTAACTTTCTAAGGCTATAATAGCAGCGGTGATCTCATGCCGGCCCCTGAATCCATCCCACGGCACTTCGTGGTGGTCAGTGGTCAGACAGCAAGGCAGCCTGGCCACGGCAACGGATTGCCCCTTCCTGTTCATTCCTGACAATTTTAAGGCCTGTTTGGAGGCTGGAAATGTGCGGCGCAAGGGTGTTTGAAAGTGAAAAAATAATTGTTTTTTAAAATATTTTTTATTTTAAAATATATTAAAATAATATTTTTATTTTAAAAAAATTATTTGTAACCTCAGCACAATAAAATAATTTAAAAATATTAAAAAATATTAATTTAAAATAAAATAAAAAATTTAAAAATTTAAAATATTTTCAAAAATTTAAATTTTTTTAAAAAACACTTTTTCATCACAGTAAACTTTAAAAAACTGACTCAAAATCCCTGGAAACAAAAACCTAGACCTCTATAATGGATACTAGAAAGAGCAAGAAAAACACAAGAGAAGGAAGGAAAAGGAGCTAATAGCTCAAGTCCTTAACAACCCCTTTCAACCCTATTTGTATTTATTTTTAAAATCAAATTTAATGTATAATTAATTCTTATCATTTTTAATACTTAGATAACCGTCATAAATTTTGATGGTGTTGTATAAAATTTAAATGATTAGCATTAATATGATTAATATTTAATCAGTTTAATAGGCTAGGTCAATGATTAAATTTATTAAATATAGTTTCTTTAAATATATTTGGTAACTAATATTTTTGTTGAATTATGTGTGTGTGTGGGGCATGTGTTTATGATGGTAAGTGTGTAATTCTCACCATTATAATTTCTTAGAAAAAAAATAATTTCTCATTGTATAGAGTTTATCATCTATCTACAAAAATTTAAAGACATTATTCTTGTATATTCTTCTCAGGTTTCATTTTACTTTCTGTCTATACCCTACTAGCTAGCTCAGGTACGCAAAAAATACTGATTAAAAAGTTTAGAGAATTAAATACTATATTATATTTAAAATTATTGTTGTGTAAAATGTAGCGTTTTTTATCATTGATTTTAGTTATTTATTTCATTAAAAAAAATGGTTGCCTTTGTTTTGTTTGCCTAACTCTTTCCATTTAATTTCCTAACATTTCCAACCCTTTGAAAGTTCAAATAATTAAAAATATTTCTCAATTGAAGACTTTTAGACATATTTCAATGATTTAAGTGTATATATGATTCCATGCCGTGGCCAAATTAGGCGTGACAAAACATCCTTTTCGCTAATGAGGTCAGATTATTAGGTTTTTTTCAAATTTGGAACCTTTCATGCATCAAAGTGAGAGTGCTCACAATGATATCTATCCGAGTAATTAATTGTTAGAAAAAAATCAGTCAGATAATTTAAATTATTATATAATATTTCAAGATATAATTTATTATGTTAGATTTTAACATATGATTTCGAGAGATCAAATATAAAAACAATTAATTCAATTTAAAAATTTAATATGTTAAATAAGATTTTAAGATATAATTATATAATTTTTTAATATATTTTTTTGAGTAAAAATACTTTAAACTTGAAACTTTTATAAAATTATACTAATTTATGTTTAATTTTTAGCAAATAATATATAAGTGATGAGATTCAAATTTATAATTATTTAATTAATAAAATTATAATATCAAATCAAAAAACTATCTTAATCTAATAATTTAAATTATTACATTAAATTTTAAAATAAAATTTATATTATTTTATAATATGATTTTGCAGTTAATCTCACTTCTTCTTTTTTTTAACCGACGTCTCCCAATAATAGACTACAATCCGCTCCACTTTTTATCTTAAAAAATTCGTTCCCTTCTTATCACTTTGGATTCGCTATCCCTTCTATGTAAGACGATCTTCCAGACAATGCTTTTAGACATGACGTTACTACAACATAATCCAGATCTCTCTGCTCGAATGGAGAAGTGGAGTGATCAGTTGCAGTCATTGTAAGAAGATAATTTACATGTAAAAGTTTTGAAAAATTAGTTTAAGAACATGGTTAGTGAATTTATTTGAAGTCTTGTGGTTTATTTTGAACCCACACGAGTTAATTTACTATACCCAGGCTCAAGCTAGGAGGTAGGTTTGAGTTAGCAATAAAATAATTTTCTAGCCTGAAAAAAATTGTTTTTTTATAAGCCCTCTTGAATCTAGCTACCTGTGTGATCAATTACAATTCCACTACTTGAACAATTTATTTTTTAAGAAAAAATAACATGGTTTTAAGGAAAAGTTACCAGGTTTATTTCGAAACTATTAAGTCAATAAAATTTATTAACTATTAAAAATCACCATCGTTAATTATAATTTTAAATCACAATTCTAGCAAGAAATTCTCTTCCTTTCTATTAGAAATTTAAACAACAAATACATTCACAAAGGTAAGGGTAAAAAGGTTACCTTTTCCCTTCATTAATTCTACAAAACTCTCAAGCCAAATTATATAATATATACAGCTTAAGTTCAAGAACTTGATCTTAACAAGAAGATTGAAACCACGGTAAATGATTGCTTGGGCACAAAATTAAATATTCATAGCTAGTATTGTGCTCTGTGTATATTATTGGGATTTGTTATTAATGGATCATAAATTATACAACCTATCTAAGAAGTGAGGTTACCATTATCAAATGATAGTTACACTCACCATTAATAAAAATGGTGCAACCCATATCTTTGCCATCATTTGTGCCATAATTCATGGCTAATTTATCTTATCATTCTTGCTTATAAATAGACACCATGAGAGAAAGACTTGTGAGAATGTGAAGAGAATAAGAGAGAAAGAGTGAAGAGTTGCAATGGCAACAGCTACAAGTGCAGCAATGAGAGCTGGGAGTAGAGTAGAGCGAATGAGAACTGGAAATAGAGTAAAGTGAAGTGATCCTTCTCCTCCATGTGTGTTGTAAACTTTTCTCTATTTATCTATAATAATATTAACTTTCCCGTGAATATAAGCGGTTTGTCGAACCATGTTAAATATTGTGTCAGTGCATGTGCTTAGCTTCCAATGAGCAAATATCAGTACAATACCGGTCTGGATTTCCCTAACATATATGAGCATATATTAATGAGAAATGATCATATCTAGATATAGTGGATAGCCCTCGGCAGAATTAGGTCGAGATCTTGGATATTTTTTTATATGCAACAGCCATTTAGAGATGTGATTCATGTCCCCTGCACTAGCAAGATTAATTCGGAGTAGAAAATTCGAGAGCAAGCAGCTTGACAGTAAGCTATGATCAGACCTAAATGTTCGATCTCACACTTCATATGTTATCAGTTTGGTTAAAGTCATTATCAATATTTCTATACACAGGAAATGACCTTTTCAGAAGTCCAGAAAAAATTCTGAAATGAACAAACTTGTACAGTAAATGTAATCTCGCATTCTTGCTCTCTTTTTCAAGATGTTCTTCAGGCAGAACTACATACACTTAATGAAGTTCTATAATCTTCAATAAAATTCGACTATTATATATATATATATATATATATATATATATATAAAAACCAGCCTGACAGGAATTCTCATGTTTAATGAGCTCGAACTTGTCTACTATTCAAACAATAGGAAAGAAGAGACCGATGAGTTCGTCGAGACTCGATTGTTGTCGTTTAAGAGAAGATAGCCAACAGAAGGAAAACGTCGAGAGTGGCCTCTGTTTCAAATGGGGCACGGAGATTGGACAGGGACATGCAGACACCGATGCCACGCCAATCTCCTTATCTCCTCATCTACTGATCTTCTCTCTTCCTCTCCCGCCCAATAAAAAGCCTTTGATAGTTCCATCGTTCTTTCTCAGCAATTCTTGGTTCCGTTTTCACTCCAAATGACAAAAACACCTTCCCTTTCATCGACGACATGGTTTTTTTTTCTTTTCAAGCTTGTGCTTATCAAGAAGGGTAAGAATCATGAGGTACTTTGAGATTTACAAATTCATTGCCGAGCTGGAAGTCTGGATTCATGCATGGTACATGTATTTGATAAATCAATATTATTATTCTAAAAAATTTTCTTATAGCAAATTCCATATAATCGCTGATAAAATGTGGATTTTATAAATTCTAAACAGTTAATTTCTTTATATATATAACAATTATCAGGATTTGTTTGTAAATTAAGCATCATTACATATGTCTTTCGAGTTTCTGCTCTCTTGAAGAAATGGCGAGGCTGTCATAGTGATGTACGTAGCAATTAATAAAAATATCTTAGCGAGGTGGGATTTTCGACACGCCAGTGATCGTTGTCACCGACGGTGTCGTTGTAAGGGGGGCCACGGTTGATTCTTCGTTGGCCAT
Source organism: Populus tomentosa (assembly GCA_018804465.1). NCBI lineage: Eukaryota > Viridiplantae > Streptophyta > Magnoliopsida > Malpighiales > Salicaceae > Populus > Populus tomentosa. The sequence goes on from CM031985.1 coordinate 3,849,185, forward strand.
GGTTTGATATTCAACATACCACTAGCGCTGCTCAAGAGCCATGCCAATTCAAGTCCATACAAAATATAAATTACAATCTCTCTCTTGCGAGGGCCATCGAATTTTTGTGCCAAGGTTTTCATGTCTATTGATATTCTTGACATTGATTGATACCCACTCCCTTAGTTGCTCTGTATATATACATGATACTGCTATTATATATATAAACAAAAAAGATAAAGTTTTTGTCGCTTGAATTCATCCATTTTTGTTTTACCCGGGGAACTTTGTTTTTTGTTTCTTTCACTCCAAGTCATTGCCTGTATCATAACGTTAATTATATATATAATGAACGGCTGCTATATTTTTAGAGACTAAATTAATTAAATAGTTAATCATCCTGCTAAAGCTACGAGACATCGAATGTAAAATATAAAATATTATCTACAAACATGCATAGCGGGGCGAGAAAATAAACTTCAACTTTTCAATAAAAGATCTATGAATGAAAATCTTTTGTTTTTATTAAATAAAAGATCGTATTATAAGTTTTAATTTAAAATATATATTACGTGTTAGTTTTTAAATATAAAACAAGTAAATTGTCTCTCTAGTATCATATCAATCCATTTTAAAGTTTCTTAAGTTTTCTCAAACTTTTATCCTGATATAGAGGTTGAATTATACTTCATTCATACTCTTATTATTTTTCGAATTAATTCTTTCTAAATGAGATTATTAAATCATGTGTAATATAATTAGTAGTAAATCCTTTCTCTCTTAAAAATAGAGTATGACTGATAATTTTAAATAAACATGCATCGAATATATAAAATAACTTGTATGCATATTTTTATTTAAAAAAATCTAATGATTTTTTTTTATATAGTTAATGATGTTAATTTTCTCATTCAAATTCAGTTGACAAAAAAATATGCAAATAGTTAATAATGGATATAAAATAAATTTATTATAGATAAAAATAATTTAAATTATAAACAAGTTTATAAAAGTTTGAGTAATCCGATACCCTTTTAATTCTATATACACATGCTAAGAAAAATATAGGAAAATATAATTAAATTAATTTGCATAACACGGGTTATATATACATTATGATACAAAACATTGATATAGATATAATTAATTAGATCAAACTATGATTAGTCATCAACCAGAGAATAAGCCCGCATGCTATGCGGGTTCCCCTAACTCCTATTCATTTGAATTGAAACTAAGAATTGACTGATTTGGTCTAATTAGACACAATCTTCGAGGTTAGCTCATTTCCTCTGAAAGGCATATCAAAAGGATAATATTTTTTAGTTTTTTCTTTAGTTATTTTTTCAAAGGCGAAAACATATTTGTTAAATTGTGCATGATTACAAAAAAAAAAAAAATTAACTTATGCATTCTATGATAATAGATTATTAATCATCTTATATTTTTTAATGAGCTTTTTTTAAAAAAAAATACTCGCACGTATTTTTTTTTAGAATTAACCAAATAATTTTTAGGCTATTAATCACCTTACATTTTTTGTTCAGGTCTCTGTATGGTCTAGAAACTAGCTAACAAGAGATTGAAAATTATGTAATTTAAACGTTTTTTTTTTTTAATATTCTAAGAGCACAGATATTTCTTAACCATATAGGTAAATAATTAACTGCAGTGGATAATCACGAAATCCCCTTTTAAAAAATCTGTTTTATATATATATATATATATATATATATATATAAAATAAAAAAAACTCATCACAATATTATCAGGGTTTCGATTGTTTTTAGTATGAAAATTTTATTTTAGGATTTTTAGATTAAAAAAAATATATTAACGGGGTTTTGTGATAAAAAATATCAAGAATATCCATCATAAGCAAGGATGATAATTATAATGGAGGGACTTTAATTTTCTTTCACGAAAACGGGTAAAGACCCATGATCTATTCGGTTATGGAAGTGGAGGGGTTTTCCGACCCGATGGAATTCCATATCATCTAGTGTTCGGTGTCGTGAGGATGAGCAGAAAAGGGTTTTTGATTTCTGTAAGGCGTGTATAGAGCAGGAAAAGGGTTTTAGTAATGTAGCAATGAATAAAAGTATCTTAGAGAGGTGGGCGTTTCGACATTCAAGTGATCGGTTCCACCGTGTAGCTGTAAGGTGGCCACACGCCACAGATGGTGGTTCCTTGGCCATGGTTTGATATCCCACACGCCACTAGTACTGTTCAAGAGCCTTGGCCATTCAAGTCCACACAAAATATAAATTACAAATTCTCACTTGCGAGCATAGCCGCTTAATATGAATGATGATTTTTTATAAAATTATAAATGAGATTTTTAAAAATACTTAAAAAATATTTTGTTTTATTTTTTTTATATGTTTGACAAGTAGGGCTGGTCTTAGACTATTTTTATTTTGCATGTGAGAATAATTTTTATTTCATAAAATATAAAGGAATAAATATATATATTTTTTAATTTTTTAATTTTTTTATTAGATTATTATTCAAGTGGTTGTTAATTTAAGTATGCTCTGCTTGTGAGAGCCAACGAATTTTTGTGACAAAGTTTTGCTTTCTATTGATATTCTTGACATCGATTGATACCCACTACCTTAGTTGCTCTGTACTGCTATTATATATGAACAAAAAAGATAAAGTTTTGTCGCTTGGGTTTCATGCTTGGAATTCGATCCATTTTGTTTTACCCGGGGAACTTGTTTTTTGTTTCTTTCATTGACGTTACACACACACACACACACACATGAATGGTTGTTTTATTTTTAGAAATTAAATTAAAGAATTAATCTTGCTAAAGCTACGTGACATCAAATGTAACATGTAAATTATCTACTAATATGTACATCTGTAGAATATATTTATTGTAAATTATTTTTATTTCTATCAAATACAAGATCACAGTATATGTAATAACCCAATTTCAGATTTTCTAAAATTTTCTCACATGTTATTTTATTTTTATTAAGAAGAATCCAAAAAATTAAAAAAAGTTAAAAATTCAAAAAAATATTTTGCTCAGGTCAATTGTCCTTTATCCATTAAAATTGAGCTCACCGAGTTAATACATATCAAACTATGTTTACTGTGACAAAAAATGAGTTTCGGGTCATTTTAGGTCAAAACTATCATTTTTTATCATAACAAATCCCTCTGGGTTAATATGGGTCAAAACATGTTAACCGAGGTAAGAAATTAGTTTCAAACTGTTTAGGATCAAAATTATCATTTTTATTATTATCAAAATAGGCTTTACTAGGTTAATATAAATCAAACCATGTTAACCGAGATAAAAATGAATTTTGGGCCATTTTGGATCAAACCCATTATTTCTATTAAAACCATATTAACTAGGTTGATACTAGTTGAAAAATATTGGTATTTGAAATGATTTTTTTGTAATTATAATTGATTTTTAATAATTAAAATAAGTTTTTTCTAATATTGATTTGAGTTTAAAATTTTACTTGAATATATATTTATTATTATATATAATAAAACAAAAATTAATAATACCAAAGATATTGTTTTTTAACGGAGTAGTTTGATGCAGGTGAAGATTTTCATCAAAATGATCTATGTCTCTTGCAGTGTCTCATAGATATAAATGTTGCGTCTCTTCACCACCAGCTATGATAAGGAAAATAAGGGACAAGGAATGTGTAATATGGACAGTTAAGAAATGCTTTTTTTTTTTTTTCCTGCACCCTAGTAGGATATTTAACTTGAACAAACAATCAAAAAAATATGTCACCCTAATAATTAGATTTGAACTCTTGATTGAATTTGATATAATAAAGTTTACCATACTAAATTAAAATTCAAATCCATCACGCCTCTCGAGAAATTTATCATTTGATCTTGTCTTGCCATGTTACTCGATATACCAAAAATTTAGTGCATCTTATTATACTAAAGCAAATATATATCAGGACCATCATATCAATTTTCATATATTAGAGCTACGACTTACTTATTGGTATTTGAGATAGAAGCGGTAATGCCTTTAAAAGTAGAAATCTAATTTTTATAAGTGTTAGTAGAATCTAAACTAAAAGAAGTGAACGGACTAAAATGAAATATGAGCTGTTAAACATGATAAGTAATAAGAGATTAGTTGCAATTTGCTATCACTAGTTATATCAAAGAAGGATGATCAAAGCACATGACCAGAATATCTGACTGAGAATTAAAAAAAAAAGAGTCTTGTACTAGGAAAAATATTACCATTACTAAGTGAAAACCGAAGCCAGTGGGCACCAAAGTGACCAAACTATAGGGGCCGTTTGCAGTGAAGAAGACATTCTCTAAAAGGGCTCTAATATTGATCAAGATAAATAGAGATGATTCACATATGTGTTCATATGTATGATGTGTTCATCCAATTTTTTTCTTTCAATGAGTAGTTGGTAAACGTAAAATTTTGTTTGAGATGTTCTATGTCGTGTCTCCTAGATATAAATATCATGTCTTTTAACTACTAGTTATAAAAGACAATGCAAAGTTGGCATAATAAAAGGGAGGATGGATGTAATACAACGGTCAAGAAATGAAAGATACTATTCATGTTTTTTTTAGTTTTTCTTCACCTTAATAAGATATTGACTTAAAAAAATAATTAAATAAATACCAAAAATATGCCAACCAATTGATGTTGTAAAAACTAGATATGAACCCTTGATTGAATCTAATCTAACAAGGCTTACCATATAGGATTAAAACCTAAATCCATCATAACCCTAAAGAAATATATCCCTTGATCTTGTTTTTCCACGTCATTCGGTGTACTTAACATCCAATAAATCTCATCACATCGAAGCAAATATCTATTAATCAGGACCATTAGATCAATTTTCACATCAAGCCAACCATAACCAAGAGATCAATTCAGAAGGAATCTAACGGTCTACCAGCTCCAGGTGCACCCAATTACCATGCTTGCTTTCACACCGAAGCACTTCTTAAAATATCTCATTCTTCATCTCGACGATTCTCTCTCTCATTATATTTCTCAACTTCCATAACATCTCATGAAAAAACCACCACATAAAGACTCTTATACTCATATCAAGCTAACACTAGGTAGTCTTCATTGTCGTCAACACCATATCACGCTGAAAAAAAGGTTGTAATTACCTTCGGCCAGCCAAAGCTTTAGACCATAGATTCTATCTCCCTGTCCATCCACAAACAACAAATCTGCCACCATCGGAATCCTTTAACTGAGATCTAATAGAACCTACCCTTTTTATCTTGCAATATCACCAAAAAATATCACCCCTTCCAATAATGTCCATACAAGGGTATTTTCATCATTTCCATAAAAGTTCAAGGGTACTTTGGTCTTTTTCCTAGCCAGTGACACTTTGGTAATTTGGGGGGCCTCCAAAGGTATTTTATTTTATTGTTTTTTTTTAAATACCCAAAATAAATATAAAAAATAATAACGATGTTGGTCCAACACCCAGTCTATCTCGTTGTCATACGCGGGTCTAAAGCTCATTTCTCAAATATGGGTTATGTCCATATTTTTAGCTATTCCAACATAATCTTCATTTCCAGGTATAAAAGTTATTCATCAACATGTTATTTTTTTTTAAAAAAAAAAGAACTAATGTCAAAATTTTAAAAATACATATGGATTATGCCACTTTGTTTTTTTTTTTTTACAACTTGGACATAACTCTCTTTTTTAGAGTCAAATGTCAATATTTTAACGAGTTTTCTATTTTTAAGGACTAAAAATAAAATTACAAATAAACTCAGAATATTATAAAATTTAAATAAAATTAGAAAATCATAAGTGAGAGTTACCTTTCACTTGAAAAGATATTTTAAGGGTGGTGTCTACATTCTCTTAATCATAACTAACTCAGTACTTGAATTTTTTAGACCAGTATCTAATCTAGGATTTCTAGTTCTCTCATATTACTAAATAAAGACTCTAATAAAATCTTTATTTTCTTCAAAATATTTTTTGTAATATTGAAAAAAATGTAGGTGTACCGCGATGTCATGTATAGACAATATAAGTTTTCATTTAAAATTTACATTACATATTATTTTTTTAATATAAAACAAGTAAATTGTCTCTAAAATCATATTAATCCATTTTAAAAAAATTTAAGTCGTTTAAATTTTTTATCTTGATATAGAGGTTGAATTATGCTTCATTCATACTCTTATTATTTTTCAAATTGAGTTATTTGTTAATAAAAAATATTATAATACAAAGCATTGATATAGATACAATTAGATCAAATTATGACAAGTCATCAACCAGCGAATAAGCTTGCATGCTGTGCGAGTCTATTTACAAAGACCTGTTATAAACTTATAGGGGAAGAGAGAAAAAAAAAGTCAGGTTGCTCTCGGGCCTTGACACGTGGTCCATTCATAAAGAGGTATTTTTAACGGGCCAATCATTTATTGGACAAAAATGAAAAATAAACTTTAATGTTAAATAAAATAACGGTGAACAAATAAAAACTTAAATCAATATAGATTAACCTATAAAATCTATAATATTAAATATGATATTTTAATAATCTCTTAAAAAAAACTAAAAAAATTAATGAAATTAAATTCTCAAATAACAACGTAATGATGGATGATGAAATAGGCAAACTAATATTTAAAAAAATACCTAAAAAAATTAAAATCAACCCATGTTAATTTTTAAAACATATCACTCGATCCATGAGATTGGGATTAACTATGAAAAGCAAACATGAAAAAATAATGAAATCAAACCCTCGGTATAAAAAAATTAAAAAAAATAAAAAAAAATAGAAATAAAAAAGAATAAAGGTAAAAACTAAAACAAAAATTAAATTGAATTGAATGTTGGTGGATTAAATTGAAAAAAAATAGAAAAGAATTGAGGATAAAATAAAAATAAATCAAAACAATAAAAACCAAATTAAAAAATAAATAACTTGAATCAAAATCGAGGGACACAACTGAAAAAATAAGATTCAAAATAAAGCAATTAACAATTAAGAGAATAAAAACCAAATTAAAAGCTAAAATAGACTCAAATGATTGAATTGAAAAAAAAAGTGAGGATAAAACAAAAGGAAAATAAAATAATGAGGACTAAATTTAAAAAAAATTGAATTGAATCAAAGATGTGGGATGTAATTGAAAAAAAAAAGATTTAAAAGAAAACAAAACAAAATAATTAGATCAAATTAAAAGCTAAAATAGAATCAAATGATAGAATTAAAGTCTAACGAGAGAGAGAGAGAGAGAGAGAGAGAGAGAGAGAGAGAGAGAGAGAGAGAGAGAGAGAGAGAGAGAGAGAGAGAGAGAGAGAGAGAGAGAGAGAGAGAGAAGCTAACCATAACTCTATCATCCAAATATGTTAGACCATCTTGCACTTGAGGTCTTGGCCTAGTGGTGGAAGGGACTTGTTCCTTTCCACCCCACCAAGGTTCAAACCTTCATGTGCAAGCCTGTCACTCCTGCGGTGCCTTACATGCTCACTGGATTTGCAGGATGTTCAGTGAACCGTGAGATTAGTCGTAGTACGTGCAAGCTGGCTCGGACACCTACGTAAATAAACTATATATATATATATATATATATATATATATATATATATATATATATATATATATATACATGTTAGACCACCTTGAAAAAAACAACCAAAACTTCCTAATATTCTCGTGGAATATGGGGTAAAGCCATTATAACACGCTTTACATGTCGATCAAATAAGGTAGATAGAAACGATGTACTATTGCGTGTTGGTACATGCCTAGCTCACCGTAAAGATAACAAAAAATATATAAGTAAAAATACAAAAAAGACCTTGAAACTAAGCTATAAAAACTGATGCAGAGGACAATCAAGTATTTTTATTGTGCACTAGAAAAAGAAAAAGTCAATAAAACCCTCGGAATGGTTGTAAAATTTTATTTTGTTTTTAAGTAACAATTTTATTATGTTTTTAAAGGTGTTTCGATCACTATATTGTACCAAAAAAAAAAGTAGTATGTCAAAATACCCCCAATAAATTTTACAAAAACTATTTTATAACGTGAAAAACTTATTATATCCTCAACTTCAGAAATAAAAAATCAAAATGCAAAATGATAATTTTACCAAAACAATGACAGCAAACTATATCCAGTGCCACACTTAAACACCCACACTCTTAATTTATAATTTTTTTAATATACGTCTATTAAAGTCTTGCCGCCGATAAAAACAAGTATCGGAGATAAAAAAAAAAATTACTTTCAATATAAAAGAAAACGAATATAAAAACGAAAAATCCTTTGTAAAGATAGAAGATACATCCTCAAGGCTACAGATCTCCATTACTATCACTGTAGCCCAACCTCAACTACAAACGGGCCTAATTATAAAACATGATAGCATGGATGATTGGAGTGGCTACTTATCAGGCCTCACCGAGGCCCAATTAAAACAGTTAAATCCACAGAATCCAGCCCAAACACGAAATGATTCAAAAGGTAACAGTTACATGCGCGGGAGACGAATTTGTTACGGTTACCTTTCCCGCGAAAATAATTTCACTAGCCCACCAAAAACCCTCCTCTACTGTCTATTTATCCATCAACACCAGATATAACAGCGATTTCTTTTTGTTTCTCTAAATCCTAACAAACACGCAAACTCAGTTGCCAATTCCGTCAATCGCAGGTTTCAAGTCTTCAATCATGGCCGTCAAATCCGAGGAGAACTCCCGTTCCAACGGTGAATCTATTCCTCAGTAACGGGGATTAAGATCCAATGCAGATCTAGTGATCCACGAGAGTCCGATTTCTTCTCCTTTGAAGAGGAAATCTCCTCGGCGATGCGTTGATTCGAGCCCCAATACTCCTACTAATGTGAGCTTTTAATAGATCTTAATTTTACAATTATTTAAGGTATATGGAAAAGAAATGCAAATCACCAGTGAAGAGAAAAATGTCAAATTATCAAGAAATATCATATCCTGGTCCAGTTGAATTTTTTAGCTTGAACCGGACCATGAACACCCCTAATAACACTATAGGAGAGGTGTGCTTTGTTTTCTTAAATAATGATTACACGCACATCTAGCAGGTATCCCTGGTATTGAACTTGTTACATGGATGCAGCTGAATAAATCTTACATGGAGATTTGCAAATCACACAATCATACCACCAGTTGGAATATTTGAATATGGGCGTAGTAGTAGCTGACCAGGTAAAGCAAGAGAAACGCTTGTTCAGTTTTAGCTTGTTCCTTAGAATTTTTATTTAGGCAAAGCGAAAACCAATACATATGCTCATAAGAATGCGTGAATACCATACATTAAATAGGTTAAAGCACACGATTCTTACTTAATTGTTAGATTCACCAACAATGAAATGATATTGAGAACATTGTGCAGGGGCTTCTTAAACTAGGCTAGGATCGTGATGATAAATTAAAGAGAGTAACCTTAAAAGTAGACGAACAGATATCACATTTGAAAAAAGAAGCTATTTGTTTTTATTAGCTTATGTTCTCCTTGATCATCAATTGGATTTTTATCATCTTCTTATGTGTTTATTTGGTCAGGGAATCCGGTTCTTCAGGAATTGTCTTCAGTGATGCAAATACTTGACAAGTACGTGGATTGCTTCTCTTTCAGCTTCATATTTGGCTTCTATTTAACAAGAACACCTATTCCAAGGGTGGTAGCCTTTGATTTTGGGTTAATGCGAATATGCTTTGTTTCTATAAGTTTTCTTTATTTCCCCTTCAGAATCAGATCCCAGTGCCGGAGCAAGTTTCATTCATTTAGATTTCTCACATACTAAGGTAAATACATTGATGGGAGCATGCCACAAACAAAGGAGTGGAGTAGACCTGGATTGCATGGACGCCATTCTTTTTCCCGCTAAAATGAGAGTTTCCATTACAGAAATGTCGACAGGTGAAGGGGGCTGATTCAGTGAAAAATTATACATGGTACGTGACTTGAGGTGGTAAAAAGATTGTGCTTCTGATTCCCCACTAAATTGAAGGGTGCAATTAAAAATATTCAATTTTAGGACTAAATTGCAAAAACCTCTAAACTTTGGGTGTCTTTGCCCACTTACGGTTAAATGTAGTTCCTCCGATGCATCTTAATAAGAACACAGATGCATGGCCACTATATATTTCTTTATGGTAAATGGAAATAAAAAATGTTAAGGTTACTTAGTCTCAAGTCATCGAACTTTGTGTGATATCCATAGATGTCCAGGGTAACTTTAATTACTCTTTAAGGTTTAAAACCTTCAGAGGAATGTCCCCATCCTTGTTTCTAGCAGAAAAATGTTGAGCACTATATCTCTAAGATATATAGGGTCAATCTTTATGGCCGGAGATTTTCAACAAGTGATTTCAGTTTCAGGTGTCAAACTGAAATCACCTTCATTGTGGTAGAGAAAAAAAGATATTGAAAGAGGTTATACATAAACAAAAAAAAAAAAAAGATCTGGTTTACTTAGCTATGAAAATCCTCTTTGCTGTAAAATTGTCCTTTTCTTGTGAAAGACTAGAAATTCCTAAGTCAGGAAATACTGGAAAAAAGGTTAAGCGATAGCAAAGGCCTTACCTTAAGGAATATGATCTCTTTCTACGTTTACTAATGTGTCTTTGGATGCTTTTGCAAGAGCGTTTGCGGCTTGTAAACCGAGTGCTTCAGCTTCGTGGGATTTGGATAAGTGCATGTACACTATCCTAGGTTGGGCATGCCATCAAAGGAGAGCCCTTGGCTATAGTATTGTAATTTTGGTTGTCACCCTCAGAAACCTGCTTTCTCTACTTAAAGTGGTTGACTGGGAAAAGATCAATAACGAAATTCCTTGTTTGTTGTGTTCTTGCAGGGGAAAATTTATTATACAGCAAAGACAGATGGCACCTCATTATAATCATAGAAGGGATAAAAGCTTGCTATATTTATTGCACGTTGTTAAGTGGTCTTCCCAAAACTTTTTGCTTCATGTTCCCTAGAAAACCATTTCAAATCAACAAAGCCTAAGTGCACCCTCGTAAAGGAAAATAAGACGTGTCTTTACCACTTGTCACCTTAAAATCTTTATATTCTCTGGTGCAAGATTACACATTAAAGGTTCGGGCAACTAACGAGTCAATGTTTTTTGTTATAAATTTTTATAAATAAAAAAATTTAAAAAAACAAAATCAAACTAATAAATATATCATACTTAAAGAACTTGGACTCGAGAATCAACTAAATCCAGTATAGGTCTAGCAAACTTGCTAGGTCCAAAGGACTTGGGCTCGATAGTTAGCAAAATCTAAGGTAGCTTAGGTCTTGTACACATCTCAAACTCAAAGTACTTGTGTTCGATAATTAGCTAAGTTTAAGGTATTATGGATCTGGCAAGCATGCCAGAACTAGAATATTTAAATTCAACCATTTCCCAAGTTCTAAGACTATATATATGATCTTAGACGATTTACTAAATTAAAAGTATTGTAAGTATGATAAACCTCTATGCCTCTCCATCTAAAACAATTATGTGAATCATTCGTATTTAATGAAATGATTTTTTTATACTTATAGGTGTACATAAGATCTCTTAAGGGATCTACCATACTTACCATTTCATTAATAATATGTAAGGGATATTTGTTCCTTATTAATGTCATTAAAAGTAAAGAACTTTTTAGTTCCTCTATTATCTAAAAACGATAAGGTTCAAGGATTATAAATATCTTTTAAACCATTCAGGTAAGGGTTCAGAACTTTTTATCTTTTAAAATAAACTTATATAAATTTCATAACATTAATCATTTTAAAACTCATTTATTCCTTGAATTGAGTCTATTTTAAATTATTTATTATCTTTTTTATAAATATACTAATTTTATCATTAAATGTTTTAAAGTCTTTTTGTTGAAACTGTTTTTGCAAGCACTCAAACTTCTACTATTGGTCTAGAATTTCTTAGTCTAAAGAGAAATAATTATATTATCTTAACATATTGATTAACCACTATCTCAAATACTAAATAACCTATTGGATTTTGGGATATCATCATAAATATAACTATATGTTTAATTGTGTATGAGTTTATCGTAACATGTAATTTCTTTTTTTTCTTTTCCTTTTTTATCAGTATCTTAACAACCAATTAAAGCATAAAAAATGCAAGGATAATATATGGTTGAAAAGAAAAGGTCAAAGTCCCATATGTTAGGTTATGTTTGTAAATTTTCCATATCTAATGCTCTGTTTGTTTCAACTAAAATCAAGTTTGGTAAATCTTAAAAATTTAATTAATGAAAAATATTTTACAATAAAAAAATAAACTTATAATTCTCAAGAGATGAAAATTTATTACAAGACAATCCATATGTTTAAGCATATGTTTGGTGTTGCGGTTGAATTATTGTTTGATCTTTTTTGAATTTTTTTTTATTAATTTTATTTTTGTTATTTAATTATTTTGATGTGCTAATGTAAAAAATAAATTTTAAAAAATAAAAAATTATTATTTTAATATGTTTTCAAATGAAAAAACTTTAAAATACAAGATCTAAACATATACTAAATCACGAACTCAATATCTGATTTATTCTTCTTTTTCCCATTTTAACACTTATTTTACATGTATACAGATAATCATAAAATCATTTTCAAGTAGTTTTCATTAACCTAACCAAACAATAAAAAATAATATATATATTTTTTAAAAATAGTATTTTGAAAAACAAGTTATTTTTCATAAAAAAAAATGAAGCGTTGCTTTTTTCTTTTTCGTAAATGGACATATAACAGGAGATAATATATCAATTAAATATATAGTAGTATCATAACCTAGAAAATCAATAAATTTCAATTTAATTTTTCATTCGAGCCATGTCGAGACAGATACCATAAAAAACATTATGGAAATATAAAAAACTTCCTACTTGAAATTAGGAGGCACATTTGATTCTCATTATTACCATGATTTACTTTTAGCCCATTTTATTGGGTTACCATAATTAGGGTTTTCTTTTTTACCAAATCTAGCCAAGCCCAAAACTCACCCAAACTATCTATAAATAGTAGCCCAACATTAGGGAAGTTTGTTTTAGCCTTTCTTTCACGAGGAACACTGGCATAATTCAAACTTGCTAGGAATCAAAACTAGAAGGGCGAGGTCACATTGACACGCACAGTACTTTGAGCTCTCTCTGCCGCAATGTGCGAAGTCTCTCAGTTTCCCTTTTCTCTCCCTAACAAATTCTCCTTGAAGACCATGGACAAAACCCTAGCCGTCACTCATCGTCTGCTTCCGCTAAGTTTCCGCCTGCCTGCAGCTTCCTTTGTTAATTTCAACGTTAGACTTTCAAGATCAAGCTCAAGGTCTCTAGATCTTGTTGGTTCAAGCTCGCGTGGTTGTACTCTAAAATGCTCAGCTTCAGCACTTGGTACTTTATTCTCATTTTCACTTTCTGAATTGTGTTCCTTTTAGCTATTTTTGTGGCGTGTTTGTGTGTGAACAAATTAATACAAGTGGAAAAGACAATGAATTGTACTGCTTGGCTGTCGAGAAATGAAGGAAATGAATGAGATTGGAAACTTCGGTATGTTTCTTTCATGTCAAGTTGATTTTCTCAACACAAGTTAGAGTTTATATGCTAGCTTAGTCGATTATGTCAATCTAAGTTCTGTTTGGTTGCTGAGACATTAATCTTGGCAATAGAAAAGAAGATAAATCGAAAATTTCAATTTGACACTCTGTTTGCTTAAAATTGCCGGGGCTTCAAAAGAGAATAAAATTTATTGATTTTTAATTTGATCAAAATCCAATTTTGCAATGCTGAGTGAACCACGAGTACTTAGGTCCTAGTAAAGAGAGTACAGGATGTGGAAATCAAATAACCAGTGGCCCCTGTATCTTCTTTTTGTTACTATTTTCTCAGAAACCTAAAGGTCTTAAGGCAATGCTTCTCGTAACTCAAAATATGCTGTCTACACACCATGTGTCTGCATGCATTAATTCATTTGCTTGCATATATTTCTTCATTTTCTTGTGCATGAGAATTTAGGTGGGCCCTGGTCTTGTTTTCTCCTTTGATAAATTATGGAAAAGGCCAAATTCAGATGCTAGGGACATCTATGGTTGTCAGGGGAGACATCTTATACCCCAGAAAAGGGTGGTGGCTTGGGTTACAGGGATTTGGAAACTTTTGATTTGAGGCTTTTAGCCAATCAAGGGTGGAGGATTTTGACAAACCCTTTCCACTGTGTGTTTGGGTTCCAAGAAAATATTTTTCTCGTGCATAATTGTTAATTGCAAATCCTGGATGCTTAAGGAGTACAAGTCATCAGACTCTTGAAGCTGGTTTGATTTGGGGGATTGGTAATGGATGCAATATTTGGATTCTAGAGGATCGATGGTTGCTAAATCCTTGGTATTTTAAAGCGGTTTCCCCAGTGAAAAAATTAGATGTTTGGGAATGTGTGGGATCTCTACCTGATAAGACCAATTATCTCACTTCACAAAGCTGTTATAATTTGTCAAATCCCTATGAGCACACAATGTGAGGAAGATGGTGCAAGCTCATAATTCCAAAGGCATCTTCACTGTGAGCAGTGTCTATCATGCACCAATATGTGTTTGCGTATGGTGCACAGGGGAAGGTAATTGAGCCTTTTCTATTGACAAGATTTTGGGATTTGTAGCTGCCTAACAAGATCAAACTCTTCTTATGGAGGTTTTGTCATGGTAATCTTCCAACAGTATAAGCTTTACGCGGGAAGGGTATTAATGTTGGTTCTTGTTGTAGCCTGTGTGGAATAGCATACGAGTCCCTTGGGCATGCGTCTTTTGAATGTGGTCATGCAAGAGCTACTTGATTGGTTTCATCTCTGGGGAGGGTGCCTGCTCATTTTTATACTCTTGATTGACTGTAACTCTTCCTGCAGATTCAGGTTTTGTTGGAATATATTTTTTTTTTTTATCTTTTGGGTTATTTGGGGGAATCAAAATAATTTACTCCATGCCAAACCTGTCAAAGACCCCTCCATCCACCATGACAGTCACAGCTTCTTATCTTGCTGAGTTTCATGGAACGGTTCTGTTTCACTCTCAATCAGTAAGGAATCATTTATCTGCTGTCCAGTGTTGGCAGCCTCATTCAGATCCTTATAAGAAGATAAATGTCGATGATACTGTTTTCAAGTCTAGCAGAAGTGGAGGTGGTGGTGTTTTTTTTTTTAGAAATTACAATGTGAACTTATGGAAGGAAGGTCACTTCATAAAAGCCTCTGTCTTGGGTCCATCTGTTATCGAGGCTTGTTCTGTTAAGGAGGATTTGGTTTTGCTGCAGGTTGTGGTTTTCTAGATCTAATCCTTGAATCTGATTCAAGTCATCCATGCAAGGCGGTCAAGGCTCATTCATTGGAAAATTTTGTGTGGTCTCTGTGATTTGTAAGGATATTTGTGTTATTCTCAGAAGGTGTCTTCATTGCACATTATCCTTGCTCCTGGTTCCAGCAGCAGAGCTGCTCATCTTTTGGCTAGGCAAGCTAATAACTGATTGTATTAATTGGATGGAAGTTCATCCAGTTTTCCATACTCAACGATGTACCGACTACTCACTATACTAGTTATTTATTGAGTTAATGTATCATCATCACTTTTCTTCAAAAAAATAAAAATAAAAAGCAAGTGCTAATTATTTTGTTTGAATTTTTTTTCAGATAACCAAGTAGCAAGATTTCAAGAAGCTTCAAAGAATGGAAATTTAATTCCTCTATACCGATATATATTCTCAGATCACCTAACTCCAGTCCTTGCTTACCGATGTCTGGTTAGGGAAGATGATAGAGATGCTCCAAGCTTTTTGTTTGAATCAGTTGAGCCTGGCTTGGATGCTTCCACAATTGTATGACCTTCAACTTTTGCTGTTTTTATACTTGTCAAAATGCATTTTTATGTAATTTCAGTCCTTATATTTGTGTTAGGGGCGATATAGTTTCGTAGGAGCTCAACCAAGAATGGAGATTGTAGCTAAAGAGAACATGGTTACAATAATGGACCATTATGCAGGTCGTCGGATGGAGGAGATTGTGGAGGATCCAATGGAGGTTCCTAGAAAAATCATGGAGGGCTGGAAACCTCAACTTATTGACGAGCTTCCAGAAGCATTTTGTGGTAAGATAATTTGATAATTATCTCCTTGACGTGCTGTAATCTTCCATTTCAATGTATATCTTAGGTCTTGTTTTGGTTTGCGGGAAGGATAACTTGTTGAAATTGCCTTGGATACATTTGTATTTATGCACTTGAAGTATTGTTCATGCTTCTTTACATTTTCTTTAAGTCTGGAACAAATCAAGGAGAATTTTTTTGATAGAGTCCTGTCTATATATTTCTCTGCATGTTGTAGGTGTTCTCTCTGGAGAAATTTTATGCTTCAAAGAGTATAACGTCCATGAATTTTTTTTTTTCTTGTTGTCCTCTCTAATTTAGCCTTGAAATTATGTTGACTTTATTCTAAGGGTGATAGTATGTTGATATGCTCCTTTCTTGAATAGGTGGATGGGTAGGCTATTTCTCATATGACACAGTGCGGTATGTAGAGAAGAAAAAGCTGCCTTTCTCTGGTGCCCCACCTGATGATAGGAATCTCCCTGATGTCCATTTAGGCCTTTATGATGATGTGATTGTATTTGATCACGTGGAAAAGGTGATTGTATATTGCTTTTAATCTGATCCAGGGCCCATGTCTTTTTTTCCATATGTTCTGCTTATAACTCCATGTTTGTGGTGTCTTCTCTTCTTTAATTTGAGCCTTTCTTTCATTTGAATGAAATGCAATTTCTCATGGTGAAGCTTCCTTTCTGACCCAAATTTTGCACTCTATGTTTTCTTGCACTAAGATGTAAGAACTTGTGGATCCAAGTAAATTATATTTACACTTCAATTACAGAATTCAGGGAACAAAGCATGTATGTCCATCATAAAGCATAATTAAAAAGAAAAAAACTAGCAACATGTCATGTCTTTTTTTATTATAAATTTTATTATGTCTAATTTGATAGTTTCTCTGGTAATACTTTTCTTCTTTTATTAATTTTGTAATATTCTTGACCTCAGAAAGCTTGTGTGATTCACTGGGTGCAATTAGATCAATTTTCTTCTGTCAAGGAGGCCTATGAGGATGGAATGAATCGACTGGAAAGTATCTTATCAAGAGTGCATGATATTGCTCCGTAAGTAATCCTTTTCTCACTTGTTCTGCCATGCTATATTTTCCTCTTAGGGTACAGGTTCAAGATTAAAATCTCTGGCTCAATTCTCAATTTCAGACCAAGGCTGCCTGCAGGTTCAATAAAGCTGTTCACTCGTCTTTTTGGCCCTAAATTGGAGAATTCAAGCATGACGAGTGAAGAATACAAGGATGCAGTGTTACAGGCAAAGGACCATATTTTGGCTGGTGATATTTTCCAGATTGTATTAAGTCAGCGTTTTGAACGTCGGACATTTGCAGATCCTTTTGAAATTTACAGAGCTTTGAGGGTTGTCAATCCAAGTCCATACATGACATATTTACAAGTTTGTTCTCCTTCCCTTAAAACTATTTGTTCCAAGATTTCTGACAATTTTAAAATCTGACATTTGTTTGCTTTTCTTGTGACCAGGCTAGAGGATGTATACTGGTTGCTTCTAGTCCTGAAATTCTTACACGTGTGAAGAAGGTATTTCTTACTAACAATGTGATGAATAATAAGAGTTGTTTTTCTGTATCTTTCTTGTTTCTCACTTGAATTTGATGTTTGTTGACAGGAGAAGATTACAAACCGACCCCTTGCTGGGACTGTTAGGAGAGGAAAGACCCCTAAAGAAGATCTAATGTTGGAAAAGGAGCTTTTGAATGATCAAAAGCAATGTGCAGAGCACATTATGCTTGTTGACTTGGGGAGGAATGATGTGGGCAAGGTTGGTTCTTGTTAATTTACATGCATGGAATGTGTTAATGAACTAGAAAATGAATATGCAATTGTGTGAATAGTATTCTTTAATGCTCCATTTAATGAGCCATGGCAGCAGTTTCTGAATGTTTTCTTAAAATTTTATACTTGTGCCAATACATCAGTGCTGAAGACTGGTCCTTCATGCAGGTCTCCAAACCTGGTTCTGTGAAGGTTGAAAAGCTCATGAATATTGAACGATATTCCCATGTTATGCACATCAGCTCAACGGTATGTATCTCTTATCACATTCTATGATTGCAGGTGGCAGTAAGTAGATCTACATGTTATCTTCTATATGTTTTATAGGTCATTTTGATGAATCAGCTATTCCTGTTAATGCATAAAAACTGAATTAAATGAAGTTGGTTCTGGCTAAATAAAAAAACTGGCCAGTTCTTTTCTTTGTTTTTATTGGTGACTGTCGGGATCTTCATTTCTTTTGTGAAGCCCTTTTCATTTAATTGATTCATCTTTATAGGTCACTGGAGAGTTGCTTGATAATTTAACTAGATGGGATGTGCTGCGCGCTGCACTGCCTGTTGGTACTGTTAGCGGAGCACCAAAGGTATATATAAATCAGCTTTCCTCTGCTTATATCTGCATCTATGTTCTTTTTGCTGATGTCTCTTCAATTCAAACTTCGATCCTGTTTGGGAGAGCAACTGAAACAGAGGTTTGCTAAAATTCATTTATTTTGTTTAAAATCATTCTTATGTTTTTAGATCAGTTTGCTGACATTAAAAATAAATTTTAAAAAATAAAAAATATATATATTTTAATATATTTTTTAATAAAAGTATATTCATTTAGAAGTTAGTTACTTATAGACTCGCATAAAAGCACTTGGTTTGACTTGAAAGGAAATCTGACTTTAAGCCTTCACGCTGGTTGATTGTTCTTTGTTCCCACTATCAACTCTGGTGGAATGTAGGTGAAAGCCATGGAATTGATCGATCAGCTGGAAGTGACCAGACGAGGGCCTTACAGTGGTGGATTTGGAGGCATTTCATTTTCCGGTGACATGGACATCGCCCTTGCTCTTAGGACTATTGTCTTCCCCACCAGTACTCGTTATGATACAATGTATTCATACAAGGATGTGAACACTCGTCGACAATGGGTAGCTCACCTCCAAGCCGGGGCTGGAATTGTGGCTGACAGTGATCCTGCAGACGAGCAGAGAGAGTGTGAGAACAAAGCAGCCGCACTTGCTCGTGCCATTGATCTTGCAGAGTCAGCATTTCTCAAGAAATGATTTAAAATTTGTAGCTTGTGTTGCAATATTTCTATATTCAAAGGAAATGTACTGTGTAGTATCTGTGCGAGTACTGACTTGAGTGTTTTTTTTCTTCTTCTTTTTGTTTATATGAGGAAACTATAATGCTGTCAGATTGTACATTCGGGACTGGAAATGATAAAGGCAACAAGAATCTGATTTTTCAAAGCGGCCTGCTACTGAATAGCCCGGTTCCCGGTTTCTGCAGCTTCAACCAAATGGACCAAACTGTGTTCTTGATAGATGGGGGCGTGGGCCGCGTCGCTGCCATGTTCGTCAGTGTTCATCGTTAGCTTCTTGTTTCTACGGTCGT
This sequence comes from Populus tomentosa, assembly GCA_018804465.1. Classification (NCBI taxonomy): domain Eukaryota; kingdom Viridiplantae; phylum Streptophyta; class Magnoliopsida; order Malpighiales; family Salicaceae; genus Populus; species Populus tomentosa. Next base: position 3,868,743 of record CM031985.1, read on the forward strand.
GCTCGTCTTCGGGGTATTTTTACTTGCTCATTTCAAGTTGACCACAGGGTCAAATTGTCGATACACAACACCAATTTTATTCTTCTTAAATTGATCAAAGGCACTGGATTTCGTCAGTTGCATTATTTTGGACGTCCTGTAGCCTCCTGATAAGAGAACGTAGCTACCACTATTATGGAATAGTTTAGAAGCGTAGTGGTTTATTTTTAAAATATTCTTTTATTTAAAAATATATTAAAATAATTTTTTTAAAAAAAATTATCTGAACATGTTTTTTAAAAAAATATTAAAATTTAATTTTAAATAAAAAATAAAATATTCAAAATTTATTTAAATTTTTGTGAAACATAATACCAAACAATAGCTCTGTCACGGTCCCACGTCATTTAATAAACAGAAGAAAAACTCAGCCGCCCGCCCGCCCTCATTTACCTCAAATAGCTTGCAGTGGCTATCAAATTGATAGCATATAAATTTTTGGTAACGTTGTCACGTGGGCTGTGCAGTGTAATTTGCATTTTGAAATTATATTCTAAACGGTTTTTTATAAATAAATAAAAATAATATTTTTTTATATTTTTAAATTATTTTAATATGCTAAAATTACAAATAATTTTTAAAAAATAAAAAATTATTATTTTAATATATTTAAAAAAACACTTTAAAAAATATCTATAATAGCACTAATCACCCCAAGCAAGCAGCAAACTAAAGACGGCCTTGTTGGGAAAAAACAAGAGAGAAAAAGGAAGAAGATTCTTGAGACAAGTGGCTGTTTTTTTTTAGTCCGCAAAAAAAAAAAAAAAAAAAAAAAAAAAAAAAAATATATATATATATATATATATATATATATATATGATGATGATGATGATGATGATGATGATGATAAATCTTTGGCTTGTCACGCCACGCAACACCACACTCGTTTTACAACACACGAGAAGTCGACAACTACGTACCGGAAAGCTTTAAAAGATGCTTCATTCAATACTCTATATCTGCTCTCTGCATTTTCATGGCAATTGCTTCTTCTTAAGGTCACATACATATCATCTCTTGTATTTTCCCTTTGCTTATATAATATTTAGATTACGTAGCTGCAATTAAATTTTATCAAGTTTCACGTAGATGAAATGACTCTTTCCTGTGCCTATGTGCTATAAGGTTATGTTTTTTGTTTCACTTGATTGCTGTAATTTTATCATTCAATAGCTGACCTTTTTCTATGTGGAAAACTAGAATCCAACTTTGTGCTTTGGACTGTTTCATTTTTGAAGATAAATGTTTATTGCCTGGTGGGGTATAGCATGTAATTATAATTGGTGGAAAATCTCATGAACTAGCCAATCCAATTACTAATAGTCATCTTCTTAAATATTTTTTTATTGAGAATCGGTTCATTCTTAACAGCAAAAAAAAGAAGAAGAAGATACTGGAGTCTGTTCTTCAACCGAATCGAGTGATTCTATTGGTATACGATGACCTGGTTGCTGATAAACAGGATTGACTTGGAGTTCTGGCTCTCAATTTGATTTTTTGAAACCCGTTCCTTAGGTCCCTTTCTCCTTGTTTTTAATGGTTGATGTGTTTATGTTGTCAATTAAAGCTATTGATTTCAACATCAATCTTGACCATCCTCGTGTGTGTGCTATAAAATCGGTGTCTTGGGATAGCTAGTTGTGTTCTAATCACGTTGAATTTCGATTAGAGTGAAAGAATGGAATTTACAGAAGGGTGGGTATATGCTTTTTGGTTTTGTGAGTGATGTGAGGCAGCTCAAGTCAAATATTGATGAAGTGGTAGATAGACTGCAGTCCCGATTTCACCTCTCCATTCCGATTACAAATGGGTTCCGTGCAATTCATGAGCCATTTTATTGCCATTGTTTGTGACAGAAGACATATTTCGACTTGTTAACGTGTTACAAAATGTGTGTTGCCTTTATCCAGAGGAGCGGGCGTGGTAGTAGCTGGTAAATTAGGATTATACTCTTTGTCTACAACTTAGCTATGGGGACCACAAAGATCTACATAGTGTAAGTTCTCCCCCTTCCTTGTTGTGCATTAGCTACTACGAGTTTGGATGTTAAGTTTTCCATTTTTTCCAGGTTTTACTCCTTACATGGACATGTAGAGATTATGGCACGAGAAATCCAGCGAGGAGCTAATGCAGTTCAGGGTGTTGAAGCAACACTTTGGCAGGTAAAATCTGTAGTATATGACGATCAGTTAATGCTAGAAAGGAATAAAAACTTGTGAACAAGAGGAAGCAACCTTCAAATTCTCGTGTGTCTGTGTGTGTGAGTGAACGTGTTGGGGGTTGAAGATTAGACTCATAATATACTCAACAAATTTCACTTGGTGGCATGGAACAGGTACCTGAGACACTTTCAAACTCGATATTGAACAAGGTGAAGGCCAATCCTAAAGCAGATAATGTACCAGTTATTCTGCCAGAACAACTTTTGGAGGCTGACGGTTTTCTCTTTGGTTTTCCTTCTCGTTTTGGTGTGATGGCATCCCAATTCAAAGCGTTCTTTGATGCCACCCATGAGCTATGGGCAACCCAAGCTCTTGCTGGGAAACCTGCTGGATTCTTCTGGAGTACTGGTTTCTATGGTGGAGGCCAGGAACTTGCTGCGTGAGTCTATTCATTCTTCAGCCTCTACTCTCGGAACCTGTTTTGTTATAACTTTATAAATTTTAGCATGACTAAGCTTATAGAAGCTTAGGATTTTGTGGTAAATTTTTCCTCACTCATTGCTGCAGGGTAAGAGGAGCAAATTAGGATTTTGTGGAATAATTGATATCATAATTGAATATGAGATGCAAAGTCAATAATTGCAAGCTTTAGATAGGTTATGTTAAAACATAGATAGGATGCTTTTAAAGATCCAGGAGGCAATGGTAAAGTTTAAGGAAAGATACACAACACTCCTTAAGGCATTGAAGGAGTTCAGGTTTTATGTAGAACATTGATGGCTAACTTATAACCAGGCTTGTAGCAATGATAGCAATAGATACCGAATCATTAAAGCAAGCTGAAGTAGTCTAACGCCTTCTGAGAGATAGTGCAGCAGCTGCAAGTTCAGTTACAGACAGAAAAGGCAACTCTTATTGAGAAATGAATTGGCATGGAATAATTCATGCTCACTGCCCTCTGATATTTCTTTTAGAAACTCAAAATGGCAACTTTAATCTGTGAAAAAATAATAACCAGCCAGAGTCAAATTCACTCTTTCAGCTACAATGAATAAAAACTCATTCTTTATAACCTTTTTTTTTTTTAATCTTAATCAATCTTAACATGTTCTAAGCTTATAGATGCAATATCATTGAATGCTGAGCAATTTCATCCTTTGCCCCTTGTGCTTGTTTTTCCTCACCTCTTTGTCAAGATGAGAGGCATGAGAAGTAAGAAAGACCTTTTTTCTTGTTATCAAATCTTGCTGAGAGGTCGGTTTGTCCATCTCACTCTAGGAGCAGCTTTTCCATTCAACCACCAAAAAAACAGGAAAAAGGATTGTTTCCATTGAGCTCTGCAGCAAAGAAATGCTGCCAAAACAGTTGACAAAATTGCGTGAATAGAATGGAGGGAAAGGAAATTTGGAAGTTTGCTTGTCTTCCTGCTCGTACAATTTATCCTATCATTGTCTTGATGAATAATTAGATATGGTATGAAATTGGCATGTTTTAGTAAATGTATGTTCTTAGTTATTGTTTTTCATTTTTTATTCCATATTCATGCGTGCATACGATGTCCTGTGATCTCCCACTTGCTGTGAAAAGCTGACGGTCTCTTGATTGTTTGTTCACCTCATGTTTGCAGATTTACAGCCATAACGCAGTTAGCACACCATGGTATGCTATTTGTTCCTCTGGGTTACACCTTCGGCAGTGGCATGTTTGAGATGGGTGAGGTGAAAGGTGGGTCTTCTTATGGTGCTGGAACTTTTGCAGCAGATGGGAGCCGTCAACCCTCTGAATTAGAACTCCGACAGGCCTTTTACCAGGGGAAGTATGTTTCTGAAATAACGAAGAAGCTCAAAGGTTAGCCTCCCTGAGCAAACTAGAACATCTTCAAAATGTAGTAAAAACTGATCATGATCTAAATGTTCATTTCACTGAAGTTTACTGAACGAAGACGCTTGATGCAAGAGAGAAGTATGTGTTACTTGTTCCATCAACGTTATCTTTTCTTGAATATCTTTCTGGGAATTAAACTTTGATCTGTGAATTCATCTCACCAAGAAAATGGATACAAGGAACTGGAAGCAAAATGGTATCTTGCTCCGTGGTAAATGCTGCAAGTCGTAATCCGTGTGTGATATCACCGATGGTTTTAACCCCTCGTATTATTGTTGATCCTCACAACTCTATTTCACACGTTTAATGTTAGACAATCGGTTTAAAAACATGATTAATGATCACATGGGAGACCAGTTCAAATATGGGATACATTCAAATTTCGAGTTAAGAATTTTCTTTTAATATAAATATTTAACATGAGAAATTCATCTTAGTTCTCAACATTAGTAACTAGACCGTTTAAAGTAATAAACATCTATGCTCAAGTTTTAAACATTTTTTAAATTAATTAAAAAACATTAGAATTAATCATGTCCAATATAAATAGGGGACAGGGGGTTATCTAGAACAAGCTTTTTTTTCCCAAGACTTTGTATTTTAATCATAGTTTTAAGAATTTATATTTTAATCATAGTTTTAAAACTTGACTTAGCTTGACGGATCCTTATATAACTTGGGTAACCCCAGATAAGATTCAATTGTTTTTTTTTTTTTATATATATATATATATATATATATATATAAAGCAAAACACCACTATTCTAATCATTTACTGTCAAACATTTACAATATAAAGACAAAAAACCTACACTCTTCAATCTACAAAGCCATATAGTGGTCAAAACGATTGGTGGATGGATGTGTTGGTGGTGCAGGTAGAGTCTGTTGAGCAGTTGTTTGGAGAGGGTCAGATCTTGTGGTGATGATGGCAATTCGGTTTTGATTGGTGTGGACATGGATGTGGGTTTTTTGTTTATTTTTTTTGTTTTAAAAATATTTTTAAAATTTTTTTAAAAAAAAATTATTGTTTTAAATTAATATTTTTTTATATTTTTAGATCATTTTATGTGCTGATATCAAAAATAATTTTTTAAAAATAAAAAAAATATTATTTTTATATATTTTTAAATAAAAAATAATTATAACTATACTCTTAAATTTTTTTTTTTTCATTGAAAATCAACACACGTTTGCAAATGAAAGATTTTAAATGTGAAGAGTGGGGAAGACTTAGAGAAAATGGAATGACGGGTTTGTCCTGTTTGTCGTGGAGGTGGCAGAGCAAAGAGATAAAGAGCTCGTTTTGCTCTGCAGTTGTGGCTGTGTTTTATTTAAAACACGATGCACAGTTATTTGATTAAGAAAAAAATTTATTTATTGTTCATTAGGTCCCACTTAATTTCTGCATTAGACATGCAAAAAAAGAAAAACAGTCATTTCATGCTTTTTTTCACTGTTCATGTTAATTGCGCTGTTCAATGAACAATGCAATTAACATGAACAGTGTATTGTGTACACTGTTCACTTAAAAAATAGTGAACAGTGCAATTTTCTTGCACTGTTCACTTGCCTACAGGAACTTTTTTTTTTAGTGTGTTATTTTTTGAACATTTTTTAAAAAAAAACTAGTTTAAAGTGAATTTTATACCTGATAATATTTTATCCAATTTTATTACATGCTAAAAATATTATAAAAACTGTAGTTTTTGTCGGATGTATTTCGTACGTAATGGAATTATAAATGGTTTCATGAAATAATAAAAATTATTTTATATAAAGTATGATTTATTTCATGATATAATAGCAATAATTAAATCCACAATATTTAAATTAAAAATCATCAGTATTAAAATATATTTTTAAAATTATTTTATAACCTCAATTTTAAAAGCACTTTTAACTAAACACATTAAACTACTTTTTCTTCAACTTCAATTTCAACTACGGTTTTAACCAAATACTTATTTTTTCAAATCAATTTCAACTAAAAATACTTTTTATAAAATAATTTTTTTAAAACTACAATCACAACAGCTATTACAATACCAAACACAATCTAAAACAGAAAGAAAAAAAAAACGGAAAGTAAGGGTTCTTAGGGATGAAGGATAAGACAGAAAGAAAACGGGTGATTTGTGGCTTGGAACAAAAATAAAAAAGTTGTAAAAGAAAGAAAGAAAGTACAATGCACGCAAAAAAAAGGTTGAAATAAGTGGGGGGGAAAAAACGAATTTCGCTCTCTTTGTGGCTTGGTTCATCGAAGCTTTCACCCTCAGCAACATAACCGCCGTGTGCGATCTGGAGTCGTGTAGGCATGGCGGTTGAAAAAAAAGAAGACGTAGAGAGCTATGGAAGCAGAACAATAAAGTTGTACTCTGCAATAGCGAATCCATCATCACGACACCATCACTTGGATTTGATGATAGCCTTTGGCTTCATTTCAGTCACTTACTTGCTCGGTAAATTACTTAATTTAGCGCTAATTACAAATCTTGAAAAGATATGCACACACACAAGAGATTACTTTGGTTAGCTGAAGATCCTGTAAATCGACCGGCTTTTGGAGTTTTATCGGAGAGACAATAGCTAAAAACTTAAAGTGAGTGGAATTTTTTTTATTTTGGGCTGACCAGGTTAATTTTTCTAACCCATAATTCTATTATTATATCAAGTTAATTATCGGTTTAAAAACTATGATTTTAATATGTTCTTTTTCTCCTTAGTTGATTCTGGCTGCTTCCTATATCTAGCCAGAGTTATAGGATCTGGAGTTCTTTAATATTAGTATTCTTATTGCTTCACTATTATTATTTTTTGTTGCCTAAACATTTTGTTTTTTCCTCGCCAAGGTGCACGAGAAGTCTACACCTGCTAGTTTGGTTTAGACATGAACCTTCCAGTAGTACCACTCTTTTCCAACGAAAATTCATGTAAAGTTCAGTTGATGCAATCCCGTGCCTAGTCAATGACATGTGGTAGCATGAAACGCGGTCAATCAGTGTTTTTTTTAAAATATATTGGTTAAAAAATAATTTTTTATATATTTTGAATTATTTTAATATATTAATTTTAAAAAATAATTTTTTAAAAAATATATATTATTTTAATATATTTTAAAATAAGAATGATGAAGGTAACACAGGAAAACAAGCCGATTCCCTGCTTTGATCATTCATGGCAGGCAATGGTTGATTTGCTGACGTTTTTGTAGAAACCTTGAAGAGTAATTTGACTTTAGGTGGTGATTGGTTATTTTTAATTTTTTTTTAATATATTAAAATAATATTTATTTTAATTTTTAAATATATTCTTTATATCAGCATATAAAAATTTAATTTAAAATAAAAAATAAAAATTTATAAAATTAAGATTTAATCATAACACCAAACACTATCTTAAAATGTAATTAATATTATAATAGCTTTTTTTTTTCCAACTACATAGAAAAATTTATTTGGTTATTATATATATTTTGTATTTTAATATTAAACTCCACATATAATTACGATTCATTAATAAAAACATGTTTTTTATATAAAAATTTATTTAACAATAATTTTAATTAAATATATATTTTTAAAAATTATAATTGCAAAAACTACAGTTGTGTAAAATATACCCTTAGATACCACAAACACAATTTTTCAATCCCAATATATATATTTATTTTACATCTTGAGACAATGCTAGAAAGTGTTAGAGTGTGTTTGTTTTTGCGTTATTGTTGTGGTTGCGGTTGAAAAAAAGTACTTTTTTGAAAAATCACTTTTTCTGTGATTTGTTTAAAATATTTGAGTGTTTGGTTAAAAGTGTGGTTTGACTTTATTGTGGTAAAAAACATGTTTGGTTAAAACTGTGGTTGCGGTTGCTTTTGTACAAAAAATAACTAAATAAAATAAAATAAAATAAAAGGGACATTAATAAAATAATTCATTGTGTTAAGAGGAAATAAAACTTTTTTTCCACATAAATACCGACAATAATAAAAGCGTGCTTTGTTATTACAATTAAATATTATTGTCCCATCAAACTATTTGCAATGCCATCACGAATATAATTCATACGCGACGCCATCTGGTGTCCACTTGTCTGTGATTGTGGAGCGACATCGGGAAAAATATCTTCAGGAACGAAATCAGGATGGCTATCAAACTTGTTGAATGCAACATCTTGGCCCGACTTCCGTCGAATATAGTTGTGTAGCGCCATTGATGCGACAACAATTTTAACCTATGATTTGTATGGAAACTCAGGCATGGTCTGCAAGATTCGCTATCTTTTCTTCCAAACTTCAAATGTACATTCGATTACACATCGTAATAATGAATGGACTCGGTTAAATAGTTCCTCCCGACTTTGTGGTTGTTCTCGTTGATGAAATTCTGGAAGATGATATCTTTCCCTTCTATATGGACCCAAGTAACCGTACTCATTTGGATATCCCGAATCAACAAGATAATACTTCCCTGAATAAATGTTAGAATTGATTAACGCTTATAAAATACTTCATATTAAAACAAATTAGACCAGCTGAACAACAAGCACAACTTTTTTATATATATACCTTCTGGTGGCCGTGGAAATTGTATGTTTGTATTTCCAATCGCCTCATAAAAAATTCTTGTATCGTGAGCACTACCTTCCCACCCAGCCCAAACAAATGTAAATTGCATGTCAAAGCTATAGGCTGCCATTATATTTTGCGTCGGTATACCTTTTCTACCAATAAAAGGTATTTGATTTTCTTGTGAAACACATGCACGTACATGTGTTCCATCAATCGCTCCAATACAATTCTACATACAAAAAAATATTTTTGCCGAATCAATTTAATTGCACATAAATATTTGATTGTAACCTTTTGAAATATTTAACAACTTGTATTAAGTATTGCTTAGCTTGAAATAGGGCATGTATCTGGGATTCATTTCAATTTCCAATGGTGTTGTCGTGAATTCTGGATCTACTGGTCTGAATAAATCAGCTGCTAGCAAGCACACAGAACGAAGAACCTCATTGAAATTTCTAGAAACAGTTTCACCTGAATGCTGAAAACGCTCTTGCACTTCCCTATTTGACGTACCAAGAGCTAAAGTGTAGAGAAGCATGCCTACTTTCTCAATAACACTCATCCGTCTAGACGGTTTCAACCCGTACATCGTTTCCAACTCAAAAGCCAAACTCTTCATTGTCTCAGCATCCATACGAAACATGTTCACACAACGAATCCAATGGCCATTTAAAATTTCAATCAACCAGCGCATGCCAGTGTTGTATGAATCCATACATGGCTCTTTATAAATATACGTATTGTAATACATCGTCAGTGCTCCAGCCGTGCATATGACTAATTTTTTGTGATCACACTCTCTATGCCAAAATAAATCTCCAACGGCATCGTCATCCTGTTGATTTAGGTCGTCGTGCTGAGCCTTACTATTATAGTTTACATAACGATCATCAAAACTACCTCCAAAACCACTTATAGAACTTGTACCAGCAAACCCATCAGACACATATCGACCAACATTATTCATAACATTTTCATAATGCTCATCAAAAAGTGCATCAAACCAATTCACGTCCATATCTTTGCACGTAAATTTAATATCAATTTCCAACTTGCATAGTATTGGTACAAAAAACATGTTCATTGAACGATTTGTTTTTAAAATATATGTCACTCATGCTGGTCTTAACACATGCAATATTTTTCAACACAAAAATAATTGTAATTTTTAACCTGCAACGTTACGGTAACATGAAAGTTTTGTCTGTGTAATTTGTTTGCAATATTTAAAACAGTACTGGTGACATTAACTTATCCCCGAACATATATATTTTAGGAATCCAAGATAAGGGAACGTATTTACAGCGTCATTAACTTACGAAAAAAATATATAATTTCAAACGAACCCTACGAAACGAAAAAATTTTACTTAGAAGTTTCGCATTAAATATTATACAATAAAAACATATATGCAACAACACAAAACAATGTTCAGACGTTAGCATGCTTTAAATTAATTGGTGTCATCCACTTAAGATTTCTTAAGAAAACTAAGTACCGAGAAGGGATAGATATATAAATACCAAAAAAAAACATACATTCACTTCTTAAATACACAATAACAGCAGCCCTAACAGCATTTATGGGTCCAAATTCGGTAACAAAACAACAATAGAAAGCTTTATGACCTAAAAAGCATCCCTAAAATCAACTAACCTTGTAATGGCAATGAACTTCAAGTTGCAGTATACAAAGAGAAAAAAAAAACCCTGCAATTATAGCCCTCACTTCCGTGGGAAGGGTTACAAATTTTATGCCTAGCCAATCACACCTCTTTGCAAACATACTGCTTCTTAAATACAAACACACACACAGCACAAACAAGCTGTATTTAATGCCATACACATCAGCAACCCAGAAATTGTACAATTACCAACCATTCAACCCAGTAACTCCCATTCAACCCACTATCAAACATGTAAGTAACTTCACAATAATTCACAGCAGTAGCTGCCATTCCAGTCAACATAAATTCACCCAATCAGCAGCCATTCAAGTCAACATAATCTCAACCAATCATCCATTCAACTCATAACAAACATGTAATTCATTAGGTGAAAATCTGAAATACAAGGCTAAGAAAGCAGCCTGAAGACAATAATTGTTCAAATCATCTCAAACATAACTAATTAGGCAACAAATACAAATACAAAGGCAGAATCCATAAATATGAAACGTTACAAGGTAATAAACCTGAAAAAAACAGCAAATTCATAACCGTTTGCATCAACCATTATGCAATTTTACAGCCGCAAAAAGACCTCATCATCCTCACCCTTTTGTGGACTGGTAACTGTGAAAAAAACAGGTAAAATACAACATGTTAACAGCGTATTGGAATACAAAACATTAAAAAAACATGAAATATGGAAAGCATGCAATAATTACCAAAACCTATTAAACACAGCAACATTTAATTGTTGCAACATATAACAAACAATAAAATACATAAATGTAAGTTTTTCATATATCAAATTAAAACTTACTTCAAGGTCGGAAGTTAGCCCTTCGCTCAAACATTAATTTCAGCCACTGAAATTTTCGGTCCATATCACCAATTGCTGCCCACATTTCCCTCCTACTTCTAACCATAAAAAACTCTATTGCAAAGCAATACAACTCACTACTGAACACCACTTCCTCAATGGAGTGAAACTCCTTCATCACCTCTTCTATGCTACATCCCTTTTTTATCCAAAACACTTGATGTGCACTCACTCTTGGTAGATACACTATCCACTAACTTATCTAATCGCGAAAACAATTGTGATCCCCTTCCGGCACCCCTTTTCTTTTCTTTATTTTGTTGGGAGCTTTGTTGCACACCTTTTCTCTTCCCACTACTACCAGTTGGATTGGGATTGCTTATGCTATTGGTGAAATGGACACCAGCCACCATGTTATTGACATCGGCAACGAAATTTGAAAGACTATCTTCCTCAGAATCGTCACGAAATGGACACTAGCCACCATGTTATTGACATCGGCAACGAAATTTGAAAGACTATCTTCCTCAGAATCGTCACTACCTTCCTCAAGATTAGGGTCTTCATTAACTGCATTATTTTGCCTTTGACCGCCACCATCTTCATCCGAATTCAGACCCTGTGATGGAGCCCAAGCATACTGACCGGTAGCAACAGTGTTTGTAAACATGATATCATATTTACAACACAATGTTGGATCGATGCCAGCATGCCTAAACTTTCTTGCCCCGCGTATCTCCTACAACAAGGGAGAAAGAACAACAAAATGCATAAAAAATTATGTAAAAACACGAAAGCAAGCTGCTTATAACAGCTGTAAACATACTAAAAAAAGACAGACCTGGTTTTTAGCTTTCCACCATTCATCGGGAGCTGCAATTGTTCCAAGTTCAGCACTCCATCCAACTCCTGTTTCGGAAAGCAACCTTTTTCAAATTCTCCAATCTTTTTTAATTCCGTCCCACTTATTCTTTAATTGTGCTTTCGTTAATGCATGGCCAGTTTGATCCTTAAAGCAATTGATAACATATTTCCACCCAGCTTTGTCGAAATGTGTGTTGGGTCGCATACCTTGCTCAATTGCTTTAATACATATGTCACAAAAAGTATGCAACATCTCTCTACTCCAACAAGCCTTATCTTGTGATTGAGAATCGTCCATGTTGTTGTTTAAAATGTGTTGTCTAATTAACAAATAACAGGTTACTTTCCTAGAGGCGATGTAAAGGACATGGAAGGCACAATCTATACTAATTAAATCGCAAGCTGAAATAGAAACTGCAAATTGATTACACTGCAAATTGATTACACAGACTTACATAATCAGCTTAACACTTTCATTGATAGGTTTATTTCCATTAAAGTGTGTATAAGCCAATGTATTCATTGCCTAAGCGTAAGAAGGCATGCTAACGAGACAACGTCCAGCCTTCAGTGTATATAGCAATATTCAAGTACTGATCTGTTTACATTAAAACATGTTGAAATGGAATCCTCTTTCAGTTTTGAAAATTTTTTCTAATGTTAAACACATCAGCTAGGTAAACTCAACCTTAGGCACTCAAAAAAATGCACATACTTGAACTCAACCTCAGGCCATCAACATAACCCCACATGAGCTACAACACAAAACATTTTAAAAATATTTGAAGAACCTGAACAAACACTACATGATAGGGGGTGTTATAATTTCGAATATGAACATATGTTATACCATGAAAGACAGAAAAGACTAATCACATTTTAAGAGAGATAGCTGAACAAATCACTCGCAGGTACCACTCTCTTTTACACTAAAAAAACAGAGTATAATTATAACACATAAGAAGTTGTCGAAATAAAAAGGAACAAGAACACAAACACAGTAACAGAGCATCACAAACCGGAAGAAAAGCAGATCATGCAGCAACAACGCAGAAAATATAATATACAATTGGCATAACAAAGTAACAGAATTAAATTCAACCGAAACATACATAATCAAACACAACAATAACTGAAATTTTTATTCTCAAACATCACACAACAACTGAAAATTAAAAACTACATTAATTTGTGCAACAGACACAGAGCAACTGACCTTGATTTTTCCTTTGCAACCGAGACAGAGATTGGTAAGATGCTTGGCCTTCAGCTTTCCAGGAGGATGATTTCGATGTTGTATTTGGTTCTGGCAAAGAAAACACACAGCAAACGAAATTTATGGTTAGAGAAAACAATGATGGGTTAACAGATAAGCCATGATGTAAACAATTTTTCAGGTGAAGTGCGAAGAACATACCTGGGTCACAGTGTGTCTTCTTCAACCGAGAAAGAAGTTCGTCATGGCAGCAGATCGGTGGCAGATGGGCATGATCTACACTCTGATACACACACTAGTGATGGTATGTGTGAGAGAATGGAAAGAGTGTATTGTGGGTGTGTTTCCCACACTGTGAAATCAAGAGGAGAACGACTGATTTTTGGCTTCGGGCTGCTTTGGAGGAGGAGAGCTTAGTGAGGGAGGAGAGACGACCATTCGAAATTTGGATGTTAGGGCTAATTAATTTTTTTGGTAAAGTTATTAATGCGTTTTCTCTGAACAACAGCCACGAAAAAAGCAACTGTCAGTTGCTTTTGATAAACCTGCGTTTGGAACGCAATTACAGTGGGCCCCATGTCATTTGAAAACGTCGGTTGCTGTTAACCAAACAGCTTGTCAAAATGAAACGCTTGAAACGTGAATGTAACCACGTAACCAAATGGGTTCTTAATCCTAAGATAATTTTTTAGTATTTGGCAGTTTGATTGTGGTTTATTTTTAAATAACTTTTCATGCTAAAATACATGTTAATGATTTTTTTATTTTTAAAAAATTATTTTTGACATTAGCACATTAAAATGATTTGAAAACACTAAAATCATATTAATTTGAAGTAAATAAAAAAATAAAAAATAAATTTAAAAATACTTTTGAAATATAGAAACAAAGAGTCCCAAACTAATAAACTATTTTTATCATTTTTCAGTTGAACTATTTTTATTTTTACTTTTACTTTTTACAGCTATAGGGGTCAATTTTTAACTCTTATTAACTGTGAATTAATTGCTCCCATCTAATAAAACTAAATTTGAAAAAGAAATCACATTGGAGAAAATAGCATTGGAATAGTAATCTCATCAATCAGCAACATCACCGATTTAAAAATAATTAAAAACGACCCTTTTATCTCCTTGGCATGGATGCGATTCAAATAAAAAAAAAAAAAAATATCTCCTAAAAAAAGATGAAGATAATAAAATAAAATAAAAACGACCTCGTTTTATCTCAGCCACCTCTAACAAAATAAACAACAATCATACGAGGACAAACAGTCAAACAGAATCACATCTCCATCTCCTCCAATTCCAAAAGAAAATGGAGTCCATCTTGCGATCCTTAACGGGTCAAGACCCGAACCCGGATGATTACAGAAACATCGAGTTCTGGTCAGACCCGGAACGATCCGGTTGGCTAACAAAGCAAGGAGACTACATAAAAACCTGGCGACGTCGCTGGTTCGTTCTCAAACAAGGGAAACTTCTCTGGTTCAAGGAGAGAAGCGTGACGCGAGGGTCAATTCCACGCGGGGTGGTCCCAGTGGGCAAGTGCTTGACCGTGAAAGGTGCAGAGGATGTGCTTAACAAACCTTATGCTTTTGAGCTTTCGACGAGCCAAGAAACAATGTATTTTATAGCAGATTCGGAGAAAGAGAAAGAGGAGTGGATCAATTCGATTGGGAGGTCAATTGTTCAACACTCACGGTCTGTTACTGATTCTGAGATTGTTGATTATGACAGCACTCGCTGATTAACCTGTTTTTCTTGTATCAATTAAAAAAAAAAGGTAACTAAATACCATGTTTGTTTTTGTTGCCCCTGCTGTTGTGTATGTAATGATGAATCTTGTGCTTTTCTTATAGTTTAATCTGAGTGTTTGTTCGTTTAATTTTTGGAGATTTTGATGTTTTGTAATTGAATCTGCTTACTTATTTTGTGATTTAACTTTGTTGCTTGATTGCAATTATCAGGTGGATAGTTGACTGTTAGAAAACTCAGTTAGAAGGAATTTACATTTGGGGTTTTGATAAATGTTTTATTCTTCTTAATTTTGTAATATTCGTGTTTGATTGAGAATGAAGGGTTGTGGAATCTGTTCATTCATTAAAAAGAGCCTGCATTTCCAGCTACTTTACGGGAAAGCAATAGATTTTTCTTTTTGTGTTGGGGATTTTGTGAGGTGATTTGTTTAGAATTCATGGTATATTGTTATTATACACATTAAGGCTGTATGGCTTTAGCGAGATTTCGGTTTAAAATCAGAAGAAATGAAATAGATTACAAGAGATTGGAGTTTGGTTCCTGTCATATTATATGTTTTGGCCAAGTAGGTCAGATTATGCAGATTGATGATGAACTTCTTAGTTCTTCAAAACACAGTTGGATACTTCAGTCCATTAATATTACTGGTTCAGTTAGATCCTTGAAATTCTTTGTGTAGTTGTCATGGGGATCAGGTGGGAGTTCAGCTTCTTGGGAAGGGTTTAGGAAACTGTGTTCGTTCGAAACACTAAGCTTTAGGTGAACAAATCTGATATTTAAAACATATGCTTTAGCTCTGGTATGTTTTACATCTAAACTCATCCGCCTGCAAACTCTTATGTGTTCTTCTTGCCTTAGCTCAGACCTTAGCAGCAAGAACAACCCCAACTCTCAAGCACAACAGTTTTGTTTTGTTGCTAGAATTCAGTTTCAGTCCCACTAGGCTTGTTGCCCGATTGAATGGATCCACTTTGCTGCATCATTTGTCCTGTTGACTTTGTGTGATTCAACATTGGACATGATAGTTCTTAAGATTAGATGTGTGCGATAATCATTAAACATAATTTTTAAATCCTAGAGAAATATAACGAGTCAAAGGGGATGCTTTTGACTTTGTTTTCTGAGTTGCAATGCAAGCAGAGTGGTCATTGGTGTGATGAGAGAAGTTTTGAGCTCACTGTCACAGGAGTTGGTTTTGAATCATGAGATATCCACTTCATGCGGTTATGAATTAAGATAGAAGTGCAAAATTTCTGTTGTAGAACTTTGTTTGGGTTACTTCTTGATCAGGCACTGGCACATGAGAATTATAACAAAGATGGCAGGAAAATTATGGACCAATCTAGGCTTTAGGTCGGTTAAGTCTCAAGTTGACTTGCTGGGTTAGTCCGAGTTTTAAAACATGGATAGAGGTTCTTGGGTTTCACAAAAAACCATACATGCTAATGCTTCTTTAAAATTAATTTATTATTCATTCATAATTTATTTTAATTTTATTAATGTTACATGTTAATGAATTTTTATTAAAGAATATTTTTCAACAAAATGAGTGAATCCATTAACAAAACGGAAGGAGATCAGTATTTCACTGTGTATAGTTTCATATTTCATTATAGTTTTGCACAGTGAAAGACCATTTTACCCTTCACATTGAAACCCATGTAACTTACCTTTAGGGATGAACGAGATCAATTTGTCATTGCAAGGTTGGAAGGGGCTAGAATAGTACTTTTACTTTTAATTTGCATTTTCTTAACTTTTGGTTAGGGGTATTTTTTGTTTTTCCTTTTCAAAGCCCAATGCAATTACTAAAGTGCCCTTACAAACAAAAAATATATAACTTGCATTAAGAGGCTTTTTGGTCTTTTCATGTTGGTTTTTTCATTAATATTATGCTGGGTAAGGGGCAATATGGTATTTTGAAAAATTAAAAAAATATATATAAAAATTGTCAACACGTGTAACACATGTATCGGCGAGTAAAAGAAGCTCGGGCTATTTGAGTGATATATGTAAACTTCTTCAGTGGACAAACACCTCCATCAATAGTAGTGTTAGGAGCAACTCATCAATATCTTTATGGCGGATCGGCGTGTGTCGGTGAAGGATGTATGGTGTAGCTCTAATCAACTCCACCCCCTCCCTTCTCTTTTTTATTCTCTCTTCTCTTTTTTTCTTGGTAAAATATAAAGGTGACTTTTAATTTATTTTTCATATCCAATTTAGTTTTATTCATTTGATTCCATGTTTGATTTTAAAAAAAAAAAATTATTTTTTTCTTCAATTTAGTTCCTCATCAATTAATTTTATTTTATTTTTGTATCAATTTAATTTTTATTATTTTAATTATTACTTATGTGCCTTTAATTTTTTTATATTGAATTGTTTGATAATTAAACGTTATTGTTTTATTCAACTTGTATTTTATAGGGTTGTCCTGATATCATAATTAGTTGGATATTTAACATATTAACTTAATTAGTCTGATAATTTTTTTAATCTTTTTTTTTGTTAATTTTTTTTTTTGAATCATTGTTTTGTTGTTATATTTTTTATTTCATACTATAAAAATCATATGATTTTATTAAACTTAATAAAGTTAATAACCTGAATTATTATTTTTATAGAAAACTTACGTTTGTCTTGACATTTTTTTTATTATAACAAATTAAGCTATCTTACATCGTATCAAACGAACCCCCTAATTTTAACTAAAATATATTTACTAACCATATTTTTATTAAAACAAATTTCTTGTTTTTTGGTAAGCAATTTTACCAACTCACTAACAAACAAAATTGAGAAACCTAGATTCCACATGTGGGCCAACCGACTCTGCATCTTGGCAGATAAAATATCTTATAAATGGATCGGCCCAAAACTAGAGAAGATAACTTCCGAGCTGGCAAACAATTAGCGGGTGTTGTGTCCTCTTCGATAAAAAAAAGTAATTTGGATAGCACTTCTGCATCTGGATGGCTACTTTTTGATAATAAAAAAATAACACTTTCATTTTCGGGTCAGATGTCCCTTAATGACTTTTGGAGGAGGTAGATGGAGTTTGTTTTTATATTTTAAAAAAGTCTTAATTTTTTTAAAATTAATATTTTTTTTAATCTTTTTACTTTAAATTTTAATAATATATTATATTAAAAATAATTTTTAAAACATAAAAAAACATATTTAAAAAATAACTACAACTATAATCTCAGACAACATAAATACATAAATAAAAAGGAGAAATAGGTGGCAAGAAAGATCAGGGAAGAAGCAATGATGAAAGAAGAGCTGATTTTTGTTCCAGGCCCCGGTATCGGTCACTTAGCATCAGGCCTTGAATTAGCAAAGCGCCTGCTCGACCATGATGATCGATTATCAATCACAACACTTGTTATGAACATGCCCTTTACTCCATCTATTAATTCATACACCAGATCTCTCACTGCATCACAACCCCGCATCAAGCTCGTTGATCTTCCCGAAGTGGATCCTCCCCCACCAGAGCTCTTAACGAAATCCGCAGAAGCTTATATCTGTGATTTCGTTGAAAGTTACATACCCCATGTCAAAACTACTGTCACAGATATTATATCATCCCTGTCTAACTCGGATGTCCGAGTTGCCGGGTTTATTGTTGATTTCTTTTGCGTGTCCATGATTGACATTGCAAATGAATTCAGTCTCCCTTCTTATATCTTCGTAACCTCCAACGCAGGATTCTTGGGTCTTATGCTATACCTACCCAAACGCCATGATGAAATCAGCGAGGTGATGCAAATGTCTGATCCTGATTCGTTAATACCAGGTTTTTTCAATCCTGTTCCAGCACGAGTCTTGCCTGATGCTGTATTTAATAAACATGGTGGCTATGCTGCTTATGTCAAGGTTGCTCAAAGGTTCAGGGATGGAAAGGGTATAATCGTGAACACATTTGCTGAGCTGGAGCCTTTTGTGCTTAGGTCCTTCTCTGATGATCACCGAATCCCTCCAGTTTACCCTGTCGGGCCAGTGCTACACCTAAAGGGTCAGCCTCACCCTGAAATAAACCAGGATCAGTTGGACAAAATCATGAAATGGCTTGATGAACAGCCTCAATCATCTGTGGTGTTTCTATGCTTCGGAAGCTTTGGGAGCTTTAGCCCCCCACAAGTGAAAGAAATAGCACTTGGCATCGAGCAAAGTGGGATCAAATTCTTGTGGTCCATGCGTTTTCCACTCTCTCCGTCTAATCAGTTCACGAATCCTGAAGATGTGTTACCAGAAGGATTCTTGGAACGCATAGAAGGACGAGGGATTATGTGTGGATGGGCACCGCAGGTTGAAGTCCTAGCTCACAAGGCAATAGGAGGGTTCGTGTCTCATTGTGGGTGGAACTCCATCTTGGAGAGCTTGTGGTACGGTGTTCCTATCGTTACATTTCCTATATATGCTGAACAGCAGCTTAATGCTTTTAGGATGGTGAAGGAATTGGGACTGTCAGTGGAGCTGAAACTGGATTACAGGGTAGGAGGTGATCTTGTGACGGCAGATGAGATAGCAAAATCTGTAATATGTGTTATGCAAAGTGATAGTGAGGTGAGGAAGAAGGTGAAAGAAATGAGCGAGAAAGGCAGGAAGGCTGTGATGGATGGTGGATCTTCTTTCACTTCCATCACACAACTCATCCAGGATATAACAGGAAACAACTGATATGAATACCGCCTGCTAGTAAGGGTTGATTTCCATTGTAGTTGAAGAAATTGTGTGTGAAAAATAAGGTATTCCTGGATGTAAAACGTTAGCAATGTTTTCCATATATAAGCCTTTCATTTTGCTGTCTCATGAATCTCTCTAGTTGTTCTTCTAGTTTCCAAGGTGTGTGATGTTTTCTCGACTTGATCTTCTATATTGTTACAGAGTCCTGTTATAGCTCCTTCTGCAGAAACAAATATATCAGATTTGAAGTCTTCAAATTTCATCATGCAGTCTTTACAAGGATAGGATTGCAGAGTTGCTGTCTTATATATTTCTGTCATATGGACCTCCATGTCATTTTTGCAAGTCTCTTTTTTTCCCATTAATCTTTGATTCTGCAAGACTAGCAAGCTCTCTGTGTTTGTTGTTTGGCATTCGAGGAGTGAGCTCTAGGATTTTTGTTCAGAAGGAAAAAAAGCTCTAGGATTCTCTGTTTACTGTTCACCCCATCTTGACAACGTGGCACCATGGACGTGGTCTTGTTTGCCGAGCTGTTTGGATAATGACGGGTCCGTCGGCCAGTTAGAAAGGCGAGCCAGTCCAAAGACTTAAGTGAACCAGTCTTTTAAAATGTTTATTTTTTAAAATATTTTTTATTTTAAAATATATAAAAAAATTATTTTTATATTAACATATTAAAATGATTTAAATTATAATTTATTTCTCCTTGTACTCTATCAAGAATAATTATAATTTTATTGTCTATATATTAAAAATTATTAAATAAGTTTTTAATCTAAGTTAATCATCCTTAGTTATACTCTCTTTGTCTATTATTATCGACCCTTTTTGGCTTTTCAAAGTCAATATAACATGATTTTGAATTTTTTTTCTTATATTGATTAAAAATTTAACAAGAAAAATGTTATGAAAAATATAATAAACTTTCACTAATACTTAATTTTCCAAATTTAGATCAATAAAATAAATTAAAAATTTCATGTCAATGCTAAACTCCATTGACTTCTTTACATTAACTAGGGACCATTGTAATTGGACTAATTATTAATTTTATATTCTAAAAATATTTTATTTCAAATTAAAATTTTCTCATATTACTTTCTTCATTCAAAGATTTTATAGTATTCAAGCTATAATTAATAACATCATATTAATTAAGAATATGCTTCAAGGAAGGAGACCAAATACAGGTAAAAAAAAATTAAAATATATAACTTATAAAAAAATACTTAGAATATCTACACTGGATTTTTTTTTTCTTCTACTTCTATCTATTTATTTTTATAAAGTAAATCTCATTAAAAATATAATAGAATATCACTAATTACATTTTGTTCTTCACCTCTTTTAATTCTATTCGACAAAAAAAAAATAGAAAAGCACAAGGTTTTTAATAGAAGGATTATGCTATAAATGTAATTAAAAAGAAATAAGGATTGATAATAAGTTTTGAAATTACAAGGACTAATTAATTAGTTTTGTAAGGTACAGAGGCTAAGTCCCAGTGCTGACTGTTTCTGCTGCAGCCTGTACTTCGCCAGCTTCAAGTCAAAATGATCAAATGTCAGCAGTGAGATACGTCTGCAAAAGAAGATAATTGCAGGTACCTGGATGCTGTCTTCAAATCTCTAAATTGGAAAAATGATCTCAACATCCATGGCAACCCTAGGGAACCCTCTTGCCTCCGTCCCAATTAGTTCAAACCCCACCCTCTTAACTGCCAATAACGAACAGAAAAGCAATCCCTCCACAGTCCCAGTACTCATTGACAAATGTGCCAACAAAAAACACCTGAAACAACTCCATGCTCATATGCTACGCACTGGTCTCTTCTTCGACCCTCCATCGGCTACCAAGCTCTTCACTGCATTTGCTTTGTCCTCTCCCTCGAGCCTCGATTATGCTTGCAAGGTGTTCGACCAAATTCCCCAACCAAATCTCTACACTTGGAACACCCTCATTCGTGCTTTTGCTTCAAGCCCCAAACCCATCCAAGGCCTCTTGGTATTTATCCAGATGCTTCATGAGAGCCAACGTTTTCCCAACAGTTACACTTTCCCTTTTGTTATTAAGGCTGCCACGGAGGTTTCTAGTTTACTTGCTGGACAAGCTATTCATGGAATGGTTATGAAGGCATCGTTTGGTTCGGATTTGTTTATTTCGAACTCACTTATTCATTTCTATTCCTCATCGGGGGATTTGGATTCGGCTTATTTAGTTTTTTCGAAGATTGTTGAGAAAGATATTGTATCATGGAATTCAATGATATCGGGGTTTGTGCAAGGGGGTAGCCCTGAGGAGGCATTGCAGTTGTTTAAAAGAATGAAGATGGAAAATGCGAGGCCCAATCGTGTGACAATGGTGGGAGTTTTATCAGCTTGTGCAAAGAAGATAGATTTGGAATTTGGTAGATGGGCTTGCGATTATATTGAGAGGAATGGGATTGATATAAATTTGATTTTGAGTAACGCAATGCTTGATATGTATGTGAAATGTGGCAGCCTTGAAGATGCTAGAAGATTGTTTGATAAGATGAAGGAGAAAGATATTGTTTCGTGGACAACTATGATTGATGGGTATGCAAAAGTGGGTGATTATGATGCGGCTAGGAGGGTTTTTGATGTCATGCCCAGGGAAGATGTTACTGCCTGGAATGCATTAATATCTTCTTATCAACAGAATGGGAAGCCAAAAGAGGCACTAGCCATTTTCCGTGAATTACAGCTTAATAAGAACACAAAACCAAACGAAGTTACACTTGCAAGTACCTTGGCAGCATGTGCTCAGCTGGGAGCAATGGATTTAGGTGGGTGGATTCATGTGTACATAAAGAAGCAAGGCATTAAGTTAAACTTCCATCTGACAACCTCGCTTATTGACATGTATTCCAAGTGTGGCCATCTAGAGAAGGCACTTGAGGTGTTTTATTCTGTGGAAAGGAGAGATGTGTTTGTATGGAGTGCCATGATTGCTGGGTTGGCAATGCATGGGCATGGGAGAGCTGCTATTGATTTGTTCTCAAAGATGCAAGAAACTAAGGTAAAGCCCAATGCTGTGACATTTACCAATTTATTGTGCGCTTGTAGTCACTCGGGACTAGTGGATGAGGGCAGGTTGTTTTTCAATCAAATGAGGCCAGTTTATGGTGTTGTGCCTGGTAGCAAACATTATGCTTGCATGGTTGATATTCTTGGTCGTGCTGGCTGCCTTGAAGAAGCTGTTGAATTAATAGAAAAAATGCCAATAGTCCCAAGTGCTTCTGTGTGGGGTGCTCTACTTGGAGCATGCAGAATTTATGGAAATGTTGAGCTCGCTGAAATGGCTTGTAGTCGTTTGCTTGAGACAGACTCCAATAATCATGGAGCTTATGTGCTCTTATCCAATATATATGCCAAAGTAGGCAAATGGGACTGTGTTTCTAGATTAAGGCAGCACATGAAAGTTTCTGGGTTGGAGAAGGAACCAGGTTGCAGCTCGATTGAGGTTAATGGCATCATTCATGAGTTTCTCGTTGGAGATAACTCTCACCCTCTCTCCACGGAAATCTACTCTAAGTTGGACGAGATTGTAGCTAGAATAAAATCAACTGGTTATGTGTCTGACGAGTCCCACCTTCTACAATTTGTTGAAGAAGAATACATGAAGGCGCATGCCCTTAACCTTCACAGTGAAAAATTGGCAATTGCCTATGGGCTTATTAGGATGGAACCATCACAACCAATTAGGATTGTGAAAAATCTTCGTGTTTGTGGGGACTGTCATTCAGTTGCTAAGCTCATATCTAAACTTTATAATAGAGATATACTATTGAGAGATCGGTATCGGTTCCATCATTTTAGTGGAGGGAATTGCTCATGTATGGATTACTGGTAAATAAGGGTGGAATATGGTTTGAAGATTTCACCTCAATTCTCTACAGAATGACATAATTCCTCATTGTAGTCTGGGTAGGAAGCAAGAGTGATGGGGTTGTAGGAGAACTGAGAGTTCCAAGCTGAAAAACTTTCATCAAGTCTTCAGGACTTCTCAAGGTGTTTGCTCAGGGCTTCAAGCTTAAGTAAGAAAGAAGCATCTTACTTGGATGGTATTTCTGTTTTTAACTGTGATGCAAAGCAAATGTATGGAATGTGAAAATCCAGATTTTGTTTTTGTTTTCTAGGTATTTCTTTTCCCCAGCACGTTGTCAGTATTGAAGTTTAAAACTTGGAAATTATATTCTCGGTGTTATTTTGTGCACTTTATGTTCCCTGAAAATGATTACACTCACGGACACTGATGGGCTCTTAGAGGAACTTGTCAACCATTACATTTCTGGAATGCGCCATGAGGATTCGATTTCTTGAGTAAAGCGTAGTTGATCGCAATCCAGCTCAGTTAAGAGTAGTCGATTTTAGGAGGAACTTGCAAATATTGTAACCTTGGGAAGTTTGAAACATATTTACTGCTGGAGGCTTTCATTTTGTTTTGTTAAATGATGAGTACAAACCTCTAGTTGATGATAGCTTGTCTCCTGACTGCAGGGATGGGTGCTGCAGTAACCATTGTTACTATGTAGAACTTGCAATTTTTACCGTGGAGTTATAATTTGACTTACTTTTTTGCTGATTTCATAAAGAGTCAGCAAGCTAGCTTGTTGCTAGAAGTTCAATGATTATTTTGGGCTCCAGATTCTTTGAAGTGAGTTCGAATATCTTGACCACATTTGTCCTTCCAGTTGCAGCCACATCTTAAACCTCCCATTGGGAAGCTCTGCGCTGTTCAGGGTTCAGTACCTAAACTGCAATAGTTTCTTCACCAGGACGATCAATTCCTTTACATGTACTGTTGACAGTAGCTGAAATGTTGAAGTTTCTGAAATAGAATCCAGTATCCAGCAACATGAAACGAGATTGATCTGATAGATGAAGTGTCGTCGAATACCATAAATACAAGGTTTCTTAGTAAGGGACGACACGTCTTAAAGAAATACCCTAGTAAAAAATTAAACTCATCCTGGCCAGCAGAAGGTAAAGTTTTTTCTTCTTCTTCTTCATATTCTGAGCTCTAAAGAGTCTTGAGTCTTGACCGAGCCCCAATCCAAAACAATGAAAGATGAAGCTAAAAAACCTGGTAAAGATCCTTGAAACCCTCCAGTCTGTTGAGTTTAACAGAAAATCAAACCAGCAAGCTCTTGTTGATATGCCACATGTCAAAAACCCACAACTTGATGTTAGATCCGAAGCCTTCTCATTCCTTGGTCTTCCCAAAGTGTATATAATACACCCCGCCACGTTCCTCACTCTACAGATACCAAACGTCTCTTCTAGTTCAACAAGACCCAAGCTTTAGCCTTTTTGTTTGTTAGCAATGGAAACTTTAACTGGCTTGTACACTAAGGTCTTTACAAAAAACAATAACAAAACTTTATCACCATCAAGATCAGCTCAACTGGGTCGATCTGATATTAGCTTTTCTCCATCTCCAAGTCTAAAGAGAGCACATTTTGATCATTTGGCTTTGTGTCGACGCAGAGATGCTCCATTGCTGGTCATGAAATCCCATCCTGCATCTAATGCAGAGGTGCCTTGTTTCTTTAATAAGTTTCTTGGATTCTCATTTCTTTGTGTATTTGTATTGATATCTGAAGATTTGGTTCTGTTTGTTTATATCATGTTTTTCATTTAACAATAAACAGGATAAGAAATAAACTCATATGTTTGCCTTTAGAAACAGGACAGGTTCATTTATGCATTGTAATCAGAATGGATACATTACTGTGGACTTTCTCATATGAGCATGTTTGTATGCATTAAAACCTATGTTAAACATTGATTACTTCCATTTCCTTGATTATAATTGATCAACAGTATCGCTTAGTGCATTTCCCCCTCTAAAGATACTCGCAGGTTCAATGTTGACAAAGAGTACTAGTTATTGTCAATTAGCTGATGTGAACAACTTGAAAGTCATCGTTGTGATTCTCTGATATCAGAGGTGCAACAATGGTGCCACTTAAGTAGTATAAGAGCACCCTTCATATTTTGTTTCAAATTGGTAATGAGTTATGCTCTTGCTCCACTGAGGTCACTCTTAAGATTAAGATAAGCTGGAGTTCTTTTTTTTCTGCTGGAGTTCGTTTTTATCACAACATAGGAGCTTAATCAAGTTCGTATAATAGTTTCATCTTGATTGACTTAAATTTTCAAATAGGTGTTGACTGGCTTCGAGACTGCAGTGTCTGGGAACCAAAAAATAAGTAAGTCCATACTGTGTTCCAAATTCTTATATCCAAGTTTGTGCTTACTGTGACCTCAAAATATTGATTGTAGCTTCTCTGCCTCCCAGCACCAGGAAAAACTGTTCACGTGAAGTTCCAGTTGCAGAAGGAGTGTATGTTCGGTGAGCAATTTCTCCTGGTTGGGGAAGACCCAATGATTGGTCTGTGGGATCCATCAAATGCCATACCACTCGACTGGTCAGAGGGACACACATGGAGTGTTGAGCTGGTAAGGAGGAACTATTAAAAGACACTATTCTACTGGTATTCAATGAGGTATATGATACAAACTCTGAATTATGGCAGGATGTGCGCATTGATTTGACGATGCAATACAAGTTTATTCTTAAAAGAAGCACGGGAGAAATTGTTTGGCAACCTGGTCCAGACAGAATATTCAAGACATGGGAAAGCAGTAGCAGTGTAGTGATTGCAGAGGATTGGGAAAATGCTGGTGCTCAAAAAATTATGGAGGAGCAAGTGATCAGCACTCCAGATTTGGAGCCTGTTGGTGCTGGAAATGTTTCTCTTCAGGGGGGAGAAGTTATGTCTGATGTCAACAAGGATTTAATGCTTTCAGGGCACATTGCCTGTGCAGAAGATAAATCAAATGGTAAGTATGAGGTTGTCAATGGTATTGCCTATCCAGCGGAAGGACATATAATTAATGCAGACATAAAACTTGAGTCAGGGGAATCTTTTGGTAGCAGAAAAGAGGTGCCAGTGCCAGCAGACAAGAATAATTGTACAACTCCAACTTGCAAGAACCCAGTAACCATGGAGGATGAAGAAACCTTGTTGACTTATGAACAACGCACTGTTCTTGTACCTGGTTTGAAATCCTCCACAAGCAGTCTCTAGTGAAGAAGCACTTTCCAAGGAACTAGGCTCCATCTTTGCTGAAACCTCAATTGGAATCTAAGCAACCAAGCCCAGAACGTGCCTGGGGCAACTTTTTGATGAACCAAATTGTTATTATTATTATTTTCAGACTTCTGCTTTGGGAGCAATAATCCACGCATTCTCCCTGTTTCTGCTGAAATATATTCGGGACTTGATTATGTAAATATAGCTTCTGTTTGAATTTTATCTTATTGAATAATGTACTTAGTGCCCCTAATTAAATATATATCGCAGCCCCTTCGCTGTTTGCTGTGTTATGCTACTGAATTTGCTGCACGATGGAAGGATGCTAAGGTCTTAGACATCTTGCACCCGAGATCCAGTTTGCAATTTGCTAATTTGCCGATCCAGAATTTTGCTAGCTGAATCTCGTCAAGTTGAACTCCTGGTTCAGAGGACTCCACCTAAATTTTTGCTAGCTCTATGACTCAAGAACTTGACTCTCATCCTGGGAGTACATATGCTTCAAAAACAGCTTCCTGTCTGAACGGCTTGAAAAGCATCCTGCCATTTCATTCCTGTACTTCTAGGATAGCATTTCATAATGTTCGACCGCTTAAGTCAGTACTGCTCGTCTCTGGATCAAGTCCAAACCTTGAGGTTCATCAAAGAGGGATCGGCGAGCTGCTTTGCTATCGAAGCTTGTGCTGGCTATTGCATTGTTACTTTCATTCACAATTTGCAGAGTCGAACAATCCGTTCAACTCTCGTCGATTTGAGCAGCTCTCCGCCCTCTCGTGTAAATTAAAAGGGCAGCTGTGATTGAGATAAAATGTGATAAAACAGTATCAATCTGGTGAAAGGCATATAAGCCTGTAAAGGGTAATATCAGAGGCAAGAACTCAGTTTCCTAGTCTCCTCTGGTGACCTCCTGGAACCTTCTGATTTGTTGGGATCTATTCACGTAACACCTACAGAAAAGGATTACGAAGACTACAAGCTATGCGATTCATCAGCTTTGACACCCTCTAACCAACATCCTAGATGAAGCAGGCACCGGGTCAAAAGGATCATGCCTTCAAGGAGGCGTGAGTACCGAGTGCCTGACGGTTAATGGTGTCATGACAAAGTAAGTGAGACCACACTTGGGCTATCGGCCATTTGGCCTGTAGAATACAATGAATTTGTATCAGATGCATACTACAAGCCATCCATCCCTTGCATGTCGATCCAAGTTACCTGTCATATATACCTGTGAAAAATTTGAACCAATCATAGCACAAATATCTATGGTAATTACCGCTCGGAAATAACTCAAGAAAAACAGAGCAATCATCCATATGACTGACCATAGGGTGTTTCTTTTTTAAAGTACTTGGAACTTGCAATCACCCATTGGCATCTTACAGTAGGAAAAAGGGATTGAATGCCACCACAATACAATGAACCAATTGCAATTAACATTCTAAGTATTATATAGATGTGAGATTGCCTCTTCCTAAATGACGTCAAACTGTTCTACAAACCCATCCCTTTTGAAAAAACATATCATCAGACACTCTGCTCTGTCAAGCTGCAACTATGCAGATTTTGATGCAAAGTTTCACAATACAAAGTCTGGGATCAACCCTAGTGCCCAAAACAAAAGCCATTGTCACTATCAGAAACCATGATAAGAATCACCTGGTTGCGTACCGGCAAAGTAAGCATATCTAGTAATGTGAGCATTATCTATCTGCTTTACGCCTGTGATCATCTCTTTCTCGATGACGATTGGAGGAAGAATCCCTCCCATGTGCAGACAATTTGTCCCCTCGTCTCTTATCTTGCTCTTCTCTAAAATAGGACTCTGTTTCATTCCTTCTTGATCTCCTTTCTCCCCTCGTGTCATCATCTTCTCTTGACCTGGGTTCAAATTCATCACGATCATGCCTCCTCGATATTTTTTCCTCCTTTCTATAATTATCTCCTCTCAACTTTGGTTCAGGTACAATATCCTTGTGCCTTTTCAATTTATTTTCATCTCTCTTATAATCATCTTCTCTTGGCTTTGGCACAAATGCATCATCTTCGAGCCTTCTTAATTTCTTGTCTTCCCTTCTGTTATAATCTTCTCTTGGCTTCTGCACAATCTCATTATCATCATGCCATCTTGATCTCTTTTCCGCCCTCCTATCATTTTGTTTAGGGTGGCTCTCTGAGGGCATGTTATAGCTAGATCTTTCCTCACTCTTCTTAGGACCATCAAACATTTCATGTCCCCATCTAGAACTTTTATCTTCAGCACCCCAGCCTGTGTTTGCAGCTCTCTAGATACAAAAAGAAAGCAAAGCAAAATTATGTGAGCCAGCTGTATTGAAATGCAAAATGAGTTGCAAGAACCTAATCTGCACAGCACATTCAACAAACTTACCCCACGAAGTAATTTAAACCAATAACATAATTCTCTTGGTCAGGAGATGAATTAAAATAAAAAAAATAACAACGCAGTTAAGAGGATTGAGTGATGATTTCCAAATCAAAGAAACAAATCCCCAGCCAATTAAGAAGGTATGTGAATAGGAAGTAACTACATCTTGAAGGCTTAAAGCAGCAACTAGAAAAGACTCTCAATCATCATTGTCCAGCTCAATGAGCCACCTTTGTAAGCAAGAAAGAAATTTTATCTCAAACCACAATTAACTACTATCAATACTGATCTCAATGTTAGTATTGGAATCATTACATCAGTGATTATGATGGGCAGTTCCAATGCATGGACTATTTCATGGCATGGGCAATTTCTCTGGTCATTGATTCGAGGATTCATTCTAAATACACATTAACAAACACTGACTACTAAATAATCAGACTTCAAATCAATGGATATGCAAGTCACTTTGTCACCAATTTGACCACAGCTAACTACAGACAGGGTGGTTCAATTTCATGGGCAAATTTCTGAGAGCAACCTTTAAAAGTAGAGCAGCCAGCTGCATGTGGATAGCATGAAATAACGGTTTAGATTTTAGAACATCAACGAGTTACTTTAAAAAAAAAAAAAAAGACAGTAAAATTATACTGAAAAACTTATAAAAACAAACAGTTGAAAAATGATTCTCTTATGTAAGATGAGTACTGTGCAATGAGCATTATCATCCAATTAATTTCAAAAGGAAATAAAGAATAAGGTTGAAAAGGAGAAAATATTAAAATCAAATGTTAGTTTTTAAGACCTTTAAATTCATTTTGAAGCTTCCATGCCTATTAATTGCATATAAAAGTAGACTACTAAAGGGACAGCCATCCAAAAAACAATGATATATCAACAAATGTCTTCCCCAGGGATCTATGAACCTTACTTGCTCATCATGGGAAAATCTGCACCCAGCTCCACGATTACATTCACCTCTCTGGAACGCATGACAAACTCCCCGGGCCTCCCTCTTCTGCTGCGCTGTCTCTTCATCTTCTTCTTCTTTCTTCTTGTACTTAGTAACGTGGTCAACCCTTATAATTCGGCCAAGAACCTGAGCTCCATTCAGATTATCTGAAAGAAAGCCAAAAAGATTTGTCCATTGCAGGCATGTTAGAAAGCAAAAACACTTAGGTAGTAACTACTGTCCATTGCAAGCATATTAGAGACAGGGGGGACCAACCTACAGCAAGATTTGTACTTCTCTGATCCTCGTATGCAATAAATGCAAAACCTTTTGATTTACCAGTACCCTTGTCTCTTACTAGATTAGCATCAACGACCTCCCCGTATCTGGAAAAACCCATTTTGAAACACATAAATATTAGTGAAAAAAACAAGATCATCTATTAGCTAATCCCTTCAAACTCACTTCTAATTAAGCAGCTAACTCCGAAAATAAGAACAGTAATAATCAACAGAAAACCACACACTGCCTTTTCCGAGACCAAAAAGAAAAAACCCACGAATGTTGAACCCTTTAATCAATAATTAAAAATAAAAATACACAGAATTGAAGAGGGAAAGAGAGAGTTACTGAGAAAAGACAGCGAGGAGATCGCCTTCAGTGAGATCGAAAGGAATGCCACCCACAAAGACATAAGCAGAGTCTTTGTACTTAGCATGCCATGATGCTTCCTCTGAAATCCCTAACGCGGCTTCTTTTGAGTTTATGTTTTGGATTCGTTTCACCAGCGTCAACGGATTCATAGCTACCACCACCTTTCCTTCTCTAAACCTCTCTTTTCTCTCCTCCCTCTCTCCTTCTCTCTGTCCCCGAGATGTCTTCGATTCTTTTCACCAACGTTAATGGCCCGGTAAGTGATTTCGTCTTTTTAACACAGTTTAACTGGACCGACTTGTCTAGCCCGCCCGCGTGGTTCCAAAGTTCCAATACAAGGGTTTTTTGTTTTTTTGTTTTTTTTCCCTGAATAACAACCAATAAAAGAGATTATTAGGGAACTTGCTCGTATAAAAATGGGTTTTTTAGGTTATTATGGTGTTTAATCTCACTTTTATGATGTGAAAAGGGAGATAATCAAAGAATATTGATGATTGATTACAAAGCAGATGAATGGGAGAGGCTGATTATTGTAACCGAAATAAAAATGAAGAAAGGTAAAGTATATTTTCCTTATAATTTATAAAATTTTCAATTTCAATCACAAACTTCAAAAAAACATTATCTCATAAATTTACATAGTTATTAATTTTAAAACTTAAAAAATTAAACGAGGCACATACAAGCTCATCTAAACATTCACGTTAAAAATAAAAAAAAACATTATCTTAAACTTGTAATTTTTTATCAATATTATATCATGCTTCATATCAATTATTCTTTATTTTTAACTTTTAATTGTTTATTCATTTCAAGATTCATGGATATAGAAAACATGAAGAATGGACCCGGGATCAGACATAGTCATTAATTTCAGGACCTTTAAAATTAGTTAAGATACACACGAGCTGATCCGGACACCTATATTAATAATAATGATGAAATCTTAGTTAACTTTTTTTACCGATGCAAAGGGCTAAAAATATTTTAAAATAATATAAATAATATTTTAATACCTTTTATAATATAATAGTTTAAATTTTTAAATTGAAATATAATATTAGAGTTTTATTTAAATAAGTGATTATGGATTTGAATTTTATTTTTTTATTTTATTTAATAAAATTAAATATAAAATAATAATGGTTTTGTGTGCAAGCTTCAAATCTAAAAAATTTAAACTATATTTTAAAATATATTATAAAATATATCACTTGAATTCTATGCTGGAATGATTGTCTAAAAAAAAAACATAATGAAGCCCCTCGTGCTACAATTCACCATGTTTTCTGCTCAAACTTGTGCGTGATTATTATTATTATTATTATTATTTTATATGGTGAGGTATATTTTCGAACCGGGTGTACATCAATTAATATTATATGACTTTATGAGCAAACTCATTATTAGTTTTGTCTTTAAAAAAAAGGAGTAATATTTATTTAAAGTTAATTTCGAAAATCGAAAAGAAGTTAAGAAAAGGATTAAACCTTTTCCACCATCAAACCTATCTCCGGATGTTCTCGTATTTGTGACAAATACACTCTGAGCATAATAAAAAAAGAAAAGAAAAAAAGTCAATACGTTGTGTTTTAATAATTCTCATTTTCTTTCGTGAGGTTATTAGATGTATACATGAGATAAGAGTACAAGACTATTTTTGTACAGGGAATCGCAATATAACTTGAAGTTTATGGTATTTTAAATTGTCTTGGATCAGTGAGTTTTTTTAAAAACATTTAATATTTTTAATTAAATATGAATATTCAAATTTCTTTATAATGAGTAATAAATAAAATATAAATGTAGTTATATATATATTATATATATATATATATATATATTTGTGTAAAATATCTACTGTTTTTCCATTTAATATAGCATATACACGACCCATGTTAATATAATACACACGTAAACATATTATTTTTATATTTAATGTGTGTGTATATTATTTTTAGTCTATATTCAATATTATAAATATCTAAAATCCGGATGAGTTTAGTATAAATATCCAAAAAAAATCTAACTAATTAATAAGATATAAATACTTGACTTGGATATGGATGGAGTACCCATCCCAATTTTTTTCATGACTCGCCACCCTCCTAGGAGAAGCTCATGTTTGTACCAGGTCAGTTTTAGAGAATATCTGAGAATTCGTAATATAAATTATATTTTTTAATTGTTTTAAAAAATTATTTTTTATTTAAAATTAATAATTTTTTTGTATTTTTAAATCATTTCGATACGATGATATCAAAAATAATTTAAAAAAAAATAAAAATATAT
The DNA here is from genome assembly GCA_018804465.1 of Populus tomentosa. Classification (NCBI taxonomy): domain Eukaryota; kingdom Viridiplantae; phylum Streptophyta; class Magnoliopsida; order Malpighiales; family Salicaceae; genus Populus; species Populus tomentosa. The sequence continues at coordinate 3,901,829 of CM031985.1, forward strand.
TATTTTAATATATTTTCAAGTAAAAAACACTTTAAAAAACAATTACAATTTTACTATCAAACACCCTCTTAAACGAGCATTCCTTTTAAACTATCCAAACTCCTTTTCTAAATTTTGAAAATATTTTTCTCTTTTTTTTTATGCTAGATTTTTTTCATGTATTTTATTTATGAAGTAAAATAAAAAAATATTGATCTTATTTATTAATGGAAACTACCAAGTTAAATTAAATAAATAATCAAATAAAAATATAGCAAGTAATCATCTTGTATAGGAAAAAATAAATAGCATGACTTGAGATGGTTTATTTTAAACATGAATTAATACAGTAAAAAATAACCGGTTATTATTTTATTTACACGGTAAAATAAACAGTATAATATAAAATGATTTAGTTTTGTAATATTAATAATTATTTTTATTTATTACTTCATGTTGAAATAATAAACTAGTTATTTGTATGGTTAGCACAATCCACAAAAAATTACATTATTATTTATATATTTATACATGGGACATTAAAAGGATATTATTTTTTAATTTATAAGCAATACTAAATAAAATTAGAAAAGTAACGTAATAAAAAAGTATAAAATATAAATATTTTATTTATAAAAAAAATAAAAACTAAATAATATAACATAAACATGCAAAGTGATTTTTTTTTAATTGAAGTTAATTATTCATGTTTGCTTCACATTAAAATGGTTTTCTTTGATTACATCAATCAGTGGCTTAAATATATGAATTTGGCATTGTAAATATGATACAATTACCAAGTTACAGGAAATAGGACTCGACTGCACAAAGTGAACAAAATATATAGCTAGCTCCAAATTCATAATAATTTTAATTTTGTTTTATGAATTCATCTTGTTTGTTTTTAAATTTTTAAGTTAAAAATATGAGATAAAAAGCCATCAGAAGCAGTAAAAAATAAATAAATAGTTATCACGGTAATGACAACTAAAATGATTAAACTTGGTATCAAATAGCTCATTTTGATGAGAAAAGTTTGATAATTGTAAACCCCCAGTTAATTCTTTTTGAAATATTAAAATCTCAACTTAAAAGTAAAATAAGTTAAATTGAATTAAGGATATATAATTAAATAACAAAATAATGTAATTAGAATAAAAAAATTACTACAATAGTTGTTGGAAAAGCAAAAAGGTAGGGATAAAATGAAATAACCAGACAATACAGGGTCAATATATAAATATCAATATAGTACATTGTAAATATCTCATTTCTTTTCTCTTTAAAGATGGTAGCAAAAGAGATGGGGGGTATTTCTCAGTTTTATTTACTAAAATTGAGTGGAAATATTATAAATTGGAAGGATTTTGGTAAGATCTAGGCTTAGTATCGAGAGAGACACCATTAATGCATGAATTAAATAGAATAAGTGAAAGAAGTTTAGGAATTTAAAGAGACAAGGGATTTGGCCTCTAAAAAAAAGGAGTGTTAAGAAAATTTAACTTGTTCATAATCAAAACTCATTTTATCACTAAGTAAGGATTTTAAACTCGATTATGTGAGATAAAAGAATACGATTAAGTATTGATGTCTAAATTATAAATTATAGGTTAAAGTTTACTAGAAAATTGATGAAAAATGAGATTTTTATCTTATTTGATGTAATTGGAATGGCAATGAACCAAAACAACCTAGAGTAATGAACAAATAGAGAGAGAAAAAAATCCTATTGTTATGGAAGATGGTGATGTTAGCCATAAAGAAGAAAATTTGAAAAGAAACTAAAACAATGTATGATTGTTGTTTGTGTGTACTTATTAGAGCATGTGTTGAAACATGGAGAATTAATTGAAACTAAATAGATTTTTTGTGTTTAATGAGTCAGTAACTTGGTATTAAAAAATTAAAGAAAACTCTGTCAAGTTTTTGATAGAAAAAAAAGTTTTTATACCTTCAACGATAATATAATATGCATGTATGTAATATAATATAAATAAACTAGGATTGTTACAATGTTGGTGAGTTTTCTCTATAAATATATCTAAAAAAAATGATGAATTCCATTTTGATTTTTCCCCTAGCTGATTTAAGTTTTTTTTTTTTGATGATTTTAGAGTGTTTTCAATGCTAGTTGGTGGTTTATAAAGATTTTTATGGTGTTTAGTAAATGAGTTGAAAAAAAATAAATTCTTAACCTAAAAAACATCACCCATGATTTTTTAGCAACTACAACGATGCCCAAAATTTGGGCTAGGTACTTGCAAATAACATGTTGCTTGTTTCATTTCTTTAAAAAAAATAAGGGTCCACCTTATTTAAAAGAAAAAAAATATATAGCCTAATTATAAAGATCTGACATAGGCCCACATCTAGGGTTTTCTTAAGCCTCGGAGCATCATGTCACTTAGGTGTGCGCACCTAGCCTAACTTTGTTTTTTTTAAAACCTCCAACACATTTTGATGCATTTTTATTGTTTTTATTTTTCATTCCCATCCTTTAAATACTACATTGATTTTGATTTGATCTTTATTTTTTATCATGTAATTAAAAAAAATATTACTGAATCCATCAAAGTCCGTAACTCGGGTTATAAATTTGACGAGTTAACTCAAGTTGATTTTGGTTGATTTAATGTCTCGGTCTTAATATTTTTAGAAAAGATACCATCTTTATTTTTTCAAGTCAAATTATTTTTTATTAGCTATATGCGTGTTTTTATAATTTTTTATCATTTGATTTATTTTTTTTCATATAAACATATCGAGTTGACAAGATCTCAATGTCTCAATCTCAATTTATTTTAAAAGAAGATATTACTTTTATTTTTTTTAATTCAAATTGTTTCTTATTTGTTGTACAAATTGTACATGCCTAATTTTTATAATTTTATCTTTATAATTTTTTTATATATATAAACTAATCAATTCGAGAAGATAACATCAAAACAATTTTTACTCCATTTAAATTAAAACTCGGACCAAGTCAAACATGGAGTTAAATTTTAAAATTTCACCCTATAAATCCGTTTTGATAATAATATCAAAGAGCTTCCCGCTACTTATGCATTTTTTTACACGTTCAAGGAATTTCTGCTCCCATCAGCAACGTAGTGTAGTTCGGTCTAGGTTTTTTTTTTTTGTCATGATTTATCTAATCTAATTTAATCCCATCCATCTGGTTCTATGAAAAGTGCTAAACGCACCCCCCCCCCCCCCCTTTTTTTTTCTATGAAAAGTGCTAAATCCCACCTCCTTTTTTGTCATGATTTAATATTTCCTTACATCCTTCCACCATTTGTCCATCCCCCCCCCCCCCTCTCTCTTGTATTTTTGTTTTTAATTTAATACAAACCTTAAGCTTCACGTTTTTTTTTCTTTTTTACATTTTCCATCAATTGATTCACTAACGCCGTTAAAAATTGATACTTGTAGCACACTCGTAACATGATTTTTTCACTCATGTATGTTTTGGTCCCTACAATTTTTTAAAATCTATTTTGATCCCTATATATTTCTATATAAATAAATCCTTGATTAAAATTTTTTTGTTCATCATATTTTGTACTCATATATATATATATATATATATATATATTAGTCCCAGGATGACTTTTTTAAAATAATTATTTACATATTAAATTATAAACTTGAACAATAATTAAAATATATCAAAGAGTAAGAGTTGATTAGATTAAAACAAGGATATTTATTTAAATTAATAAAAATAAAATAAGTTAAAAAAAAATCTCATATCATATATGCAGAATGAGAATTTCTTCCATTCTTGATTTTTATTTTTTTAGGTTTTAAACAAGAAAATGAATTAAAAAAATAAAAGGAAAGAAAAGAAAATTTTGGCAATGTATAGATGATTGTGGAAATAAATAATTTTTAGACGGAACACCTATTTAAATCTACCCGATTCTTATCTTACTCACCAACCTGTTTAAATAGTCGACTAATTTTACTGAGTTTATATCTCACATGTAGGGACTTAAAAAAATCAATTCAAGGACTGAATTGTATAAGACTTTAAAACATGATGACCAAAAAACTTGCAATTAAAGACGTATTTGCAAGAAGAGTATAATATAGGAATCAAAATAAAATGTAAAAAAATGCAAGAACAAAATATACACGACAAAAAAGTCCATGCTAGGAGCACATATTGTGTCAGTTTTTAATATAAAGTACTGATTGATTCTGCATTTTAAAAGTGTATTTAAAAAAAATTAATTTTTTTTTATTTTTTATTAATTTTAAATTAATATTTTTTTAGTGTTTTTAAATTATTTTGATGTGTTAATGTCAAAAATAATTTTTTAAAAATAAAAAAATATCATCAACATATATTTTGATACAAAAAATTATTTTAAACTACCAAACAAACTCTAAAATCATTTAGTAGTTCAGAGTTCAGAATGTAAGAATCTAGTTCGTGCGCTTTACTAGAGTTGTTTGTTTATGCTTCTAAAGCAAACCACAAGTTTATAATAGTTTGGTAACGAGTAAAATGTCATTTATTGTTCGTGAACCCCACTCTTACTTGCGTTTGAAATGCAGGATGGCACAAAGCAGTTCTTCGCTGCTTTCCTTCTTCTGCCATGGAGAGTATTACTCTTTATTGTTCCAGCCGGACCGGATCTAGTCTAAAGCTAAATATATTAAACCAGGTCTGATCCTGTAAAATAAAAAAAATAAAAAAATTTTTTTAACTGTGTTTTATTTAAAAAACTACTGTTTAACATTATTCAAGGACACTACGTAAATTGAACGGAGATCGCTTGATAAGTAGCATTTGTAGAATTTGATCACAATTTCATTTTTATTCTTGATGATATTTTACATGATATTGTTGTGTGTTTAAAAAACCAAGAAAACTGTAATTCTTGTCAGGTGTATTTCATATGAGATAGAATTATAGATAGTTTAATTGAACAATAAAAAATATTTTATATAAAATATTATCTATTTCATGATATAATAGCTGTAGTTAAACTTACAGTATTTAAATTAAAAACCATCAATATTAATATATATTTTTAAAATTATTTTATAATCTTAATTTGAAAAATATTTTTAAACAAACACATTAAACTATATTTTGTTTAACCTAATTTAAAGTATATTTTTAACAAAATATATAAAAATACTAAATCAATCTTAATCAAAAATATTTTTTATAAAATAACTTTTTTTAATTCATAACTATAAAACTACTACAATACATGTTAGCCTAAAATACACCACGTATAAAAAATATGCTGTAAAAAAGAAAAGATTCTAAAATATAAATATTAAAATAAAGAGTATAAAACTGCCTAAAATCATCACCCCTCTGGTCTTCTATTGTTTCCCTAAACGCACGCATTTGGTGTTTAACCATCATCTCCCTAAAAAAGAAAACTCTTGGTGGGTCCAGGTAATCATTCTTGACTCGACTGAGCAATGAACGGCTTAAAAAATCACAAATGGGCCCATGAACGCACTAATCCAACCGTCCATGATTGAAATCAAAGGAGCGGGAACGGCATGAGGCACCGCCTTGTCCTTTTCATCTTTTACATTCCACCAGACACTGAGTGGGCCCCTCAATTAGCTGGACGATAAAGCCAAACTTGCCTGGTCGCTTTTCATTTTCCCCTCTTTCACTTCCTCCCTTACATCTTCAACCATCTTTAGTTTGTTTTTACTCTTCCTCACCAATCACTCACACTTTAAAGTTAAAAATAAATAAACCTGCCGAAATTCATCAAATCTGGTGAGGCTTTTACTATGGTAGTTAGATTTGATTGATGACGAACATTTATTATTATTTTTTTCTTACTTATTTTTTTGCCTTTGGATGGCAGAAAATCAAAGAAGAGAATGAGCAGCAATGTCAAAGCAGATTGACTCTGTATTCGATGGCGCAGGAGCCAAACCGTATCCTTATTTGTGCTTGTTTTCGTACTGGATTTTGTTTCTGAAATAGACGCGGTTAATTAATGTAATGTTTTTTGAGGTTATTAATTGCTTCTTCTTCTTCCTTAACGCCACCCGTCCTGTGTTTAGCGGCTTGGAAATATGGTGTGTGGAGAAGCAGCTCCGGTTGGTTCCAGTTCCAAAATCTCTGCATGGCAAGTTTTATTCTGGGAATTCATATGTAGTTTTGAGTGTAAGTTGTTGCTTCTCACATTTCACTGTTAATATATAAATTCCAATTTTTTTTTGTAATTTAGACAGATAATATTGAGCTTCGTTTCTTGTTTGTGCTGTGCGACAGACGGTTTTGCCAAGAAGCGGCCCGCCTCAGCACGACATACATTACTGGCTGGGAAAAGATGCAAATGAGGTCTTTTTTTTTTTATTTTAATCTTGCCTTCTTATCCTAGTTACTTGGGATTTAGTCGACCTGCATTGATATGGGAACCACTAAATTTCGAATTGCCAGCTTATATTATAAAGATCAAACGAATTATGTGAAATATATGCAACCGAATGAATGCATAAAAAAAAACAATCAATTGAGCACAAGATCTTTAAACGAAGAAACTTTCCGAGTCAAAACATTTTGTTGACTCAATTTATTGTTGTTACCATACTGTGGCATTTGATCTAGGAGATTGATGAAAAATTGTTGAGTTGGTCGACTGCAGGCCTCGTCCATCTTAAATTATTCATAGACACTTGTCTCCCTATCTTCTCTGACTGTAATGGTTTGTAGAGCGCAAAATTTTACATTTGATAGCTTGCATTAGTAGAGCATGTTCTAAGGTTGCTTAATGGTATTTGCAGGTGGAATCGACCCTAGCATCAGACAAAGCACTAGAATTAGATTCAGCTCTAGGGTCTTGTACTGTACAGTATAGGGAAGTTCAGGGCCAAGAAACAGAGAAGTTCCTGTCATACTTTAAGCCATGTGTTATACCCATTGAAGGAGTGTTTTCTTCAGATTCTGGACAGTTAAATGGTGAATCATACAAAATTAGCTTGTTAACATGCAAAGGGGAGCATGTTGTTTCTGTGAAAGAAGTAAGTCTCGAACAACTCTATAAACTTTTGTGGAAACTGAATTAGCCATCTATGACTTCAGAGATGCTGAAGATTTGTCACTCATTTACTGTTAAAACCCTCAGTTATTTCAGATAGGTGCATATAGCTATTTTTGATGCCATTGCATGGATTCTTCTAGATGGAGCCTGAAATTGATACTTATAAAAGTGTAGCTAACATAATTTTAGTCAGCATTTGTTTACACGCTTCTTTCTTTGTTGGTTAATTTAGACCAACTTTTACAAGCAGAATGATTATTGATATTGATTTTTTTTTTTAAGATTTATTTATCAATAAACATGCACCTGCATATGTCCTAGTCCTGTTTGGATTTTGGTGAATATGGTTTTAAAGGTGAGCATTCTGAGCAGGTGCCTTTTTCTCGGTCATCCTTGAACCACAATGATGTATTCATACTTGACACTGCATCCAAAATTTTCCTCTTTAGTGGGTGCAACTCTAGCACTCAAGAAAGGGCTAAAGCTTTGGAGGTTGTTCAGTATATCAAGGAGAACAAGCATGGTGGAACCTGTGAAGTGGCCACTGTAGGTCAGACTCCTTTACCCCCCTCTTTCTCTCTCTATCTAAAGAAAAAAAGAATTTGCGATTAATTATTCTGGTGCTGCAGAGGATGGGAAACTTGTTGGTGATCCTGAAGTTGGTGAGTTCTGGAGTTTTTTTGGTGGATATGCTCCTATTCCTAGGGATTCACCTTGTGTTGAGAAACAGTCTGATTCTCCATTCTCACAATTGTTCTGGTGAGTTTTTTTCTTCATCTACAGGCATTCTCTGCTGTTTTGGACACATGGTCACTCCTGCATATTGCCAAGTCTAGGTTGCCATTCAAGAGCTCGGCTAGTTTGCCTAGGATTAGGATTGGTAACATTCAACTATTGAAGTCATCTTGTATTTGGCCACCAAAAGGATACTGTCTTGTGTTACAAATGCAAATAATTATGCTTTGCCCTTAGCTTGCCTAATTTCATAGGCGATTCACTTTTTTTGGATTTTGGATGTAGTTGTGTGTGCATGTCAGTATGTGCCTGCATGCTTTGTATGTGTTTGCTGTTTCCCTAAAATTTTCCTTTCATTGAAATAACACCTCTTGCTTCTTTTTCTGAAAATACTTAAGATTCCTTATTAACAGGATAACAGCACAGGCTAAGCTGTGTCCTTGTGAAGGTAGTTCGTTGAACAAAGAAATGCTAGAGACAAACAAGTGCTATATGCTTGACTGTGGTGCTGAGATTTTTGTATGGATGGGAAGAAATACTTCAATTACAGAAAGGAAGAAATCAATTTCAGTTACCGAGGTAAAAAAATGACCACCCTTTCAACTTTTCTTCTCGTGCTAGCCCATAGGGATTCTTACGAGCATTATTCTTACCTTTTTTACTGGCTACTCCTTTGCAGGATCTACTGAGAAATCAGGGAAGGTCAATGGCAACCCATTTAACTTTTCTAACTGAAGGATTAGAGACTTCCATATTTAGGTCATATTTTAATAACTGGCCTCAAGTGGTGGAGCCAAAGTTGTATGAAGAAGGTCGTGGAAAAGTAGCAGGTTTGTTACCTGTGCAGATAAGTTATAGGAAAGATTAGAAAGGGTGATAGCAGAATGGGTGGTTTTACTAATTTAGTTGCTTTAATGCTAACTATTTAGTTCACTTTTTTTTCCCCAGCAATATTTAAGCAACAGGGCTATGATGTGAAGGAACTGCCTGATGAAGAAGACTGCCAGCCATATATAAATTGCCGAGGAAAACTAAAGGTAGTTTGTCAAATGTTTTTTTATTTTTTCGAGTTTTGATCACAGCCAAATATTATCCTAGGTTCCTGTTTGATGCAATGTTAATAATTCAGGTTTGGCGGATAAATGGTGAACAGCTGACCCTTATTCCTGATCCAGAGCAGACAAAGCTCTTCAGTGGAGATTGCTACATTGTTCAGTATACATATCCTGGCAATGGGAGGGATGAACATTTGTTTTATGCATGGCTTGGTCGTGACAGTGTACCGGTAAGTGTAAAAAATTATGATAGACTTCAAAGACAGGGATCAACCATAGGAATAATAGTGACTGGTATCTGCACATGTTACCAAAACTACACATGATAGTGGAACTTGGGGCAAGATTTAGGTGGAAATTCTTTTGTTCTTATATGATCATGTATGATTTACTATATATTTGTATATTTTGAAATAAAAAAGCTTTTATACTTCTAAAAGTTTTTGACTGGTGGGTTGTGAGGTCTCAAGGGTAGAGGGGAAAAGATGAGAGGAAAAGAATCAGTATTTTTGTTTTTCATTTGAAATAATCTTTCTTCAAATTAAAATTAAAAAAAAGGAAAATGAAAACTGAAGTTTTCTTTTCATTGCACATTGTTTCTACTTGAGTTACAAACAAGTCATATTTACCTGGAAACGCAAAAACATTTGGTATTGGAATTTTATGCTTGTTGTCCTTCTGAAACAGTTAATGGTTTTCCTTTTTCTTTGTACTTTCTAATTTAATGTTATAAAATCAATATAAAGTGAAAAGACCCCCTTAAAAACTTATAATCATGGTGTCTATCTGATGCGCTAACAATCCTTTACTGCTTGCAGGATGATAGAGCGGATGCTATCTCCCACATGAATGCTATAGCAGACTCAAGCAAAAGGGATCCAGTTTTGGTTTGGTCTTTTTTCTCTCATTTATATGCATTATATTGGAAACCTTCCATCCAGTTATTCAAGAAACTGATTTACTACTGACTGAACTAATATTCTGTATTTAGGTTCAAGTTAATCAAGACAAGGAGCCACTTCTATTTTTCTCAATTTTTCAGACAGTAATTATATTCAAGGTCTGTACTTAGTAAACTTTTATGCTCTTTCTTTTTATTTTCTTTTTCTGTCATTTGTATTTTGCCCTTCATTTCCCAAGTTAATGTACTGTTAAACATGCCCAGTGCTTTTTTTTTTTTTCTTACTTTTTTTGTCATTTCCTTCAGGGAGGTTTAAGTAAACGGTACAAGAACTTGATTGCAGAGAAAGGAATTTTGGATGAAACTTATGATGAACAAAAGACCGCACTTTTTCGTGTTCAAGGGATCAGTCCAGAGAACATGCAAGCCATCCAAGTTGACCAGGTAAGTTAGCACAGTGGAATCTACACAATTATTGTCACTCTTGCTCTCTTAAAGCTGTCTTGCAGGACATTCTTTTGCACAATAATAATCCTTGTGATTGTAATGCTACAAAATCACTGTGTAAATGCAAGTTTCAACTTTTGACACCAAAACCATGTAATTGTCTCCATCAAGGCTATCAAAAATGCATTTTTGACATGGCACGGAAAATGCAAAATAAACTCGGATCGTAAGAACGGATCGTAAAATCGTAAGGAAATTTTTTTCATATAGAGTTCAAGCACCTTAAAATGCGTTCAAATAAAAATTCATGTATAGTTCAAATACCTTAAGATACATGATTCAAATATAAATTCATACATAATTTAAGCAACTTTTTATTAACTAATAATTAACAAATTTAAAACATACAATCTTCTGGTGTGGAAGCAATTCAAGAACCAACTCAAATCAATCCCGTAATCAATCCAAACATTTGGGTTATGGAAGCATGCATAAAGAACTCACAAAACTAAAGCAATAAGGCTCAAATTAGTTCATCCAAATATTTTATGCCTAAATGGTATAATTGGGCATAAAATATGCACATCAGGAGTACAATACGCAGTGCTGAAGATAGGAAAGAGTATAGAAGATCAACCCAAGTCTGCCAAGCACCCTTGTCTGCTTAGGGTCATAGCCAGTTTTCCATCTTGCATGGCCAAAATCTCCAAGCTGTGTAGATAAAATCATTTCATTAACTACCCCAAGCCGAACCTTTGACTCCATCTATAAATTGTATTTCAAATCAATAAAACAAACTCAAAGATCTCTATCATCAATGCATTTATCATACATCCCCTCCACCTCCTTCTGAGTTAATATCTTAAAATAGAGCATATAAAATCTCATAATTTTGTAAAAAATAACGTAGTACATACACACTTGACCTTCTCCAGCACAGTTATGTTGGGGAACCTGAAAAAATATCAGCTTTCCATTGACAGGACACACAAGTTTGTCCAATTTGAAATGGATTAAGGTTATGGAACATATATTACTAGTTAATTTAAGCATTGACAGGATCACATGTCACTCCACATGCAAGACTGCAACCAATGAAACGCTGAGAAAAGCTATAGTGCAGTGAAGTAACAGCCAGGAGTCCTGGCAAAATTAGACATAAAATCTACCAATACCACTGTCAATGACAAACGGATAAGTTCCTTTGTATTCACCCTAAATTAACATTTTGCAACCCTTTAGCAGTTCCAATGGCAATAGCAAGTATTTGGTGCCACTCAAGCATATTTTCAGTTTTACCTATAAAAACGATACAAGTAGTAAGTTCATGCTTAGATCAGTATGGTGAAGAAGAAAGTCATTCAAAGAACTAATAAAGATTGAAATGAATGATTTTGGGCTTCTAGGATCAATAATGACTCACCAAATAAATGCCAATATAAGGACTTGTTGCATATATACTCGTAAACCAAAATGTTAAGGTTCTCCTTGCAGCAAAAACCCAATAGCATTAAAATGTTCTTGTGACGGGCTTTAACACATATACCTCAGATTGAAATTCTGTAAATCCTTGAGTGCTTGCTTCTTTGCGTACCTTTGCTGCAATTAGCTGCCCATCTTGTAGTTTACCTTTATATACAGGCCATAACCTCCTTCTCCTAGCAAGTTATCCTTCGAAAAATCATATGTTGCCAACTGAATCTCAGAAAAATTGAATCTCATGGAATCCTTGATGTACAGTTCAGTCCTTGCTCCACAGCCAGAACAAAGAATCGCCTTGATGGGTTTTGAGAGAAAGAAAGAGAGTGGAAGGCGTTGCTGGTGTTAGTCTGCTACTGCTAGGGTTAAGATTTGAGAATCAAAGAATGAGAGATTTGGGGAATGGGGAAAGGGGTCAGGGGGTGGGTGGAGAGTGGAGTGTTGGGTGGGGGACTCATGGGGAAAGGGATCAGCAGGTGTTTTAATTTTAACGTGAAATCGGTCCGGTTTGACCGATTTTAACGAGTTGGACCGGTTTTGAGTGAGTTTGACCAGGTTTAACTGATTTTATTGGTTTTTGAGTTTTTAACCTGATTTTACATGTTTTATATGTTTTGACTCGTAAAATCATACGAGTCACACCAATAATATTGGTCTCCATCACACCAATAATATTTTTAACACAGATATGAACAGTTGTGTGCCTATATTGATCATGCCATAAATCTTTTCAATACACAAAAGTATGCTCTGTATTAATTCCATGGTTTTAATTCCATTATGTGGTCTGTAGGATGGAATCAATGAATAACATAATATGCCAAAACAGAGTGTTTGTATTTGCTTCTTAAATGCTGTTGCAATTTGATCGTTAATTGATTATGAGCTGTGCAACTCATGCAGGTTTCAAATTCCTTGAACTCCTCGTATTGTTACATCTTGCAAACTGGAACATCCATCTTCACATGGATAGGGAATCTCTCTTCTACTGTAGACCATGCTCTTCTTGACAGAATGCTGGAATTGATTAATGTATGTACTCTGTTGAGCCATCACTAGGTGGCCATATGTTAATGGTTATATGCTTATGCTTTGGGTTTGTCGACTCTTCATTGCATTTGGTTTAGCTTTTAGGAGGGATAAGTGGGAAAATTTGGTGTTAATTTCTAAACGGTTTTAGATTTTACAGTAAAGTTCTTTGATTTCACGGTAAAAGTTTAGCATTTATAATTAAATATTTTAGGTTTTATTCCAAGGTTTAGTATGTTACAGTAAAAGCTGGACATTAAGTCAAGAGTAGCTTGCAAGCCTTGCATCCCAGCTAAAATGTCATGTTAGTGCTTGCTTCTCCTAAAAACACGCATACATCAGAAGAAATTTTTACAAAATTTCCCTTCTGTTACACTTGCTTTCCTTTCAATATAAAACCAAACACATTGTAAATCTTCTCTATCCCTCTCTTATTTTCCCTCTGATTGATGCTTGAGCTCATAGTTATTTGAATTGAATTCTCTTCTTAACTTTCCAAAAGAGTAAAGAGAATTATAATTTATCTGGTCATTTGCAGCCAACATGGCAACCTATATCAGTGCGGGAAGGGAGTGAACCTGATATTTTTTGGAATGCCCTTGGTGGAAAAACTGAGTATCCAAGGCAAAAGGAGCTAAAACAACATGTTGAAGATCCACATCTATTTACGCTTACATTCGTTGATGGTATGCAAAATACACTTTCAAATTTCATTCATTCTAGAGATGATGTGCTCTGCCTTGGTTCTGAATTATTACAGGTGTTAATTGCTGTCAAATTTTTTCTGATGGTGGGTATTGGATCTTATGCTGCTTGGTTGAATTTTGTTGCAGGCGATTTCAAGGTATAATTAAATGTGGTTTCACAGGCACATATGCAATTAGAAGTTGGTGGATCTTTATGATATATTATATAAGCTTCGTATACAATGGTTTTGAATGCCTGATTCAAGGATTGTTGTTTGTAAATTAGAAGCTTCAGATACAAATAGAAGTCACGTGGAGTCTGCCTTAGTAAATTCAAGTAGTTTGCAAATTTCCTCCACAAATTTTAAGTTCCAAGGCCAATAGCTGGGTCATGATTTTGGTACATTTTAGTGATTATAAACATGTCAACTACTTTAGCAAATTACTCCTGTATGGTACATTTAGGAGATGATTCTTATTTTTATCTGTCGCTGCAAAAATTGTGTTAAGCACGTTCCCTTTATTTCAGGTGAAAGAGATATACAACTTTGCACAGGATGATTTAACCACTGAAGATGTGTTAATACTTGACTGCCACGAGGAAATACATGTCTGGATTGGAAGCCATTCAAACGTCAAATCAAAGCAGCAAGCCATCTTGCTTGGCATGGTAACTTATTTGTTTTAACTTGTTTCAAGTTATTTTCTTGGACACAAGTATCTTTATTTAACAGTATGAGTTGCTCATTTTCTGAATCACTTTATGAAACATGGACCTTAACACTTCCATTCAACTATTTGAATGATGTGCGAGAAAATCTGATGGTTCATATGGCATGAATTTTTTTAAGGTTCCAGTTATTGTTTAATGGTCTCATGTGTGATGGCTTTTTACATACCACTTATAGTCCAATACATGACATTGATTCAAGTGCATTGATTAGCTAAGAATATACTTGAGGCTCTTCAGTTTTCACCTCTATCTGCATCTGTGTGTATTTCTTCTCATAGTTTCACTTGAAACTGGCAGAAATTCCTTCAGACAGACCCGCTGGTTGAAGGACTATCTTCCGAGACTCCTATTTATGTCATTACAGAGGGGCGGGAGCCACTTTTCTTCACTCGCTTCTTTGAGTGGGATTCGTCAAAGGCAAATGTAAGTGGATCTAAATGTGGCATATGTTGCAGATGACAACTGAATGCGTGGATAATTCCTGATGTTCTAGCAAATACAATTTTCCTAACATTAATGGTGTTACATGGGAAGTATCATAACTCGAAAATGGTAGTGGGGGATATAAATTGTCTTCTGCAGTTAAGGTGATGCATTTGAGTATTGGGGGAGTGGTGGGGATTCAATAAATCACTGTCAAAACTGCAGCCAATAAACGTTCTCCATAAACAAAGAAACATACACCCCCAGTTTCTTCTCAGTCTCATTTTTTATTACTTTATGACTAGACATGCTCACATTTTGAAGTACATGGTGAACTTCAAGGAAACTAGAAGATAGCGATGAAATTTCCTTGTGATGTATTCATAATGAACTTTAGTTAACGATTTTAACATGGTTGTGGACCTTGTAGATGCATGGAAACTCCTTTGAACGAAGGCTCGCTATTATAAAAGGAAAGAAGCAAAATCTTGAAGTAAGTGTGGTATCTTACTTTGCAATACCTGTCTTGTGCATTTGGATGGGTGCATTTCCTGGCTCTGAAAGCTCTAGTAAAATGCTGAAGTAGCCAAAGAATGTCACTGGCCCAAATATTCCTTTATCAGTAATGACCAATGAGCATTGCTCAATAATTTTTCAGTGGAATGTATAGCCTAAGAATTTCAATGTGGATTGATATGGCATGCATTTAACTGATTCTTGCTTGAGGCTCAATCCGGCCATACTGTTTTATCCCAATGTAATCTCATTTCATCTCATGTGGGATGCATTATTATTAGCTTGAGATGATGAAGGCAATGTTGATGATGTTGTGGAAAAAGATAGTGAAGTTTTTAACCTTGTATTTATAGATATCAGATTTGTTTTTGCACATCAGGTTCTGGACAACATTTGGCCTCTTTGATTGTGATATAAGGTTGAATTTATTCATGCTTCATTTTATTTGTTGTGCAGGTTCATACAAGTAAATCATGGAAAGCATCCTCCAAGGAGACTACTCCAGATGGTTTGAGAAGCAAGTCCGTAAGTTCAAATGGGAGAAATAGTACATCTCCGGTATCCAGTGCTTCAGTCACACACTTTAATTCTCCAACCAACTACCAATTCTCCACCCCAGCTCCAACAGCAAGAAAGCTCTTTCCTGGGTCCCCCTTTCATGAGAGTGCTGGTAATAAAGAATCATTCAATTTGTTAATATGGAATGCAGCGAACAAAATTTTAGCCCCCCCCTCCGATTTTATGTAATAACAGTGAAACCTTGGCATGCACAATTGTAGTCATTGGAACAAATAACTATCAATATAGGATAATTGCTAATTAAATGCATATCAGATTGAATAGATTATGCCACCAAATGTTTATGACAGAATGGAAATTTGACATGATTAACATACAAAATTTTGTGGATTTTGACCTGGTCATGAATGAAACAAGGAGTAGGATACAATCCTGTTGGATGCTGGCTTTTACTCTTGCAAACTTGATGACATGTTCTGATTGAAATTTTTATTAAAACTTCATTGGTGGTCATTTCAGGTTCTCCAAAAGCAGAGGCAGAATCCCCTTCTCAGGCTGCAGTTTTAGCTCAGGTTGATGGCAATGATGCTAGTGAGAACTCAGTGATCTATCCTTATGAGCGATTGAAAGTGAATTCAAGTGATCCAGTAACGGACATAGATGTAACCAAAAGAGAGGTAGCCATTTTGTTTTCATCTAAACCTTCTCCATTTATCGTTTCAGCACACCATTTGACTATAAAACTAGCTGCTACAATTTTAATTCATTTCAGGGACATTTTGGCTATATTGAGAATGCCGTGTAAAAATTTCGAAGAATTTTTTTTCAATGATAATGCCAAATTAAGATTTTGAGTGGCTGTTTTTTAGGATTTGATTCTGCTGTGTTTGCCATTGTTTTGCTGTGGTGCAATTGAATATCAGTTCTATTCAGCAGCTAATTTCAGTTTCTGAATTTAGGTATACTTATGCGACGAGGAGTTTCGAGAGAAGTTTGGAATGCGGAGAAAAGCATTTTATGAGCTTCCAAAATGGAGACAGAACAAGCTGAAGATATCTCTTCATCTTTTTTAAGGGAGATCAGAGGTACAGAAATATCTCATCATCTTTTTTAAGGGAGATCAGAGGTACAGAAATATCATCTTTCCATCTTAGAAAAGTGAAATCTTTTCTTCTTACTAGCAGGTTTTGGGCATTGATGGGGCATCTAGGGTTTCTTGAATCTGCTATATTGACTACTATCCATCTTCAGAGCATAATCATTATGCATGGAGAAATGTTATATATTAAAAGGTTCCTCCAATGTACCTGTTCTAAGTCATGTTTTCTCTTCTTGTCGTTGAAACCGATTTTTAGTTAGTTGAATCAACTTGCCGAAGTAGAGCTGGCATAAAGTGCCTTGGTCACCAATTCTAATCAACGTGTCATCTTATGAAATAATTATTAGTAATGTACTAGATGATCGATGTTTGATATCTTGTGGGACAGCAAATTTTTTTAGCATAAAAAACACTACAAAGGTTATGAAGAACTTTTTGATAATGCTATTAATCTGTTTAACTCGGAGGTTTAAATTAAATAATATAAAAATTGTATTAATATGATTTAATGATGGTTTGATAAGTTTAAAGATAATTTATTTGACTAATAAAAAAAATAGTTTTTTTAAAAAAATCAAAATGATTTTCTTTAAAAAAACTCAAGTTTCATGGCTTAGCCTACAAAACTTTAGTTCATAAATATTATTAAGTTTAATTTTTAATTTTTATTTAATTATATAATAATAAAAATAAATTGCACACTTAGACCTTTACAGCAAAGCCAAGCCTCATCCACCAAGTCATCTATTTTTTTTTTTTTTTTTTAAGTCATCTATTCCTCTTCTATTTTTAAAAAAGTTATGTATGCATTTACATTCTAGCCAAACAAAAAGACTGATGAGGGCTTGGGTAGGCTAGGGTATTTTGATATAAAAATTTATTTTACTTATTTTGATCTTAAAAAACCTAATAAACATCCTTAGCGTGAAATGAATTGTTCTCCTCAGTCAAAACTTCTTTAAATTGCTTTACAAACACAATTAAATTAGAAAAAAAATTCTCTCTTGACTCTGGTTTATATTTTCAAGCCAGTTGAAGGTTTAAAAACTTCTTTGTCGAACTATTCTTATCAATTAAAACTTGTTGATATTATATTTAATTTTTTTAGTCAAAATATGGTAAATTGATGACTTTCTGGCTCCTTCACTATAATTTTACCATAATCAGATAATTTTTTCACTTTTCTAAAACTTTAGGGATTGAAAATAAACAAAATAAATATTTGAACCAAAACAAAAATTATAAACTACATGGATAGAAAAGAAAGAAAAGAACAAATAGGTGTACTAAAAGTACTTTCTAGTACATATTTGAGATTGGCCATGAGATCTCTCTTTGTTTAAAACTACAATCCTCTTATTTTGTCTTTCTTGAATATTTCTTAACAAAATAATCATCAAATTGGTTATAGAAGGCTTCAATAAAAAAAAAGTTTGTGGACTACAGTTGAAAAAAAAAACTGATTAGATTGCTATAGTGAAATGTCTAAATATTTTGATATATATTGTAATTTTTATTATACATATGTAAATAAATTAAACTATCACATAATATCAGACCTGATATTTATGATTTTTTGTTTTGTTTTTAATCACATAAAATATGGATATGTTTTAATAGAATATTTGAATATGGATATATCATGTAACAGTAATAGAATATTTTTTTTAATAGAAACAATAATTTAGTTAAAAAAACTCGTGTTTATTAAAATATATAAGAGATTATTAAGAAAAATTAGTTTAATGAAAAAAAATCAAAACAACCGGATTCTTCGATGGTTTAATAACCATACCAAGATAATAAAATTTTAATATTGCCAAATGGTTGATGTAAGGCGTAGCCGGCTGAAAATCATGTGGGTCTCAAGACTGATCGAAGGGTCATACGGAGGTGGTGTTGGTTGACTAACTATAATTTCTAAATACTTCTGCTCATCAAGTTCATGATTGTTTTCTAATGGATAATTGGATTCGGGCACGAGGACAGGACTAACCGATGCCTGCCTTGAGAGCGAGCAGGCGAAGCAATCACTTGAGCGCTAAGCTCGGAATAATATTCTTGTCACGAACGCATCACGGAGCAATCACTTGAGGGCTAAGCTGAGCAATATGTGAATAAACTGCAATTCTTGCATTTCCATTGCTTTTTACGAGTGCAGCAAGCTTGATCTTTACAAGAAGCAAGGATCATGGCGGCCTGACTTGTAAATCAAACGTTCAGACCTTGAGGACTATTCGCAGCAAACAAAATCAATTTGTTTATTTTCCATGAATTATTTAAAAAAATGACGAAATCAATGTTTTTACTTCAATTATTGAAATATGAAACGACCCTTTCATGATTTGAATACAATACTTGCCTCTCCACCTTCCCCAAAAAATCCTGTGGTGTCTCTACCTCTACGATCTTCTATCTCTATCGCAGCGTCACGTCGCGGAAAGAAAGCAGAGAGGGCTAGGCTTTATTATCGTCGTCATGAGTTTAAATTTAGAAAACCCGGCACCACATAAACACCTGCTTTACTTCAATTTAAGTTAATTAAATCCCGCCTGCCTGATAATAATTATAAATAAAAGTCAAGTCAAGCATTTAATACTCTTTCTTCCAAGATACATACCCTCC
This sequence comes from Populus tomentosa, assembly GCA_018804465.1. Lineage (NCBI taxonomy): Eukaryota > Viridiplantae > Streptophyta > Magnoliopsida > Malpighiales > Salicaceae > Populus > Populus tomentosa. Next base: position 3,921,089 of record CM031985.1, read on the forward strand.
TTGCTTCCACATTTATTTATAAATAAATCTATAGCACTTTACCTTCCTGTTGTCGGCTACTCCATTATTATACCACCCTTTCCCTTCCCAAACGGATCACTGCGATTTCCCAGTTCTCGGTCACCGGAAATGACTTGTCGTCGACTCCCGCTCGCCTTTTTGTTCTTTCTGTATTTGGTAATTTCCTCTCACTCCCTGGACTTTGATAATTTACACAAAAAGCACAAATCCAAAATCAAAGGTCCCATCAAAACCCTAGTGATTCTAGTCATGGAGAATCGCTCTTTTGATCACGTCCTCGGCTGGCTCAAATCAACCCGACCCGACATCGACGGCTTGACTGGATCCGAATCGAATCGAATCTTTGTCTCCGACCCCAACGCCGATGAAATCTTCGTCTCCGACGACGCGGTCTTCATCGACTCGGACCCTGGCCACTCGTTCCAAGCTATCCGAGAACAGATTTTCGGTTCAAACGATAGCCTCGCTGACCCGGCTCCAATGAGTGGGTTTGCGCAACAAGCGAACAGCATGAGTGAAACCATGTCGAAAATCGTCATGAGCGGGTTCAAACCGAGTCGGGTACCGGTGTACACCGAGTTAGCGAACGAGTTCGCAGTTTTTGACCGGTGGTTCGCGTCGGTTCCCGCATCAACTCAGCCGAACCGGTTCTATGTTCACTCAGCAACCTCACACGGAGCCATGAGTAACGTGCGGAAAGACCTCATCCATGGATTCCCTCAAAAAACGATCTTCGACTCACTTGACGAAAACGGCCTCAGTTTTGGAATTTATTACCAAAACATCCCGGCGACCCTTTTCTTCAAGTCGCTGAGGAAATTAAAGCACGCAATGAAGTTTCACAGCTACGAATTGAAGTTCAAATTGCACGCGAAGCTAGGGAAGTTACCTAATTATGTGGTGGTTGAGCAGAGGTATTTCGATGTGGAGTTATTTCCAGCCAATGATGATCACCCATCACATGACATGGCGAGAGGACAGAGGTTTGTGAAGGAGGTGTACGAGACACTGAGGAGGAGTCCGCAGTGGAAAGAAATGGCGCTTTTGATTACTTATGATGAACATGGCGGGTTTTATGATCACGTGCCTACACCCGTGCGCGGGGTGCCAAATCCTGATGGGATTGTTGGAGCTGACCCGTATTATTTCCAGTTTAACCGGTTGGGTGTTCGGGTTCCTACTCTTTTGATCTCTCCTTGGATTGACAAGGGTACTGGTAAGTGTTTGAATCTTTGTTGTTTTGTAAGTGTTTATTTGGTTGCTTAAGGATCACGCTGTGTAGAAAACTTTTTTGCACAAGTAAATAGGAGGGGGTGTTGTGGAAGTGGATTGATTAGGAAATGATTGTGGATGTGAATGTGTGGTGCATTGCAGTGATACATGAGCCAGCTGGGCCAAGACCATCTTCTCAATTTGAGCACTCTTCAATCCCTGCAACGGTGAAGAAGCTCTTTAACTTGAAATCGAATTTCTTGACAAGGAGGGATGCATGGGCTGGTACTTTTGAGAATTACTTTTACCTACGTGACACTCCTCGTGATGATTGTCCAGGTTTGACATCAATATCCTGTTCATCAACCATAAATATTAAGTTATGTTTAGCTTTTCTTTTGAACAACGTTACATTGTCTTGTAGTTTATCAAATATTAATGAACTTTGTTGATTGCTTGAGGGTTGAAGTAGGATATGTTCATGCACAGGGACCCCTGTTTAATGGGGTGGTATTTATATTTGATTTCGTCCTATAATGCTTTTGTTTGATTTACCTATAATTTCAACCTTTAATGGGATCACCTTCTTGTCCCGAGATAGATTTTATTGCATCCGCCAATTGGTTGACTGCCTTCAAATTCGTAGATAATATTTTTCTAACTGACAGAGACTTGAATCTTGAAAAAATTTATTGCATCCTCCAATTGGTTACCTGCCTTCAAACCCATAGGTAATATTTTTCTAACCGACAGAGACTTAAATCTGTGCAAAATGCCTTCAAACCCATAAGTAATATTTTTCTAACTGACAGAGACTTAAATCTGTGCAAAATGTGGGGAGCACATAGAGTCTGGTCTTCTGGGTGCTGATTTCTGTGGCAACATGCCTGACCTTTATTGGTATTTTGTTGTCGTCTCTTTGCTGGTAGAAGAGCAGGAAGACATAATTAGTTTGTCCATTGTTTTCTTCATCGTTTTACACACTTCCTTTAAACTTATATGTCTATAGCCATAATGGAGATTGGAGACAAGATTTAAGCCTTTAAATTATCTGCATCTGGAAATTTAAATGTAGAAGCCAGTCAAGAGTGACAAGACCCTATTTTTTGTTTCAGTCCATGTGAATCAGGTAGCTTTCCTTTAGATGGTCCACGGATGTCGTGTATGATATATGTCGACACATCCACTATGGCATTGCAGGAACCATTGGTTCATACATAAATCTCTTCTGACCAAACATTATTGACAAATATTGATATGTTGTCCCACACCATATGATTTGAAATTACCCACACCATATGATTTGAAATTCATCCTGAAATCTGTATACAGAAACCCTGCCAGAGGTGACAACATTAATGAGGCCATGGGGACCAAAAGAAGATGCAAGCCTCTCAGAATTCCAGGTTGAGATGATCCAGCTCGCATCACAGCTCAATGGTGATTATGTACTGAATGCTTACCCAGATATTGGCAAAAGGATGACAGTGGGTGAAGCCAACAGATATGCCGAGGATGCAGTTAGGAGGTTCCTTGAAGCCGGCAGGGCTGCTTTAAGAGCTGGAGCAAATGAATCAGCTATCGTTACAATGAGACCTTCACTCACTAGCCGAATTCCAGAGGGGGGTCTTGGTAACTACCAGAAAGCCTATTGATTCCTCACAAAACCACCAGTTTAGATATGAATTTAAATACAAATATACTACAATTACCGTGTCTGTAAATATTTAATGTAATTTGCAAATGAATCTGCTATTTGTTACAATGAATACTAGTACTGTTCCTAGTTACATGTGCAAGTGATGTTTGTATTATCAGGTATGTGCAGTATTTAATCTGATTGTCAGATTCTCAAGAGTGGAGATTGTGTACCTTGCATCTTGTTCTTGAGAGAACCACAGAAATAAGAGGCCTTGCAGCCATTTTATACTGGGTTGCTGTTGGAAAAATTGCCAGTGGTTTAGCCTTATCATGTGGTATTAACAACCGAGGTGATGGCGAGCTACCAAAATAACTTGTGTTACGGCAATAGAGCATCATATTATATAGCCCTCTTCAATTTCCTCCATCAATGGATTGGCGTCATGTCATATTATTCAACATCCATATATAGCTGAATCAAAAGTTAAAACGACCAAGTTTTAGGCCTATCCTTTCCGTAGACGAGTCTTTGAAGGAGAACGAGCAGCCAGTCAACAATCTCCTCTAGATGGTCCTACCAAAAAATAACAAGAAATCGAAATGAATAACTGGCCACAGGAGCACCTACCATTCAACGTACTATCTATACACAATAGCAAGTTGTAGCAAACCAGTCTGTATCTCCCATCTCCCGCTTGCAACAACCAACCCTCTCTCCTACGATACGAATGGAGGTCTCATGGGAACAAAGTGTTACAGACTCCATCAACACCATTTACTTGCTCTTCTCAGCTTACTTGGTCTTTGTGATGCAGCTTGGCTTTGCCATGCTATGTGCTGGCTCAGTCAGGGCCAAGAATGCCATGAACATTATGCTTACAAATGTTGTTGATGCTGTTGTTGGGAGCATCTCTTATTACCTCTTCGGGTTTGCTTTTGCATTTGGTGATGGCACCAATTCTAACCCTTTCATAGGTACAACCTTCTTTGCTCTCAAAGATATTCCCAGTACCTCTTACGACTATAGTTACTTTCTTTACCAATGGGCTTTTGCTATAGCAGTTGCTGGAATCACCAGTGGTTCAATAGCCGAAAGAACCCAGTTCAGTGCTTATCTTGTTTTCTCATTTTTCCTTTCTGGATTTGTGTACCCAATTGTGGTTCACTGGGTTTGGTCATCAAATGGTTGGCTGTCTCCTAGTTCAGATATGTTGTTCGGCTCTGGTGCTATTGACTTTGCTGGCAGTGGCGTGGTTCATTTGGTGGGAGGGATTGCTGGACTTTGGGGCTCTTTCATACAAGGTCCTCGAGTGGGCAGGTTTGATGCATATGGCAAGCCCGTGCCTATGCGTGGGCACAATGCAACTCTCGTGGTGCTTGGGACATTCTTGTTGTGGTTTGGCTGGTTTGGGTTCAATCCTGGTTCATTTGGTAAGATTCTTGTCGCCTACCCCAATACAACCAATCAAGGGAACTGGACCGGTATTGGCCGGACTGCGGTAACAACTACATTGGCTGGTTCGACGGCCGGACTCACAACCCTATTTGGCCGGCGATTACTAGTAGGCCATTGGGATGCATTAGATGCTTGCAATGGATTGCTTGGTGGTTTTGTTGCCATTACTTCAGGATGTTCTGTTGTGGAGCCATGGGCCGCGATTGTATGTGGGTTTTGTGCAGCCTGGGTCTTGATTGGGCTAAACATCTTGACTCTAAAGCTGCAATTTGATGACCCATTAGAGGCAACTCAGCTGCATGGTGGGTGTGGTGCTTGGGGTTTGATATTCACTGGATTGTTTGCCAAAAAGGAATTTGTGATCCAAGTTTATAATTCAGGTGAGGCAGGAGTGGTGAGACCCTATGGCCTTTTATTGGGCGGTGGATGGGGTCTGATCGGATGCCAAGTGGTTGAGTTGTTGGCAATAGTAGCCTGGGTTAGCATAACAATGGGACCGGTTTTCTTTGCACTTGGTAAGCTTAAGCTGTTGAGAATATCAATTGATGAAGAAGTAGCAGGCCTTGATATCTCTAGCCATGGAGGCTATGCCTATACTACGCATCCTGAAGAGAACCATCCTCGCTTCTACGCAGATTATATGCCTATCCAAGGTCGAAATCATTCATGATTCAACAGCATTTCTCCACTGTATCATTGGCGCTTTGGTTTTTTTTTTTTTTTTTACCTTTTTTCTTTCTGTGAATTCAAGTATTTCTACTCGTTGATTCCTTTTCAATTAATTTGTTGTTCCTTCTTTAAGAAAGAAAATCTGCATGTTCTTTCTGCTGTAAATACATAGCTCTGCCGAAACTTTCCCAAGCACCTCCCTACCTATTACTTGACAATCAATCAGCCGTTTTGATAGTTAAAAAATTTTAATTAAAAATAAATAAATAAATAAATAAATAATTATAAAAATAAAAACTAAAATTAATATAAAAATTAAATTTTAAAAGATAAAATTAATATATATATATATATATATAGCAATTAAAAGTTTGAACAAATTATATAATATTTTTAAATTTTTTATAATTTTTATAAAATATTTTCATCTAAATTTTCAAGGAAAATATTTTTCTAAAAATCAAGTTAAATATTTTTTTAACTAGAAAAAAAAATTAAAAATTATTTTCTAAAAATTATTTTTTATAAAACAAACTCAGCTAAAACTCAGCCAACTCCAATTCAGCCAAATGGTTTGATAACCGAAATACACAGTCGATTTCATCGCGCTTAAATTCTCTGTGGATCATTTTTTTATTTTTTTTCTGTAAATTAAGGCATGTATGATATCAACAGGGTTGCACCGTGTATACTTTCTTTCCTTGCAAAGCGGGTTGTTATTAATGGTTAGTAACGTTGCAATGGTGGGCAGAGGAAGTGTTTAGAAGATGGCCCGTGCGGGGATTCCACCAAGACCACACTGGTGTGGCAATCTGACCTACCGTAAAAGATTACAAAAAATCTGACTTCAGAGCTCTGAATTGATACAAGTATTCCTTCAACATTACACCTCGGAGTTGCATAAACTGGAAGCAGATATAGAAACATTTAAGCAAAACTTTTGGGCTAGGCCACAAGTCAATAAACAAAATCATAAGATTGCTGATATTACATTTCGCTCCACCAAAATTTGTGTCACATGCTGCTATTGATCTTGGCTAATACCTTACAAATTGTCGCTTTTCATCTCCATCACTCTGCCTTCCATACGGATTGCTCTCACTGAAACCATTTCGGCTTCCTTGATTTGCTTTCTTCCTAAACTTGGAAGCACTGCTGTCCATATTCAGATTCATCTTTGGTGGAGAAGAAAAGCAAAATGACGCAGCAACAGCCTACATATATCCAATATTAGCCATTTCATTGCTCAAAAAAATATATATATAATCATCTTCTAGAATAACAAGAATGGTACCTGCAGATCGAGTCGGTGGACATTAAAGATGTCCTTCATAGAATGTGAATTATAGGCCAATATGTAAGATCTATATGCATCTTTAGCTGACTGGTTCAAATAGTAGTTGTTGGCCACCAACTTCTCCTGAAACAATCCAGTAGTTCTCTTCAAGTTTCATTATAACTTGAGTCACTAGGATGAAACATTTTACAGCGAGGAAGTAGGAAAGTACCAGATGTGATTGAACATTTGCCAGCTTCTTCTGATCAAATTCATACTCTTTGACAGGGACTTTTGCTGCCTATAAAAGAGACAATAAGTTTTAGAGTACACAAAAGGCAAATTCATACTCTTTCAACTATTCTTGCTTTTCAAAACCCTAATGCTGCACATCATACTGCGTGGTGAAATGAAACCAACTATTTATTGCATTAAGGTGGTGCCCTCTTCATAAAACAAAAGAATTGGGGATGTGTAAGATAAGCAGCGGTGATGAATTTGCTATGCACCTTCAGATAGCGCAAAAATTGCAGCTCTTCTGGAATCAGGAAAAGCAAGGCATTTCCTTTTGCACCTTCCCCTCGGGCTGTTCGACCAACCCTGTGAATGTATTCCTGAAAACAGTAATTTCAGGGCACATGTTACTGAGCATGCATGAACAAGAACACTGAGCTATTAACTGAAACATGCTAGCCAAAAAATATGAGCACCTTAGGTTCATCAGGAGGATCAAACTGCACAATCCAGTCCTAGAAGCAGAAAAGGAAAGAGAAGGAACAAATATCAGCTGAATTAAAAAGGAAATGCAGCTTCCATGGTCTGAATGATAAACTATTCTTTTATGTGGAAGCCTTTAAGTGAGCAATTTTCAAATTTTGAAGCCAGATCCTTTCAAAAATCCCAAAAAAACATGGCGGGTTCAAACAAATCCAAATGTATAACATCTCTAATAGTTGACCATGTTAATGATCTTTTTTATTCTAAAAAGATCATTTAGTTCTAGTGATAGGCCAACCAAAATATTTTATCTCAAGCAAAAACAGAATTCTAACCATGCTCCCAGATGTCCAGGAGTCATTTTCAAATTTCCAGTGTCCCTCACACCCACAAACACAACACACTTCTAGGGGCAAGATCCAGGTAAATATTAGCAAGTCACAGTCACTTTGAGAAAGAAACATACCACAGCAGGAATATCAAGTCCACGAGCAGCAACATCAGTACAAAGCAAGATGCCCTTCTCTGCTTTGCAGAAATCAAAAAAGGTAGAGGTTCTTTTCTGTTGCTTTTGTTTTCCATGGATATCAAAGCATTCCACATGGATGTATCTAAGAAGGTCAGAATGGAACTTGACAGAGTTACATGAAGAGAAGAAGACCATCACTTTCTTTGACAAATTTCTCTTCAAAAAGGAGTACAAAAGAATAAATCTCTTGGCACTCGGCACTACACAATAGCCTTGCTGCAGACCTTCATTTGTGACCTACAACACCCGACATCTTGTCAGGTTTAAAGGCAGGTAACTTGTGCTTGTATGTACATGTTTATATGTATGAAAACAGTTAGAGACATAGAAGCAACAGCATGTCTACCTTTGTTCTACCATCATCCACGTCAATATAGACAGGAGCTGTCTGAAATGACAAGCGAGCAAGGTCCTCTACCTGAGATTGAAAGCCAGCATTAGTTGGATCAACCAGAAAACAAAATACTGAATTTCACTATCAAAAAAGGAAAAAGGGCTGAATTTGTCTTACAAGCTTAATCATTGAAATTCTGATTAAAGAGAAAAAACTGGTTCAAATATTGAAAGGAAAAGCATGAGTGAACTGAACCAACATCAAAATGTGATGCCTTGGGAAAGATACCTTTTTAGTTTGGGTAGCCGAAAATAGGGCAGTTTGCCTGGCCTGCACATTGATTAGTAAACCACATCAACTAAAAAGCATTAACTATTGCCAAAAAGAAATAAAAAATGCCATTACAACCACAGATAGGAGCATAGCTCATTGAAAGTGACCATATCACTGAATATTATCAAACATCAGCATTTGAGCTCAAGTTTTAGCAAAGGAAACATAATCAAGAAAGTTCAGGATAACACTCAGCACTGAAAACAAGAAGAGGTTGATTACACTTATTTAGTGCAAATATACCAAATACTGTAAGAGCAGCCAAACAAGAACAGGTTGGATCAGCATGGTTAACATACATTGTTTCAGAAAGTAGATTTTATCCGAAGAAAGTACATTTTGCCAGTTTACACAACTTTCAGAGATGCCTCTGCATTATGAACATATCTTTTTTACTTCTAAATAAAAAAAAAATCATACATAATTACCGCAACTTAATTTACCTTTGGTAAAAGCTTGATAATTTGCTTCATTTCTTCCTCAAAGTTCGCCTCTAGTATCCTGTCTGCTTCATCAATCACGAGGCACTACAAGTTTGACAGGTTGTTTACAAATTAGGTCAGACTTCTAAGCGCCAAACAGCTAATTTTAGCTACAGGGAGCAGCATTTGGTTGCTAAGATTTTACATGAGTCTTATACTGCATCTGCTAAACATTATAGCTAATATAGTCATTAGATATTCGACCAATGTAATTAGTTTGAAAATAAAAGGTAAAACATCTTCTATAACAAGGTTAAAGCTTTATAGAAGTTACCTTTAGGTTCTTATAAATAAATCCCTTTGTATTTTGAAGATGATCAAGAAGTCGACCAGGTGTTGCCACCAGTAAATTTACCCCTTTAACAATGCGTTCTGCTTCTCCTCTTCTTGCTGCACCACCAATAACCAAGCCAAGAGTCTGGGAGTGATACTTGAGAAGGTCTTTTGCCACAGCATGAGTCTGCAGAGTTGATTGTTGAATTAGTCAAGGAAAACAGCAAGGGAACTATCCAGAGCCACGAAATTTTCTGTTTTACAAACACATTTTTTTTCTCTTTTCAATCTGTGGCAAGTTGATACCAAATTATAGCACACTGCCAATATAAGTCACATCACTTTCCTCTAAAGCTAAAAAAAATAAATTCAAATTGCAAAAGTCATCAAAGCGAAGTCCATTAGCAAAGTGACATACTGCCAACTAATTTACAATTCAAATATAAGATGGTAATCACACATAGTAAGAAGCATGGGTATGTCAATGCAAAGTACAGGATTAAATCACACATTTCCATGTCAAAAACATCAAACACTTAGCATGTAACTTCAAAATATCACAGAAGCTTCAACTCAACCATCAAAATTAGAATTTATCAGCAAGCATAATTTATAAGTCGTACAAAGGGGGAAATCAATTTACAAGAAGCAAAGTACAACAATAAATTCCTTTTTTTCTTGGCATCATCTCATAATTACACGGGGAGAAAATATGTAACAACTACTAGTCCATGAAACCCTGCTGCTGGCTCACAGATAAATTCTATAGGCTTCCTAATTGAAGATGAAGTCAGGTTTGTCGAATACTATCTAAAAGAGGATTGAAATGCAGCTTCACAAGGATACATCTGCAGTGCAAGGATTCCTTTACCTGTATAGCAAGTTCTCTTGTCGGGCAAATAACAACCACGCCTAATCCATTGCGAGGGGCAAAACGAACATTATATAGTAACTCTACAGCTGGTATTAGAAATGCAAGAGTTTTCCCAGAACCCGTCCTTGCAGCACCAAGAACATTTTTTCCTACTAGAAGTGGCGGGATTGCCCTGGCTTGAATCTGTATTTGCAATGATACATCAGTTATAGGAAACGTTTATCGCATAAAAGGAGAAAATAGGTATGCTATCCTACATTGTATAGAAATTACTGTGGACATAATGTTCTTCCTCTAGGCAGAGCTATATGAACTTTTTTTATGTAGGAGTCCCAACAAGACAGCAACATTGCAAAGTTAGATAAAAATCTGGCCAGGAATTTAGAAAGCTTGAAGTTCTAAAAAAAACTAATACATAGGACATTGATGCAGGCAAAAACAATAAAAACTATCAGGTTCCTTGGCAAAAACCGGAAGAAAAAAAAATATATACCTGAGTCATATACTCAAACCCTATCTCTTGAATAGCCTTACGAGTGGGTTCAGATAATCCCAAAGAGTCAAAAGACTCTGTGCTCATAATCCCACCTCCACTTTTCACCTTCTTCACCGTCTCTTTCTCTTTATCTTCCTCTTCACTCATGTCTTCACCTTCCTTCTTACTCTTCTTCTTTTTCTTCTTCTTCTTCTCTTTTACATCCTCAACTTGCCTATGCTCCTCCTCCTCCTCCTCCTCCTCTTCTCCTCCTTCAACTTCATTGGAGTTCTTCTCTTCTGCTTCTTTTCCTTCTTTTTTATTTTTGTTTCTCTTACGCTTTCTCTTCTTCTTCATCTCTTCCTCTTCTGCTGATCTGTTGTGCTTCTCTTCCGCCATGGCGGCCACTGATTTCTGATCCTAGCTAGCTAGGGTTTTGTTTGGATTGAGACGATGAATGAGCTTGGGGTTTTTGTTACTTCGTATGTTAAACGCTTAAACCCTCTAAATACAAATCTAATAGGGCCCAATAAGAGAGATATGAGAATGCTTTGGGCTTTTGGGATCACTGATTTCTTGGCTTATTTATTAAAATTTTAATATATTGTTTAGAGTTATTAAATAAATATGTTTGAATTTAAAATAATTTTAATTAAGTTTTTATAATTTTAATTAATTTTTTAACAGTATAAAATAATTTTTAACTGGACTAGAGAAGGTATCAGTGACATAAATTGAATAAGATTTTAAAATTTAGATACACTTGACTCTTAAAAATAATAATTACAAGATAATTTTCACTTAAAATTTCAATATTATGGATCTTTTTTTTTAATTTATATTTTTTGTATTATATATGATACGAATTTAAATTATAAATACATGCAACAATTAAAAAATTACAAATAATTTCTCAAAGTCAATCTTACCTTTCTAATATTATAAGTGTTTTTTTTTTTCAAAAAAAGTTTAAAATAATCATGCAAACAGTAAACTATAAAACAAATGAACTAAGGTTTTAATTTAAAAAATCTAAGAATTTAATTTAATAAATTTATGAAATAATTAAAAATAATTTAATTATTTTTGGATTTTAATTATTTTATCAGCATACTTTTAAGACTTTTTTTAAGTTTTAATAGTCAAAATAATATATAGTTTAGCAGTGATTTAAGTGGCTTATTTTATGTTTTATATTTTCCATGAATAAGAAAACAATGAAAAAACGAGAATGATTTTCCTAAAAAAATAGATTAATTTTTAGAATAGGTCCTAAAAATAGGTCAATCCCATTATGGCACGGTTGAATTTATTAATACATTGCATTATTTTATCAAGTTTATAATAATCAATCAAGAACTCTTAAAATGTTCATATGTTTATGAATATAGTTACGGATAATAGTTATGAATGAGTTTGAGTTTGTTTTTGAACTATATGTTAGTTTTATGTATAGTTTTTAGATCCATCTCGGTCCAATGCCTGATTTCCGGGTTTTAACCGGGTTGATCGGGTCAATTTAAAAAAAAATCAAAACAACATCGTTTTAGTAAAAAAATAAATAAACGAATTGCAACTAGGTTTTTGACCTGATTTTGCTGAGTTACACCTGGTTTTTCCTTCAACCTGGCCAAATTCCAGCCCCCGGTCCCGGATCAACCTGTCGAGATTGGCTGGATTTCAAAACTATGGTTTTATGGGTCCATTTTCCTTATTACATTTTCATTGAAAAATATTTAAAGAGAAAATATTTACTTTTTAGTTTTGGATGGTGTTATTTCTATGAATTATAATTTTTAATTTCATAATACGGTATATCAAGAGAGTCATTAGATCTAATTCTCAACATAATAAGTAAATGAAAGATAATAATACCTTTCGCAGGAAAGGTTTTTACTCTACAACTTCTCTCAAAATTGTCAATTTCTTTACTATAGATAAAAATAAAATAAAAAAAGAGTGATGAATCAACATAATAATTGAAGTAAACAAGCTAAACATCTCTATTCTTATTCAGGATCATCACACAGTTCACGAATAAATATGGTATATCCACTAATCTTGTATTGTAATGAAATTGGCAATTCTTTGTATTTTAATATTTTGAAATCACAATGAAATTTGTTCTACAATGCCTCTTTTTTAGAAAAATAACGCACAAATCCTTAACAGAATCCGGTCATGAAGAAAAAAGACAAAAACTTTAGATGTTTTTTTATGTTTTATTATTAACATGAGTATTCGGATCAATTTGCGCATATTTCACGAGTTTTAAAGTTAATAATTATCTAAATTTTCAGTAATCTTGAAGGGACTCAAACTTATAATTATTAAAAAACAAATATAAAACCTGAGTAGTTTAACTATTTTTTCAAATTAATTTTAGATGTTGCTTGCACTTGTTTTAATCTACCCACCCTGAGTTTAAAGGACAGTGGAGTAATTAGGATTATACCCTTTATTTTTTAGTATGAATGGTAAAGTAGCATTTTTTTTCCCTTCAATTTAATCTATTTATAGCCTAATTGGATGAAACTATTTTTGAAATTACAATACAACTACTAAATTCAAAGAAACAGGCGCAAACATAAAATACAAAAAACATATATGTTTAATCTTAAATTCTTGATAGTTTTTATTTTGTCTATAATTTTTTCCTCGTCACTACCCTTGAGATATAAGAGAGAAGGTATTCTAAAAATGGCAAGAAGATAGAAAATTGACGATTTGCCATTTTTTAACAACGAGATTCATTATTATTAGTGTTAACGGTTTTTATTCACGAGAATGGTGGATTTTTTTTTTTGTATAAACATGCTTGCAACGAGTGATTGAGTTCAGTTTTGATTTTTTTTTTTATTGAGCTGATTTTTGTGTGTTTTTTTTTATTGGGTGTTTTGGGCTGCAAGGTAATCTATGAAGGTTTAAAAAAAAAAAAACAGGTTAAACAATAGATTTTTTACCTAAAAAACACCACCCTAGATTTTTTAGTCATCATGATTAATTTTTAGGGTAGGAAGCAACATGCAACGCGTAGCATGTTATGTTTTTTTTTTCTAAAAAAATAAAAACATGTAACATGTCATATGCTTTTTTATTAAAAGAAATAAATAAAAATGAGCTAGACACACAAGTTTGATATAGGCTTATATGCATGAGTTTTATTTAAGGCTCCCTTGTCTGGTTTAATTTTATTTTTTAATATAAATTTTTGTTGAATTTTTTAACTATTTTTTTAATTTAATTAATTAATATTTAATTATTTTTTAATTAAACTTTATTTTATCATCATATAATTAAATAAAAAAATATTAGTGAATCCAATTAGGGTTTATAACTCAGGTCACAGGTTTGGTAAGCTAGCCTGGCTCTTTATAAGACCTATGCACCTAACTTGCTTTATTATTTTTTTCAATTTGATTATTCAATATTGAGTTTTTATTGAATTTTTTTTTAATTTTATCATTTAATATTTGATTATTGTTTTGATTGGTCTTCATTTTAATCATATAATTAAATATAAAAAAAAATCTCATTTGACCTATTAGAGTCTTGGTCTCTTTTTTTTTCCAATTTGATTCTGCAACATTGGTTTTTTATTTATTTATTTTTTAATTTTATTATTTAATATTTAATTATTATTTTAACTGGTCTTCATTTTAATCATATAATTAAATAAAAAATCTCATTTGACCTATTAGATTCCATAATTTAAATTACAAGTTTGGTAAGCTAATTGGATTTGACATAAGCCAATATAATACATCATCTTAATGTTTAAAATAAGAAAAATCTTATTTTTTTTAAAAAAATAAAAATCAAATCACCTTTTACCCACCATCCATTTAATTTCTTTTTTTTTCCCGTTACTTGATTGTATTTTTTATTTGTAAGCATGTTAAGTGAATTGGGTTATATTAGAGCAATTTTGTAAGATTTAACTTGAAATAATGACTGTGCTAGAAATCAAGTTGAAAGTTTTGAGTTTGATTGGATTCAACGAGAATGCTATAAAATTTCATACAACATGGACTTTCAATTTTTATATTTTAAAAAATCTAATTTGATTCATAACATAGAGCAGAGCGGGAAGTAACATAACATGCGCGAGCGTGTGTGGTGGTACGGAAATAGGCTGATTATAAATCTGGTATGAAAGACTGCATTTTTCGCACTCATATTTAAAGTTTATCTCAGCACTCAAAATAACCTTGAAGTTTATCTTCCATTTTGCGAAGAAATGCTATTTGACATTGTGAAATCCAAAAGTTACCCAATACTTTTTCAACATCGTAATATAAAGGAAACTTCAGGTGAAAAAGGGGAGGCAGGGGAGCGACCTCACCAAATCAATAAAATTAAGGAAAATGAGTTTCGGTCAAGGTAAAATAAAGTTAAATATATTTTTCTATATATATATAAATGAAAGAAAGGGAATTCAATATTAACATCACACGGCCTCCACAAATTGCAGCCACTTCTAGCACATCATTCACCATTAACAAAATCAACATGAAAGTTAAACCTGAGTTCCATTTTCGAAAACTCAGTTTTAACCAGTGAAGTAGGTAACTAAATGACATTTACATTTTCAAAAGTCACAGTTAAACAAATGTACAGTCTTGCTCACGCCAGTGCATAAACCGCTACTTCACATGAGAATCATAGGGCATATATACAGTATCTGGAACTATAAGGGGCAACTTATCAATGTACATGAACAGCCTCCTGCAATTCTGTCTCGTTATCAAGGCTAAATCGACAACGTCAGACTTATCTGCATAGATCCAAAGGTCGCCAGAATTGACCCTTTTAAGACTACCGCGACAAAAGGGGCATGATTGAGACCGCCCACGCCTGTGATGAAAGCAAAACAACATATCAAGGCACTATAGAAAGTTGGGAAAGGACGAAACCATAGGCCCACGATAGCATTAATTGAGAGGACTCTTCCAAATTATGAAACCATAGGCCAACAAACGCTTCAAAAATGAAGCAGACCAGTCAAGGACCTCCATTCCTGAGGCTGAAGGGTTGGCCTAACAGCTCTGAGACGATTCAAAAGTTCAGAGGTAAAAGATACCAGAAAGAATTCCAAACATGGGGATGCATGAGCAACAGAAAATTATGCACGAAGAAGTAGCTCTGTCCTCTTTACATCAATGTGGGATTAGATAGGTATTACAAGTGAGATTCATAAGAATGTGAAAGGAGTAGCAATCACCAAGTGCATAAAGTGACTGTCCAATCCAATCTTCAATTTCAGGGCAAAGACTAAAGACACATCCACATATTTTTATTTTTTGGTTGCAGTAAAGATGAGATAATCAGAAGTTGCGCTAGGACACATAGAAAGAAGACAGAAAGCTCACCAATCCCGATAGCACCTCAAACACAAAGAATGACTGCAATTAGGCAACACAACCTTGTTGTTCATTTCCATGCAAATCCCACACTCTTCTTCTCTTTCTATATCGACTTCTGAGAGTTTCCCCTTCTCCAACTCATCCTTTCTTCTATATCTCATAGTACATACTTCTTTCTGTTTCCTGTCATCCACATCCGTGATTCCTCCTTGAAGTTGCAGTAAAGAAGGAAATATCACCGCTGTTTATAGAAAACAAAATTTGTAAGCTTGAATTTCACCCCTGCAAACTGAAGATGTTTCCTCCAAATTTTGAGTCCGAGTAAAAAGGAAAAAGATTCAGTCTTCTCAGAGTATCACTCACCATAAAATTCTCTAATGCTAGCTTTTCTTTCCTGAACAGACATAGTAGTTTTCCCATCTGCATAGGTCTGCACCAATCAGCACACCGTCACACCCCAACGAGAAGTTGTAATATTATTACTACATTTTTGAAGGTGATGGAGTGAGGAAAAGTCACAACAGACAAATTAAATGGATAAATAACTAGGCAATGAAAACTGAAGGGCACATAATAAGGGGGAAACTGACAGAAAACAGTACAAATCTACAACAAGAAAACTGAAATGAGAAACGTGGAAAGAAACATACAAGATAAATAAGAATTCTTAGCAAACCAAGGGCACCAGCAAGGTTACAATCAGTCCACTGCACAAGAAAGAGAAAAAATTGGGCTGCTGGGCTATAGGATAATCGCATCTGAAGGCGTGCTCCGTCGTTCTCCCTTGGATGATCTAAAGCACTGCATTAACAAGATACAATGTAAGACACACAATGACAGAACTTGTTCACTCTTTCTTCCCTTGCATAGAAATAGGAGAGAAGCAATGATCACGGACAAGAAATTGTTAGCACCAACAACAATCAACATTGCTCTCTAATTAAGATAAGAAAGTCTTATCAGAATAAACCCTTGAGAAAAATCAGGTCCAACTCTAAGAGATGATACAGTAAAAGTTGAAAAACGCAATAAAAGTAGTGTTGGGGTTAAACTTATGACTGCAAGTTTGATTTAAAAGCAAATACTTCCAGAAATATAAATAACATGGCCTTCTTTTTCTCTATTTTTCTATTAACAGGACAGTTTTGCAGCATGAAAGAAAATTCTAAAACAGGCGCTATTAAGAGAGTATGAGCAACAAGTTGCTAATAATTTGTATCTAACCAGAAGTTCACATTAGCTTTACTCAGGGCCACATGTATAATTTTGTTAGCATCCTGGTTGGCAATATATAATTTCTAGACACTTTGAATCAATAAACAGTAACAAGGTCTGCTTCACCAATCTTGAGGTCTCTAATGAACAAACTAGCTTAAAGACAGAGAACTAAAAATAGTATTATTGATTGCAGAATTTGGGGGACCCAAGTTTGCAAAAGAGAAGAAAACCAAGTGAGTGATAAAGTTTCATCTTTGATAATTGAACACCAGTTAATCAAAATGCCATAAGTACAGACATTGATTCATCTTGCTGTTTTAACAACAATAGGTACTTGCCTATAGTATAGTCTTTTAAAATCATGTAAAAACAACAATCTTATTCCTTTGTTTCAGAACAAGATCACAAGTTTAAAGGATTTTCCCAGCAGAAAACTAGAAAAAAAACAAAAAATAAAAACAAAACATTTGCTTTCTCATTGAAACACAGTCTTATTCCTTTGTTTCAGAAAATGATCACAAGTTTAAAGTATTTTCCCAGCAGAAAACTAGGAGAAAAAAATTGCTTTCTCATTGAAACACAGTCCCACTAAAATCAACTTCAAGACCATAAATCAATTCACCAATTAAATAAAATTCCAGAATCATCGTGACTGCATTTTCTTATAATTCAGAAATTTCTTGGTTTGGTTATTTTAAAATAAAGCAAAGGCAACAAAACTGGATCAAATTCACAGTACACGCATCATTCATGCATTAGTGGTTGATGACTAATACAGAACAACTACGCATTCAAAAACTTACACTTAATTCATACCAAATTTTTTTAAAAGAAAAAAAAAATAAAAGTAAGAGAGATAGAGAGAGAGTACAGAGTATTGGCGTGCTGGATATCAGCTTCGAGAGCTTTGAGAGAATCCTTGAAAGACAACTTTCCCATGGCTTAGGCTTGCTATTATTATTTCTCCGAAACCAATTCCCATCAAACAAACAGAAAAATCAATCAATAAAAAACACTCCCCTCGATGACTAGAATTCCATCTCCAGAATCAGATAAATTAGGAAAAGAAATTGCCTATGATAAACCCTCTCTCCTGCACGTAGTAAAAACACACACCCCCGCTCTTGTCGGTTACGAACTCCTTAAAACTAGACGCAGCTCCGTTATATTTCTCGTTTTACCCCTTTACCCTCTCTCGACAAATACTGATAAGTTTGTCCTTTTTAAAAATACTTTTTTATTTGGATCGTTATAACGTACGGTATCGCTTTTATTATTTTGTTAGTGCTGTGTATATAAGCTTATCAAGGTGCACGGTTGCTTTTAGAGACAAGCAGAGGGCATTTTTGAGAAAAAATAATTACTAACTTTTACAGCAAAAGCTTTACATGAGGTGACATGTCAAGGACAGACAAAATTTACTGCTACTCGAGATAAGGATGGTTGCTCTAACAGAAAGAAAGCTGTTCTGTTTTTAAGAGTTTGAATTTTTTTAATTTAATGTTTTTAGTTTATTTAGATATATTAATATAAAAATAATTTTTAAAAATAAAAAATATTATTATAATAATTTTTAAGTAAAAATTATTTTTAAAAATAATTATTTTTACATTTCCAAATATTAGAATATTATAGAAATAATTAGCAATAATTACTTTATAAAAAAATGATAGATATAAAAGAGAAAGTCTAATAAAGTCTTGTTTGTTTTTGTATTTTAAAATTATTTTTTAAAAAGATAATTTTTTTATTTTTTATTTTAAATTAATATATTTTTAGTGTTTTCAGATTATTTTAATATGTTGATGTCAAAATTAATTTTTTAAATAAAAAAATTATTTTAATATATTTTAAAATAAAAAAACACTTTGAAAAATAACCGCTAATACATTCTTAAAAAAAAAATTATTTAGAGGAGAGGGAATTAAAAAAAATATTCTTAAACTTGGGTGACATATAATTTTTTTCTTTAATATTTATATCTATTCTCTCTAATTAGAACTATAAAGTAATTATTGATAATAACTACTGGAGTAATAATTTTCTTCGCTGGTTTAGTGATGAAATATTAAAAAAATATCAATTGTAAGGCATGCAATGAAGTTATTAAATATCAGGCCTCTTATTATTATTTTTTATTACAAAACTCTTTTGTTTCTTAATCACAACCTATTTTTTTTTATTGAATAATCAATGATATCCATGCATGTCAACATAACTGATTGACTTGTATTGTTTTGTTTTCCATGTTATCATTTTTTGGTCTGTGCATGTTAGTGTTGGACTTTGGTTAGTAGTTATTTCCTATTATATAATAAGTGATGTATTTTTGTTGAATAGTTAGTATTATTCAATGACAGGGGCTGGTAGGTGTCCGGCCCTGCAAGAATTATCTTTTTTTTCATGGTTGTTAGACCCGGTTTGATGAATTTCTAGTTTTGATTGGATCATCGGGTTGCAACCGAGTTTTTAACAAGATCCTACTAGATCGCGGGTTCACTTTAGGATTTGTCTTTCCTTATTTTTTTTTAAATCTAACCCGGTTCTAGTCCCGGATCGGCCGGGTAGCGGGTTGAACTGTTAGGCTGGATCGAATTTCAAAACTACGTTTCCCCCTGCTTTTTCCTTGAATAATTTATAATTTTAACCTAAAAAATAGTAAATTTTAAATCTTGACTCTGATCATTTTTCTTTCCTTATTGTTTTTCAAATCATATCATTATCTATTTGTATTTATTTTTTTTATTTATAATGAGTCTATTGAACATTGGGTTATACAGTCACCTATAGCTATCGCTTGTTGTGCAATATTGGAATAAACTTAAGTTATATGTGTTTAAAAATATAGTAGTGATTAGAGTTTAAAGTGTATTTTACTTAAAAATATATTAAAATAATATATATATATATATATATATATATATATTAAAAAAACTTTTTAATATCAGCATATTAAAATAATTTAAAATTATTAAATAAAAATTTAAAATTATTTTAATTATATTTTCAAACACTAACTGAATCTATTTGAGTTACATATACCATCGTTATAATATTTATTTGTGTGTCATCGTTTAAAGACGGGTCAATAATTTTTCAACAGATATCTATCAATTCTCTTGACCGTAACATTATTAATAAAATAAAAATTGAAATTGAAACACCCAATTGTAGAATTCTTAAAGGTTTTGCTTGATCCATCATTATCTCCACGTATAGCACTAGTAATACACTAGCTAACTTATTCTTGCTATTCAATGGGATGAAGCAAGAATATTTTACACCTAATAAAAAATACAATTATTGTCAGCATTTTTAATAGCATGAAGAATTTAATGTGGAATTCAAAATTTGATATACATGTTCACTAAAATAGAATGAAAATCACATGTATCAATAAATATTAAAAAAAATTATCAACGCTAATCAAAAATCAAGTCATGAAGTTGGAAGATAAATACGAAATTTTATTTCGTGTCGGGAGGGACATTTAGATTTTCTTAATTTAATTGCATGGCTGTATTTTTTTATGCAGGAAGAAAAACATATTAAATTTAATTGAAACAAAATAATTTGCTAGTATAGCTGTTTTTTTTTTATTAATATTTTCTTAAAAAAAAAATATAACTTCATTTATTTTATTCAGAATGCACGCCTGTGATTAAAATCCATCTATCTTATCAATATATATATATTTTTTTTTTGCAAATTTCACTAAAATATCTATTTCTTAGACAACATGCTAGAATAAACATAAAAGCAAGTTTTAAATGAAAAAAATATATTATTTTAATAATTTTTATGTAAATAGATATAAAAATATACGACCAATATATTATTTTTGTGTGTCTAAAAACCTTTCTGGAAATATCATTAACTCCCTTGGTCTTGTTAATTAATATGAAAATCATCTAACCTGATTTCTTATCTTACTCAAGTTATAAATTAAATCTTTTAGAAATTGATTCGATGTGATTTTATTGCATTTGCAAGTCTAGACTGATTTTGCTGGCCACATCAAAATTGTTTTATTTTTATTTAAAATGTTATAAATAACATTTTAAATCATCACAAGTTATGAATCCGATTGAATTTAATAATTTTTTTTAAAATATATTTATTTATTTATTTATATGATAATAAAAAAATCACTTGCAATAAAATCTAATAAATTATTTTTAAAAAAAATATTTTGTATATAAAATAAGCCATTGCTAATATTAAAAATAATATCGTAAGTTTATTTGAAAACAGAGTCAAAACTTAATGATGTCTAATGAAGTAACTCCACCAAATATATTTTTATAAATTTATTTTATTTATATATTTTTTAAATTAAAGAAAAAAAAAAAAAAAACCAAAAGCGTCGGCTGAGCTTGGTTGGGTAAGCATGCTTGGCCCATTAAAAATTATGTCAAGCATGTGTGCCTATAATGTTAGGCCTGGACGTCTAGTTTTGTTTTATTTTTCTTTCATATTGCTTGCTCTTTTTTTTTTTTTTAAAAAAAAAAAACAAATGATGCAATGTCTTCTAGATGCTTTCCAACAACCTCACGTGGCTAGAAAGTGGACTAAACGTCAAGTTTGGCTCCAATTAGACCTAAAACAATATCCTCTTAATATAAAACACCAAAAAAACACTCTATAAACTTATAACTTGTATCTAATCTCAAAACAATTTTAATTAGTTGAAAAACAGAAAATTCATCCTGATTGAAAACACAATCCCGAGTCTTAATTTACTCTTCTTAAAAAATTAAAGGAAAAAAACCTCAATAAAACTTCTCTCTATCAAATAAAATTCACTAATATAAAAAATAATATTTTTTATATTTTCTAAATATGAACAACTGTTTACTTTTTTTCTAACCTTTTAAACCCAATAATTGGAACGTAAATAAAATAAAGATTTAAATTAAAATATAAAAATATCAAAAAATATGGACCAAGCTTGAAAAATAGAAAACTTTTTGGTCCAAATTAAAAAAAGAACCTCAAGAAAAAAAATTAGCTGAATTTTTTTTAGTATCAATTTTGATCCCTAAATTTTTAATTTACTTTAATTAATAAAATTGATTTTTATCTTACAAAATCAAACACTAATTTAATATCAATTCCTTTTCATATCTCAATAATCCTATAAAACATTAATTAAAATAAATCATAAACCCAAAATCTTATTTAATTTGTAAAGGCAATTTTTTTTTAAAAAAATCGATGAATGAAAAAAAAACCTCAAAGTACAAAAGAAAAACAAAAAAATTAACGGCACTGTTCATTCAACGGTGCATAACGAGGGAGTCTACAGTGAAATCCAGGCGTTTGTTCTTGATAAGTATAAGAGCAAAAATACGTACATTCATACAATACATACATGGACATACATATAATTAGACAAGCAGAGGGTATTTTTGGAAAATGAAATTGCCTTTGTTCTTGATAAGTATAAGAGCAAAAATGGCCAATGCTGATGTGTTGGCATTTTAAATATGTTATTGCTTTGATAACTGTAAGCTGACAGGGACACGGCCACACGGGGCCGGAAAAAAAAAAAAGGAAGTTGGGAAGGGGTGATGTATTGGCCGTTTGGTTCTAACGCAGAGATGGCTTCCTCGGCTTTCAGCTTATTATAAATACAAAGTCAACCTAGAATAGGGGACCGGCAAGTTAACTTTTTTTAAATAAAAAAAACATTTTAAAGCTTTTCTATTTTATTTTTATACTATTCATTACAACTTCAAATTACAAATTTAAATTACAATTATAAATTACGAATGAATCTAGAACTAAAACTAAAACTACTGTTGGTTTCACTATTTCAATTACTGTGTACTCACGGACTGGAGTGGTAAAACTATGTGATTTTTTTTCCACGTTGAAGAATGGTGTTTTTCCGGTCACTGAGTTTTTTGCAATGCTGATGTGTTTGCACGTAGATATTTAAAAGTATGGTAATATTATTTTTTAAAATATTTTTTATTTTAAAATATATTAAAATAATATTTTTTTTATTTTTCAAAAAATATTTTTAACATTAATACATTTAAATGATTTGAAAATATAAAAAATATATTAATTTAAATTAAAAAAATTTTAATTTTTTTCAAAACATAATGTCAAACACTACAATATATTATTGCTTTCCGAAGCTAACAAGGATTAAAGTCGGAAAAGCAAGAATAAGAAAAAAAATTAGGAAGGAGGTTTTTTTAAAAAATTATTTTGATGTGTTGATATTAAAATTAAATTTTAAAAAATAAATAAAATATTATTTTAATATATATATATATATATATATAAAATAAATATTTAAAAAACCAATTATTGTTATAATTTTTAAAAAAGGACACTAACTTTTATATTTTATTTTTCATAATTTCTGTTTCAATTATTCTTTCCCAGACACTTCGGAGACAACTTCCGAGCCAAGCCCATCTTACAAAAATGCAAAAACTGGCTGACGCGGTTTCACGTTTAATAATAGACCGGCGGCTTTTGAATATGATGGAAAAGACTACACTACCCGTACAATAAATAAATGCTTGAGGACGACATTTTATATGTGGTCAAGTGGGGATTGCCGTTCAACAACTGTTGCTATGGAAGAAGTTATCCACCAACTAGTTGTTGGATGGGGAATGGTCATCTTGAATAGTCCTCTTATTTGTCCACATAAGTCCATGACATGGTATAATTAAAAATAATAATAATAATAATAATAATAATAGTAGTAATAATAAAGAGGCTTGATGTTTCTACTGTGCATTCAAAGTAATTAAATATTTTTTCCATTTTTTTTCGTGCGATATGATCCTTTTATGATAAGATTGGAGGCAAGTGCTTCTAATTTGTCAACCAAGAAAAAAATATGAACAAGAAGGAATCAAAATAAAAGATAATGAGAAACTAGAAGATTATTTTAAAATTAACTCAAGACATTGACTTTGGTTGTCTTGCTTTGCAACTCATTTATTTTGAGTCCTTTTAATTTTTTTAATTTATTTTTGATATAAAACTTTATTTTTTATTTTTTCAATCTTTAATTTAAGGTGATAGAGAGAAAGTCAACAATTTTTGATGATAAATAAAGAAAATATTACCTCACATCAATCCTATTAAAAAAATGATCAATATTAGTGTTAACAGGTTCCATTCAATGAGAAAAATTCTATTTTTAGATTATTTTTTAGGCTATTTGAAGCCATAAATAGGTTCATTTAGGCCTAAAGAGTGTTTTTTTTTTTTAATGTTTTTTTAGGTAAAAAATGGCTGAAATTTGATTTTTGGGATGTAAAACACTCTTGCTTCTTACCTTATCCAGGTTCGAAATTAAAATCTAATAGGAATTAACGTGTTGTGACTTAATCGATTTTTTTATAAAGTTATCACGGTCTCAAATAAATATTTCGTTATTTATTGATATTTAATTTTACAACCATCTATTTTTCATATTATTTTTTCTTATTATTTAAATAGTTTTTGAAATCACTCAATTGACCAAACACATCAAGTTAATTTACACATAATTTAAATTATCTTTTACTATAAATATTTTTAATAATATTTTTTTCATTAAAAAAATAATCTACCTCGCAACATAACAAAGACCAACAATCTTGTAAGCATCTAAACATTACTTAAGATAAATATTAAACATTGAGTTATATACTAATCATTGAAGATTTCGTGTTATTAATTAGGATGGCAAAATCAAAACTAGAAATTGTTACCCTCACAAAATGATTTCTATTATAATTTTCCGACACACCCCCTAATTAATTTGTATGAGTCGATTTATAGCGAGCTTGGATTTGCCCAATACTTTCTTTCGTTTTCCTCGGAGGATAATAGATGCACGCGATATTCCATGAATTATAGTGGAATATGTTGTTTTATGTTTCTCATATAATTTGAAGTTGTATGATGAAGTGTGATTTTTAGATATTTTTAAGGGAAAATTACAATAAACATAATGTAGTTTAATTATTATTTTTATTTAATTATTTTAAAATTACAAAGGAGTTTTTATATTCATAATATTTTATATCCTCATACTAGATAGCTAAGAAAGTAAAAAAACTTTTTATATTAAATATTATAATTTTTTTTCATCATTAAAAAAAAAAGGAACTAAGCCACCAGCCCTTTCTCATTATTTTTTCTCTTGAATTACCTGGAGATTTGATATACTCAATAAACCCACAACCCAAAAAATTACGATCAACACCTCCAATAAATATCTTTTCTGTCTCCTATCTAGGAAATATCTTGCATACTCAACTTTCCGGACGGGAGCATTTGAAAACACATATCAATTTGTATTTTTAATTTTTTTTAAGTTAATTTTTTTTAATGTTTTAGATTATTTTGATTTTCTAATCTTAATAATAATTTTTTAAAAATAAAAAAATATTATTTTAATTTATTTCAATAAAATATTATTTAAAAAATAATTATAATTACATTTCTTAACAATCTTTTAATTTTTATTTTTAGTTGATCTATTTAAAAATTATATAAATTTGAAAGCCTTGTTGAACCCCATCATCCAAAGCCCTGTTGAACTCCATTACCAGAAAGTCGAGTTTCTCCATCTCCATATTTTCCACACCGTAACAACAAAATTCAAACACCACCCATCTATAATCACTAGGAAGATCAATCAAAAGCAACACAGGGAGAAATTCTTTTGAATAATTCATAACAATAATAAACATTAAAAAACCAAAAAAACAGAAAATAAAAATAAAAAACTGATTAAAATTTTAAAAAAACTATCTGGTTCAGTTCGGTTTTATAAGCTTAAAACTGAAAAAACCGAACCGAATCGAAACCAAAAAACCGAGTCAAATTGTTTTGAACTGATTATGATCCTAAAAAACCGAATCAAACCAAAACTAGTCGGTTTAACCTAATTTCTGTTCAATTTAGTTTTTTTTTTAAAAAAATTTGATTTAATTACTGCAAACTATTTTTTAAGGCTAGGAAATCTCACGTTTTCCACTTAACACTAAACGACGTTTTCCATTGGAGCTCAATTAAACCCCCCCGATATTGCTGCCCATAAATGACTCCGACCAATCATCTTCTCCTGCAAACATTTCCCGTTCTTGCTCAATCGATTCAATTTTTCTTTTTTCTTTTTTATAAAAGAAATATTGGCATGGTGGAGATTTAGTGTTGTGATAATCTGGATATGGAGAAATTAAATCTGAAATGATCATCCGTCGTCCTCGTTAGCAGATGAGGGGAAATCGTAGAAGAGAATTGATAGAAGAAAATTGATGAAATGGAAATAGTATCAGTGTTTATATTATATTATAAACGATAGTAAGTTTATATTTTCATTGAAATTTAAAAATTGCATTGACCCAAAATACAAATTGTAGAAAAAATAGAGATAAAATAATAAAAAAATAAAATTACCAAAATACAGTATACTCAATATAATTTTTTTTAATATTTTTTAATGACTGTCTTATTACAGAAGATTTATAAAATTGCATGCTCGACTAGCTATCCTCGAGCACTGGACTTTAGAGCCGAGGCTAAGAGCTCATTTATTTACACAGCTGTAATTTAATTAAAATATAGTTTGTAATTATTTGGTCAAAGAAAAAATTAATATACTATTTATGAATCCCACTTATTTTTTACATCGGAAATATAGTTGAGATAATTAATTATTTTTCTTACACTGTTCATGTTAATTGGACTGTTCATTTAAAAATTAATAAAAAGTATAATTTTTTTGCACTATTCACTTGTACTGTATGATTTTTTTTTTTAATGTGTTAATTTTTTTAATATTTTTTTTAAAAAATAGTTTACAGTAAATTTTATACCTGATAATATTTTATCTAATTTTATTACATGTAAAAAAATTATGAAAACTGTAGTTCTTGTCGAATGTATTTCGTACGTAATGGAATTGTAGATGGTTTCATGGAATAATAACAAATATTTTATATAAAATATGATTTATTTCATGATGTAATAACAATAGTTAAATCCACAATATTTAAATTAAAAATCATCAATATTAATATATATTTTTTAAAATTATTTTATAATCTCAATTTTAAAAACATTATTAACTAAACATATTAAATTATTTTTTTTTTAATTTTAATTTCAACTATAATTTTAATCAAATATCTATTTTTTCAAATTAATTTTAATTAAAAATATTTTTTATAAAATATTTTTTTCAAACTACAACCATAATAGTTATCGGAATACCAATTATACTCTAAATAAATTGGGAACAGAGCTTTGCCTGACAGAAAAGGCATTAATTTGTGCCAATAATTCTTGAAGTTCAAATAGCATGCAGCTATGAACGTCGTCCACCATAGCGTCTCTGTCTTTGCTGGTAGGAAGTTAAGGCCTCTACAAACTCAGCTTTTCCAAAATCAGGCCAGAGCGCTTCAGCGAAGAAGAGTTCAGTGTAGGCCAGCTGCCACAGTAAGAAATTGCTGATTCTAAGTTCTCCGCTGGTTCGTATCAATAAATCAGGGCATGGATACTCTGCACAATTCGTTTCCAGTTCCTGTTCAAGCAGGCTTTCATCGATGTCTTCAAGTTGAACAGTACCATCCTTTACCTTTTGAGCAATGCTTTTGCATGCCTGCGTAACATCATATTTCCCACTATAGCCGACTGCCACGATAAGATGAAGTCTGGAGTTGTCTTTCGTCTTCTCCTCTACGTCACTTATCAGTTTCTTCAGAGATTCCGGGAGCCTGGACGAGTCTCCAATTGTAGAGACTCGAGCGCCCTGCCTGCGAGTAGCATCAGAAGCATCAGGACCATTTGATGACTTCTCTAACATTTTGATGTTCAAATTTGTAAACATTCAAATCAAGTAAACTATTGACAACCAGAAAGGATCTAGGATCAGGTTAGCATTAAAACATGCTGGTTTGATCATATATATAAAGGCTCACACAGACACGCTCAAGAGCATTTTATATACAAAAGAAGCATGTTTTTTGAGCAAAACATTGTAGAAAGTCTAGATGGAAGTAATTTAGAAAAGGGATATTCCCACGAATCAAGCTTGATAAAAGTCTCACACGCAAATGCTTTGGACTTTCTGAAACCAACAAATTTGATAGGGATTTATCCAGCAATTTTAGCCCTCTATTCTGGTCCCCAAACAAGTAATCTCATCTTTCGTGGTTTCTGATGCGATGTGATTAAAATTAGCCAAAGAGTCTAATCTAATTGCCATTGCATACCAAGATCATTTGAGTCTTACAGCAATTCCCCATGTTTATGCAAAGAAAGAAAACTACAAAAAATAAAAATAAAATGAAGACACTGGATCGGTGGTAAGAGAAAGAATTCTAGCAGATAGATTGCTACCTGATAAAATTATCCAACTCGGACTTCAACATCCTTTCAAATAAACTCATCAAGAAATCAACCTCCACCTGCACTATATTACACACTCCAATCACAATTAAAGTAAAGAAACATGGAAGTGAATTAGTTTGAGTCTTTTACTACAAGAATTTGTGAACTCCATCGCTACTAAAATACTTACCAAAAGAAAGGAAGAGAGAGGGAAGGCTACTGACCTTAGGCCTAATCCAATTATCATAAGAGAAGGCAAAAACAGTGAGAACTCTAACCCCCCAGTCACAACACAAATCCACAAGCTCCCTAAGTGACCGTGCACCAGCTTCATGCCCAGCTGATAATGCTATAAACCCACGCTGCCTGGCCCACCTCGCATTGCCATCCATTATCACCGCCACGTGACGGGGCATCGCCTCCCTCAGTAGCCCCTCCGGCAACGGCACAGCCGCCACTCTTTTATCTTC
The DNA here is from genome assembly GCA_018804465.1 of Populus tomentosa. Lineage (NCBI taxonomy): Eukaryota > Viridiplantae > Streptophyta > Magnoliopsida > Malpighiales > Salicaceae > Populus > Populus tomentosa. Next base: position 3,949,796 of record CM031985.1, read on the forward strand.
TTCCTCTTTGAGATCCCGGTCATGTTTGGCCGCGAGAAGCAAGGTAGGGAAACGGTGCGTTTGGTCTCTTGTGTTTCTAAAGAGAGAATGCTTGTCAGCTTTTCGAGGAGCTAGATTGCTGTTGTAAATTGGTATTGGGAGGCTCAAGGATTGCATTATCCGGTCTAGTTTAGAATTAGCAGTATTTAAGCAGCTCTTCGTTGCTCTATCGCCCCCTGCGTGCTTGCTATATATATATATATATCATTAAAAATATTTAAAAATTCTATAAATATATTTATATAATATAAATATATATTTTAGGTTAATTTGAAGTTGAATTTCACAATATTTATATCTTTTATAAATAAAAAGAATTCTATTCATTTAAGTTAAAGTCAAGTGGAAGTAGCGTCCAAACATCAGTTAGCTGCTAGCTCTATGATTGGTGTGGATGTGAGATGGACTTCTCCCTTTCTGTCTAAAATTATTCTGATGTGGGAAGATCTTTTACACGTTCACTTTTCAATTACAACAATGGATTAAACGTGGTCTCTCCCATGAATAATGATGTGATTTTCAATCCGTGACTTAAGGCTCAGGTCATGACAGGTTTATTTAACAGATCAAAACAAAGTTATTAAAAAAATATTTTTAAAAAAATTAAATTGCTTTTAATTCACCTGATTAACCAAGTGAAAATAAATCAATTTAAGTTGATTTTTTAAAAAATACAACTCAAGAATCCACGGGTTAAGTTTAATAATTATAGTTTTTATTAAAAAAATATTTTAAAAAAAATTAAATTGCTTTTAATTCACCTGATTAACCAAGTGAAAATAAATCAATTTAAGTTGATTTTTAAAAAAATACAACCCAAGAACTCACAGGTTAAGTTTAATAATTATAGTTTTTATTAAAAAAAGAAAGGAAAGAACACTTCTTTTCTTGGAAAAAAAAGAAAAAGAAATTGAAGTTTGCCCCAGGGAGGTGGAAGCTTCAATTATCCATTTCAGTATAATCCGCCTGCTGGTTCAGAACCTTTGAAGTTTGCCTCAACACATGCTCAAGGCTCGCAGGCTCAGTTTATTAAATCACACCATGCTGATACTTTTGATAGGGACTCAGCTCAAGCTTTGCTTGTGGTTATGGCCGGAGCACAATATTCTCCATGCATGTTTCCCGAGGTCAATAATGCTTCCACAGTACAGCCAATAGTTTCAATTGAGAGAACTGCTTTCTACAGAGAGAAAGCAGCAATGTACTCTCCATTATCCTATGCAATGGCCAGGTGTCTGTCACTGTGCTGAAGAAATAGCAGCTTCTTTTGGAAAATATTTACAATTCAATGTTCATTTGACGAGGTTTGTTATATACTTTGCTCAAGACCACATATTTGTATAATATTGTATTTTGTTTCGTGGATGTATAATTTGCCTCTTTTCCTCGATAAGATAAACAACTTTTGATTTCTCCTCAGGACCAGACATTTTTATGTATATAAATATATTTCTGTAAAGACCAATCACATAACATCTCCAAAGTGAAGCACAGTCACACTGTAGAATGGACAGATAGTTAAGGGACTGGGAAATAATTTGACTTCACATTCATGAGGGGAAAGGAAGTTGAAGGATTTGGGATAAATTCCCATATCCATGAAAAAAGTGCACGGTGGACTCTGCAGGGTATTATCACTTCTCAGCTAGGTGATGTGGAATCGTTTAATTAGTTCAAGTTTCATAAATTTTAAGGTAATAAAAAATAAAAATAATGGTAGGAGCAGGTTTGAAGGCCTGTGAAAAAGTATTTGGATGTTACTTTCGGCTATGGTCCCAGTATGATCGGAGTTTCGGTAGCAGTGCTTGTTGGCTTTTGTCTCTTCTTCTTTATTATCTTTGCCGTCTCCATAGAAGTCCTCGACTTCCAGAAACGATGAGGACTTTACAATCCAGGAGCTTTTATGGATTGCATAGGCAAGCATCAAAATCATGACAGAAGACAATGTGCAGGAGACTTCAAGTTGAGGTCATGGGGGATGCCAAAGGGGCAAATTACCTACAGGAAGATTTCTCTTTAGTGCTTGATCCCAGCAGACTACCTGACCTGGGAATTTTATGACATGAATCTATCAAGGATGTTATCCCCGGCTCTAAAATAATTGTCTTCTGTTCTAGTAACAGGTCGACACGTAAGAAGATATGGAAATCATTCTTCATGTTTCACAAATCCAAGTTCAAACTAGCCATAGAAACGGGCAGCGGCTGTCTTACTTTGAACAAATTTTTCTCCAAAAATAGAGAACTATGACAAAAGATATACGTAGATGTCATGTACAAAATAAAACAGCCGTACATTGTACTTCTACGCAGAATGCTCTATGTCCCTAAAACATGGAGAAGCCAAGCCAGCGCACCCCCCTGCTTGCTCCTTAAGAGTGGGATTGAACATGAGAAATGAACAATGGCATCTATGATGCAGCTGGCTTTTAACTCTTAAGGCATGCAAAATGAGTAAAAACAGGTGGACATCTGCATAATTTAATCAACTCATATCATATGGTATTATCGATAATATATTTCATGTTCATAAGAGAGAACTATTTAATTCAGTCAGCCAAAAGCCAAACAGCACTTATAAAGTTTATTTGCTGAGAGAGCCAACTGGTGGTGCACCACATTCTCTCGTCCATTGTTCAACCCAAATGAAGTCAAGTCAAGGGATCAGCTTCTCCTCTCTCATGGAATCAACCCAATACAAGATTGATTCCAATGTCTTGCATCTCATCGTAAAACCAAATCGGTCAGCTTTCTCTCGGGTTCCTAGCATTTTCATCGGAAAGCGGAACAAGATATCCAAGAATTCCCAGTTAGCCAAATCTTCCATCTCTGCGTGTAGCAGGCCTTCCTTCACCACAATTTCTTGCCAGGCCTCCTTCTTGTCACTCATTGCTTTTGCAAACCAAAAGTCGTTTGAAAACATTTCTTCAGGCACTTCTGCTCTAAACTTCTTTCCGAGGACCGGCCAGATCTCCTTCCATGTGAAACTTGGGCCATTAATTGCGTTGAATGCTTGGCCGCCTGTGGAAGATATTCCATCATCGGTAGCTGCCCAAATGTGTTGCTCAGCTACTAGCCGAGCATCAGAGCCATCAATGCACACTTCCTCCCAACACTCCCTAGTCCCTCCAAACACAAAAGGGAGGTTCAGATGTTTGCAAATAGCACCATAGATAGCTAAAGAACCCATGATGTTATACAAAGTCCTGTTGGAGCTCCCCATCAACAAACCAGGCCTTAGCACAGACCATGCCACTTTACCAGCTAATCTGTTCTTGAGCAAGTCCTCGAGAACATAATAGAAGTTGTAACCTTCACTTGTTCTTGGGCATTTTTCATCGTAGATAGAGACTTCCTTCACATCAAAAGGGCCTCTCAATGAGAAATAATGCTTCATTCCTGTTTGGAGTGAAACGTACTTCAACGCCTTAGATTTGGCGAGGATGACATTCAAGGCATTGGACATCATGGCCTCGTTCTGTTCACAGCATTCTCTGCTATCTAGAGTAAATTCGCCTGTCCAAGTGACCCAAAACATATGAGTCACATCTTGCACCATAGAGAGCTTGTTTTCTGTCTCTTGAGGGTTTAGCAAGTCACATGAGATGAAATGGTAGTTGGGACTTAGGATAGGAAAACTCTCATACCTTCTAGCCACGCCATAAACCTTCCATTTGTCTTTTGAGATTAGCCTTCTGGCTATTTCTCTCCCAACAAGCCCGGTGACACCAAAAATGATGGCAACACAATCAGCAGCAGCTTCAGCTCCCTTATTGGATTCCTCATCTGCCATTTGATATCGTATAGTTAGCTCAGATTTTAGAACCTTGCAGCATCTATAAATAAAGGATTTCTTGTATCCTCCCGTATGGTAGTTAATGACCCTCTAACAGTGTTTTAGAAGGGCCTGACACCTAATCCGAATCAAACAAGTTGTCCTATTCTTTTGAGGGAGGATATCTGGCAAGGTTTCAAGCTTGCCCATTAAGACTCAATAATTGGTTTATAATATATTGCTACTTAAAATCAAGAAAAGCAAAATCATTATTTAAATAGCTTCCTTTTCATGTCAAGAATACTTTATGTTTTAAATTAACCAAGATCACATGGCGAGTGGCAAATAGTTGCGGCGTCAATGCTTCTAGACCGCCTTGCTTGCCGGCAGATTGTGACCTTTGGCCGTTAATATGCTGGCATTGTGGTTGCAATAAGAGCTTATAATATTATTTCCTAGTTTGTCCACACATATATGGTTAAGGTAGCCCTGGCACTATATTTGGTACTCAGACATGAACGGTTTCAGGACCCCTTCTTGATTGATGCAGCTTACTATTTTTATCCCTCAATTAATTTTCAACAACACATGAAACACCTTGAATCTCTGTCACCAGGTCCGGAAGAATTGGAGTTTGATTGGGCGGTTGAGCTGCTAGTCATCCTGAATTTAGGGTGGGCATAAAGCTGAGATACATTAAAAAAATATCAGGCAGGCCCATCTGGGTTACTTAGTGCACATAACATGTCTAATCTGCTGCCTTCTCTGGCAAGGGATTAGAAGAATGAGAGAAACGAAAGAAACAGTCATCTTACATTCTTGTCCACAATTTCCCAAGATGTTTCTACTACACTTTAACTGGATGTCCCAAATGAAAGTTACAAGAAGCTGGAATTGTGGGTTAAGATTCATGAGCTTTGGATTTGCATGAAGAACTGAATGGTACAAAACCAGACCAGGTTCATACTCCATAAACAACGAAAAGGATGCTAATTCTGTCAGTGTATGGGGAATCTGCATCCAAACACTTGTAATGCTAGTTTACTCCAAGCAAAACGCAGATACAGTTGGATGCATGAATATGAAATATGAGTAATCAATCCAGTAATCTATTGTCAACCCTGATATTGCTGTTATTTATGTGCAACTTGGGGTGCAGCATCAAGTTGTTCCATGAGTAAACAGTCAAGCTGTCCTGCCAAGTTTATGCCAGCCACTTGAATTTTGATTCCTAGAGTGTCTCGTTTATTAATTAATAGAATACGGACAGAACTAGAGATAAGACTCGGACAAAGCCAGAGATAGCCATGGTAGTTAAATTTTGAGAATATTATCCCCTCTCATAATACTTTTGCCTCTGTATTCTTAAAAATTACGTACTGTATAGATAACACTTGTACTGAGTCAGCCGCACGTGAACTCGTTTAACAAAAAGTTTAAAAATATTATAAAAATTCTATTATAATTAATTTAATGCCAAAATGATTTTATAACACAATTTCTCTTCCTCTATCCCGATTAGAAAATAACTTTAGTTTTTTGAGGCACAATTACTCTGATATTCAAAGTTGTTTTCTTTATTAACTTGATTATTACATTGCAAGAAGTGAAGACAGATTATTCCCGTAAGCAACATGATACAGTGAATTAAATCAAATACATGGAAAATCACAGCTACTAGGTAAAAAACTATGCATTTTGACACTGCTTTGTACTTCAACTCAGTACCAAAACATTATTAGAAAGACATAAAGACAGAGCTATAAACAAACTTGTTCCATGAGAAGTTCTGTTTCTTCTCCAGAGCTCCCTTCTAAATCCGAAGTCTCAACTTTTGATGGCCTTGTAACTCGAAAGCTCTCATTTACCACACCATCCTCTCTTACCAGAATGCCGATGCAGGTGGTTCACAGATGAATTGAAGAACATAAATTGATCTGTGGACCATTCTTTGCTGGGGATCAAGCCCCGCATGTAAATGCAGCTAAGCTGCAAAGAGTCCAGTGAATGGTTTGCCTTGCGAGATTTGATCTAAATCAGAGTTGTAGGAAACATTAGCAGTGAGCAGTCAATGAATGAAGAAACTTGGATCATTCTACAACATAGATTTTCGCTAGCTAGGAACTTACTCTGAGGGATTTTGTGAACAAAAAAGCACGCAGCAATCACAATGTAGCACAGGAAAAGAAGCAGTCCTTTCATGTAGTGTGAAGTTCCATCCTGTAAGTAATGAAAATACTACCATAAGAGAATTTACAAACCAGCTAAATAATTAATAGCCAATATAACATGCATTAACACTGGTAATTAAGCTTATCAGATGACAAAACCTGTAAAGTGAAGGCCGTGATAATTATTGTGAAAGCAAGAGAACCGGTTTCAAGTAGACTGAAATCAAGGTCCATATGGATGTTCATTGTCCACGCAACAACAACACATAAAGGGACCTGAAGCCCACAAAAAAAGAAGGGAAAAAAAAGTTGTCATGATTTCTTTCCAATGTTAATCTGGCAAAGCATTTGGTTTGCCTGGGATGCTTTAATCTTACCACAAACATTGAAATTTGAGTGGCGGAACCTAGAGCAACACCTAAAGATATGTCCTGCAGAACAGCCAGATAATTGGTGTTATTGAAACTTAGCAGGCAACAAAATATAAGAGTAAGACTACTGCCATGGCCTAACATAATACCAGCTTGTTCTTGAAAGCAAATATGACCGATCCAGCATGTTCTGCAGCATTCCCCACTATTGGCAGCAAAATTATGCTGAGGAAACTGACAGAAATGCCCCAAGAATCTGATGCAGCCTGGTTGAGATACATTAAAATTTGAAATCCGCATATTAGAAGATGCTTTAATATTGCTAACAAATAATATTTTAGAAATTCTCGAGTGTAATGTACCTCAATTGTGCCCACAACATACTCAGATAACAAAGCTATGATAATTGTCATTCCAGCCAACCAAGTAAATGCACTCCAAAATCCTATCACTGCCTTTTCTTCCTCCTCGTCATCTTCCTGTCATTCAACTTGAACCACTAAGTTCTATGCATTAATATCAATTTTGGATTAATTATTTCCTTTTGACCTAATAGAATACTGATCTCATTGAATAAAACATTTTCAAGTGCTGCAATTATAATGAGCCTCGTATAGTTTTTATCTTAAGACTTTTTTGCATCTAGAGTTAATTAATCACCTCTTGAGCATCAAACAGTTGCCTGTGAGTTTTTAGCTGGAAGAAGATATAAGCAACATATGCTATAAGCATAATAATGCTGCTCACTCTGGACAACTCAAGGGTAGAGAAGGCAGTGGCAGTTCCTTCCCCTATGGCATATCTGAACATCAGTGGCAACATGTGGCACAACAACCCCAGTAATAAAAGTAATGAGTTCACATCAGCCTGCTTCTGTTAAAGCCAAAAAAAGAAGAAAAAAAGATTATGAAACGAATTAGACCGCATATAATAATTACTTACCCAAGTTGTAAAATTAATTGGATTTGTTCTTGAATTTTGAGAGTGTGTCTTACTCTATCGTATTTCTGTTCCTTTTTTAGGTTGGCTAAGCCTCCACATAGGAGGGAAGTCCCAAGAACTAGAAGGAGATTTGACAAAATGGAACCCAAAAGAGAATACTTCAAGACATGTATTTTGTTCTGGTAAAGAGCAAGAATTGCTATTATCAGCTCGGTTGCATTGCCACATGTTGCATTAAGGAGTCCTCCAACTGCAAATGATCGAATTAATCATCTCCAATTTTCAAATGATGGTATAAAACCAGAATTAGAAGTAATCTGTGGGCAAATTTAAATTACCTGTTGGACCAGTGAAGTATGCAATTTGTCTGGGATTAATAATAGCAAGAACAACAAAAGTTGAAAATAAAGATTAGTATCAGAACAACCAATGCATAAAATATTCCACAAGCACTTGCGTATAAAATTATTAATTTGACTATGCTTAGTTACAGACTTACTCAGTAAGGAAGCTGACACGTTCTGCTAGTGGGGTGAGTCCAAGCAAGCTCAAAGCAAATATCCAAGGCTACGTGTGGCAGAATAATGCAAATTAAACAGATATACAACAAGAAATATCATAATATATTTATTTAATCCATATCTATCATCCTCGTTAATTTGGTAAATATGTATACAGGAGTTGCTAAATGTAACAAAATCAATTGTAAATATACAGAAAAATCAATGACATGGTTGTGTAACCAAAAGAAAGGTTCCATGATTCTTCCGAAAAGAAACTAATCAACTTACTCTTCCGAACTTATAATAGTCAGCAGCAATTGCTAGAGGAATGGCTGGGAAGAGAACAGCCAGCTTAGTTCCAAGAATCACTTCTTGAAGATTGGTCAAGAAATAGCCAAGAACATTTGATGAAACAAGCTTTGGATCGGATTTCTTTCGCATAATTGAAGATGAAACATTCTGTGGTGTCTTCCCATTGACAAAACCCCCCTTAATGTTATTGCTGTTCAAGCCTTCCTTATAGTTAACATCTCCATTTTCCAATTCTGACGAGACCTGTTGATGAACCTGTGAGTGGTACTGGTCCATATTATGATCAAAATATTGTATAGCCACCACCCCAGTATGCACCTAGTTTGTTTTGATCACTTCTACGTGAAGGAAATCCAAGCGATCTCTGCCACCTTTAGCTTTAATTCCTGGGCTGATATCGTAAAGAGAAGGTTATATATATATATATATATATATATATATATATATATATAGGACAAGAGAAGCTAAATGTTTCTGAGGCAGAAAGACCCGAGAGTGCAGTTTCTTTATAATTAGTGTAGCTTCCTGGAATTTTCCCCCGCTTGTTGCCATTCTTGCATGGGAGTCCACGTACTTGCTAATGAAACTGTCTAGGTGTTGCACTCCTGGGACTGTATACTGAGGTTTCACATGTAATGTGTTATACATTACTAGCTATCGGACAGAGTGCAAAGACAGGAATGGAATTGCATCCATAGCTGTATATATAACAGGATCAGCTAGTACACCTTTCTAATTGCCTTCCAAATGTAGTTTTATAAAAAATAATATTTTTTATTTAAAATTAATAATTTTTTTTATGTTTTTAGATTGTTTTGATATGTTGATATTAAAAATAATTTTTAAAAATAAAAATATTATTTTAATTTATTTATATATAAAAAAATATTTAAAAAAATAACCGTTATTACAATTTCAAATATAGCATAATAAGCCAAGTGGTTCTTTGGCTGATCATATTTTATATGAATCATGAAAAAATAATATATTATTGAATATAGTAATTTCATTAAACACGACAAAATATAAAATACATGGCTATTTTTAAAATTCATGATAATTACAGCTTACCAAATAAAAAGAATTAAATAAAACAACCAACAATAATATGAAAACATGAACTTTCAGGTTAATTAAATCTTTTATAATCTAGGCCTCAGTAAAATTAAAGATTTCCTGGCCACGCCCTTATGAACATTAAATAGAATTCTCTAATCTTCTCTATCAAGAGCTTTCTAAAATAAGAATGTTGTTGCAGCTTATATACGTGGAACAATCTCAAGTTGTCATCAAGTACTTCTGAAGGAACCGGGTTACAACATCAGACTCCATTGATGGAAAACTTCACTTTTTTATATGATCGTTATTAATCTCTTCTAAATCATAAGATTTAATAGCAAACCATTTGTTCAGAGAAAATATAGATCAGATTATACCGATATAAAAAAAACTAAAAACAAAACCAGATCCAGAACCATATATATGGAACTAGATCAAGATTTGGTAAAAAGGAAGAGGAAAAAATAGAGAAGTGAAAAGTGAGGTGATTCTTTCATTGTCGACGGCCATGGTTTTTCTCTTTTAAGAGAACTAAAAGAGAGAAAAGAGAGCAGTAAGGAGAAGAAATTCCTTGACCACGTTGGGTAGGCCAAAGCTACTGTAGAAATGCTGCTTTGCTTTATTGCAAACCTGTTGAATTTAGAACTGCATGCACAGTGAAGATCTTGTAGCGTGTAGTCTGAATGAAGCAATTGATATTGCTACAGTTAACCTAACTAATGATTTAACAGCCACCAGCGAATGCATATATTCTAACATCTCACTCAAACTCAGTCACAACATGTATGTCAACTCAGCCAGAGTATGAACAGTGAGGTGAGGAATTGAGAAAAGGGGATTGGATGTATCTTCCATCTGGTTATTAGAAAGATAAAGATCAAGAAGGGATTGGAGAGATCCCTCAAATTATCCTTCCTAATTTACTCGAATTAGGTAGATTGATTTTTATCCTTCCTAATTTGCTTTATTTTGATTCTGTTCTTCATCGAATTTTATCTACAATTAATATTGATCCCAAAATGATCTATCATTCCTAATAAACAGTCTTAATTACAGTGGCGTGTGAATAACTTGACGTTGATAGCGAGGAGAAGATGGATCATCGAGAGTGGAGAACTACGTGTGCTTCGTTGAAATGTGCTAGCTAGGTTAAACTAGCACATGGCACCTCTTGTCGAATTCTGCTATGTTTGGAAGAACATCATAAGTTTTATGGCCAATATACATGCATGGTGAAACGCAGACCGCAAATGATATAGAAAAAGGTGATAAAACAACAGGCAATATGCCAAGAACAAATCTCAGCCGTAAAATCTAAGATTTAGGAATTTGTTTAACCAGAAAGAAACTCAAAGCCAGGCGATATTGTAGAAGTAGAGTTAGCAAAAATCAAGTCTCGAACTGAAAAGAACTTTTTTTGAAAACCCTAGAAGCCAGTAAAAAAGCCAAGTGAAAAACAAACAAATTAGTAGACCTAGAAAGAAACCCAGAACCAAGACCAAAACTCGAAAGAACAAGTCGGAAAACTCCTGGAACCGGTTTGACCCGATGCTAATTAAGGTTAGAAGAACCTAAAATAAAACATGGGTGAACAAAGTAAAGACATGTGTTTTACAAACAGACACGTCAACTGCAGCGTAGAATCTTATGGACAGAGCGCGTGGAGACTCAAATGATGATGAAATTTAATCAACAAGCTCACTAGATGATGAGAAATCCCAAATTATGTGTATGAATCAAATATTTCTTCATCTTCTCTTCTTATCTCATGTTTTTTTATATTACAATGACAATTTTCCCCTGATTCAAAGGATATCCATCGTAAAAGAAATATTAAATTCGATGGGTTTGTGGTAGAATTTGAATGTAAAAAGGCAGGTTTTAAGTTGAGGGTAGACATTAATTTGTCCGATCCAAACCTTATCTAACCCTTGAACTTGACTTGAAATAAATAAATAAATCTAAAATTTTTAAAAAATTATACGTATATCAAGTTAATTTCAGACATACAATACAAAACATTATCCATGAATATAAATGGTCTCCCTTTTAATTAAAAAAAAATGAACATGATTTAAAATCAATTACAAGTCACAACAACAAATTAATTAACTACCTCTTATATATCCTCTCCTAATCAAAACCATTTATCTCAAAAATATTGCAAAGATTTGAAGTATAGAAACATGAGAGAATATCATGTGCTTGTTATCATCCAGTTGCATTGCTTTCTAGAATTTAATCATCTACTATATATGTTAAAATTAGGACTTCAAAACTAATTCATTTATAGAGACATATATATATGTTTGCAAAAGCACATGTACTGTATATAAATAATTAGCTTATTTAAAGAATTAATATGGTCTTACTAGGATATATACTAAATTTCGAAGAATTAATGAACTGAAACAATAATTCCATCTACCCAGTTTCTTAACACAAGTAAAATCCTTCGAAATCACTTAATGTTTAATCTTCCAAGTCTTGCATTAAAGAAGGGGGCAGCAGTATCCGTACCCAGGAAAGTTTAGAACTTTCCTGGAATTTTCAAGGCCTTCCCAAGAACAATCAGATGGCTGTGGTTTTTTCACCTGTCTTCGAGTGCTGATGAAGTAAAACAAGAACAAGAGCATGCATAAACGCCATTTGATTGGTCAGATTCTCAACAAGTAATGAAATTTGGTCGAAATTTCTCATCCCTACCGTCCAAAACAACCGCTGATCTCTTCTTACTCCCATCCAATATTATCTTACGTAAATGTCGTGCATCCCTGTATTAACACCTGATGGCTACGTGTTAGGAAGGAGGCACTTGTTATTATGACAAGTACGAGTATTTTAGTTTTTTTCTCCATTAACGAGTTATGATATTTTTGCCTTCTCTTTTCATGGCTTCAAGCGGCATTACCACTTGAGGTTTGTGCGTTTTTGTTCCTTTCTTCGTATAGTTCATGAGTGCACGTATGGGGTACAAACCTCGACATCGATCTTGCATGATTTAGACTCGTCTAATAATGCTATTAAAGAATATTATTTTCTCTCTCTCTAAGATTAGAAGAGTTAGAGTAAAGGATAGGTAGATAATTAATCTCTAACTCTGTTTTCTTTTAAAACATGTCTCTAATTTAAGCATTTTCTTTAAATTAAGAAGAAATTAAATTGCATATAACCTCGCTGGGTTCTTGCTATACACAATTTTTTAGGGCATTGAATATGGGCTAAAATGAGGCCCAGTAATTGGTCTTTTATTATAATTATAATTGTAGTTTGTTTTTTTTTAAAAAAAAAATATCCGGTGGTTTTACTATATATGCTTGCGTTATGCACACTTTCACACTTCATTATTGATTATTGATTATAGTAGTGCTTTTTTTAATTTTGATCACTCATTTTTTTGTGTTTTTTTTTTAATCTTTTGTGAGTTGATACTCTCTTCTATTGCATATTCTTGAGATATAAAAGTTTTGAATAGATTTCAAAAATTGATTAGATGTCAATTTAATAAGATATTATTTGAATTCATAGCATGAAGATATAATTAGAAGAATAAGATCAAATTGAAAACATAAAAAAATGGCTTTACTTAATTTTGTGGGATAAAATGTATTTTTATCCATGTTTTTTATGTTGACTCCTCCTTTGGTTCTTTTTGTTTTAGGATTGTTAGTTTTGGTCCATGACTTTATTTTATTCATATTTTAATTCTTGAGGTTGAGAGCTGAGAGAGAAAGTTGATAAAAAAAAGAGAGAGAGGTGAGAGAAAGATGTTAATTATCTAAATTTCAATAACAAAAAAAATTAATCTTGTTGACAATGTATTTCATTTAATGAAAAAAGTGTTATTGAGGTATTTCTCTTATCTTGCTAAAAAAATGGATTGTAATTCAAGAATTTTTTTTTATTGAGGATGAATATTTTTAGTTTTTTAATTGATTAAAAACTTATTTAAGGTTAGATATGGGGTTGTTGAGGTTTTACAAGGTGTTTCTTAAGTGTTTTTATATGAAAAAAGTTTGAAAATATTTTTTTAAGTCGATGAGATCTGAATTCTACTTTCTAAACTTCTAATGTAGCTAAAATTGCATCTTTATATATATACAAAGAGATGTTCAAAGGTGTGCCCATGGCCTTTTTTTTTTTTTGGTTATGGGCTAGGCACATTGTCGCATTCAATCTCAAGTGTCTAATCTCTTTCCGTTAAGCATTATATGACAATGTTTTTCTATAGATTTAATTAAAATTCATTAAAAATTAATTAAATATATATTAAGGATATTATTTTATTAAATAACAATCACTTTTTTTTAATAAGAATATGCATTCTTTTTTCAATATTAGCAATCATTTTTTTTGTTGGCTTTCATGCCTTTTCTTTTGTTAAATTTTATTTGTCGACTTTCATGTTAATGTTTATTTTTATTATTTTATAATAAAATAAAATAAAATTCCATAAAGTTCTCTGCAACAATGCGTGATAGGTGTGTTATTCTTATAATCTTTTCTATTACAATTTGCTTCTATAATTCTTATAAGTTGTTGTTTAAAAAATGTATTTTTATATTAAAAAAAAAACAAGGAAGCTCATTAATAAGATATATAGATGTGTTTTAATTAGAAAGACATCTTTTTCACCTTTATTTCAAATCATCCATTTTTTTACTTATTCTAATTGATTTTGTTTTTTATCAAATAAAAAACATAGCAAAAAAAAAACTACATATTTTTTCAGAATGGCTAATAAAAAAAAAGGAATTATGCTAGAAAATAATCTTGTTTCAATGTATTAAATTAGTACTTTTCTTAAAAGAAAACATTAACAGACAATATTAAATTAATAATAATAAAAAATTCAACACAAGATCAGACATGTTTTAATCTACATGTACCTCTCAATTTATCAATTTAATCTTTAATTAATTATAATTCTCGATTTATTTTTATTAATCACACAGTAACTTTTTAGTTCACAGTTCAAAATCAAGGATCTTCCTGATGCCAGAAAACGTACTAACACAAGCTAGCTAACTAGGTGTGTGATTGGTATTTATATCGTATTCCGGTAGCTTTGGGTTTGTAATTTGAAAAAAAATATTATTGAGATTGATTTGATATTTATTTATATTTGATTACAATTATGGTTAAAATTGAAGTTGAATAAAAAATAATTTAATGTGTTTGGTTAAATATGCTTTTTAAATTGAGATTATAAAATAACTGAAAATAATATATATTAATATTGATGGTTTTTTAATTTAAATATTGTAGATTTAATTACTACTATTACATCATTAAATAAATAACACTTTATATCAAATATTTTTATTATTACATTAACTTATCTATAATTTCATCGCGTATGAAATTCATCTGAAAAGGACTATAGTTTCCATGGCTTTTTGAACGTGCAACAAAATCAAGTAAAATATTATCAGAAATAAAATTGGAATTGCAATTAAATCTGGCAAATGTAACATCATCATGTGGTGTCTTTCTAATTTATATAGTGTTATTGAATATTATTAAATATTAATTTTTATAATAAAATATAATTTAAAAAAAATAAAAAAAATTTACTGGTCGGACGTGGTTCAATGAACAGTAAATATACTGTTCATGTAAACAATGCCAATAAAATTTACTTGGCATTGTTCATGTGAATACTGCCAAGTGAATCATGACCAGTGTCAAGTGAATAGACTGTTCATGTAAACAATGCCAATAAAATTTACTTGGCATGGTTCATATGAATACTGCCAAGTGAATCATGAACAGTGTCAAGTGAATAGATTCACTTAGATGTTGAAGTGAACAGTATCCAAGTAAATTATCTACCTGGCATAGACGTGGCAGATCGAAGAAGCAGCTCCCAGCTGCTTTGCACAAATAAACAGGTTAAAAATAAAATATATAATTCCCACACAAATAATAAATTAAATTTATATATTACCAAACATATTATCTGCACGATTTACTTTAAAAGCTACAGCTACCGAATAAACAATCACTCTCCTCTAAATTAATGACCGGTTAAAAAAAGTCAATGACTGGTTGGCAGAGGATAAATTTAGGTTGTGAGTGGAGTTTGGAGGGCAGTATTGAGATTTCGTAATTGTCATTGAATTCCACATCCATTTAAGGGGCTTTCTTAATGACAGGAGTTAATCCGTGGAGTGTCAAGGTAACGTTATAAACGGAAAATTGTCTTGCGTGAAAATCGCATAATTCTTACGTGGGGTTGCGGGTCTTGAATTACACTTGTCGGATTGTTAGCTATTTTTAGCCAGATAGAGAAAGAGAAAAACAGATTTTCTTACAGCCCTCGTACCAATTCTGACCCGGGTTTTGTCCGTATATATCCATTTTCTGTAAGAGTGATTTTAGGCTGTGATATAAATTTTTTGTCCAAAAATAAATTATGAAATGGCCACGCTAATCTGTTAAACGCCACCTTCATTGATCCATGCACAGCGCCTCCTAAATATTTTTATCAAGAGAGCTCCTTAAAAAACTAATTACTAAACAATTCTTTTAGTTTTTATATATATATATATATATATAAACATAGTTAAAAATTAAAACATCATCTCTCATGTCATGTTATCCTATTTCTGTTTTTTCAAGAAAATATATATAAAAAGAAGAAGAAAGAGAGCTTCATCTATCTGGACTGTTTTTATTTTTAAAAATAATTATATTATATAATGAAAACAAATATAAACTAATTATTTCATAAATTCTAGTGTAGTTTTATTTATTGGTTTTTGTTGATATGTTTTTTTAATAGAAATTTTAATTAGATGTTTAATAGTCAACATGAAGTGCTACTATATAAGGTAATATATGGGTTAAGAGTGATTCAAGAAGCTTTTTTATAGTATTAATTTTTTTTTTCGTGATGCATAAATAAACATATAGTGAAGAAATAAGATCAATATATTTTTACAGAATTTTATTAATTTTTTAATCTCTTTCTTAATTTGGTAAAATGGTGGTTGAATTTACATACTAGTATTGATATGTATTTTGTTTTGTCATATAAATTTTTTTTTATATTTTAGCATATGGAATTTCTTAAAAAAAAGTCAAGACAATATATTTCTTAGTTATAAATAAATTTCTTCTAATGCATATAATTATTTTTATTCGACAATAAAGGTATTTTAAGACCAGTTTACGTATTTAAAAAAAATATATAATTATATTAAAGATTTTTTTCAAACTAAATATTTAGATAGAGCTAGAGTTCATGGTTTTACATAGAATTATATTAAATCTTTAGGTGAGTGTCAAGACAGTACTATCCATTAATCACTGTATTAATTCACCTTAAAATAATACACACAGTCATGCATACACAACGCGCATCTGGATAAATATATTTATTTTTATATATCTTTATCTGTAATCCAACAACCACACTTTGGCATAAACAACATTAGATATATAAAACTAAATAAACAAAGCTTAAAACTAAACAAAAAAAAAAATAGATTTAAAATTCTTTGCAAACATAAACCCTAAAAAGGTAACAGGCCTTTTCAACAAAGTTGTTCAGAACTTCACACGCCCCAATTACTTCCATGAGAGGCAACGTTTGCATCATTTGCATGAGATGCTGACGGGTTGCCTCCTTCTGGAGCATGTGAAGAGGACGCACCATTGCTGCTGTCTTTCATCTTGCCGTGTAAGGTCATTCGGAAGCCTTCGAACTTCTTCTCCAATTCAATCAACTCTTGGAGGTTGAGCTCTTCGACTGGAGCATTCCACCATTGATCTCTCTCATTACCTTGTATTTTATCCTTCAACTTGCTGCCTTTTTCCTTATTGTCATCCAGCTGCTGCTGCATTTCATTATGCTTTTGTGTTAGCTCTTCGATCCTCGCCCTCCTATACTCCTCCAAGAGCTCGTGGGCGCCATAGATATCTGCGTCTGATGGATTTTCCAGAAAACGATCAAGCACATTTTCAATTGAAGGGTGGCCAAATGAAAACGGCTTACCCCCAGGTGAAAAGACGAGAAACGCAACTTCCGTCCCCGTTAAAGTGATAAGCTCGCTCAGTTTTTTGTAGATCCCGGATCTACGCTTTGAGAAAGTGACTAGTCTATCATCTTCATTTACAATCCTCTTCATTTCCACCTTTTGCCTTCCTCTTGTTTTCTTGGCTTCCATGATGAAAAAAATAAGATGAAAGATAAGATAAATAGATAGAATATATGTATGATGGCGCTACTTGGCCGGAGAATGGAGATGTAGGAAGAGAAACTTGAATGCAGTACTTTGCTGGATCAGAACGGAGATGAATATATAGGAAGGGAAACTTGAATGTGTTAAGTGTATCTATGGTAATATTGTGCGGGCCACCTTGAAGTATAAATTCTCATTAAGTGGTGGATAGAATTTTTTATAAACAACTTAATTACGCGATTAGATATTATAAATGTTAGAGTGATTTTATTGTCATGATCTGTTGAGATTCAGTTTCATGTCACTTTGATTATTTTTCTTGAATTTCTTATGGAGTAGGTACATATTGTCTTTTAATTGAAAATATATTAAAAAAAATTAATTTTTTTTTTAACATCAACACATTAAAACCATCAAAAAAACATTAACATTTAAACACATCAATTTAATATTTTTTTCAAATAAAAAAATATTTTAAAAATTATTTATAACTATAAAAACAAAGGTAATAAAGTTGTCATTTCAATTTAAGTATATTTAATTGGAGTTGTGTAATTTTTAAATGGAGAAGGCTAATGATTATTTTTGGAACACATGTTAAGCATTATTTGATTACATTTTATATTCTTGCATTTTTTTTTAAATCAAGTTAATAAATAAATGAATCCTATATTATATGGCGACTTTTTTAAGTGTATATAATATAAATTATGTTGCAGTATAGAAAACTAGATGTTGATTTTAAACTATAAATGACTGCCTCTTGCCAATGTAATAATGGTGTGTATTGGCAACGTTTTTTTTAAAAAAGATTATTGTATGTTCTTTGTTCTATTAATTTAGAAATGGCAATACATAGACACCTCATTGGTTTTTTTATTTTTAATTATTGGTTGTCAAACTATAATATAAAATAATATTCTAAAGTTTCATCAGTGATAATTTCTAGTCTCAAATAGTTTTTTAATATAATATTAGAGTTTATAAAATTATACATTAGCAACTCACCCATCATGTAAAGTTTTCTAGTTTATGTGCTTCTTTGATATAGATCAATCAGTCTTTTTGTTACTTTCCTCTAATTTGCATATTCCTTCCTCATTAAGATGTTTGGATCATATAATATAATTCATTGTCTTAAGTAATTGATCTTAATCGTGATTGTCGGTTGTTAAAGCCGCAAAAAAACAATGCATGTTTTAAGCAATCGATCTTAATCCCGATTGTCGGATGTTAGAGCCGCAAAGAACAACATGACATGTTATTCTAAATAAATGATCATTATCTTTTATATAATACCATTTATAAATTATATAATTTATAAATGGTAAAAGCTAATGATTGTTCTTAGAACACATGTTGAACATTATTTGATTACATACATTGGAAAATTTTATAGTGCTCAAGCTTTAATTATTGAATATTTACGGTATATAAAAAAGATATACACAAAAAAAATAGAGAAAATTATATTTAATTTCGATAAAAAAAATAATATGTATTATTTCTCATATTGAAAAAAATATTTTTGTAATTCTCCTCTATTTTTATTTTTATTTTGTATTTATCTCTCTCCTATTATAGCATTTAACAATTACATTTTAAACACCATAAAATTTCTCTACATATTAATCTTGTTTTTTCAATCACGTTAATGAATGGAATAAAAATCCAACATTTATAGATGTTAACTAAAGATATTAAATGATTATTATATTATATGGAAACTTTTTAAGTGTTTATAATATAAATTATGCTGCAAAATAGAAAACTATATGTTGATTTAAACTATAAATGGCTATTAACAAGTTGTTGGCCACATTTAAAAAACATTTATGGTTAGTTCTTTGTTTTCTTAATTTAGAAAGTACAGGTCATTTGTTATCAAGTTATGCACACCTCATTCAAAACCAAAAACCAATTATATTTCACCATCTAGGTGGTGGTCCAATGGTAAAAGCTTGGGACCAAGAGATTTGTTCTCTGTATAATCTCAGGTTCGAATCTTGTGGTTACTCATATGATAACTATTGGAGGCTTACATGATTGTTAACTTCAGGGCCCGTGGGATTAGTCGAGGTGTGCACAACCTGGCCTGGACACCCACGTTAAACTAAAAAAAAAAAACCAATTATATTTATTTCAATTAATTATAAATTGTTAAAAAATATATAAAATTATATCTAGAGGGTCATCTATTGACTTAAATTTTCATATTTAATAATTTCTTAACATAATATTAGAGTTTATAAAATTATGTATTGGAGATTCACATGTTGAGTTTTCTAGTTTAAATGTTTCTTTGATATAAAACAAATATATATTTTTTTATTTTCCTCTAATTAGGATATTTTTATTTTATTAAGATGTTTGTACCATATGGTATGATTCATCATTTTAAGCAATGCATGCTTCTTATTATGGTAGGGTGTTAGAATTATTGAGAATAATACAACATATTATAATATACGAATAATAACTCTAATTATTGTTTTTATGCACATGTATGGAAATTTGTTTGTTCTTGATAGGTTTTGTGAAATGTATGTTTGGTAATGCGATATTAAGTATTTTTATGAATTTTTTTTTTATTAATAATGCATCAAAATAATATTATATCTTTAGATTTTTTTATTTTTGATACCAATACATTAAAGTTACCGAAAAACATCTAAAAATACATTAATTTGATTTTTTTAAGTGAAAAAACAGTTCAAAAGGGTATTTTAAAAAACAAATTAAACATTAAAAATAAATATTATTTAAATAACAATATCAAATAAGTGCACGAGGTTAACTATTAACCTTAATCAGAGTGTGCAGAAACCAAACATTAATTACTTTACTCTATAACCGAACATTTTATTTCTTTAACATTACAAATTAACTAAATCAATAAGTATTATTTACGAATAATATTATATGAATGAATTTTTCATACACAATTATTTTACAAACACACACACACACACACACACATATATATATAACAATTATTTTTTATTGGAGGCAATCTTATAAAATTCATGAAAACATATTTTACCACTTGTAGCTTGACACGTCAATCTGTATAGAAATTTAATTTGAAAACTTTGATTGTTTGTAAATCATTTGCCTTATTATTTTATATTCTATAGTGAGTATATGTAAATCTGCATCAACAAACTATAATTATGAAACTATAAATGATTAATTTAATATAATTGTTAACAGTTGAAGAGATAGAATTTAAACATTGTAAATCAACTGAATATATAAAGGAATACATACAATGTATATGGAGATAAACGTGTTTTCATAAATAGTAACTAATATTTTACGTGTTTAGGAATGTGGTTGCGTGGTTGCTTTTTAAATTTTTTTCCATACCGAAATGCATCAAAATAATATTTTTTTTTTAAAAAAATAATTTTTAAGATCAACACATCAAAACGATTCAAAACATACAAAAAATTAATTTTTAACAAAAAAATTATTTTTTAAAAAACGCAGATACAACCGCATTTCCAAACGCTCTACATCTCATCAAAAAAAAAAACATTATTAACATGATTAAGAGGCTGAAACAGTATAGATTATAAGCATTATAATATAAATTAACTAAATAAGAATTGGTTTGCATAAAATACTTTTGGGATTGGAATCCTCTCATGTTTCTCTAAAAAAACGATAGCTAAAATAGAATTTAATAACATCCGGTAATAGTTGGATTTTTTTTAAAAAAAACGAGAATTTAATTAAGCAATTGATTTAGCCATTAAATACATAGCTAAAATAGAAAAAGAAAAGAAACAAGATAATATCAAATAACTTACAATATAAATACAAACCAAGCAAACTTAACTATCTTCCTTATTAACTCACACAAATCAAGCAAAATATAAATATATGAAAACAAATTATAACCATGTAAACAAATATGTTTCTCCATGAAGTCCTGCTTTACTAAATTAGACTGTATTGTATTTTATGAATTAGACTCCACAAATTCAATTATTATAATACGCATAATACTAATCAATGTTTAAAATAAAACTAATCAAATAATAATCACTTATAATAATAACATCCGACTACTTTAACCATCACTTTTTTTTTATTATCATCTCTTTTACTACTATCATCATTTTTAATATCATTACCGCTATCCTACAACTATCATAATCATCTCGTCATTTTCTCTTACACCATAATTATTATCTCATTATAACAATTATCATCTAATTACTATTTTTTTTCCATCATCATCTTTTTATTATCATGTTTTTGTTTTACTATTACCATTGAAAAATATTTCACATGTAAAATGTTTTATAAAAAAAATCTTATATGTAAAATACTTTTTATTTGTAAAGTATCTAAAGCAAAACAAAAGATAAAATAAAATCACGACGACAAATGAATTAGAGAAAGCCCAGTCCATCACTTTATAAAAATTAATAAAAACAGAACCCCCGGAGCGTTTGAGGAAACCAGAGGAAGTCCACAAAGCCCATTATCACCCTCAAAAAAAAAAAAAAAAAAACACTCCCAAGTCCCAACGCGTCTCCGTTACCGGAGAGCAGCTCGCCCGCTCAAATTATTGAGGTTAGTCCCTTTCTTTGATTTATCTCCCTCTCTCTCTCTCTCTCCCCCCTCTAATAGACTATGATTTTAACAAATACACAGCTCTGTCTCTTTCTCAGAATAGAAATTAAATCAAATCGGCGAAAACGTGAAAGAATGGCTGAGAAATTGGCTCCAGAGAAGCGCCCCAGCTTCGTCCGTGAAGGTCTGCACCTCTAATTCTCCCTTTTTATTTAAATTATATTCTTTCTGATTTCTGATATTTGTGCGCGTGCGATTCTTGTTTGTTTAGATAAAACTGTATTTGAGGGGGATCAAACGCTTGAAGAGGTGAATATTTACATAAATTCACCGCCAAATGTTCACTCTAAAGCAGTTTTACTGCAAGATTCAGTCCAAACATGCCTTCATTAGCATGCCAAGAAATCCTGACGATCTTCTGGTAAACGGCACGAGTATTCACGAGTATTATCTTGAATAAAATGTCCCTTCAAGCAATTGAATTCTTGGGCATTACCTAGCTTTGATTAACCGCTTGGATAATATTATGATGTCCATGATGTATTTTTTATTTAAAAATATATTAAAATATTTTTTTATTTTTTAAAATCAGTTTTTTAAAATCATCTCAAAACATTAAAAAAATAAATTTAAAATAAAATAAATTTAATTTCAGCACACAGTGGACTCGTTCTGTTAGATTGATTTTTTTTTTTTGAAAAAAAAAAGTTATTGCAAAATGGATCAGAAAGTAGAGAAAAGGCAAACTGCATCGGCTTTTTTTATCCCTTCTAATGTCCGTAGCCTTTAGGTAATCGAATTCGCACGAATTGTTTGTTTCCTGCTTTATGGTTTTGACGCGCTTACCATCTTTGACTTGCAACCATTTCCCACTAACTCCAAAGGCCACATGGTTCGTTTTTAGTGGGCCGCAAATGCAGTGGAATCCGATTCAAAGGGAAAAGGTTATGATTCGGTGTGGACAGAACTAGAATATTCTGAGCTTATGATAGCCATCGTGAGTGGAGATGTGTGTTTATTAATTATATACATGTTAAGTAATGGATGGTTTGCTTTAAGTTTAAGAAAGAAAAGTGTTCTGCTCAAGTGGTGGTAATTTCTCGTCGGAAGTTGGTCGGTGGGGGTTTTCTTCTCTTCGAAGATGGCCTGCAACCGTTAAAACTCTAAAGGCATAGCGGAATAACGTGGTTGAAATGTTCATGTTTAGCACGTGGAATATCCTTCTCTATCTATTGAAAGCATGCATGTAGGACATCCTTGAAGAATGGTTCTTGTAGAAGATTTATAATATTTTATACATTATAAATCTAATTTATTTAAATTATTTTTGGGATTCGGGTGGGTTAGACATACCTAGTTAAACTAATTTTCTGCGTGAATATTATAAATATTAATGAATTGAGTTTATATTATTAATTTTTATGAGTTTGTATTTAAAGACCGATTTATACTATGGACTTTAAATATCATAACACTTATTGTAACATTTTAATATTATATATCGTGTCTAATTTTTAAATTAAATTCTAATTACCTCTTTTATTTAGTAAAGAAATAAATCATTTTTTGTTACATTGAAAAAGCTCACTATAAATAATTTTGGGGCCGATTGACTACTTTGATAAAGTGTTTTAAAAAGCAATGAAAATGAGTGTGTGAGTGGTGGTGTGTGTATGCACCTTTTATGATACTTTCATTTTCCTTTCATATGTTATTTGGATTAGCCTATTCTCTTTACTTGCTTGTTAAGAGATTGTTTGATATTATAATAATAATAATAATAATTAATTTTTAAAATAATTTTTATTTAAAAAAATAATGAAATA
The DNA here is from genome assembly GCA_018804465.1 of Populus tomentosa. NCBI lineage: Eukaryota > Viridiplantae > Streptophyta > Magnoliopsida > Malpighiales > Salicaceae > Populus > Populus tomentosa. Next base: position 3,973,569 of record CM031985.1, read on the forward strand.
ATATTTTTTAAAATTAATATTAGTATTAGCATATTAAAATAATATAAAATCACCAAAAAAAATTAATTTGAAAAAAAAAACCTTATTAAAAATATAAATTTTTAAAAAATACATGATCTAATTTATCCCCTAGTGTTCTGGCATAATAGTTTTATATTTGTGAGTATAATTGCAGTTGTTTTTTATTTAGAAATATATTAAAATAATATTTTTTTATTTTATAAAAATTATTTTTGATATTAACACATTAAAATAATCTAAAAACATAAAAAAATTTAAAATAAATAAAAATAAAAATTAAATTAATTTATTTGAAAATATTTTTTAAATATAAAAACAAATACTTTAAGGACTCATATCCCCATTGTGTCGACAGCTAGAAGAGGGCTGAGCATGGATGGGGCAGTTTTTTATAGGCTTTCTCTTTCATTTAGGCAGATGGCATTCACACTTCTCATTTGCCTAGGGAAAGGAAATTGCGTCTTTTAGGAAAATATGAATTTTATATATTAAAAATTTTAATGAAAAAGTTATATTATTAAATTAAAAAAAAATTATCTTAGATATATAATAAAAATCAAATTTATGTAAAATATGCATGTAGAACTAAATTATCAATGAAAACTAATATTGTCAACTCAAAATGAAATTATATTAGATTTATAATAAAAAATAAATTTACGGCACTAACTAAATATAAAATAATAATTTTAACCTTTTACATTACTAAATGGTGCAATGAAAAACTGTATATAAGAAGAAAAAAATTGTATTATTCATGAATTTTCTTCAAAAACAATGAAAGAATTGTAAAGAAAAACTGTAAATAACCTCTAAAATATATTTTCCAAACCCATTAAAAAATTTTAAAACAATTTTTTTCTAAATTAATAAATTTTGAGTTTAAATCGGAAATTATAGTTTTTTTTAATTAACTCTACTTTTTCAAAAATAGAATATTACACAACCTCTTGAATTTCAAGGATATATATTTTATATTTTAGTAAATTACGAGCACATCAATATTAACAATCTAACACTAGCATGCATGGTCATAAAGAGAGTGTAGTACACCCTAAATATTTTTTTCTATAATGTCGTATCTTAACCTTCGAATTCGTATTACATCCTAAATAACTGGATTACTTTTGAAAAATAAATGCAGGCAAGATGATTAAATGGAAATGTTTGGTAATTTAAAGATCAATTTGGAAAATTAATTTGGATGTTCACTAAGAAAAGTTAAAACAATGGAAAATTTATAAAAGTTCTTGCATATAAGAGAAAACAATTTTAAAATTTCAACAAACAATTTAAAAACATAAAAACAATTAATTTTAAGTAAAAATAAATTTAAAAATTTTAAAAAATACAATTTTAACCGTTCTCAAACACTACTTTCATCTCGATAAATTAAGTTGTTTAGAACTTCCCCCCACCTTGATGGTTTCTCAAAAACAGAAGCATTCGGATCATCTGCAAGAGAAAAGCCTATTTCTGGTGCCTGTGAAGAAGAAGCACCATCGTTGTTCTTTACGATTTTATCGTGCATGGTCATTATAACCTTTCAAACTTTTTCTCCAACCCAATCAGATCCTTGAGGTCAAGCTCTTCAATGGGAGCATCCCACCAGCCCTCGCTATCATTTTCTTTTCTTTTGCCTTTTAACCGGAGGCTTGTACTTTCCTTCTTCTCGTCCAATTGACGTAGCATTTCGTCATATTTTCTGGCCAGTTCTTCAATCCTCATCCTCCGGTGAGCCTCCACAAGATGGTAAGTATCCATGCTTGATGGATCTTCAAGAAAACGATTAATAACTGATTCAACCGATGGATGGCCAAAAGAGAGAGGCTTAACTGATGGTGAAAATACTATCACTTTAATTTCTGCCCCCGTTAAAACAACCAATTCGCTTGCTTTCTTGTAAATCCCAGATCTACGCTTTGAGAAGCTGATCGATCTATCATCTTGGTTATCAGTTCTCTTCATTTCCACCTTTTGCCTTCCTTTTGTTTTCCTGGCTGCCATGGTTAAAAGCTAGGGCACAGTAATAGATGAAAGTTGTTATTATTAGGTCCCAAGTTTATTATTATTAGGTCCCCATGATCAAGATCTTAATGTGGGATTTAGGTCCCAAGTTTAATAGTTTGTATGTATTATTGAAAAAGTTGTTATTATTTTTCTTAGTGTTTAGTATTACTCCATAAATTTACTCATGGATCATGGTAATACTATACATTAATTAAAGAGATTTACTTCATCCGTCTATCGTGGGTTTCTTAAAAACATTTTGATGTATATGAGAGTGAAGGATAAAAAATTTAATTCAAGTCAAAATACTTAAAAACAAAAAAAATATTATTGATGTAGAAAAAATAAAAATATTTAATTATTCATTTATGACAACTAAATATATATATATATATATATATATAAATAAAATTATGCATAATACTCCCCAAGTTAAAAAAAACTTGTCTTTAAATTTAATTTTTGGTTTAAAATTATTATTTATCAAAAATATTTTTTTTATATGATCGTTTTTATATATAAATTTATCTTATCATAAGTTATTAACACAATATTTTTACAGGAGTTATCATATTATAATATTTAGAGAAAAAACCCATAAAAACTTATCCCACAATAACTAAACTCTCAGCAACAATATGGATAAGTGCAAAGAGATAGAACCGTTCTAATCATGTCAAATCAAGCCTAAAGACAAAAAAAACAATTCGTGTCGTTTTTTTAATCAAGATAGAAAGGAAAAAAAAGTGTCCGATAAATGAAAAAACCCCTAAATCAAGAACTCGGAAGCCAAAACAATTACGGCTTTTATCAAATAAATTGGGAGAAAAGAAGAAGAAAGTGCACGTTGATTTACTTGCGGTGGATTCTGGTTTGCATGTAGAAAAGAAGATACCCTAGATTTCTTTTAGGTATAGTGTTTTATCTTAAAATGATTTTCTCTCTCTTTTTTCCCGCAACAAAGAGAGAAATGAAGAAATAAAAAAAAATATAACCCATGTTATGTTTTGTAGTTGTATAGAATTGATCAATCTTATTCTATTCTTTTTTATGGAATAAAAACATTTGTCTTATACATAATAAATAATAATTTTTATACTGTCCAAATATATATTAAATAATTTTTTAAAAAATACATCTTTATCTAATATACTAGCACTTTCTAAATCACAAAACAAACTTAAAAACTTATATGAGACAAAAACTTGTAAATATGTGTCTTTTATATTATTACATAATATATATACATAAAAATTAATAAAATTTATTAGATAGTAGTTTTATTGTTGCTTGAGAGTGTGATAAATTTTTTTTATTTTTTTAAATTTTAAATTAATTTTTTTATTTTTTATATTGGAAGATCAAAATAATAATAAAAAAAAAAATTAATTTAAAAAAATAAAAAATAAAAAATTTTCAAGATATAATCAAGATTCCAAACACCCCCATTAAAAGAAAAATAAAATAAAATTAAAAATATAGAGGAGGAAAATTTTATCGAGAGTGAACACAATTCTCAATATCCCACTAGAATTTAATAATAACACCATCATCATCTACCCTGTATCAATACCATTCAATATTTGAGCGCTCCAAGACAAAGAGTTCCATCCTCGCCTCTCACCAAAATAAACAGACAGCGATATCTCTCTTCTTATATTACATAAGAATTGGAGAAAAAGCACACAAACACTCTCTCTATGTTTGGCGCGCGTCCTTTTTCTTTCGACACATAACCAAAACACCCCATTTTTGTCTCACTCCTTCATTTCTCATGATCGTTCCTAGTTTAGCTCTCTCTCACTTATGACCTGCAGACCATCAACTATTACATTAACTTCACGACAATGGTTACAGCAGCAGCAGCATCCCACAAACCCCAACAGCAGCAAACCCGTGTTTTGATTGTGGGCAATTACTGCCACGATGTTTTGATCCAAGACGACACCGTCAAAGCCGAATCACTTGGCGGTGCAGCCTCTTTCATTTCCAATGTTGTCAATGGAATGTCGATTCCTTGTAATTTAGTTTCAAAAGTTGGGGAAGATTTTAAACACCCGGTTGATTATACCCCAATTGTCATACCCACTTCAAAAACTACTGTTTTTCATGCTTATTTTGATCTAGGTATTCAAGGGAATGGTCATCAAGATCGGGTCTTGAAACGGGTCTGTGCTTGTGACCCGATTCGGCCATCGGATCTTCCTGATGTGAGGTCTAATTTCGGAATGGCAGTTGGTGTTGGCGGGGAAATACTTCCCGAGACGCTTGAGAGGATGATTGAGATTTGTGATGCTGTTTTTGTTGATATTCAAGCATTAATCCGGGTGTTTGATAGTGTTGATGGTACTGTTAAGCTTGTAAAGTTAGAGGAGACGGGATTTTATTCGATGTTGCCGCGAATTGGGGTTTTGAAGGCGTCATCGGAGGAGGCGGTGTTTATGGATGTGGAGGAGGTGAGGAAGTGGTGTTGTGTGGTGGTGACCAATGGGAAAGATGGTTGTAAAGTGTATTGGAAAGATGGGGAGTTGAGGATTTCACCCTTTTCGGCGAATCAAGAGGATCCGACCGGTGCAGGGGATAGTTTTTTAGGCGGGTTTGTGGCGGGGTTGGTTCAAGGTTTGGCTGTGCCTGATGCTGCTTTGTTGGGGAACTTGTTTGGTTCTCTCACTGTTGAACAAATTGGACTGCCTAAGTTTGATTCGAGATTGTTGCAGGTTTGTTTCCTAACTTTTTTACTGTTTTTGTTGCTATGGGAGTTTATTTTGATGCTCTAGTTGCGGTTTGATGCATTTGCTTTGTTGTGGAGTATATCTTTTAATTGGAAGTTGTTAGATATTGTTATGAGAAAGTAGGAAACAAAAATCACTTTTGAATATCATAAATGAGTGGGATAAGTTGCTATTGAATTGTTAAATGTAATTTACGGTGTGAATTTTCGGAGCGAGCATTGGCTGTATAATGCTGGAGAGGGAATTTGTGAACAGCTATCTTTTTGTTGAGAAATCATTGCCTTTGAAATCTTTTGCAGAGAATAAATGTGGGTTCTTTCAAAAGTTTTTTATTAAGAATCTTAGCTTATTGCTGGACCCCAAATTCCATATAATTCAGTAGGGCAGACTGCAGACTGAAGCCATCACTTTTAGTATCAATAGATTGTAGATATGGAACCCTGAAGGGTAGTTCAACTGGTGAAGCCTTGGGTTTACTCTCCAATGGTCACGAGTTCGAGTCATATATGATCGTTAACTTCAGGTCCCGTGGGATTAGATGAGGTGTACGCAAGAGGAATGATAGCTTTTTTTTAAATACATGATGCAATTCACGAACTTGGTTCTTCTTGGGTAGATCATCAAGTTACTTGAAAGATGATGATTATATCAGAATGCTAGAGAATCAGACACTTTTTGTGTTTGATTTTGTGTTATGACATTTTAGCGTATGGTGATAATTTGGCTTCCATACAAGTTGATTATTGTAATCTAATTGATTCGAAGATTTGTTATGCACCTATTGAAAGATGAGTAGATTAACAGCAGTAGCAGTTTTTGGCATAAAGACAATGATTCAAATAATGTGCCAGTAATAATCTAGAACCAGTCTCTAAAAGAAAGTAACAGTCTCATCAGGCATGTTACTACAGTATTCTTAAACTTCATTCCTGCTTGACCATTGGAATCTTAGTTAAGAGCATTTCTTGTGCTCTTTATATTATTTGCTTTTGAAATGAAATGGTTGTTCTTTCAAGTATACATGAAATTCTGTGATTATGACAGGACTCCTTCCCAATATGCATGACAGACTTGGTTGGTTTCTAGGAATCTGCTTCTTTTGAACTTTTTTGCTAGCAGTTAAGCTAATAGCTTTCTAAACAGGGTGGATGTTTTGGATCAGAAACCACGGCAATTAATTTTCTAAATTTTGGGAAGGCAGAGATAGTGCGGGGTATCGCAGAAATTTTTGCATGGTAGCGGCCCTCTTCCTTTTCCACAACAATCCCCCCTCTCACTTGAAATGAAAGAACCACAGTAGGAAAATATTTTCAATGCTACAAAATGAATTGCATGATCTTTCGCCACTATTCTGCCATATCTTCGATCTCTATTTGCAATAAGCTGGGTATGTTTTGTTGAGGATTTTTATTTCCTTCTGTTTTCTCTTTCTAGAGAGTGAAGGATGAGGTGCAGAGAAGGAAAATGCAGTATCTGCATTGTGAGAGAAGTGATAATGAGCTGGAGTTCTTGAAGCCAGCTGGGCATGAACAGTTCCACGCTTCCCTTGGTTCAGCAAAATTAATACCCCCATGTTCCAGTCAAGCTCGTCCATGGACTCCATCAAATTCTCCCAAGGAGACGGAGAAGACTCCTATTCCACATTACACGGCGCAGGCTAAATTATTGGTTAACTCTGTGTATGAAGAACCAATTCAAACAGTTGAGGGAAAACCATGAAGTGGCTGGGGCATGAATCTGCTCTTCCCCTTCACGTTGTTCTTTTGTTGAAATCCAATAAATCGGCTAGCATAGATATCTCTTAACAACTGAGCGCCTGTTGTTTCTCATTTGGCCTGATGTTAGAAGAGCAATCCAAATAAAAGCTGTTAGTGCCCGTAAAGTAATAAAACCTACCGGTGAAAGTTTCTATGTACTGTACTTGTTGGGTAGTCTCTTTCTGTATAGCAGAGCAGCATGTAAGGCCATCTTTCTTGTCTCCGTTGATACGGCAGGACGATTTTCCAATTTTGGGTCATCGGTTGATGTTAAAGTTTGGAACTTTGAACACTGGATCATCTTACACCAAAAATGTAGTTCGGGTTTTCCTAGGTTGAAAACTTGTGCTCCTGCAATCTAAGGTTCGTCCTTGATCCGTGTAGTGGTAAAATAACTGGTCCAGCTTTGTTCTGTCTTTGAAGCTGTCGGCGGAAAGAGACGGCCACGTTGTGGAGATCTGCTTCTCTCAAATCAACATCCTGTGGGTTGTTGCCAATTGTAATGGTCCCATCAATATTGTTATTCTGAAGCACTAGATGTGGCAGCAGCAACATGCCACGATACTTTCATTATCTTTCAATGGATTATCTTTAACTTTAGTGTGTCTTTACTTTTCAAAAATGTTTTTTATTTTTATTTTTATCTATTTAAAAATATTATTTTAATTATTTTTTAAAATATTTTTTATATTAAGATATAACAAAAAAAATTAAAAAATTATTTTTAAAATTAATGTATCAAAATGATTTAAAATATATATATAAAAAAATTTTATTAAAATTAAATTTATTGAAAAGTGTGACCTGAATATATTACCTTTAGTGTTGTGTCTTTACTTTTTAAAAATCTTTTTCTTAAATATATTTCCTTTAGTGTGTCTTTACTCTTCAAATATATATATATATATATATATATATATATATATATATATATTAACATGTTTTTTTTAATATCGGCTTATGAAATTTATTAAAAAACATTAAAGAATGTTAATTTAATACTTTTCAAGTTAAAAATAATTTTAAAATACATTTAAATTCATTTTCAAATAAAAAAATAAACAGTAACATCAAATTTTAATATTTTTTTCAATTTAAAAATTATTTAAAAAATAAATTATTATCTTTGGGTTGTTGCCAACTTTAATGGTCCCATAAATATTGTTAATCCGAAGCACTAGATGTGGCAAGAATAGTATCTTTAAATGGGTTTTTACTTGTGTGTTGATATTTTGCTATAAGATATTTTTTAAAAGTAATTTTAGATTAAAAGATATCAAATTTTTTAAATATATTCTGACACAAACACATGAAATCCATAAAAAAAACACTAAAAAATCAGTTTAATATTTTTTTCAAGTTAATTATATTTTAAAAACATATTTAAACTTGATTTAAAACAAAAAAAATAAACAATGAGATCAATTTATTAATTTTTTTCAAGTGTAAAGTTATTTAAAAAATATTTTGAAAAACATGTGAAAAGGCGAGAATAAAAGAATAGATAATTAATGATTATGATTAAAGTAATATGTGCAATTCATAATCAAATCTTTGTGATTTTGGTTATTCTCAAAATCCATAAAGGAAGAGGAGGTATTTTATGATTTATTTGAAAGTATAGTTATGATTATTTTTTAAAATATTTTTTATATTGAAATATATTAAAATAATATATATTTTTATTTTTAAAAAAATATTTTTAAAATCAATATATTAAAATGATATAAAATATATATAAAAATATTTTTTAATAAATATTTTTTTAATTTTTAAAAAATACATGTATAATCACGTTTCTAAATCCTGTGTTAATCACATCACCAAGAACACCCTCAAACTCCACCTTTCAAAAAAAGAAAAAGAAAAAAAATTAAAGCAGGAGAAAAGTTAAAGAAATCCATAAAAAAAGAAAAGGAGTCAAGACAATAATTGAGCGTGTTCAAGGACCTGTTTCAAGGGCGTGAGGTCATAACACAGCCTTTTAAAGAGAAACAGATCCAAAGAAAACGCGCTATAGCAGAGATTCTGTGATGCTAATGCCATGCCTCTATAACCAACATGAATTTTCCCTCAACCTCCACCTTCCTCCCCCACTCTTACTGCGGTTATTTTCAGTGAACCTCTTCTTTATCTTCTCGCCCGAAACCCCCCTTCTCTCCTCCCATAATCTAGGGTTCCTCAAATAATCGAAATCGTCAACCTCTCTTAAATCTACTCCTAATTTCAATCTCGAAACCCTAGGATATGATGCAACAACACAATAAGAAGAAGAAGAAGCGATCCGCTTCACGTGCCTCTAAACCCATCGCAAGTGACGGAGGTCAGGGTCAACAATCGCAACAGCAACAAAATCTGGAGCAGAGACAGGAAGGAACCACAGTACTTGTGGCTTTAATGGAAGCTTTTGACTCGATCTCTGTAGAAGAAGCCGAAGAGGCTTATAGGGAAGCGAAGGGAGATATTAACAAAGCGGCGCAGATTTTGGAGAATTTGATGGAAAATAGTGAGGATCCATCGACAAGTTCCTTTTCGAGTGGGTTGTCGGGTTTTGGTTTGGGTTCGAGCTCGAGTAGTAGTACGGGTTCGAGTTCGGCTTCAAGGGATGGGTTTTTGGAGGGGAATTTGGTGAATAGGAAAGGGTTTCGAGGAGGGAACAAGCAGAAGAGAGTTTTGGCGGTTACGGGGACGGTCTCGACGGTTTTAGGGAAGGAGTATGTTAAGGCCAGCCCGAGGAGGGATTCTATGAAAGCAAAGGACTTTGGGAATGGTGTTGTGGAGAAAGAAGAGGCGGAACAGTTTTTGTGTTCGATGCTTGGTAATGATTGTGAGCTCAGCATGGGTGTTGTTAGAGATGTTCTTGGTAAGTATTGACCCTTTCTTGTCTGTAGCCCTAGAGTTTTTTTTAATTAGTTGACTCATTGGTTTCTGTCAAGTGAACTGTAAATATGGATTTGCTGGTTGATGTTCTTGTGAAAAATTGAAACGCATAGTAAAATTTGGGATAAAGGAGTGTGTATAGATCTGGTATGAAACTATGAATTCTTTTTGGTGTCCAATGTACTTCCCTAATGTGCTTTGCTTGGATACGAAGATAGTAGAAGTAGATGGTGTAAAAGTTATCCACTGACATGCGGGACTGGAGAGTTTTATCCTGGTTACTCGTGGGAGTATTTTTAATGTTTGGCCTTGGCGTTCATATATTTTGATTGGTGACTGCTAAATGTTCAAGATTTTGAGGGTTTTGGGTTGGGATTGGGAGGCGATACTTTTGAGTGTACTAGAAGTTAGTATTGAGGTTGTTTTTAGTTTCACTGATTTAAACTTAGTTCTTAACTGCAGTTTTTAATGGTTTTTCTTACTTAAGACTTATTTATTTATTTATTTGTACCTCCGTTTTACTCAACTGGAGGAGTCTCAAATCTATTATATAGGTTTGTGTGTGTATTTTAATCATGTTGGTAACGGGCTATATAATCATGATGTGTGTGTATATACAGATCTCATTTTTTTTTTTTATTATTATTAGTTAGTGGAACGGATTTCATGATTAATTTATTATTGTTGGACAACACTTGACTTGAGATCCTGATTTGGCAGGTCAGTGCGGGTATGATGTTGAAAAGGTAAGGAAATTGTAATTTGGACGCTGTTCATATTTTTAGATTTGGAGTCAGTTTTTCTTCCCAGTATCACTCCTTATGAAAGTACCATCTCCATTTCCTTCACCACTCTGTACACCAGGATTACTTCCATTGCCTTCCGCATCTATACGATGTTCATATTGGAGGGAAAATAATTATGCTTCTCTGAATAATCTACCAATGCTTTTTTTATTTGGTTGCAGTAAAGCACATGAAGCCCAGAGTCATCATAGTTATAATCTACCAATGTTCATATCTCCTTAAAAATGAGTTGGTTATTGAAATGATAGTTTGTTGCTGTTGCAGCTTGCTATTCTACTTTTATGTCTGTGGAGCACTGATTCTCTAAAATATGAATTATGTTTTCATATGCATGTTATCTTTCAGGCGTTGGATGTGTTGCTTGATTTATCTGCTTCCACCCATGAACAGTCAAGTAGTGGTAGACGTGTTAAAGATTCTGTAAACTATAAAGAAGATGCCAGATTTCTTGTTGAGCGCAGTGAAAATGTAAGTGTTACCGTATGTGTTTATTCTATTGGAAATGCTGGCCAACCCACATTTCCTGTAACACTGCCGATTCCTTTCCTCAAGGGAACTTTTAGTTGGTTTATGTGCTTTAAAATTGATTTCTCTCCCTAGCCTTTTCGGTCTTAATTATTATCCTTGGAACCTCACAAGGTTATAAGAAGCTCTTAGGTGTTTGTTTCTAGAGTAGTTCTGTTGAGGAAATGATTATTTTTAAGGTTACTGCTAGAATTGGAATTTGATGAGGTTTTTTCTTTCTTTTTTTAACACTAGGATGATTGATTCTGAAAGTAAGAAGAGGTTGTCTATAGTGCATTTGTAATTTGTGAAATATTCTTATCCCATTTGTTTTTTTGATCTCTATAGGTGTCTTCTATGTGATTTGTTCACAAATGCAGTAACCTCCATCCTTCTGTTTTGTTCTTTTTCTATGTCCCTGTATTGTCTTCATTAATTTAGCATGCAGGCTTCTAAATGGGTAGTTTTCACGACAATCACACTGAATTTTCAATGCTATTCCAATTAAATACTGATGTACGTTCAGTTCTAGCCCGTTAACAAATAACCAAATATTAACCATGCCCTTTTTATTAGAAAAGAGTCCTAGTTATATTCTTTCAGCATTCTAGCTACCCTGTGGTATTTTGCAAAGAGGTAAATTTAGGGCATTATAGCCTAGGGATTCAACAGCTGATATAGAAGTATATGTTTTTTTTGTTTTCTTCCTGTGTTATTTTGTTTAATCAAATAATATTGCAAATTATACATGGTAAAAATTTCTAATTGTGGTGATTTGTTTTTCAAAATGTGGAAACTTGTGGCTTTGGTTTTCGCTATATATATAGTAATCATTTTAATTTTTCAACAGTTGACTGATGTGGCTTCTGATTGCACTTCCCATTCTTCTGAAAGTGAACTTCAGGATAGTGTATGGGGCTGTGGTTACAGGTAATCCATTCTGTTGTTATTGTTGTTACCACCATTGCTCAACTAGTTGCCTTTTACATGCTGATATGCATATTGTGCATGTTTGGGTAGGTGTGGATATGAGTGTTGGGCCATATTTGCCATATTTCAGGAGTAACTATTAAGTCACAATAGTAGTATTTCAAGGAATTATTTGGTACTCCTGATGTCTTGTTCTCTCACCCACAAAAATGATATTTACATGTTGGTTCCACTTTTATGCGAGTGAAGGTGAACTACACTTTTGAGTGCCTAATAATCATAGTATTTCTCTTGATTAAAGTTTTAACAAACAACTGTCGGGACAACCATTTTCTGGGCTTTTTTGCTGCAAGAGGTGTTAGCATCACTTGCTCTAGCACCCAGCCACCCACTATTAGACACTCGGCCAATTAAAACGTCCACATCACACCTCTCTTCCCTTGTAAAATTAGTAACTGACTGGTTAAATAAAGCATAAACAAGATGATTCTTTTGGAAGTATGAAGTCTCATCCTCGAAACCACTACTTTTACTTTAGAATCTGTCTTTCAACCTTAGATTTCTCTTCAACTTTGCAAAAATAATTTATGTCATGTTTCCTTATTGTTTTGGAACAACTAAGAGCTCTTTTAATTAAACTAGATAGAGATAATTATATCAATAGTAGTATTGCAGGTTATACAAGATGAAAGAAATCAAACATTGAATCGTCCTTGTCTAAATGCATTCAAGTTGAATTTGTTTGACCAAGAGAAGAAAAACCCAGAAAATAAATGACCTGAATGAGGTTGATTAATCTGCCAACTTTACCAGCAGAAAATGCATAAATCCTGATATTACAAGCAAATTTCTTGCAGCAATAATCCAATTTTAGCTTCTTCATGAAAAAACACATGTATTTCAATCTAGATCAAAGAAATTCGTGGAGACTTGTTTCAAAATCCTGCAATAACCCAGTAAACAAATTTACAGGATTCAAAAGTTGTTGGTAAAGGGTACATTTAATTATCAACCAAAATAATGGAATCTGCTATAGGGAGTGTTAAGAGAGAAAAGGTGAAGGAGAGTAAACTAGAACAAAATTAGGCAGTATAACTTAAAGTTTGGAAAAGGTTAAAAGTCAATGTGGGTTTGTATCGCTTGTTAACATAGGAATCTACTATGTGCAGTTTCCAGTTTTATTAGAATGAAGAAGTGGGATGTGTATATTTTAATTGGCCGAGTGTCTAATAGAGAACACCAGAGTGAGTGTTACTAGCATTTCTCGTTTTGCAAATTTTCCCTAAGCTTTTAGCTAGTAATAGTAAAACTGTTGTGGTGGTAAAGAACGTTTCTTTATGGTCAAAGGATTGGAGGTCTCTTCTGTTCCGCTGGCCCACATCTTAAATTTGTATTCTTTTAATTTTTAATCTGGTGATATTTATTTTATATTAAAAACTGCATTTCTTTTAACTGCAAGTATTAACAGAACTGATAAAAGATGTAGAAAAGTTATCCTTTTAAATGGAAGGTTATGTATTTTTTCCTGTCAGTGGATCATAGCCTCCATTTATATTTTGTCGATTCTCATCTAACATTCTTAACTATCATGTCGTATATTTAATGTTGATTCAACTTTTTTCATAAAAAAACCTTAACGTCTTTGCTGGATGTACTCAGTCATTCTATTAATGTTAATGTTAATCAGATACATCACATTTTTATTGAGAAATTTAAGCTTGATATTAATTGAAATTCAATGTCTAGAGCATGGATGTAATTATAGCATGGGATTTTCAGCAGCAACTGAGAATAACTGTTTCTTTTTCTCAAAATAATGAAAAAGGAAAGAAAAGGAGAGGGCCAAACTCATGCTGTATACTGCTATTGTTGAATGTGGATCATTTCAAATTGCTAAAGAGAAATCATTTGTTCAGATACACTTGAACAGATAATTAGTCATTGAATCAACTGTAAAAAGCACCTAATGCAGAAGCTTACTTGTTTTTCCCTTTTTAGGAATTATTATCAGGCCCTTACTAGTTTCGAAGCTCCATCTTCAACTACCCCAATAAGCAATGAGTCAAATCTCCCTCAAAAGGTTTTGGAATGTTTGTTCAATGTTCCCATGAGCTCTGAACATGAACCAAGCACTATGAATTGGAGGAATGTAGTAAAGAAAATGCAATCACTGGGGCCTTCTATTGATGCCTTTCCATCTATTGATGCTCAGCAGAATAACTATGGTATTTGACATTAATTTTTATTCATGTTATTTGTAGTTCTCATGCATTGTAGAATCATTTCCTTATCCACTTTTGATTTGCTTCTGTTACCATTTTGCAATTTATCAATCTACTCTGCAGACAGCACAACTGCAATTGACAAAAAAAAAAAAACTTTAAACAACTGTCTTGTTATATATGGATGATTAAATTTCATCATGCCTTTTTCTTTACATTTACTTCTCTATGAATTGTAGCTAATGGTGAAGAATATCATCTTCTTAGAGAATCTGCAAAGCGACACTGGAATTCAAGGGCCTCATACTATCAAAAAGTAAGAAGATTTCCTACTTACAAGGTCCACAACATTAGATACCACATAAGAATTTAGGTCTCTCTCTTTTTTTTATAACAAAATCTGTTTCTGATTGAAGATAAACTTTTCTTCAGGCTGCAGCAGCATATTCAAAGGGAGAACGGGGGTATGCAGCTTACCTTTCAGATCAGGTGAGTCAGCTGCTTTAGGGAAGAATATTTGCATTTGTATTTTAATGTCACCATCCAGATTCCATCTTCTTCTTGTTTTATCCATTATGACGAGTTCTTATTTTTGTAAACTAAAAAGTCATATAGTGTCTGATGCATGAAATGAATTGAGTAGTCATGGTGAACGTTCTAAATAATTGATGTAGGATTGCCTAGCCTACAGCAACAGCAACAACTAAGCCTCATCCTCAAATCTAGTTGGGGTCTGCTACATGGATTTGTTTATGTCATCTAGCTCGATCATAAACCAAATCCATCCCAATTTGAAGGATTTTAGATCCTTAAATATCACTTTCCCCCATGTTATCTTAGGTCTTCCTCATCCCCTCTCTCTTTCCACTGACAACTTATTACTTATTTGAAAGTGATTAGGAGTCCTATTATTGTTGTACTGCCTAGCCTATCTTACAATTTTTTTTGAAAAAATTCTAATGTTTTTTTTTTTTTTTTCCTAGTGATATTTGTGATAAAACATTATAAGATGCATTTACTATGGCATCTCCTTTTAAATTATATAAATCTTTTGGTTTGAATTTTTTTTTTTTGGCGATTGTTTTTTCCATTATTTCATTTGGTTTTGAATTTTTGCTTGTTAAAGGCACAGAATCATGTCTTGCATGTCATACAAATTTGTCAAAACAGGGTCATCAAGTAAGCTGTGGTTTTCAACTGTTCTTTTGTAACCATCACCCACCCTTTTCATTTTACTTGTGGGCTGGGTCTGAATGCTGTTGGAATGTATTTGCAATTATGTTGGTGGGTTACAATTTAGATTCCCAGGATATTTTTGTACATCTAAATGGTGAAATTTGTGCCATAAATTGTTGACTTGCTATCTTTGATTTGGACAGGGGAGGATGCAAACTAAGTTGGCGCAGGAGGCAGATAAAAAGGCAAGCCAGGATATCTTTAAAGCTAGGTCTGTGCATGAAATGATTCGTTATTTTTCAAACTCTACATTTATTGTTGCAATCGACCATGATTTGCTAGTATTCTGCAGAAACAAGGGCATAACAAATGTCATAACAATTGATTTGCATGGGCAACATGTCAAACAAGCAATGAAGGTTTTGAAACTTCATCTTCTATTTGGAACTTATGTGCGCTGTAAGCATCTTCCTGCACTTCCTTGTTTCTATGCAGACTTACCTCGATATTCAATTTTGCTGTTTGTGATGAACATGTGTGGTCTGGTCCCAGCAATTCAAACTCTCAGAGTAATCACAGGATGTGGGGGTCGTGGTCTGGGAAAGTCAAAAGTCAAACAAGCGGTATGGACTCCTACCATCCCACTTCCAGTTAATTTGCTATATTACATTGGAAAGTTAGTTAATTGTTTTTTCAAGGTTTGACGTTCTGAATTGTGGCAATGAATTACAAAACGAAATCCATGTCCTATTGTCTTGTATTAGCTAAATTTGAATAGGATGACTCAGTGTCAGGAAAAGTAAGAGGGCCTTTCTCTAGGGTTTGTGGGAATATTCCCATATTAGTTTGGCTCCTGATTAGTGTAGTAGCAGGTGCCTTGTTTATTCTGTAACATGATGGGTTAGCCTTTGTAATTCTCATGTCGATTTGTCACATGGGAAAAACAATGTACTACTTTACCTCTGTAGTTTTCTTCTTTTGTCTTTGAAAACATTTGACTTTGGGAAATATTGGGATGGAAGAACTGAAAAGCGCGTTTCTGACATGCAAAAGCTACCTGCTGAATCATCTAGGTCTCCTGCATTGACAATAGACTGTACTTTTCTTTTCAATGAATGTAGGTCACAAGACTCCTGGAGAATGAAGGTATTGAATGGAGTGAAGAAAACCAAGGAGTGTTGTTAATCAAGATTGATGGATGCAAAGAGTATAGCTTTCCGGATGTAGATAGTGATACTGACTAATTGTATCCCAAGCTAAGCAGTCGAGCACACAACAGGTTTTCTCGTTATATTGGTTAACAATCAATAGGGATTCACGGATCAGGTACTGTAAAATGTTAAAGAATAGGTTTCAGATGTTAATATCCATGTATTAGCTCCGTTCCTTTATGGAGGTAGGTGAAAGATGAGCTAGACTAGGCTGCACCTAAGCTGGTAGATTAAGCTCCTCTTTGTGTTCTGAACTTGTATTGAACCCTCCCTTTCTAACTGTCATTGGTAGATTATGCTCAGGGATTGTAAGTCATAAATTGACCAGATTACTTGTTCTTATTTAATAGAGGTATAGGAATTTCACTAAACAATCTTCTGTCTTCCAAGCTTGATTTGCCTAGGCTGTGTAATTGGGAAAGTAATGAATTAGTCCATGGCTGTGTTTTTGAGTCGTTTCCAACCATTCTGTTTACCCCCCAACAATATTAGCGGTGCAGGTTACCACCTGGGCGCAACCAATTGAAGATCCGTGATCTTACAGCATGAAACATGACGTATCTTCAGAATACAGCATCAAGGGAATTACGAGGTAATAGAGTGACAAATCCATTAATGTCATTGTCAGAATTTCAAGATTATCAAAGGGTAATTGTTAATTTGTTTGGAGTGAGATTAGGATAGAGCAGAATATTTAGGAAGACTTCACGACGACACCAGTTCCTCGACCGTTGATACGTTTCCTTTTTGCCTGTTCACTTCCTTTCCTGAAACAAAACAAGACTAAGTCTCCTTCTTCCAAGTTGTCGGGTCCTTTATCAAGAAGCAGGCTTTGAGCATGTTCCAACTTCGCTGATCGAAGCCCATCATGGCATCATCAGACTCTCAGATTCGACTCCGCTTTTCTTGTCCGGCACATTTTGACATCAAACGCCGCCGTCCCACTGTAATTTCATGCTGAAGGATTCCAAGTCATCGCGCGTCTCAAGGCGCGTGACCTGACGCGCCCAAAGCTCCGGACGAGAGAGAGATATTTATCTGTTTATTTGAACGAGAAGATATTTGTTATTTTAACATCATTAAAATCACCCAGTCGGCCCAATAAGACAGCGCTCTGGGACACCAAAAAAATATATCAGGTCAGCACGCTAAAGCGAAAACAGAGAGGCGCTCCTCTTTTTTTCTGTTTTTCGAAAAATAATCATCCACTATACACCACCAGCTATCAATGGTCCTTTGACAGACCAGTCAAGACTCACCAAATGGCAAGAACCAATCGTTTCCAGAGACCGCCATTTCAAGTCGGTTAGATTTCGACCCGACCCGTTTCTATCTCACCACAAGATATAAAATCAAGTTTAATTTTCGTTATTTCTGCTGAATAAAACAGAATCTGAGTGACGAAATCGAGAGAGAGAGAGAGAGAGAGAGAAGCTAAACTCACATATGAAGCGTTGAAAAAGCTTGAATCACCATCACTGGTGGAGGAAGAAGAAGATCCAAGCATGAACAACACAACCGTTACAGCTTCACCAAAACCAAACAAAAAGCGAATAAAAAACGACAGAGGAGGAGCAAAGAAGGAAGAAGAGTGTGACGCGGAGGCGTGGGATACCCTGAGCAAGAGTTTCAAGCAGGTGCAGAGCGTACTGGATCACAACACTGACTTGATTAAACAAGTGAACGCGAATCACCAGTCGAAGATTCCAGATAATCTCGTTAAAAACGTTTCATTAATTCGCGAGATTAATGGAAATATAACCAAGGTAATGTCGATTTACTCCGATTTATCATTCAATGTCTCCAACATTGTTGAGGAACGGCGTCGCCTTAAGAATGGAGGAGAAAGCAATTTGGAGAGCGCTAGCAACGAGTCTTGAAATGAAGTCAAATCAAATCAAAGGATCAATCAGTTAAAGTAATCTCGGTCATCTTTGCTTAATCAATCATGCTTAGTCAGTCAATTAATAATGAACTCTTTTGAGGTCTGTCGTGTTTGTCTTGTTTTGTGTGCTGGTGGTTGGTTGTGGTGGAGATGGAGGTCAGGCGGTGATAATGATGGTTATGTATGCTTATGCGGTGTTTGTTGTTATGTTTTATAAGGATGATGATTTCAAGCCTGCGGGACTGTGGTTTACTGCATTGTATGCAGACGTAATAAGGTATTTATGCTCTGTTTATTTTTTTTTTGTCTTACTTTCTCTTTTGCTATATTTGCTTGCAAAAACTCTTAACGGTGGCTGACGGAAAGACTACTCAGTATACTTGTGTAATTGTTTGAGCATCTTCAGAAGGCCCCACTGTTGTAACTCGGGTGTTTGCAAAGACTATTCAGGCCTAAACGTAGTAGGATCGAGTGAACTGACAAATCTTTGACTTTGCTTTTGGTGGACAGTGCTGCTGTAATCATCTCTGCTACAGTCACTGTCTTTCCATATGATTACTTTAGTAGTGTTTCACGAGTAGAATGTGAGAGACAGCAAACCCCTTTTTCCAAAACCTTATTCTTCGATGGGTTAATCAATTCTTTCATCTTATTTCCTTGGGTGTTAGTTCTCAACAACTGTACTTTCCCTAACAAAATCTCTGGCCATAGGACAGCTCCATAAATACTCCAAAGAGCGTCTTTTCCTTTACCAACCACTATGGTGAGTTGTTATTTATTATTTATGTATTTGGAACTCGGGAAATTGTTCATCTGTGACAATAAATTCTAGATGAAATTTGCTGTAGAATCACTGGGAATGGGAAGATGTACCAGTTGTGTTTTCTGTTGAAAACTTGAAATAGACATGGATGGAGGAGCAAGAGAGAAGAAATGTGAACTTTCGACATAATACGGTTATCAACAACAGGTTCTAAAGGCAGTTAGAGATGACGTTTCCAAAGTAAATCTAGGGTTGAGGTTAAAGGGTCGTAGTTGAAATATTCTTCTTATCAGTAGTTACGCAATCCATTATCTTATTGTTTTTTGATGCTCGAGTAAGGTAAACTCGTTTCAGGATGTGGATTAATGACATGAATTTGGTCAAGTGGACAGCTCAACTTCGGGAGAAGGAAGAGAACACGGATTTAACTTCTGACTGCCTTTTGTTAGTGTGGAAAAAAAATACTGGAATAGTTGAGCAGTCAGGGCTACGTAATGTCATATGTGCTATTGATTTTTTATTGATAGGCTCGACCATAGCTGATCACTGTAGATGCCGATCCCCTAATATTTGCATATTATAATAAAAATAAATAAATAAAATAAAACCAGAGTTTTAATAACATCGAATTGAATGCATATAATTTCATATATGAAAATTAACGACTCAAACTTTGGAGTTAACCATATTTGTTGTTTGTTGTTTTTGCATTTAAAAAATATATTTAAAAAGTATTTTTTAAAAAATTTAAATAATTTTTATTTTTATTTTTACTTTAAATTAATATTTTTTTTGATATTTTTAAATTATTTTAATACATTAATATCAAAAATAATTTTTAAAAAATAAAAAATATTATTTTAATATATTTCTAAATAAAAATCACTTTAAAAAATAATTATAATAACACTCCCAAACATTTCATACGCAAGGCATATGCTGCTGCAATTGAATTTTAGCTTTTTGAATCACAGTATTTTCTGAAGTTATTAGAGAGGTTGTTTAGCAAGTTCATAGAGTTTACTTTAGTATTTTTTGGTTTGAAAATAAATTAAAATAATATATATAGTTTTTATAATTCATTTTCACAAAAATATATCAAAACACAGAAAATAAAAGTAAAACAAATTTCAAAGATTTGCAAATCTACACCTAGACAGCAGCGCTAAATACCCCCACTAAGTCATAAATATGTGTCTGATTGGATTAAAAATTATATAAATTTAACTAACCCAGCATCTTCGGCACTTTGATGCCTCAAAATAAACGTGCGCCAAATAACAATCCATCACTAGTATTTCAGATGCATTACATAGTTCTCACATGAAAGCATTTCATAAAGGCCACTTAAAGCATCTCTAAAATATCAGAGCACAGTTTATCTCACATTATGCAGTCTTCTTCTACATAATGTGAAAAGAACACCCCTTATCACCGGACATGGTGGTTTAGGGGTGGGAGGAAATGGAAATAGCGGACACTTATAGAGGGAGTTCACCACTGTCCGCGACAACAACCTTGCTCTTGGGCGTGCCATTTTGCCTGCCTTCAGCTTCAACCTTGTAAACCACATCCATTCCAGATATGACCTTGCCAAACACAACATGTCTGCCATCCAACCTGTACATAGTTTGATCATTCAGTAGTGCAGACAATTCAGCATTCGATCAGAGCATTGCAGCTGCATCTCACACCAAATGTTCAAAACATAAACATGTCATTACCAGCTAGTTGTCACTGTTGTGATGAAAAACTGTGAGCCATTTGTATCAGAACCAGCGTTTGCCATTGATAAAATTCCTGTACAAAAATAGATCATGTTTATCACGCAACCAAGAGGCGGCTTATCAAAACTACCGAACGTTTCACCTACCAGGTCCAGTGTGCTTCAACTTGAAATTCTCATCCGCAAACTTCTCGCCGTAAATTGATTCTCCCCCTCTACCATCACCAAGTGTAAAATCACCTCCTTGGATCATAAAGCTGGGAATAATCCTGTGGAATGCACTCCCCTTGTAGTGAAGAGGTTTCCCACTCTTTCCAGCACCCTTTTCTCCTGCGATAAAGAATAATGGTGCGGCATGAACCTAGCTTTTACAATTCAGTTGCAAGAGGCTAAGATCATGGGGGTCATTTTATGAAAACAAACCACAATAAAAAAACTAATTGTCTTCTATTTCTTCTTAAAAACGACCAACACATAAAGCCACTTTTATTGTTCTCTCTAGGGCTTTCAAGAATTTCTGAGGTCAGCAGTCCAGATATTCATCACCAATTAGACGATCAGACATTCAGAAATGAAAATGGCAGAAATGTTATATGTTCTGTAAAAAGCAAACCCAACTACTTTGGAAATAGAAAAACGATACAATGGAGATGGGAAATAATTCATATATAGAAACGTGTAGATAAATGAAGATGCTTAGTTTAGCAGCTTACCGGTGCACAGTGCCCGGAAATTTTCTGCAAATTGGAAGCATCAACTAATTAACAACATTCTGAATCAAGATCAACAACAATCAAGGAACCAAATATACCACCACGTATAAGATTATACCTACGGTCTTTGGAACTGTCTTGCCAAATAGTCCGATGGTAATGCGACCTGAGAATAGATGTCATGTTTTAGTGCCCAATATTTGAGAGCAAAGCATTGCAAAACAGAGAAATTTATACAGCATGTTGCTTCCACTGCAGAGTTCAACAGTTACAATAACTCCAATAATGTCAAATCGTTCCCTAAATGGATGAAAAAGTTGGTTATTGCCAACTATATTGTCCTTGGATCCAGAATGTAGCAGCACAAGAAATATCTCACGGATGTCAAACAGTCTGTTTGAAAGCCAGAACACGACAGCATGCATAAACAGAGCAAATGGGTAGCAACTTCTTTATCAAAATACCCAATTGCTTCTTTTATTTTAATATAATCCAAACAAAGAACATACCAGCTGGTTTTCCATCAATCTCAACATCAAAGTAAACTTTATGGGTAATCTCCTTCAAATCTTCCTTCGACTTCTTCGCCTGAAAAAGGTTACTCAGATTTTCAGCGTTATAACCTCAATTTTCACCAATCAGAAAATCAATCAACACAATGCAATCTTCCAGTCAACGATTAAAACACAGAAAATCAGAACAAAATCTCTTAATATTTGCCTCGATCTAATAGAACCATTATAGCCGACGGACCCAGATAATTATCAATCAACATAACTGATCTTAGATTACCTGGATGAGAGTCAGAGTTCCGAAAAGGACTAAAGTCCACAGCAGAGTAACAGCCAACGATCCCGATCTTGCCATCTCTGCTTCAGGGTTTTTTTGCTAGTGACAGTGAGAAGCTGCAGAGAGGATCCTCTCTTTTTTTTAATACAGGAAGGGAGTGGCATAGTCCAATGGAATTGCGCCGCGTGGCTAGCTGGATATTTTAGTTAAACCCTATTGGTTGATGAACGTGGAGTCTCCAGGGCCCTTCCTGGCACAGAAAAAGGCCGACATTTGGTGGGCTATGGTTTTATGATTTGTGCTTTGATCTCTCTGGGCCTTCATCCTCAAGTACCTGTTGGATTGATGTTTTTTGTAAAGATTTAGGATATGATAAGTGTGAAATATATTAATTCTTTCCAAATTTAAAATATTATCCAATACTTTTTTTTATTAAGATAAATAAAAATTAAATAAACGTAATAATTTATGTTAATATAATTAATTAAAATGTAAACTATGAAATTATATATATTAGAAATAGACATCATGTTATCTAAGTTTGTTTTTCAATAATATATCTTAGTACTTCGTAAAGATAATTATGGCGGGATCAGCAATCATCCCATTATTTTCTCTCTTGAATTTAATTATCACTGTTCATATATATACTAATTAATGATATAATTTTTTAGTCTATTTATAATAAATATCATGTTCAAGGTTGTTAAAATCGCGATTCAACTCGTAAAATCATACGATTTTACGAGTTAATGTAGGCTTTACGTGCTAAATCGTTTATAAAACTCGGAATCAGGTAAAATCGGATCAAAATCGGGTAAAATCGGTAAAATCGGGTAAAATCAGGTTGAATCGCGATTTTATACCCGATTCCACGATTTTGCTCGCAGGAAATAAAGAAACAAATCAGCTGCCAGGTGTCACCTGCCTATTGGCTTTACCAGATCACATTTCTCTCTTCTCATTTCACTGAAAACCAAGTTCTCATTTCTCATTTCACCGAAACAATCAATCTTCTCTCTTATCTTCAGATTCACCGTTCATATTCAAAAATCAAAGAATCAGAACAGAAAAAATCCCTAAAATCAGTCTCTTAATTTCTTTCTCTCAGCCAACAATCAACCACCGTCCACCTCCACAACAGCCCTCGCCGCTCATCGTTTTTGTTTTTCCACCATCGACGGCGTCCTTTTCAGCAGCCACCGTGAGAACCAGAGTCCTTGACAACGGCGTCTCTCTATTCTTCACCAGATAAGTTACTCTGTTTTTCCCTTCCATTTCTTAAGTTGATGTTAATATTCACTGGTACTTCTTTGATTGAATTCGCAGGCTCCATCCTTAACTGCAATATTGATCTGCATCTGCTCAGCCTCGGCCCTCGGTGCTCACTACTCAAAACAGAGGTAAGCTTCTCTCCAACCGTTTCTTACTATGTTTGTTTCTTTACAGTTTAATGATGATAATTGTTAAAGATTAATATTTTGATTCAAAGTTTCTGTGGCTCTGTCTTGAATCAGGTACTGAATTGAATCGCGGGTTGATCATTTTGCTGGCATATAGGATGTGAAGTAGAGGGTTGGTTGTTGATGACAGAAATACACAGCTCACTTGCCGTAACATGGATTTCACTACCGTTCTCAGTTTGCACCAAAAAAAGAGAATTTTGTTGCATACACAACATTGTTTCCATCCTTTCTTCTATTTTTTTCAATGAGAAAGATCTCAATCAATGCACTACCAATCTCAGTTTGCACTGTGGAACTTAATGGCCTAGCTATATTATAAAGAATTTGTGAAAAAACATTTGGAAGATGCATGTGGAGCGAGTAAAGAAGAGTTTATCAAGGCTTAAGAACGGATTGGGAGGGTGATAGTCGCCATCTGGTGGCAGCAGATGAATGTCTATTTTTGAGAGTTTGTTTGTGAATTTTAGATTCAAATGTAATCGACTCTGTTTTATTTATTGTTTCTGTGCCTCGACTCTGTTTTATTTATTGTTTCTGTATATTGTTTTTGCATTATGTATAATGTTCAATGAATTAGTATTTTGTTGCTGCATTGCTTCTGCTGTTGAGTGTGTACTAAAATCAAGTTTGTAACCTGTTATAAAATGTTTGGATTGATTACAGGGTTGATTTGAATTGATTTTTGAATTGTTGAACATATGGCATCTCGAAAAAATTCTTCTGGTAATAGGCTTGATGTGGAATGGCAACATGGGATAGATATTGATAAGAATTCTAGAAAAGTTTAATGCAAGTATTGTCAAAAAATTATTAGTGGAGGTATTTTTCGTTTTAAACAGCATTTGGCTTGCACTCGTAAAAATTATAAGTTATTTTAAATTATGTATGACTTTTATTTGAACCATGTATTTTAAGATGTTTGAACTATGTATGAATTTTTATTTGAAGGCTTGAAATATGTATGAATTTTTATTTGAAGTATGTTTTTTAAGGTGTTTGAACTATGTATGAATTTTTATTTGAAGTATGAATTTTTTTTTAATGTATTTTAAAATTCCTTACGATTTTACGATCCGTTTTTACGATCCGAGTTTGTGGACGGCTTTCTGTGCCGTGTTAAAATCGTGATTTTAACAACCTTGATCATGTTTATTGTTATGATAGTTACATAAAAATAAATGTAAAATTATAATATTTATGTTTTTACTTAAAATACCTTCTCAGTGGGTTCTCCCATATCCGCCGCCGCCCCTGCATCTACAATGCCTCCGCCGACTTGCCAGTTTCTCCTTCCAAGTTTGTGCTACACCCCGGAATCATCCACTTGTTTGTGCTATTTTTATAGGGATTAGTCTATGGTATATGCTTTCACATTTGCTAAGAGATTTGGTTCTCATGACAAACAATCCAAGGTTCCTTACTGCATATTGAAGGAGAACTCATGGCTGTTCTTCGATTATGGTCTTTTAGACGGAAATTTATTTATATTTTCAACAACAACAGTTACTTTTTACGCATATTGCATACTCTACACTCTAAATGCTTGGTAGAAGTCTTTAGGTTACGCGATCAGGCATGTTCATTTATGTGAGACATTCTGAGTTTCCATGTTTTAAGTTGCTTGCTTAGAGCTCTCTGCACTACTTACAATAGGGGAATGAACCGCATGCATGAGCCTAGTCGACGTGGAGCCTTAAATTTCTCGGGCTTAACAATTTTCTGCATCTGATCTCCTAAAGTGATTTGAGTTGGAACTTCTTGCTTTCTCCTTTTTTAGCGCTATAAAATTTCAAATTCAATATGGCGAGGAGCAAAAGCAGATGGAAGTCAATTTGCCCGGATGAAAATGCAAAACCTTCTTGATATTACAGATCATTTAAAGTACAATAACGTGATTGTAAACCTAAAATGAAACCAAAAGAATAGCAGCAAATCAATCTAAAAGCAGAGAACTCAATAACTTGGTTTATTTTCTTGCAGAGTTGCATATGCTATTCGCTTCTCTGATGGGAATATTATAAAGTACGAATGGGGTGTCTAAACAGAGTGTGATAATGACCTCTGTATTCTCCAGTGAACCCTGCAGCTTAAATGCCAGGAATTTTATAACTCGAGGGACGGATGCATTTCCCTGCCCCACCACTTCATTCTTTTTATCTGTTTTTGGTTCAAGGTTAATAGCAGCGACAAGAAATTCTTTCCTTTAATTCAGTAGGAAGATTCGTAGAATTACTACTTTCTTCTGACCACTATTGTTTGTTCTGAAACAACAAATGAAGAGGACGGGTTGTGAAAATTGTAGCTTTCTTACAATTTGCGCGTCCTAGATGCTCAGTTTGCTCTACCAACACTCTTGAGATGTACAGGCATTTGAAGATATTCCACTCTTTCTCCATTCCTAATAAAGCAGAATCAATATACATGGAAGCATAAACAACATCAAATCAAGGATCTCATCTCTTTTTCTTCAACAAATGGAGCAGCCTTTCAGGGTCTGCATCATTTGCATAAGAACTTTCGTGCACAGGGTGCTTGAACCCCCTGATGATGTCAAAAAACTTTTCCAGGACTACTCACAGAATGGCACCATGTCAATGGATGATCTACTTAAATTTCTATCGAAGGTTCAAGGACAAAACAATGCCAAGGAAGAAGACGCTGAGGCGATCTTTAATAGTCTCAAGCATCTCAACATCTTCCCAAGAAAGGGTCTTAATCTAGAAGCCTTCTATCGATATCTTCTTGGCGACCTGAATACTCCTCTTTCTCCATGTGTAATACTCCTCTCCTCTTACACTTCCAGAATAGCACCCAACATCTTTCACGCATCCATCTTTAACATCTTGATTATTTAAATCTTCCGTGTCATAGCCAATATTGATATATAACTTTTCCAAATCCTCCCCCCCCCCCCCTCTTTGTTTCGTGTGTGCCTCCTATAATGGTAATTGTGTGTGATGTTTCTGAATTCAGGTGCACCAGGACATGACTGCTCCACTAGCTCATTATTTCATGTACACAGGCCACAACTCTTACCTGTCTGGGAATCAATTAAGCAGTAAGAGCAGTGTTAGACCTATCAAAAAAGCTTTGAAAAATGGTGTAAGAGTAATTGAATTAGATCTATGGCCAGCCAGGAACAACGATGTGGTAGTTCGCCATGGAGGGTATGGAATTAATTTTCACTTTTATCTCTTGATCTCATGTTGTGTTACTTGTGTCTTCCTAATTTATGCTCGAGGTTTGTTTTGTTTCGTAATATAAATATGTGATTTTCATTGAAAGTAAGAATGTGAAAATGATTCAAGCTTAATTGCATCGGCTCTAGTAAACAAAGATACGCATAATTAACCCTTTTGTTTCTTTTACTTCTGAAGCTATATTTAGGTTTCGGTATTAACTATTATTGTCAAAATTACGAAATGATTAGATTTCTTTTATATACGCAGGACCCTGACAACATCAGTGAAACTCCTCAGATGTTTGCGTGCAATTAAGGAATTTGCCTTTCAGGTATCCGAATATCCTGTTGTGATAACGTTTGAAGACCACCTGACAGCCAGTCTTCAAGATAAGGTTGCTGAGGTGAGAGTGAACTTATATCATGGGATTTTATGTTTTTTTATTGCTGGCATGGTTTCGAGTGTACCTCTTGTGTAACCAAAATTGGTATGCAATAGATGGTCACTAAAACATTCGGAGACATGCTGTACGGTCCCGAGACAGATGGATTAGAGAAATTATCACCAGAGTCATTGAAGAAGAAGATTTTGATTTCAACTAAACCGCCAAGAGAGTATCTTGAAACTCAAGACAGCAACTCTCCGCACGAGTCAAAAAAATCATCAGAGGAACAAGGGGGTGATGAGAAGTTGCATTCTTCAAGAATTAACCTTTTTAGTTGCTCATCCATGTGTTTCGCTAAGCAGGATCAGATTGATGAGGGAGAACAGCTTCAAGGAGAAGATGAGGAGATGACAATACCTAAATACAGGGATTTAATTGCCATTCCTTCAGGGAAGCCAAAAGGTGGATCAGAAGAATGGCTCAGAATAGATGAGAAAGAAGTAAGACGTCTGAGCTTGAGTGAGCAAGAACTTGAAAAGGCTACAAGATCATATGGAAAAGACATTGTCAGGTAAATAAGATCATGTATTCAGAATAAGTTTATCCTTCTCTTCCGCCCCTTAAAAAAAAAACAGCTTTGTTCATCGACAAGGATTCTGTGCTTCATTGATATTAAAAACCCACGTTGTTAAGTCGGGGACAGCATTGCAGGGCTGGGAGTCTTAACACCTTGATCTTCTGCTCATTACGGAGGCAGTGAATGCTTTTCTAAATTTGTTCTAGTGCTCCTACTGATTATAACCACCGGTATTGCTTACCTTGCTTGCCATCTTAAGTGTCAGTTCTAATTAGCAAGTCTAACGATTTCTTCCACTAGGTTCACCAAGAACAATTTGTTGCGGGTATACCCCAAAGGTACACGCTTGGATTCATCTAATTACGATCCTTTCGTCGGATGGAAACATGGAGCTCAAATGGTTGCATTTAATATGCAGGTTTGTCTCCTAGCTTCTTAGGTTGATAGAATGAGTACTGATCCTTCGTACTCTAGGGATATCTTCGACTTTGAATTCTATTTCTAATTTTCTCATGCATATCTTCTGATTCTATTTTAGAATACACCCCACTTCAAAAGAAGCGAGGATGGAATTGTAGCTTTCTGTTCCATTATTCCTGTCATTGATCACTCTCTAGAGGACATAGACCGAACAAGACACTCTCAAATGAATACTTGAAAAGAAAAGCCTTATATAACTTCATTTCAAAAGTTCTTTAGGTAGAAAAACTGTTCCAACAGTACAGCCGATGCAACAAATAAAAGCAGGTCTCATAAAGATCCTGCAATGTGCTTCTTGCAGGCAAGATACGTATAGTTTATGACTTTCTTGTTACTGTGTTGACTTCTGAGCATTTTCTTCATCAAAAGGGATTAGGAATACTAGTCTATTAAAAAAAAAAAAACAGCCTATTATTGTCGAGGTAAATCAGGTCCCCTATCTAGAATGCAAGTTCTATTAGTGATCAATGACGACAATTCTGGAGTGCTCTGAGTAAATTCTTAAGAATTCTTAGAAATCTGTGGTCATTTTGCTTTAAGATATAGCATCTCTATAACATGCAGCATGCTTTAAAATTTTCGGTAGTGTATTATATGCTGGAGAGTCGTGCCACTATGATTCAAGTCTAGGAAACTTCTTCCTATAAAATAACAGTGATTCTCTGGCCACGACGTTATTTGAAAAACAAAAAAACACCAAAAGTGTATGAGACTACACTATCATCAAACTTTGTCTTAAATCTAAATTGGGTGTTTGTATTCCAGGAAGCTCCAGTTATAATGGAATAATTATGCTTGCTTTCTTCTGCTAACATTCCATTTTCAGGTTTGACTGATATCAATTTCAACAGGAAGAGAATTTTGAATTGTTTGAGCTCCATTTCAATTGACTGTTGGGACAGATGTCCACTCTCTGTGTTATGGCCTTGTGTGTTTTCTTGACCCTTTCCTCTTTATTTCCTTGACAGGGCTATGGGAGGCTCCTTTGGATCATGCAAGGAATGTTTAGAGCCAATGGTGGGTGTGGTTATGTGAAAAAACCCGACTTTTTATTGAGGGAAAATGATGATTTTGATCCTAGTGTGCCCTCGCCAGTTTATAAAATATTGAAGGTGTGTGGGCTTAAATAGTAACAGTAAATGTTTTAAATTCCACTTCTCGTCTCCTTAAAACTGAAGCATCTGGATCGGACTCACCTTCTAATTATCAGGTGAAAATCTACTCTGGGGAAGGGTGGCATTTGGATTTTCGCCACACACATTTTGATCAATATTCTCCACCTGACTTCTTGGTAAAAGTAAGATCAAAGTAAATATGTGTGATAATTATTAAATGTGCCTGTAGGAGTTTCAAGTCACAAGTTTTGAAAATGCTTCACCTTCAGAGTTCTGTACTTGTTTGTGATCTTTGACATGCCAGCAGTTTTCCCGAATTTCTTATGGTCTTAACGCACATCACTTGCATTACTCATTGGCAGAATAGATCTCCCTCTTTTGGAACATGACCATGGAAAAAATGTTACTTCTGATAACCAGTTACTGGATTCACAGGTTGGAATTGTTGGGGTCCATGCTAGTGAAACCAGAAGAACACAGGTAGTTAAAAACAGCTGGCTACCGGAATGGAACGTGGAATTTAAGTTCGAAGTGGCTGCTCCTGAATTGTCGGTTCTTGGGATCGAAGTCAATGACGATGATAAATATGGAAGTCATGACTTCGCCGGCCAAACATATTTGCCTATATCAGAGTTGAGAACTGGTATTCGAGCAGTTCCGCTGCATGATCGTAGAGGATTGAGATACAAGAGTGCAAGGCTTCTTATGAGATTTGACCTAAAAGACTCCCGAGAATGTTCAGAGTGACAAAAATCACGAGATTGACCGTCTCCATTAGCGGATTGAACCAGGGAGTCTATTTAGAGGAACTAGTGTCTGTATATATACATATCAGGATCCAATTCATAATTTTTCATATTTTAAATATTATTGGCTCGTGTTGATCTGCTTTTTACGTATTTTTAGAGTTTTTAAGGGTCAAGATAAAACACCAATAAGATATCTACAGGTAATTACCGGTGATTTAAGAAACTTATTTAAGATTTTATCACAGCATGATCTTAAGAATCCATGGCTACTTCGATGGTTGTTGAAAGGTGGAGACATCATTTGAAACATGATCAATTCCTCATTAAGACTGGTAGTGAAAGTCTGAAGTATCTCTCAAAGCAGAAGATGCACGCTCCATTGCAGAGGAAAGAGGTAACTATGTTGGTGGGTGCTGCTGCACCTGACTCCGACACAAAATTGTGAGTGTCTGCAAAGGCATGTGCCTAATGAAGTCATGCATTTTCACCGCACTACCGCCGTAGATTCTTCCTGGTAAACATACATTTTCAAGTCTATTAAGCAAAAAAAAAAAAAAAAATTAAAACAACATGCGAGTAACTAGATATTATCATTAATGCAAAAGATACATAGTTAAGAGAGTACTGTTTGGTTTGGAAGTAATTTTAGTTTTTTGTTTTTTTGAATTCATATAAAAAACATGTATTTTTAACTTTTAATTTATATTTTAAAATGATTATATTTTAAAACAAAAAAAAAACCACCACACCACTTGCTTTTAAGACACAACATAATTTAATGTTGTTTAGTTAAATTTGAAACGTAATTTAAAATTAGTGAAACCTATAATTTATTCTGTTTTGAACACATGTTATGAAAAAACATTATTAACATGATTTTTACTGAGTTCACAACTCAAATCTTCTCCACTAACAACCTTTAATTCGAAAAAAAGACCCGTTGGTTTTTATACTTTCCAAAATACCCCCACCCTCTCCATCTTTACTATCTTATGTTCATCCCCATCGTGCCTTGTTGTTCTTTCATCTTCTTTTCCAGATTTAACATATTTTTCCAGATTTAACATGGTTTTCATCAAATAATTTTCACAGATTTACCATATAATACTTTTTTTCTGTCAAACAACCTTCACTAAAGAGTTTGTTTGTGAGATAATTCTTTCTAATCGAGATTTGTCAAGAGAAAAAAAAATATTTATTTGTTTTCATACTTCCTAAAATACCTTTGATCAAGATATCGCATCCATCTTTTGTTTCTCCTTTTCTATTCCTTTTAGCATCTCTCAAACTAGATTCCCAAATCTTCCTCCCACCACATGTTTTATGTGGAACCATCATTGAATTTTGATTTTGATAAATAAATTTTTTTCTTTTTAGTTATTCTCACGAAAATATATTTTTAAATACAATATAAATTGATATAAAAATTAGTTATTTTTTTAATAATTTAACATCAAATAATAACTTCAATTACAATTTTAATCAAACATTAAAAAACCTTTTTTTTTTTTCAAACTACAAACACAAAACAAATACATTCTTAGAGAGAAAAGGTAGCTATTAATTATTGTATGATTTATAGTTAGAGAGAGGAAGAGACTCAAAACATCCTTCTTTTGCCTGTCCAGTGTCCACCACCTCTTGGCATCCCATCTCAGCTTTTAGATAAAGGCAAGCTTTTCCAAAGTTCCTGCATTCAATTAATCAAAACCTGAGACGTAATCTTATGCTATTGCTGCACCTGACCAGGGCCACGTAAAGAATGATTGCAGAAGGGTGGAGGATCGTACTTAGGTTTTTGCTTACTCCACATCATAACGCGAACTTCAACCCCCGAGGAAGCCCTTCTGACTCTTCTCCATTTGTATCAGCAACCTTGAGGTCATTTCCAATTTGAAACCCAGACTACCTGGTTCTTAATCAAGAATGAACGTCGCAGTTCCTTGTGATCTCTTGTGGATTTTGGCAAGCAAATACGTAAAAAACCTTGCAATCATTAAACCCTAGCTAGTTTTATAGACTTTTAACTAGCAATCACGTATGACTAATTCTGATAGTTTAGTTTTAAAATCTTATCAAAATGGTAGGTTGGAAATTTAGCATATATTTAAGAATAAAACTGATCAATTAGGTTTACAAGGATAAATTAAAAAACTACCCTAGGATAAATTGAACATGGCCGAATGGTCATCGGCTTCTCGCATCGGATCCCTCACCAGCTAACCTTCATATCATTAATTAACTCTTCTATTTGAGGAATGAGACACCAATATAGAACATTCAATTTTCTATGCCTGGCCCATACCTAGTTGACGTTGTTTGCTCGACGGGAAAGTGAAAGAAAAAACCAAGGCGAGCTCTATATCTAGGCTTGTCAGGGTGGTGCAACCTCCCCTGTGTAACATAGAAATCGTGGGTTTGAATCTTTCCCTCTTCCTCTTCTTTGTACCAGAAGAAATTAACGTTGTATTTGACCACGATAACTTATGAATGTATTTTGCTCGTGGTGCTTGAATCTATCTAGCTCGAGCTCCATCTCTCCACCCAGTTTTTTTTTTTTAAAAAAAAAAAGGTAAAATATACATGCAAAAAGAAACCAAGAATTGGTTCATTTCGTGGCAAGGGACCTTAGCAGTTTTCAGTTCAAAATTAGTGGACGATCGAACATGCTAATCGAGAATCTTACAAACCCAGGATTTATCATACAAGGATTGTTGTCTTCTTTGACGGTGGCGGGCAACGTACCTCAAACCTGGGGTTGGCCAAGAGAGTTTGGATTTGAATAGTAATATCACAATTGCAGCAATTCTACTTCTTATGATTCCATTTATAAAATTATTATTCTTCCAGGGTTTTGAGATAACCTCCTTACTGCTCTTCTTTTATGTATAGCAAATGCTTGAAAGAAAAATGACAGAGCACCCCCACAAAACACCGCCCCATTTTCCTTTCATCATTCCTGGCCTCCTGTTTCTACCTCCCCACTCGAGTTTTTTTTTTTTGTGTTTTAGGAGAGGAAATGGTGTCACATCAAGGTCCAAAACGTGGCACATCTTGTCGAGAAAGTAAACACCTCCGTCATTGCTTCTCCTTCTTTGGCTGGCTTATGTGAATAATTGGCTCTCAACTATAGAGGAGGACATTGACAATCGTCCATATCACATCAAAATATCTCAAGCCAATATGCTTTGATTGACACGTCAAGATTCGATTACACTAGCTGACTAGGTACCGGGAAAGGATCAAGTCGATTAAAAAAAGAGAAAAAAGTCAATTACGACAAGTAATTTTCACGACAGTATGATTTACCCCCTTTTTTTAATTTATTTAAAAGTACGATGGAAATAATAATTTTGTAAATTTTTAATAACTTTAAAATTTATAAAAAAAATAAATTAATTGTTAATTATCAGATTGCTAACCAATAAACTGAACCGTAATCAACTTGTTTTATTTGAAGATAAACTGGCTTTATAAATAGCTTTACATTGTAACTAATTCTCAGAAAAAACAGCTAAATAATAGCAACAGACTCACGACTTGATCAGCTCAGCAATAACAGGCTTGCTGATTTGATCACACTTAACAGCTGTGATTCACAGCTGTGATTCCTAGTCAATAGGGTTTATTAACAGAAAAACAAACAAATTAAATTCAAACAATCTTTAACATTCTCCCTTAAACTGTATGCTTTAAAGCATTCAGTTTATTTCCACGATCGAACACATCCCAAGCAATGCTCTCAGCTTCACGAAAGATTCAGCCTTCAAAGGCTTAGTTAGAATATCTGTGATTTGCTCAGCACTTCTGCAATGAATCAGTTCCACTTTGCCTTCTTTGGTGAGATCACGAAGAAAGTGAAATCTCACATCAATGTGTTTGCTCCTTCCATGCAAGACTGGATTTTTGGACAGCTTAATTGTTGAATTATTGTCACAGAACAACATAATTGGACCTTGCTGTGCATGCTTCACTTCTTCCAAAATTCTGTTTAGCCAAATACCTTGACATGCACATGATGCAGCAGCTATAAACTCTGCTTCAGTTGTAGATAAAGTAACAACAGGTTGCTTTTTTGAGGACCATGAAATTGCAGCTCCACTTAAGAGAAATACATATCCAGATGTGCTTTTACGATCTTCCGCATCCCCAGCATAGTCACTGTCACTGAAACCGATTAATTCACATTTTCCACTCTTCTGTGTTTTATAGAACAGACCATAGTCAAGTGTTCCTTTTAGATACCGAAGTATCTTTCTAACAGCCTGATGATGTAGTTCAGTTGGTACTTCCATAAATCTGCTAATGAGACTGACAGCGTATGTTAAATCTAGTCGAGTGGCTGTCATATACATCAAGCTTCCAATCATTTGCTTGTAATATGTACTGTCAATTTTTGCTCCTCCATCATCACGGGTCAGCTTGGTTCCAGGAATTATAGGAATTTGGACTGAATTGCAATCATCCATTCCAAACCTTACAAGAACTTCCCGAGCAAATTTCCTTTGACAGATAAATATACCACCTGCAGATTGAGTCACTTCTATACCAAGAAAGAATTTCATCTTTCCCAAATCAGTCATCTCAAATTCCTTCATCATGGATTGTTTAAATACTTTAAACATATCTTCATCATTGCCAGTGAATATTAAGTCATCCACATATAAGCATACAATCAAAAGATTACCTCTCCCTCCAGTTTTGATGTAGAGTGTGTGCTCATAGGGACACTTATGAAAGCCTGCCTTGCTGAAATAATTGTCAATTCGATTATACCAAGCTCTTGGGGCTTGTTTCAACCCATAAAGAGCCTTTTTCAGTTTGTATACCAGACCCTTGCTTCCCTTCTTTATATAGCCTGGTGGTTGATCTACGAATACTTGTTCCACAAGTTCTCCATGCAAAAACGCAGATTTTACGTCCAGTTGAAAGACATTCCACTCATTCATAGCAGCCAACGAAATAATCATTCTAATTGTGTCATGCCTTGCTACTGGGGCAAACACTTCAGAATAATCAATTCCATACCTTTGTGTATATCCTTTAGCAACTAATCGAGCTTTGAACTTGTCAACTTCCCCTCTTTCATTTAGCTTTGTTCTGTAAATCCACTTGACTCCCACTGTTTTTTCTCCTTCAGGCAATTCAGCTAGCTTCCATGTGTGGTTTCTTTCAATAGCTTCGATCTCTGCATCCATAGCCTTTCTCCATTTTGAATCTTTAATTGCCTCATCAAAAGTAATCGGGTCACTCTCTGCAAACAAAGCAAGATGAGCCAATGAGTCTTCATCAGCAAGTTCTTCACCACTTGTGTAATCAATCATCCAAGCTGGTTTTCTCCTTGATCTGTGCATGCTTTGTATAGGAGTTTCAGATGTCTCAGGTAGTAATGTCTCGGTAACTTGATCCATACTACCTGATTCACATTCTCCCTCACCACTGTGTGCATCTTCTTCAGCGTCAGCTTTTCCATTGTCTTCCAATTCAAGTGCCATTGGATTTCCTTTGTCAGTGCTTTCCCAATCATAGCTGCTGTGTTCATCAAACACCACATCTCTAGAAATACAAATCCTTTTGGTTATAGGATTATAAAGACGGTATGCCTTGGATTCTTCACTCACCCCAAGCAGTACACATTTTTCTCCCTTATCATCAAGTTTCATTCTCTTTGGGTCTGGAATGTGTGCATATGCCACACAACCAAATATTCTGAAGTGACTAACAGTTGGTTTCTGACCTGACCAAGCTTCTTCTGGCGTCATATTTTTCACAGAAAATGTTGGACTTCGATTGAGAACATATACACTCCATTTGACTGCCTCGGGCCAGAAGGCTTTAGGCATGTTCTTGCTTGCTAGTAAACTTCTTACCATATTCATGATGGTTTTGTTTCTCCTTTCTGATACACCATTCTGTTGCGGTGTGTATGCAGCAGTCAGTTGTCTTTTAATTCCACTTCTTTCACATACATCTACAAACTCATTGGATGTATACTCTTCACCGCGATCTGTTCGAAAACATTGGATGAATTTTTCTGTCTCCTTCTCAACCTTTGCTTTGAACCTCTTAAACACTTCAATGGTTTCTGATTTTTCTACTAGAAAGTACACCCATGTTTTTCTGCTAAAGTCATCAGTGAAGGTTATGAAGTACCTTTTGTGGCTGTTGGAAGTGGGATTCAATGGACCGCAGATGTCTGAGTGCACCAGCTGTAGAATATGATTGGCTCTCCAAGTGCTCTCCTTAGGAAATGATTCTCTATGTTGTTTTGCAGTCACACACTCTTCACATACGTTAGAGGGATCATTTATCTGAGGAAGCCCTCTTACCATCTCTTTTTTCTGCAGAGTCTTGAGTCCACTGAAATTCAAGTGTCCAAACCTGTAATGCCACAACCAAGATAAATCTTGGCTAGATGTCTGGAAACAAGTTTGATCTCCAGTAACTTCTGTTATGAGTTGAAACATTCGATTTCCAGACATCTTGATATTAGCCACTAATTCCCCGTTTGAATCATGGATTTGACACCTTCCTCTCTGTAGCAGAATTGAACATCCTGCTTCTTGCAGTTGTCATAGGCTGATCAGATTGCTTTTAAGTTCTGGTATATAAAATACATCATCTAAGTTATGTATTTTGTTGTTTACCAGCATTTGAATACTTCCATTTCCCATAACACTCATGCTTGAGTCATTTCCAAGCTTGACCTTTTCTCGAAAAACTTCATCTAGAACACAAAACAGGCTTTTGTTTCCTGTCATGTGATTGCTGCATCCAGAGTCAAGATACCACATTGCTCCCTTTTCAGCTGGTATGGTTTCTGTGTAGGCCATCAATAGTATTTCTGCCACAGCTCCATTGTTCTCTGTGTAGGTGATCAATTGCATCTCTTCTTCTTCAATAAAGCTTGCCACTGCTCCATTATCCTCTGTGTAGGCCATCATTAGCATTTCTCCCTCTTCTTCAACAAAGTTTGTCATTTCTTCGTTTCCAGCTGGCTTGTTCTCTGTGTAAGCCATCAACAGCATCTGTTCTTCTTCTTCTTCTATCTCAGCAAAGTTTGCTTTTTCTTCCCTTTTATGGGGACACTCCCATTGAAAGTGACCAGTCTTATGGCAATTATAGCATTCAACAAATGCTTTGCCAAAGTTTCCTTCTCTAGTGCCACAACCGCGTCCACGTCCTCTTCCTCTGAAGCTTCCACGTCCTCTGCCTCCTCCAAAGGGTCTTACAGCATAAGTCACATTAAGAGCTTGTTCTTGCTCAATGTGTTTAGTCATGCGTTGTTCATGCACAACTAGTGAGCTTTGCAGCTCATCTACTGATATAGTATCAATGTCATTAGATTCTTCTATTGAGCATACCACATAATCAAACCTAGAATTCATAGAGCGTAGAATTTTTTCTATGATTGTCACATCTTCTAACTTCTCACCATGCATTTTCATCTGATTTGCAGTAGTCAGTATTCTCTAGAAATACTCATTAACAGATTCTCCACCTTTCATGTGCAGCATCTCGAACTCTTTACGAAGAGCCTGCAACTGGGCATGTTTAACTCTACTGGTGCCTTGATATTTCTTCTTCAAAGAGTCTCATATGTCTTTAGAAGTGTCCTTCTTGAGAAGAGTCTCAAGAATAGTGCGATCTATCGCTTGAAATAAGAAATTCTTTGCCTTCAGATCCTTCAGCTTCAGGTCTGATATCGCCTTTGACTATGCCTCAGTCAGAATTGTGCCTTCTTTTACTTCGGGAATTCCTTCCTCAATGAGTGCCCAATATTCCTTTGATTTGAGAAAGTTCTCCATCAGCATGCTCCAATGATTATAATAACCATCAAGCCTTGGAATTGCTGGTTGTACATAGCCACTCGTGTTTCCCTCAAATGCCATTTCTGGTGTTTATAGAAGACTGCTGCTTCAGATGATAGGGCCCGTTTACAAGCTCTGATATCAAATGTTAATTATCAGATTGCTAACCAATAAACTGAACCGTAATCAACTTGTTTTATTTGAAGATAAACTGGCTTTATAAATAGCCTTACATTGTAACTAATTCTCAGAAAAAACAGCTAAATAATAGCAACAGACTCACGACTTGATCAGCTCAGCAATAACAGGCTTGCTGATTTGATCACACTTAACAGCTGTGATTCACAGCTGTGATTCCTAGTCTATAGGGTTTATTAACAGAAAAACAGACAAATTAAATTCAAACAATCTTTAACATTAATAATACCTAAAAAATAAATTTAAAATCTAATCAGTTTAAATATATTTTTTTAAAAAAAAATTGTTATTAATATATAGGTTAATTGGTGAGGGACCTCCAAATTCATCAGAAGAAGTGATAGTGATATCTTTGAAGTCGGAGAAGTTCTTGAATTTTTTTTTCTCGGAAAGTTTTCGGTTAAAACTCTCTTGAATGTGTAATACTTGAAATACTTTCACTACATGATCAAATTTGGATAAAACAAGAGA
Source organism: Populus tomentosa (assembly GCA_018804465.1). Taxonomy (NCBI): domain Eukaryota; kingdom Viridiplantae; phylum Streptophyta; class Magnoliopsida; order Malpighiales; family Salicaceae; genus Populus; species Populus tomentosa. Next base: position 4,012,128 of record CM031985.1, read on the forward strand.
GATAATAAATTACGTTCTCAGTGTTAAAAATACTTTTTTTATTCAATATATCTATTTGTTTTTTTCCAGATAGATACAAGTTAATTACACACCTTAATTATAAGTTACAAGACCACGCTTATTTTAGAAAACTTGATGCAATTTGTTAAAGACAGTAAGGGCACAAGGATAGGGGGGCAAGTTCAATTATTTACACTATTTTAGGACTCATTTGCATACTCACAAACTCTAGAGTACCAAACTATATTTATGCATTAAAGTCGAGTGTCGTTTATTATTTTTATTATTATTCTGTTAAGAGCCATGACTTGCCCTATTTAGATTAGGGTTTATTTAGAGATTGGTTAAGATTATTTTTTAAAAAAATAAATTTTTATATTTTTATATCGTTTTAAAATTCAAGTGTTAAAAATAAAAATAAATATTTCGGTATATTTTTTAAAAAAGCACTAAATTCCTTTCAAAAGTGACCTTGCAATGCTACAGGACCGGACTCAAAAGAAACACGTTTTCCTTTGTGCAATGTCCTATCATGCCTTTCATGTATGCTATAAATTTCGAACCTTTTGAGCTGGCCTGATGGTGGAAAATGGAAATCCACTTGGACTCGTATGAAACAAGCTAGACGACAAGATCCTCGGGTAGCCCCGGTCTGGGCTTAAAGAGAGAAGACGGCAAATCTAGGAACGGACAATTAGTGGAAAAGGTGTCAAAAAAAAATATGATACGCTACTATTCCATTTCAAGCAAAACCCACTTTACAAAGAAAGTGAGGGTTAATTACATGCCTCCTCCTTTTCTTCTCCTTTCTCTATTATCATCACCGCTTCAAAGAATAAAATCAGTCCTTCCATATATATCCACTCGCCATGCCTGCGCCAAGTTGAGAGATGCAACGCAGTGATGAACAAACCTGCTGCTAGTGGGCTACTTGTCAAAAAAGGAATCCTTTCAAGAAATTAAGAAACTAGAGGGTTCGGATCGATCTCATAAATATAGACTATGAAAACCAGATGGGATCGATCTTCATCAACTGTTAAGTTATGATCAATGTATGTTTTTTGTTTTTAAACAAATCGAAGAAGGAAGCTTTATCTCTCTCGAGACAAGAAAACCGGTTCAGCCCCGGATTGATGAATAATCGGGGCGTGTTTCTGAAGTTGAAAAGCAACAGATGGTAATGGTGATGGTGATTGGACCTGGCAACTTGCAAGTGGTTAGGGTAAGTCCAAAATAAGCTGTCACAAGCAAGTAGCTTTTCGCGGTGGATGGCCCTCCTGGTTATTGAGGTCGAGGGATAAGAAAATGAAAGCGATGGAGTATTTGGCTGAAGATCCATGGCCATCCAACCACCATTATAGGAGAGAGAGAGAAAGCAAATGGGTTTGTGTTTTGGGACAACAACTATTCCAAGATCACAGTTCTGCCTCTTGCCTCCGCACATGTCCTCGAAATATAAGCACAATAAAGTTCTGGCGGGGTAGGAGTACAATTCACTGTGTGAAAATGTCACAGTAATTTTTTTTTTAATTTTTTTTAATTTAGAATTATATTAAATTAATATATTTTTTATTTTAAAAAAATTATTTTTTATATTAACACATCAAAATAATTTAAAAATACTAAAAAAATAATTTAAAAAAATAAAAAATTTTGAAATACAAAACAAATAGCACGTTACGCTTGTAAGAGGGGCATGTGGGAATAAAGTTTATTAAATGAGTTGACTTGCATGCACCTGTAAAAAAGAGGTGCTTCAACTACCTTTGGCCACCATGAGAGGTAAAAAAGAGAAGAGGAAAAGATGTGTTTCTTTTTCCTGGTGCAAGTCAGATTTCAGATTTTTTTGTTTTTTTTTGTTTCTGCCCATCTTTAGATTCAATGGACCTTGTGGATTATATTTCTCGTTCAATGGATATTACATTCGTTAACAAGGAAAATATTATTTTAATAATTTTAATATGCTGATGTAAAGATTTAGAGTATTTCAGAATATTTATCACACGTACGCCTTCCTTGCATAATGAGAGTGCCAAAGCGATCGGTTTCAAAATATTTCAAAGCTTCGAACAATCCAGTTAATTGGATTCCCTTGTCTCAATAATTTGCACTTCGACACGTGCCGGATAAATGCAGGTTTCACGTGCTTCAGTTGGGTCATCCTTGTAAAAATTTTCATGTTTATTTTTACATTTTAAAATATTTTTAAAAAAATTAAAAAAATTTATTATTTTTTATTTTAAATTAATTTTTTTTATTATTTTTAAATTATTTCAATACACTGATTTCAAAAATAATTTTTAAAAAATAAAAAATATATATATATTATTTTAATATATTTTTAAATAAAAAATATTTTAAAAATCAATTACAACCATACTTTCAATTATAATAAAATTCAACTTTAATTTACCTTTGAATGAGAATGAGTTTTTTTTTACCGTCTTGGAGTTTAATTTAATCCACTTCATGTATATCTTGGGAATCCAGATTGGAAAAGGAACCGAGTGAATTGTGATCATGGATTTTGAAAATAATAGCTTTTGTTATTTTTGTTGGAACAAAAGCTTACCATTTAAATTAAATGAAAATCATTTCAAGTGTTTATTGCTTAAGGTTGCTTATGGTGTGCCTTCATAGAGTCATTTTATTTTTGTTTTTTTTTTTAAGTCATAATCAATTTGAATCAATTAGAATTAGTCTAGTCCGTTAACAAATATAAATACAATTAAAAAAAATAAAAGTGGCTCCTGAGGGTGACATTCTCGAGCATTTTGGATGATGCGTGTGGTGTCTCATGTTTGTCAAGTACTGTCTTTCACAATAGCTCTTGAAGTGTTGCACCGTCCTTTTTTCTGTGGTTATATACGTGTGTTAAGCGGGTTCGGTGATTTTTTTTCCTTTCCTCCCTCTTCACTCCCTCATTGTCTTGAATTTTGCACTTACCCTTTCAAAAATTAAATTTGTCATGTGATTCTGTATTTGTACCGGTTTTATTTTTTATTATTTTAATTATTATTTGTTTTGCTTTTAATATTTTTTTATTTAATTTCTGTATTCAATTTAATTCTTATTTTTTTATTCTTATTTTTTATTATTTTTTTTAATTTCATCCCTTAATATTTTATTTCATTTAGTTATTATATCTAAATTAACCCTCATTTTATATATATATATATATATATATTATTTTCTTGATTTATTTTATTTTTCAACCTAGTCTCTTATTATTTTTTTTCATTTAGTTTTTATACCATATTTAATTTTATTGTTTTAATTACTATTTATTTTGGTTTTTAGTTTTGGATGATTATGAATTTTACTTTGTGACTTTTTTGTGTTTGTTTTTTATTAGATAATCATGGTCTCATGACCAAGTCACAAATTTTGAATATTAGCGTAATTTATCTTCTTTTTTTTTCAAGTTCTTTTATTTAAAATATATTTTTTTTAATTTTATCATCTAGTATTATGTTATTAGGCCTTGAGCTTTGTGATTTTTTTTAATTATTATTTATATGGGGTTATCCCGATCTCATATCTCAGGTCATGGGTTAGTCGGGTTAACTCGGGTATATTTAGTTTTTTTATTTTTTAAAAAAATTATAATTATAATGTGTAAGTAAGTGTATAGGTTTGAAAATAAAATGCCAAGACAAAAACCTACTTGATCCAGTGAAAAGAGAGGCAGGGGTCCCTGAGTTACACAGTCAAGTGGGTATGTCTGAAAATGATGAATTGGTTAATGCATGAATTTATCCTACACGTTTCATTTTCATTTCGTCTAGTAGTTGTTATTGGTTATTTTTTAAAAATACTTTTTATTTTAAAATATATTAAAATAATATATTTATTTTATTTTTAAAGTTTTATTTTTAATACCAACGTAACAAAATAATTTAAATAAAAATAAATAAATAATCTTCATAAATGCTTTTTAAATGAAAAAAACAAACACACTGTTAACTTTATGCAGCAAAACAGGAGTGTTTTTTTTTTCTTCTTAAGAGAACAGGTGGGAAGATTACAAGCTAGTAAAGTTGAAATTGTTTTTTTAGGAATAGACAAAATCCGAGTAGCACAACTAATAAAAATTTAATTGGTTATGTTTATCTAAGTAGCATAACCTCATGAATTTGTTTTTATTAATATAGATGTTCAGATTAATTTTTATATATTTTAATTAATTTTATAAATCTTAAAGTTAACAATCATGTAAATTTTTAATAATTATCATATTAACAATCATAAAATTTAAATTTAAAATAAAAATAAATAAATTTTTTAATTTCAAGTTTTTATTATTATCTTTTATACAACCAGATGAAATTCAAGTGGACGTGTTATTGAAAAGTAACGCAATCCTTAAAAATACAATAAAAATTTAAAAAGTTGTGCTCCTCTTATATTCTTTTCATTTGTGTCAATTTTGGCACAAAGGAGGTGCTAAAAAGAATATTATACTATAAAGGCTGCGCTGCTCTTTTTTACGCAATTTATTTTTTAAAGATTATGTTGTTTTCAATCAGGCATCCTTCATCTATTTATTTTAAATTTATAACATCTTCACGAGCACGATTATACAAACTGTACCATTTCTCTTCTTTTTTTTTCTTTTCCAATAAAACTTGCAAAATTATCTAATGACGATCTGGTTGATCTGACATTAAAACTAGGTTATGTTTAAAAAATATAAAAAAAGAAATTTAGGATGATTTAGTTGATCTGACGGATTGACACAGTGATCCAACTAATCCTGTAAAACCCAGTCAAAAACCTTATTACAATCCATTAACTTTTTTTTACTAAAATAATATTGTTTTGATTTTTTATTAAAAAAAATTAACTCAGACGGCCTGGTGACCCGATCAAAAACCAGTGACCCAATCAAAACTTGAAATCCAAATGTTAAACCAAACCAAGTTTAAAAACTACACGCAAAACAGATTCTATCTATATTCATTTCCATTTCAATTGATCAAAGTTTATTTGGTCACGAGTTATCTTTTAAAAATAAAAAAATTATTTTTTTATTTTAAATTAATATTTTATATATTTTCAAATTATTTTAATATACTAATATTAAAAATTAATTTTCAAAAATAAAAAATATATATTATTTTAATATATTTTTATATAAAAAATATTTTAAAAAATAATTACAACCATACTTTAAACAAGTTGTTTCATATGCCACGTAAATACACAAACTTTATACTTGAAAATTACGAGCAAGATTGCATTTCTTAGGATTTGATGTCTTTTTTTTAAAGCCCCCGTTTTATTTTTTAACTAGTTGTTTTGTCCCGATTTGATTTGACATGGGTTAGATAATTTTTTATGTATAAATATATAAATTAAAAGGTACATACTTATATTTAATTAAATATATCTAAAATTATTTATATCAATAAATTCAAAAAACAAAATACTAATATATTTATTCAACTCATGTTGCTATAAGTTAGAATAATTTTTTTTCTAATACAAAAAAATTAATATGTAAATTTTATTAACAAGTTTTTTTTATATCAAGTAACAAATATAACCGTAATTTAAAAAATTAATGCTCATATATAATAAAACATGGTAGAGATCATATGAGTCAATAAAAACATAAAATTTCAAGCTAATTTTTAACGTAATAGAAAAATAAAAAAAGTTTGCAACTATTATAGTGAAACAATATTTTCTTGGTTTTTGTATGATAATTTTTTTAAAAAAAACATTGTAGAGAAAAAACCAAAAATTTAAAAAAATATAAAGATAAGAACAAAAAGAATGATATAAATAAATCAAGTATAGAGTGATGAATATTTTTATGTTCGGTATATTTCTCCTTTTCTATATTTATTGATTTAAATATTAAGGAGTCTTTTGTTCTGGCATTAAATTTGTCTTGCAGGAAAGCTCGTGAAAATTGCCTCATTAATCTTCCGGTCTAATTTCAAACCCAACCACTTTACTAAATCAAGATCGCAACTTTGATTTTGGTAAATAGAAGAGATCGCATGTGTTATCATGATAATAACCCGGAAAATATATATATATATATATATATATATATATATATATATATAAATAAATCTAGAATCAAGCATAAAAGAGTTAAGGGAAAAAATCAAAAATTGCAGGAGCAAGGATCAAAATCTAAAACATAAAAACATGATAAAAAAATCAAACATGCAGAATTTTTCAATGTGTATTTTTATATAAAAAAAAATCCCAAATATAAATGGAAAAACTTAAGCATGTATCTAGCTAAAAAAATTAATAATCACTATGTAAAAAAATAAAAAAAAATCATCAACAATAAACAAAAAAAAACTGAAAAAACCAAGATATAAATGTAGATTAAAATATTTAATATCACAATACGAGTAACTTACCAAGTTGTTTTTCATAAATTTATTAATCAAAATAAATTTGTAATAGAAACCAACACATATATAAAATTTATTGAATACGATAAAAGTAAAAAAAATATCATGCAAGGCTACACATATTAAAAATCTTATGAGAAAAATCAATATTTTTAAAAAAAATTAATCTATATAAAGTTTATTAAAAAATTCACAGATAAATCATACTAACCTTTTTAAAAATTAAACACATCAAATATCATTAAAAAATAATCATAGTCTAAAAAGGGCTAAATAAGTGAGAGAGAAAAACACAAATGGAGTATTAATTAAAACATTAAAAAATTATTTTTAAAAATACATATAAAATAAGGCATTAATTTTTTCAAAAAATAAAATTAGAAAATAAAAAATTAGCATAATTAGGCTAGATGTTGCTGAGCTTGGCAAGCAAGGCCTAGCACTTGGCCTATCAGCAGATCTATTGGGTCAGGCTTAAATATGCAAGCTTTTATTTTATTTTAAAATTTAATTGATGCAGATAGCATGTCATCCACCTCAATTATATATATAAAAAAAATGTGTCACCTGCATTAACAGGTAACAAATCATCTAAGAATCCCCAAAATCTAGCTATCATGGTTGCTGGAAAACAGGTCCCTGATTTTTTATTTTCAACCAATATTTGACATAAAACATATAAAAAACATTTTAAAAACCTTGTTAAATGAATCAATGGCCTTTAAAAACATTAAAAATCCATAATCTTTCCAATATATATTTTGTTTTTATACTTTGAGGGTAAAAAAATATCTCATCTCAACTCCTCTTGCCATATGAAATAATTTAACATAAAAATCGATCATTTTGATGGTTGTAATTGCCACCAATGATCACTTTATTTCTCTGTATTTGAATACGATGACTCTCTCTTTTTTTTTACAAAAAAAAAATGAAAGATAAGAAAAATAAAATTAAGTATAAAGATTGATTTTTAAAAAAATTAAAAATACTAATTACTTAATAGCTAAAAACTATGGGGGAACTAAAATGAGTTTTTATAACAAATTTTAAATCTGTCATCTATTTTATTTGTTTTTTTATCTTAATTCTTTATTTTTCAATTCAACCCATCATTCCTAGAAAAATATGTAATTAGATAATAATTTAAGTTAAAAAAACTAAATTATATAAAATAAAAATTGAAAGTTCAAAATAAAAGTTAAATTATTTTTCTCCTATCCACAATGTCATGTTAGAAGGTGATCATCAACACAAACTGATATCTTTTAATATCTTTTATAATTTTTATGATTTCATCTAGCGTGTTTTTAGGAAAGTGTTTTTCGCTTTTTATTATTGGAAAACATATTTTTCTGATGTGGGCCAATACTGCGTTTTCTTGTTTTTTCTGTAACTGTTCATGTTAATTGCAATGTTCAATGAATAGTGCAATTAACATGGACATTATATTGTATATACTGTTCACTCAAAATAGTGAACAGTGCAGTTATAGTGCACTGTTCACTTACCTGCGGGAATCTTTTTTTTTTTAAAGTGTACTATTTTTTTAATATTTTTTAAAAAATAGTTTAGAGTGAATTTTATACCTTAATATTTTATTCAATTTTATTACATGCTAAAAATATTATTAAAACTATAGTTTTTGTCGGATGTGTTTCGTACGTAATGGAATTATAAATGGTTTCATGGAATAGTAAAAAATATTTCACAAGCTTATTTCTTTATAATATGATATGATATGATATATATAGTTATATTTTATAAAATAAGCTATGTATGAATATAGAATATAATAAAAAAATTCATCATTATACATTTTAGATTTTATTTTTTTTATTGTAAGTGATTAAATATTTTATATATATTAGATAAATTTGAAAAAAAAATTAATTTATTAATAAATTATTTTCCAGTTCATTTTCCATAATACAACCAAACACTGGAAAGTGTTTTCCATAACACTACCAAACATCAAAAAATACTTTCCTGGAATTCACTTTCCCCGGAATTCATTTTCCAAAAGGAATTCACTTTCCTGCAAACAAACGGAGCCTAACTTTGGTTCAAAGTACGAAGTTGTGCTTCTTGTAAAAAAAAATGTATTTCTAATTAAAAATATAACTTTTTTTTAATAAAGAATTCGAGTTGAGTAAAATCCAACATAATTAATCGAGATCGAGGTAATAGAGGGATATTGTGTGTTGTGGTAGCATTTATTTTTTAATATTTTTAATAAGTTATAATGTTGAAAATAATTTAACTTGTTGAAATTTTGTTTATTTTTTAAATTATACTATTGTGAATATTATAAATATAAAAAATCTTAAGTGGTTATATTGTTGAAAACAGTGTAATTTATTAAACTCTTTTAGTAAATTATGTTGTTTCGAAAAATATAACCTTTATATTTTTTGTAAAAAAAACTAGATTTAGCTATCTCCAATAACGCAGCACAGCAGCTTCTTTATTTCCTCGGATATTGTTTTTTGGCTATGCTAATTTGATAGATACTAGATATTTGAGTTTCACTCTATTCTGGGTCATAATTGTTTTTTAAAAAATATAGAGAGATAGACTATTTTAAAGTATGTTTTTACATAAAAAAATTAAAATCTAGAATTTATCTAAATATCTAATTAAATAGATCAATAATTATTGGTTTCAATAAAAAAAAAACATTTGTTAATAATAACTAAAATAAAAAATAAATTAAATTAAAATATTCAATTTCATAAAAATAAATATTTATTCATTCATATCTAAGCAAGTATCTTTATTGAAATCATTAAAAGATAATAAAAATAAAATGTTTTGTAAAACCGAGTGGATAGAATAAAAGGAAAAAAAAAATTATGCAATGCTAAATATATATAAGAAATATAATTTTATAAAATAAAGTATATGTGTAGAAAATAAAAGAATTCTTCAAAAAATAAATGCAAAATAAAACATTTTAAAAAAACTTACGACCCTCCCTTCTAGCCCATAGAGTTGGGTTACTTCTAGCATTATATATATATATATATATATATATATATTATTTTATCAAACATCCTTGTGAATACTTGAAGTGTTTATAATTGTAATAATAATAATTTTTAAAAATATATTTTATTTAAAAATACATTAAAATAAATACATTTTTTAATTGTTTTTAATTTTATGTTTGATATCAAAATGATTCAAAAACAATAATATTTTTTTTAATTTAAATAAAAACAATTCAGATTTTAACAAAAATAAAATTAGAACTCAATGTCAAGCACCCCCGGTGTTAAAGTAGCAATAGCAAAACAATAATAATAATAAATTAAAAATGACTTTTAATGATTCCTTATATAGAATATATAAAAAGAAATTTATAATTATAAAAGAGTACCAGTCATATTCTATTAGTTCCTCTTTAAATTTACTTTTAAAAAAACATGAATATAAATAGGAAAAAATATATTAGGTGGACATATTCTTTATTGCTTTTAAGAGTAATTGATTTTATTATCTCAATTTTTAATATTTGTCTATTTCTTCTATTTCTTTAAAGCAACGAAGCTCACAACTAATAGGAAGTATTTAGTTACTATATTAGCATTATAATTTCTCTTTTATTTGTATTTATTTTTTAAGAATTATTTATAATTCCATAAATTTAGGGTATTTTTGTGATTATGATTGAGGTTGTATTTTAAAATATTTTGATTTAAAAATATATTAAAATAATATATATTAAATTTATTTTTAAAATCAGTAGATTAAAATAATTTGATTTTTAAAAAAATAATTAAATTTTAAACGATTAACGTTTTGCCGCGCTGCTAAACTCACCATTAATCCACTAATTTATCATCCTAAGAGATCATTGGTTGTCCGAAACAATAAGAGAAAAATGTGTGGTGGTGAGGGCTTGCAAGGTCATCCTAAAATGGTAATTAATTAAAAAGACATCCAAAACCAAATCTATCACCTTATCAAATACAATCTTCTCATATTCCATCCTCAATTAACACCCAAAAAGCAAAGACACTGACTCCTGCCATCCCCTCCCCTGTCATTGTTGCTCCGTATGACATGCTTCAGTGGGCACAGCATCTCTCTCTCTCTCCCCCTCCCTCCCTCTCTCTCTCTCTCTCTCTACGCCTGAGAAGAAGAAGAAGAAGAGTGGAGGTAAATAAAACCCACGAGAAGAAGAGAATCTATGCTGAGACTCAACGGTGAGTTTTCTTTTGTTCCATTGCTTAACTAACCGGACCCACACGCCCAGACTCGACTCCACCTCACCTCTCCCCACTCTCTTCATCAATAAATAATTCATAAAGCTGTTGAAGTAAACAACACCTTGTCCTATTTTTTATTACAACCTTAAAAGCATAAAGAAAATTCAGACCTTATCTTCCTCAATATATACACATATACACGCACAGGTCTCTGTTGGCTAGCCGGCGATGCCGACGCCGGTAGGCGTAGCGAGGCAATGCTTGACAGAGGAGGCGGCGCGTGCTCTGGACGAGGCCGTTGCGGTGGCGCGTCGAAGAAGCCACTCCCAGACGAGCTCTCTGCACGCTGTCTCTGCTCTGCTAGCTCTCCCGGCCTCAACTCTCAAGAACGCCTGCTCACGTACCACCACGAGCGCGTACTCCTCGCGCCGCCAGTTTCACGTCCTCGACCTCTGCGTTGGCGTCTCTCTAGACCGGTTACCATCTTCGAAGACGCTCGAGGAGGACCCGCCAATATCGAACTCCCTGATGGCAGCGATCAAACGGTCACAGGCGAATCAACGCAGACACCCTGATAATTTTCATATGCACCAAATACACTGTAACCAGCAAGCGGCGTCGGTTTTGAAAGTTGAAATGAAACATTTCATTTTATCGATTTTGGATGATCCGATTGTGAGTCGCGTATTTGGGGAAGCCGGGTTTAGGAGTTGTGATATAAAGATGGCAATAGTTCACCCGCCGGTTATTCAAAGATCGAAATTCTCACGGGCTGGATGTGCCCCCGTATTTCTATGTAATTTACCAGGCTCGAATAGTACAGTTCCGGGGCGACCACCCGGGTTTAGTTTTCCGTTTAGTAGTGGGCTCGATGATGATGTTGGAGATGATGATGTTTGTTGGAGAATTGGGGAGGCTTTAGTGAGGAGAGAAGGGAAGGGAAGAAACTTATTACTTGTTGGGGTTTATGCAAGTAATGCTTTAAAGGGTTTTGTTGATAGTGTAAATAAAGATAACAAAGGAGGCGTTTTGCCTAGTGAGATAAGTGGGGTGAGTGTAATTAGCGTTGAAGATGAGGTTATTCATTTTGTTAGTGAAGGAGGGGGAGACAAAGAGAAGATGAGGTTGAAGTTTGACGAGTTGGGTCAGGAATTGGAGCGGTGTTCGGGTCCGGGGATTGTTGTGAATATTGGAGATCTCAAGGTTTTGGTTGGTGAAAATGTGTGTAGGGATGCTTTGAGTTATTTAGTTTCGAAATTGACGGGTTTATTGGAGGGTTTTAGGGAGAAAATCTGGTTGGTGGGAGCTGCAGATAGTTATGACACATATTTGAAGTCCGTAGGGCGGTTTTCCGGTGTGGAAAAGGATTGGGATCTTCGGATTCTGCCTATTACTTCTTATAAGAGTCCCACTGGAGGTTTTGGCACGAAATCGAGGTGAGTAGTTTTATCCTATGATAGCTCTTTTTTTTTCTTACGTCAAAAGCAGAAAATAATGTTATGCTTTCGTTGGATATTTTTTAAAATTTGGATGCAAGAATTTCTATGCAGTGTGGTGGAGTCTAAGTTTGATGTGTGCATTTCTAATGGTAGCATACTGTAGGAAGAAGATAGGGGAAAGGATATGGCGGAAAAAGATTGGCCTGAATTTGATATTTTTATTTTATTTGTTAATGATTGTTTCCATGAGCCAGAGTTTGCTGCTGTTTTAGACTTATTTACTCGTGTTCTAATTTGTTATCTTGATTGCATTAGCAGATGCATTTTCTAAGCTTTTTCTTTACATAATCTTCTTTGTTCTATTCCTGTTGTGCTTGTTGTTAGTTATATTGCTTGTGTGGCAAGTGTTACCATGTTCAAATGGCACTTATTCTTGCTACCGAAGCATTATTCTTGTTCCATGAAGTCAAATTTAGTGTCGATCTTTTTACTTGTGGTTATATTTTTCATTTTTATCTTTTTGTTGAAAATGAGATATGACTCCATGTTAATGGCTAGTGATATTCAAAAATCAATTATGCAAATATGTATGCTGTGCATACAGTTTAGCTTCTGACCATCTTTTACCCATTCAATCTCACAGTTACCTGCTCATGACACTTACAGCTTGTTGGGGTCTTTTGTTCCGTTTGGTGGGTTCTTTTCTACCCCATCTGATTTCAAAATTCCACCAAACAGCATAAACCAGTCAATCACTCGTTGTCACCTTTGCAATGCAAAGTATGAGCAAGATGTTATTGCTATTCTGAAGATGGGACCAACAATATCAGTTGCTGAACAGTGCTCAGAGAACTTACCTTCTTCGCTACAAATGGCTGAACTTGACACGAGAAAGGCAGTGGACATGGTCAAGGTGTGTTACTCCGTGGTTGCAAATCTTTGACTTAGCTCACCTTGCACACACAGCACACTATGTATTTTCTTTTTTTCTTTGGTATTAGTGGCAATATTTATGGAAGCGTGTGCTTCATCTTCAGTGCAGACCAAAGATGACAGTACTTCGTTGAATGCTAAAATTTTGGATCTGCAAAATAGATGGGATGATAATTGTCAACGTCTCCATCATGCTCAGCCATTCTCCAGATTTGATGTTTCCCAAGCCACATCCCAGGCTGCCATTGCTGAGGGTTTTCAGTACCTAACAGATAGGAATGAGAGCAGAAGCAATAGCAGCAGCAGAGATTCATCACTAAATGAGAATCAATGTGCATATCCAAATCTTGGCGTTTGTTTGGACAAGCAAAAGATCTTTCCAGGGAGATACTGTGCGGTTTCTGAAGTTGAGAATGTTAATCACCAATCTAAGCTAGTTGAAGAAGTTCCAAGATGTCAGCAAGAAGAGAAAGAGACCCCTCGGTTTACCCCTAACCCCATGGCCAATGTGAGTCTGCCCACTGACAGGACATCATCTTTTTCTGTCACTTCTGTAACCACAGATTTGGGGTTGGGAACACTTTATGCATCAAGCACTCGAGAGCTGATTACTACAAAATTATGTGACCCTAGGGAGCATCAGGAGCACTTCTCAGGTTCCAGTTCTGTGGAGTATGATGACAATACTTCACTTCAAATTGCACAATCTTCTTCCTGCTCTGGCCCTTCTTCAGGAGGGCAATTCAATTTAAGAAATTTCAAATCAGTGATGAGAGCTCTTTCTGAACAAGTTGGCTGGCAAGATAGAGCCACGCTTGCTATTAGCGAAGCTGTATCCCGCTGCAAAGCTGGACATGGAAGACACCATGGTTCAAATTCCAAAGGAGATATATCGTTTGCTTTCCTTGGACCTGACAGAATTGGAAAGAAAAAAATCGCATCAGCACTTGCTGTGGTAATGTTTGGCAGTATCCAAAGCTTCATCTCCGTGGATTTGGGCTCCCATGGTAAGGTTAACTCATCAAACTCAATGCTTGAAAGCCAAGAATTAGATGATGATGAATTAGGGAGGTCGACAACTTTTGTTGATTATATTGCCTCAAAGTTGAGCAAGAAACCCCATTCGTTAATCTTTCTTGAAAATGTTGACAAGGCTGATCCTTTGGTCCAAAATAGCTTGTCCCACGCTTTGAGGACTGGTAAATTTCCAGATTCACGTGGAAGAGAAGTTAGCACCAACAGTACAATTTTTGTGGCAACCTCAACAATCACAGTGGGTAATACAAACTTTCTCTCAGAGAAAGAAACCATTACGTTTTCTGAGGAAATGATACTCGGAGCTAAAAGCTGGCAAATGCAAATATTAGTGGAACATGTTGCAGAGGCTGCCACTAAAAGCAGTCAAATGAAGGTTAGGATTTCAAGAGAAGTAACCTCTGCAGTCTCATCTGGAAATAAAAGAAAACTAGATGTAACCAGTGACTCTATGGAGCAGGAAAGCACCTGCGAGTCTAGCAAACGGGTCCATAAGGCATTGCGATCCTATCTGGATTTGAATCTTCCTGTAGAAGATACAGGAGAGTGTGCCAACTGCAGTGACTATGACAGTGACTCTGTTTCTGAAAGCTCACAAGCTTGGTTGGAATATTTTTCTGATCAAGTGGATGAAAAGGTGGTATTCAAGCCATTTGATTTTGATTCTCTTGCTGAGAAGACAATGAAGGAAATCAGCAAACAATGTCAGAGGGTATTCGGATCTGAGGTATTGCTGGAGATTGATCATGAAGTCATGGTACAAATACTTGCAGCTTCTTGGTTGTCTGAGAAGAAGAGAGCAATGGAGGATTGGATTGAAGAGGTTGTTGGGAGAGGGTTCAGTGAAGCCAAGCAGAAATCCCAAGCTGGTGCCCAGTGTATTGTAAAGCTAGTTAGTTGTAAAGGCCTTGTGGTGAAAGAGCAAGCTCCTGGAATATGCCTGCCTTCAAGAATAAATCCGTGAACTGATTTTTTACCGATGAGTGTTTCTCGTAATTATATGTATAGTAGCATATAGCTGTAGTGTCTGGAAAGCCCTTTTGGTCAATTGATCCCAGAATCTTTTTTGTGCAGCAGCTATCATTGTGTAACTTTTTATAAAAAAACTTCTTTTTTTATATATATTTTGTGGAAGAAAAGGGGATGCCTCTTAGTAGTTGGCCCTTCACTTGCCATAGCAGTTTCAACTATCAACCATGCCATACTTGAAATACAATTAGAAATGACAGTAGTATCTCCAAAAAACAAGTGCATGTCGAGAATTTCTTAAAAACACAAGAACAAGTTGATGGATTTTCCTGCATGTATCATGTAACTATTTCAATTTGTCTAGTGCGCCAGGTAGTGACTCCACCATCAAGTAGAGAGGTTCAGGTGTGCAGCACCATTCCATGTGCTAATGATAGCTACTGTGATAACAGTGGTAGAGATGGTTGATTTTGCTTCAGGTTTGCCCGGCAACAGGGCAAAGGCAAATATGGATGAAAAGATTCAAGACTTTGAACCATTCCATCTGTTAGGCCCAACCAAACTATCCATCTCCTTCAACACACACACAAACATTGTATTTGCAGCTATGGTGAATGAACAGAAAAGGCTTGGCATCATTTATAAATTATCAGAAAAACTTTCCTCCCTTCCTCCTGGAGGATTCAAAGCTCGGAAGATTTATCCCCATTTGAAGATCGCCGGCTTGCAGCAGGGTGAGTTCAGACTCACTCACCATCATGTAGAGTAGGCCTGTCTAGAACAAAGACAAGCAGGCCCAAACTGATTGAAAATATTATATTTGAAAGCTCCTGTTTGCCTTTTTTTTCTCTGCTAGATGGTTGAAAGCGTTACAGCCTATAGCTCACTGTATCAACATCCTATTTCTTGCAACATCCAAAACCCTAACGGTGTTAGGAGGGTCCAGAGCGCACTGCCACCTTAATGGGGGCAGCGTGACAAGCTTGAAGCTCCCTTTGTCTGCATGTTTTTTTTTTTTTTTTCCACTCCTGAAATTTTGTGTTATGTGATGGGTTTTGGGTTCTCAATGATCACTTCTTCCGTATTTCGTGAATATTTATTTATGCAGCAGTGCCCATTACCTTTTTCCACCCTTCCGCTATTAAAGTTGATTTGTGCATCGTGACGTGTATTTTCCACAATACAAGGAGGAGGAGGAGGAGGAGGAGGAGGAGGAGGAAGAAGGATCTGGAATTACAATGTAAATTGATTGACAGGTTGAAAATGGAACGAGGTGGGATGAGCCATTATTATGACGTGTACACTGATTTAAATATATTTTTTTATTAAATAAAATAAATAATGCTAATTTATATAATGCTAATGACATGTATTTGTTCAATATATTATGAGATAATTTTTATATAATTTTATTTATATAGCTAATATTGCTTCTCCTTGTCATCTAGTTTTGAAATATGCAGTCGCTAATGAGCTCATAGTGTGTGTATGATAATAAAGTGCAGAGTATTTTTTAAAATTATATATTTTATATTAACACATTAAATTATCATAAAAATTAAAAAAAACCATGAATTTAATATTTTTTTTGGATAAAAAATAATTAAAAAAACACTTTAAAAACAAAAAAAACACCCTTCTAATTCAATTAAAATAAACGACAGAACAATTCAAATGCATTCTCATGGTTTGTCTCTTTTGGAAAATAGTGTTCGTCCGTTACAAATTCTGAGTAATTTCTTCTTCTTGTTTCTTTTATAATTTCTGAGTAATTTCTCTTAAATCTAATCCGGAAAGCTGGATTATGGGTTAGTTGGATTAACGTAATTAACCCATACTTTTTAAAAATATATATATATTAAAATGATGTTGTGGGTCGGTAAGTCAATGCGTCAACGTGCCTAGCTAGCTAGGCTGAATTTAATAATTATAATTATATATTTATAATTTTATACTACATACACATAAATCTCACATGTTATGATGATACTAAATGGAAACTGAGGTTTGATTAAATATTAATAGGAAGACTCGGTGAAGGGCGTGTTTGCCAAGCTTTTTACAAATTGTTTTAAGCATTTTTAAACTTTTAATTCAAAGAAAAAATATAAGTATATCGATTCAAAATAATTTTTCATTTAAATAAAAAATTGTTACAGTTAATCAAATTTTAAAATTTGAGCCTTTTAAATTATGAATTCTAAATTAGACTACATTTCTTCTTTAAAAAAACATTGATTTGAATTATTATTTTTTACCAAACATACTTCGAGGTCGTTTTAATATACTATTGTAATGAAAAGTATCAAATCCTTGATTTTGTTGGGACAGAAGACTATCTATCTATCGATGTTGTAACCACCAAAGGAGAGGAGGGTTTGGCAAGAAAATTCTAAAAGGAGCATTCTCCGTCGTCATCCTGCCTGTGCTTGTGGCCCAGTGGACTGTGGGTTTTGGTAGAAGCTAGCTTCTTGGAGTTTTCCGTCCACGGAACCCCGGGAGAAAAAGTCCGAGGCGGCTGGCTAAAAAAGTTACCAAGTAACAGTGAGGCAGAATAGCCATTCAAAACCTGCAGCGTGGCAAAGCCAAACTGATGTGCTTTTCTGACTTTTCAGCCGCGTGCCAAGGACCATACTGATTGGTGAACTAAGCAGTGATGTCATATTTAAATCAAAGCTCACCTTTAATCCCGTTCGACCCATCAATCTCTGTTTCTTCATCCCTCTTTTCTCATGTTTATTTTTATATTTTAAAAATATTTTATAAAAAATTATATTTTATTTTATTTTTTTAAATTAATATTTTTTAGTATTTTTAGAGGTAAAAAATTATAAAAATATTATTTTAATATATTTTTAAATAAAAATTATTTTAAAAATAACCATTATAACACTCTTAAATACTTTTTTATTATATAATAATACAAGACTATCATTTTGCATGAGTTTTAATTCTAGCTTTTTTTATAACTTTTAAACTTTAATTTTGTATTTTCACTTAGTTGTATTTGTAATTGTTGTCTATATATATATATATATATTATGTTTTATATTATTTTAATATATCGATAATAAAAATAATTTTTAAAAAATATTTAAAAAACTTGAAAAATCAATTTTTATTACATTACAGGCATGTTTTGGCTACAAATACTATGGCATATTCATCGCTTAAATTTAGAATTTTCCTCTCCCAAGTCTTTAAACATCTGGGCTTTAACTTTTAAGTACTTAGCTGTAGTAATGTAATTCTATTTTCAAAATTGATCTTTCCGGGTACTTTCACTTAGGCTCCGTTTATTTACTGGAAATTAGTTTTTTTTTGAAAATAAATTCCGAGAAAGTATTTTTTGATATTTGATAGTGTAATAGAAAATAAGCTGAAAAACACTTTCCAGTATTTGGTTATGTCATGGAAAATAAGTTGGAAAATAATTTATTAACATTTTATTTTTCTCAAGTTTATTAAAATAATAAGAAACAAATCTTACAAATTAAAAAGTTGAATGAGAATGAAATTGCAAAAAAAATATAATTTCATAAATTATCTCAAATAAAATAAATAATAATCAAGATAATAGAGATCAAATCTAAAAAATTAAAATAATAAAAGATGAAGAAATTAAAATAATAATAATCAAAATTTCATAAATTATTTCAAATAAAATAAGTAACAATCAAAAGAATGAGGACCAGATATGATAGATAAAAATTTTCAATAAAAAAATGATAAGAAAAAAGCAAATAACAATTATAAAAATAAGGACCAAAATTAATATAAAAATAAAATTTTAAGAGGTAAATTGAAAATAAATATTAAAAAAATATATATATAGCTATCAAAAGTTTGAGGATCAAATTTGATATAATCAGCAAATAATGACATTTCTAAATTTTTCACAACTTCCGGAAAATGTTTTCCCCTAAATTTTTTAAGAAAACACTTTCTTGAAAACCAAACCAAATTTTCCTTTTACTGGAAAGTGTTTTCCATTGACCAACTTTTCTAATGGCAAACAAACACAAGAAAGTTTGAAAAGTGATTTCCTGAAAATCACTTTCCAGAAAACAAACACAGCTAAAGGGAAAACACTTTCATGAAAACCAAACCAAATTTTTCATTGACTAAAATTGACTGGAAAATATTTTTCGTTGACCGAAAAGTGTTTTCCGTTGACTAGAAAGTATTTTTTGTTGATCGGAAAATATTTTCTGTTGACTAATTTTTTTAATGACAAATAAACACAGAAAAGTTTAAAAACTAATTTTTAAAAATTAATTTTTTAAAAAACAAACGAGGTCTTGGAATCTGATTCACGGTAGAAAGATCCTATAACAATTAGGATGCCTTGTCTACTTAGAACATCGAAGGTTTTTTTTATTTTTTATTCGTGAACCTTGGATCACACGATGGAGATTTAGGGTTTAATAGTAATGTGCCCGGGCTTGATCACGCTAACATCACCCACCAAAGTCGGGAATTTTATTAACGTGCCTGTGTTTAGGATGTATGAGAGTATAATGCTTGTTTTTAAAAATATTTTTTATTTTAAAATATATTAAAATAATATTTTTTTTATTTTTAAAATTTTATTTTTAATATTAAATATAAAAATTAATTTGAAAGAAAAAAATATAAATTTTTTTAAAAATATTATTTAAACACAAAAACAAATTAAATAATATTTCGTACCATACAGCTGTGCAGTGTGTGTGTTGTTTTGAGCAGTTTAGAGGGTTTTTTCAGGAAAAAATTACAAATTTTATTTAACTCTGTTATTTTAGCGGCGCATTAATATATTTTTATTTGTTTTTACAACTAACAATGTCGTGGCAGGTTTCCCTCCTCCGGCCACTTGCCATCCAGAGCATGGGGAAAGGATGAATAAATTTAAAAGCAACTATTCTTAAAGTTTTTGGTTAAAAATATAATACCAGTAAGTTTTTTAAATATTTTTTATTTAAAGATATATTAAAATAATATTTTTTATTTAAAAAAAAATTAATATTAACACATCAAACCAATTTAAAAATATAAAAAAATAAATTTTAAATAAAAACAATTCAAAATTTATCTAATTTTTATTTGGAATGCAGTACCTAACAATAACACCCCCAGTCTTCTCTCCTGCGGATATGCAAAAATCTCTTTTTTTTCCGTTCTTGTTCAACAAAGTTCATGAGTAAGATCCCATTTGCAACGTGTAAAGCTAAAAGGAGCAACAATGAACAAAATAAATTATAATTTAGAAACAATGGTGGTTGATGTAGCTTTTTGTGATGTTTTATCACAACAAGAAATGTATTTTACCCTGACTAAATTAAAAGAGAACCTGGTAATTTGAAATGTATACATGTAGAATTAGGCACTGATTGGAAGGAATATATTTTTTAATTTTTTAAATTATTATGTGTTGATATTAAAAATAATATATATATATATTAATATTTTGACATAAAAAAAACTTTCAAAAACAAGGAATAACACATTCTTAAAAATACATTATTATTGCTGTTTAAAGACCATAAAAAAGTCTCCCTGCTAGTCATCGCAGCCATGCTCCTATTCAATTGACCATAGTATAGCCGGATAGGGTGACGAATAAATACATGTTCTGACTAATACACTTAACATAAAAAGCAACTTTTCCACTCCACAAGTGAAAACGACATGATCAAAGCTCTTTCTGACCCACTTGCGGTCCTGATCACCATATCTTTCATGCAATCTTCGATGTCGTTTATGTTCTTGTGGGGTCGTTTTTTGAAGCACGCCATGGATTTTTCATCAACCTTGACATATTCAATTAATCATAGTCAAATTGGGATTTCATGTCCACGCCTTTTTCTTCGTGGTTTTACATCATGTTTTTTAACTTTTATTTTAAAAATATTATTTTAATGTATTGATATAAAAAATAAAAATAAAAAATAATATTTTTAATATATTTTAAAAAATCCACTCAGCCGTTTCCTCATTTGAACATTCAAAGATGTCGAGTCGTACATGGATGGGGATGGAGCATTAAGAGAAAGGGAGGGCATCCTAGTTACTAGCTAGCATAGCATATATAGGAGGAGGCTACTAATTACGAGGAAATTCACAGAAAAAAAGTTGGCATTAAAGTAGAGACATTGTGGTTATCCAATTGTGAGGAAATATCCCGTCGGTTTTTGTCATGGGGCTAATGACTAATCCCTTCTGTTTTGGGTTGAAATATAACAATCCATTTCTTACCAATTTTTTTTAATTAAAAGTACAGATGATGCTGATATTTGTGCTTTAAAAAACAGTTTATTATTTATTTCAATAGTATAGTTGTTATATTATCCCTGATCATTTTCATTTTTACTTTTGCTTCAAGAGTATGAAAATCTTTTCACATGATGTGAATTTTATTTTTTTTGAATTGAATAGGGTTATTTTAGTAATTTTACTTCTAATACACAGTAAAATAACAAATATAGCCCTGAAATAAAATAATTCAAAGCTTTCTGTAAAAGGATGTTTTTTTATTTTCATGTTTGGTCGAACAATGGAATTACAACATTACCCATGTCATTCTAATTTTTTAGATGTGAATTCAGGGGCTTTGTAGTAATTTCCTCATGGTTTTGATTGCGATTGTTGATTGGTCTCGGAAATATTTTTTATTTTGTGTAATTAAAAAAAATCAATAAAGTTGTTGGCGTGTTGAAAACACCTGCTAGAATGTCAGCTACTCTACCAACTTTTAGCGGCGTGTGGGGCTGACTCTGGTAGTTGTGCTGGCATTTCCGTCGCATCATTAGATTTGGCTTGACATCCTTTACCTATCTGGATGATGCATGTATAGTGATTCGATGCGGTTTAGACGAAAATTTCTTTTTTATCCCTTCTTCTCCTTCTCTTTCTTCCTGGATTTGTGTGCATGCCATGCAAAAAATCAAATTAGCCTTTTAATTGATTTTTTCTTTCGATTCAGTCCCTCTTCTCTTATTTGCATTTTTTTTACATTGTTTGTTTCTAAATATATTTTATTTTTTATTTCATCCCTAGTCATTTAATTTTTAAAATTTATTTTTAAATTTGGTGTTAATTCTTTAAATTGTTATTTATTTTGCTTTGAATTATTTTCTTAATTGATTTGATTTTTTTATAATTTCATCCCGAAAAAATTATTGTGTCAAATTAAGTCATGTTTCTTTTAGTTTCTATTTTTAAATCATTTTCTTAATAGATTAGTGTTTTACAATCTCATCTCTAAATATTTAATTTCATTTGATTTTTATATCGGATTTAGTCTTGATTCTTTTAATTGTAATTTTTTTGTTTCAATCTTATCATTCGAAGTTAAATCTAGTCCTGATCATTTTCTCAATTCTTTTAGGATAATTTTGGTTTTTTTTTTCAAATCATCTTTATTTGGCTTTTTCCTATCAGATTTTAAGCTTATTTTTTAGCTGTTTATTTTTTTTTTGCTAGTTTTTTTAACGATTCCATCATTTAAAATTAAATTAAATGACAATTAAGTTTTTTAATTAAACTTGGATCCATGATCTAATAAGTTACAGGTTTTTTCAGATTAGATGAGATTTAGAAGGGTCGCCTTAGATTGCTTTGTTTTTTCTCCTATTTTAAAAGCTATTTTTTCTTTAAGTTTGATTTTTTTTGTTATGCTTTTCCTTCGATTAGGTTAGTATTAGGTTATTTGATAATTTAGATATGTTTATGTGTGGTTTTTTATATCATTTTCTCATTGTTTTTTAGGTCAATTTATTTATTGTTATCGTGTTTTTTTTATATATTATTTAAATTACCACTTTAATCTATCACTTTGAACTTAAATTTTTTTTATCTCTATTTGCTCATGCTCGATATTCAGTTTCTAATTATAGTTTTGTTTTTCATTGGAAGGAAGAAATGGAAAACAAATAGCATGGTGATCTAGATTATCTGTTGGATCAGCAATATACCAGGTTAAAGGCATTATATATTAGTCCTGTATACGTGCTTGTATTTGCATAAAAATATACATAATAGAAATACATGTAAATATAAAGAACCTATTAATGTGCCATTTATATTATATAAACACTATTTTTTTCTTGCTTAAATGAGTCTTTTTTCTCTCATAAATTAATATTGAAACTATCACTTGTTAAGCACGTGATTGTTAATTTTTATGAAATCTCTAACAACAAGAATAAAATAAAGAGATGTTGTTTTTCCTAGGATATTTTACTAAAAAATATTTTTCAATGTTTGTTTTTATAAAATATCTTTCAAAAAATTTATTTAATGTAAAATATTTTATAATTAATCTAAAATTAATTCATCTATTAAAATATAATTTTAGCTCATGGAGTCCCGTAATATATTCTATGAATAATAATTCTCTAGTCCGACTATTTCAACCATCATGATTATAATTTTATCACTCCTATTACATTATTAGGTGATCCGCATAAACCTCATCTAATTTTTTATTTTTCAAATTATTTTTTAAAAAATATTGTAATTTTTTTAATGTGATTCATATTACTGGTAATATTTATTTATAAAATATTTTATGTGAAAACAAATATTCCCCTGAATATTATAATTATTTTTTTTATACAGAAGGGTATGATTTATAATTGAGATAACACATAAATGTACATTAATAGGTTTTTCCTATTTACTTTTGGAATCCAAAAGAAGTCCACAAAATATATCATACATGATATGAAAAATAAAGTTATCCAATTAAAAATTAAATGTACACAAATATGATAAGTGTAACGGTTAATAGCAGGTGTATAATCCATCCATCTTAACACTATTTTATGAACCAAACAATTCATATGAGAAAAAAAAACACTATATTTATTTTACAAATTAATTAAATAAATTCCCACGGCCAAAAAAAATTACTAAAAGATTTGTAATTACTGCTAAAAAGATAATTCATTTTTAAGAAGATAATATGTTAAATTATTCATCTAAATATTTAAAATAATAAAATAACTAATTAAACCAATGTTATGTCAAATAAAATTTCTGAACCAATACAAAGTTAAAAATAAGAGATGATAATTCATCATAAATGCATATTTTTTGTTATTATCTAGTCCTCACTTCTTTATTATTAAATATAATTTATCTCAGAACGTGATCAATTTTTAACTCTCTCTCTCTCTCTCCACATATATATATATATATACGCGCGCGCGCTTTAATTACAATATTAAGTTTTCAAAATGATATTTTAATTTTCTTTCTCAATGTTAAAAAACACACTTACTTGGTAAAAAACTTTCTTCTTAAATTTTTTCAATAAAGATCACTCTTTGCTTAATTAATTTTATTTAATTTATAAAAAAACACTGACACATACTTTCGTGCATGTGATAAAACTTATTTAAAAATTTATAAAATAAAAAAAAATTATAAAATGCTCAAAGGGATATTTATAAAAATAAAATTCAACTTGTTTGGGCCTTCGTTTTTGTTTTCTATGTCACTCCTCAGAAAGATGACAAATTATCTAAAAGCCCAATTATTTCCGTCGATCTCTGCCACACATTACCTCAAAGTTACATTTTGAAACAGACGACAGAGCTTTCTAGAAAACATCGAAGCGCTTGTTACATGTACCATAGGAGAGCGATCGGATTTTTTAAAAATTTTTATTTTTTAAAAAATTAAATAAATATTTTTTTATTTTAATATAATGATATTAAAAATAATAGGAAAATATTACATTCTAAAAAAACCACCGCACGTTCGTCTATACCTTCAAGAATTCATTCCTCAGTGGCGCATTTTTATTACACTTAAAAAACAATATCCAGCTCAAATTAACAGCTCGTTCACTCTATAGAAAAAACAGCTAATCATCGCAGCTTTATGCACTCGCTTTCACCAATACAACTAACATGTTTTATAACCTTACATCACAGGTAGTGAGTCTAGTATAATTAAGCAACGAATAGGATTAAAATCATCTCGACGGTGCAGGTACGTCCACGTCATCCAAAAGAAGCCAAAAACGCGTAAAGCGTGACAATCCGGAATCTCGATACGGTCACCTTTGGGTGAGGGCAGTTTCTATCGGGTTCTCAACACGTGGCAACCTAACAATCGATACGGTTAGATATTAAGAACCTCGTGGCCCCTACCTTCCACTCACACATAAAATTTCATCTGCATTTGCATTTGCATTTGCATCTGCATCTGCATCTGCATCTGCATTTGCATTTGCATCTGCATTTCATTTTCTTTAGAGGGAAACATAAAAAATAAATAAAAAAACGTAGAAGTAAAAAAATATAGGAGGAGCCATAGAAGAAGCAGGGGGTGGTTTCGAAGACTCAGACCTTTTGACCTAAACAAAAGCGCCCATTAAAAGAGAGAAGCCAAAAGGTCTTTCTTTCCTTCTTTATTGAGGTTTTTGGGCTTTGTGAAGTTTAATAAAAGGAGAGAGGTTAATTAACTTGAAAAAAAAACCCAGAAGAAAGCAACTCAGGGTTTAGTTCAGTTCTTACATTCAAGCTCTCATATTCTTACATTTGAAGCCAAGGTATGTACTTTCTTCTGTTTGTTATGATTCGATGATGGGTTTTGTTTGCCTTGGTGGGTTTTTGACAATATAGGTTTGTTAGAAAATGTAGGTAAAAGAGTGGGATTCGAGCTGTGGGGGTGTTTAGTTTGATATTTATTGAAATTATGCTAGAAACAATTTTTGAATTGTTTTCTATTATTAGAAACCAGGAAGGAGGGTGTGTTAGATGGTGCTGTTGTTTTTGTTTGGATTTTAACTAATTTCTCTCTGTTTTTTTTTCCGCTTCTTGAAATTTTTCTTTTATGATTGTTACTGTTTTTATTTGATGGCACAAAAATTTCAGAAATGTTTTTTAATGGATGTTTTGTTTATAATTTGGTGGAATTTATTCCTTGCCAAAATTTTCTGTCACTTGCTGTCTCTCTCCCTCTCCTTGTGTGTAATGGAAAACAACCTAAAAACCTGTGCTTGTAAAATGTTTTTGAAGGCTTTATTTGTTTACAATTCTGTAGAAAAGAAAGACTTTGTGGAGGCTCTAAAGAGAGAGACTTTTCGATGTGCAGTGGTTCAAAGAGGAAACCAACACATACTGGTTTCAACATGGAGAATGAATTTCAAAAGCAAGATGGGGTTTGCTATGATTTCTCTCTTTTGCTCGAGTTGTCTGCCTCGAATGATTTGACCGGGTTTAAGAGAGCAATTGAAGAGGAGGGACATGATATTGATGAGCCAGGTTTGTGGTATGGAAGGAGAATTGGCTCGAAAAAGATGGGGTTCGAGGAGAGGACACCCCTCATGATTGCTGCCTTGTACGGAAGCAAAGATGTGTTGAATTATATCTTGGAAACAGGTCATGTAGATGTCAACAGAGGTTATGGTTCTGATGGGGCCACAGCGCTTCACTGTGCTGCTGCCGGTGGCTCTTCTTCTGCTCCTGAGGTTGCCAGGCTCTTGCTTGATGCCTCTGCCGATCCTAATTCCGTTGATGCCAATGGAAATCACCCTGGTGACTTGATTGCCCCTGTTGTTGAGTCTGGTTCTAATTCAACGAGAAAGACCCTGGAGATCATGTTGAAGGGTGGCAGTAGTGGTGAAGAATCATGTGTTTTGGCTTATCAAATTGTTAACGAGATTGATGGGCTGGAACAGCAAGAAATTTCAACGCCAAGGGTTTCAAAAGATGGGCACGAGAAGAAAGAGTATCCTATTGACCTGACACTTCCTGATATTAAGAATGGGATATATGGGACTGACGAGTTTAGAATGTATACATTTAAGGTCAAGCCTTGCTCAAGGGCTTACTCTCATGACTGGACAGAGTGCCCATTTGTGCACCCTGGAGAGAATGCTAGGCGTCGTGACCCCAGGAAATACCACTATAGCTGTGTTCCATGTCCTGAGTTTCGAAAGGGGTCTTGCAGGCAGGGTGATGCCTGTGAATATGCACATGGTATATTTGAGTGTTGGCTTCATCCTGCCCAGTATAGAACTCGTCTCTGTAAAGATGAGACAGGTTGTGCTAGGAGGGTGTGTTTCTTTGCTCACAAGCCTGAAGAGCTGCGCCCCCTGTATGCCTCTACAGGTTCGGCAGTGCCATCTCCTAGATCGTACTCAGCAAATTGTTCAACTTTGGACATGAGTTCTATAAGCCCACTTTCCCTTGGTTCTCCATCTGGCTTGATACCATCCACATCAACCCCACCGACTCCATCCGGGTCCTCTTCACCTATAGGTGGATGGACAAACCAGTCTAATGTGGCGCCCCCTGCACTGCAGCTTCCTGGTAGCAGGTTGAAATCTGCATTGTGTGCTCGAGATATGGATTTAGACATGGAATTGCTTGGGCTTGAAAGTCACCGTCGAAGGCAGCAGTTTATGGATGAGATTTCTGGTCTTTCATCTCCCTCCAGCTGGAACAATGGTCTGTCCGCTGCCCCAGCTTTTGCTGCCTCTGGTGATCGCACTGGGGAGTTGAATAGGCTTGGAGGAGTGAGGCCTACTAACCTTGAAGATATTTTTGGATCCCTTGATCCTTCAATTTTGCCTCAGATGCAGGGACTCTCACTGGATGCTGCAGTAGCTCAATTGCAGCCTCCAACAGGGATGCAGATGCGCCAGAACATCAACCAGCAGCTTCGTTCCAGCTATCCCACCAGCTTCTCATCATCTCCTGTGAGAAGATCACCATCTTTTGGAGTTGATCATTCTGGAGGGGCGGCAGCAGCAGTTTTGAGTTCAAGGTCTGCTGCCTTTGCAAAGCGTAGCCAGAGCTTTGTGGAACGAAGTGCTTTGAATCGTCATACTGGGTTTTCTTCACCATCATCTTCAGCAAACGTAATGCCTTCTAACCTTTCTGACTGGGGTTCTCCTGATGGAAAATTAGATTGGGGTATCCAGGGAGAAGAGCTCAATAAGCTCCGGAAGTCCGCTTCTTTTGGTTTTCGAAGCAATGGCAGCAGTTTTGCTACAGCTGCTGCCTCAGTGCCAGCAACTGTTGATGAGCAGGATGTTTCATGGGTACAGTCCCTGGTGAAGGATACTCCTGCAAAATCTGGGCCATTGGGTTTTGAGGAGCAGCAGCAATGTCATCTTAACATTGGAGGTTCAGAGACACTCCCGGCTTGGGTGGAGCAGCTGTACATGGAGCAGAAGCCATTGGTGGCTTAGAAGCAAATATCAGCCCCAGTCTGGCCCATAATTCATCATTTAACTACTTATTTATCTTGCCATTTTTTGAATTTTTATTAGTTTTGATCACATCTAGGAGTAAGAAACTGGAGAATGGACGAAAGGAAAAATATAGAAATTAAAACCGAGGAAGAGAACAAAGATATCTGTGGCAGGACTAAATGTTTCTGCTCATGGATTTCTTATATTCGTAAGAAACAATAGATTCTTTTTCACTCGCATATAGAAGTGGGAAGCATCATCTTGTGCTGGCGAGAGTAGAGGCGGTGGCCTCGGGGACTTCTTTTCACCCATGGCCTGATTTCATTTAAGCTCTTGGGCTGTATACATCATATGTACTAAAAACTGTTACAGTAATTACATAATAAAACATGTATCAGAATTCAATGGATCCTTTATCTTTCTGCTTGTTGTATCCGCCCGCATCTCATCTTGTCTCTGCTCTGATATGTTAATGAGCTCTTCTTATCCTTGATGTGCCATGAATCAACCTCCTGTTCAGTAGACGAGAAGCCTTATTCCCCCAAGTTGTATTGGAGGTCTCTATCCATGGCCTCTTGCAGGAGAAGAAAGTAGATGCTGGTAGCCAACGACTCTACATCAAACTAGAGGTTGAAAAGAAGGAAAACGGACGTTAAAATCCAGGACTGTATCTACGGATGATGCTAGCTCCCAGTAGTGATGCCATTTCTTTCTTCCTTCTCTCATCCTTTGTCAATGTTGTCCCACCTATCACTCTTTTTTGAGTCCTACACTTCACTTTCGGCAAGGAAAAGATGGGATTCATTGATTCCATAATTCTCAAGTTGGGGAGATTGTTGAGCACTGATGAAAAGGCAGTCTAGTTATCATTACTCGCTTTGTATCTTCAAAACACCTTTTAAAGTAGTGGTGCACTAGAAGAGAGAAAAAAGGAAGAGAGGATGCTTTGGTGCTCCAACCCTACCTCTTCATTTCATATCCTGCTCGCGCAAGAAGCCAAAATCCTACTTCTCCCTCTAGTGACGCTGCCTGAATTGCTCGACTCATGAGAATAATTTACCTGCTTAACTTATTTTATTGGGATTTGATATATTTTAATTCGAGGGACAAAACATTCTTCCTTGTTTGCTGCTGGGGTAAAGTATGACTTCACCACGCATTGTTTCTCAAGAGAAAAAAAAAAAGAAAAAAAGAAGAAGAAGCTTGGAATGGACCTAGTCAAGTGGATTTAGCGTTGATTGCAATTAAGATATTGCTCGGCTATAAACTAATAAAACAGGTGAAGACAGAGAGATGAGCTTCGGGGGGTGACAAAGTGCATGCAAAGTCTTAAAACACACATCATTAGCTTGTAATCCAAGTCATCGTTTTGGATTCTTTTGAGTAAAGAAAAAAGAAAAGCCAAATCTCGGAATCTTAATTCGGCTGTAGAAAGCTTTAAAATTTAATCTGGAAAGTGTTGTTGCGATTTTTTAAAATAATTTTTATATTAAAATATATATTAATGATATTTTTTATTTTTTAAAAATTATTTTTAATATTATCACATTAAAATAATTTAAAAATACTAAAAATATATTAATTTAAAGTTAATAAAAAAATAAAAAAAATTAATTTTTTTTTTAAATATTTTTAAAATATAAAAATAAACGTGATAACAACTTGACATGCGGTGCCTGTACAACCTAACTAGTACAGGTGGTATTCGCACTGTCAATATCCCTCCATTATCATCAGATTGTTATTTGGATTCCAGAAAAAGAAAAAAAAATCTTGGCTGGATCCCACATTATACTGTGCCCACTTTACTCCCATGGTCTAAAATTAATCTATAACAAAATAAAAAAAGGAATTGAAATCTTCAACCAAATCATGAATATTTTAAGGTGAGATTTACAAAAAAATAATAAGAATCAAGATATGAATTTTCATTTCTAGTTTCTATTTGATGTTGTTACATGCTCTATCATGGATCAGGTTAAATTCTTTCTAAAATAATAAAAGATACCTAGACAATAATAGTGTTTTAAAAGAATAATAAAAATCGATAATATAAAAAATACCCTTTGAATATTTTTAAAAGGTCTCGACGATCTTATTTGATAATAATAATAAAAAAAATAAGAATGGAATAGCCTAATAAAAATAACAATAAAATAAATTCAAAGCTCAATTATCAACAAAGTAAATATTGAAGGATGAACTAAAAGACATCAATTTTTTTTTTAAAAAAAAAAATTAACTTGACTTGGCATCCCAAACCTGAGGGATGATCATGATACAGGGATGACCATGCACAAGAGAAATTGAATGAAATAATGGAGGTCAGCTCTCAAGCAAACTAAATGATAAAACTAAAAAAAAAAAAATTAAAAACAAACATAAAAAAACATGAATCAGCCCGAGTTAACTCAACTAACCCAATACCCGAGTTAACTCAACTAACCCAATACCCGAGATTTGAGATTGGGATAATCCCATTAAAAAAAAAACAATCATAAAGCTCAAGGCTCAGTAATTCAATGTCGAATAATAAAATTTAAAAAATTAATTTAAAAAGAAAATATCTAAAAAGGATCAAAGTTAAATCAAACTAATCCTCAAAATATGTGACTCGGGTTATGAGATCGGGATCACCCTATAAAAGACAAACATGAAAAAATCACGAAGTAAATTTTCTAATCATGAAAAAAATAGAATTTAAAACAAATATCAACTTTAGTATAAAAACTAAATGAAAGAAAAATAATAAGGGACTAGATTGAAAAAAAATCAAGAGAAGAATAAAAGGTATCAAAATAGCAATAAAAACATTAAGGATAGAAATTGGATACAAAAATTACATAAAATAAAATTTTGAGGGACAAAATTAAAAAAATAAATAAATCAAGAAAATAAAAAAGAACAAAAAATAGTAATAAAAAAATAAGAATTAAATTGGATATAAAAATAAAATATTTGAAAATAAAACTTTTTTTAAAAATAAAATGCATAAAAAAATATAAATAATAATTAAAATAATTATGAGGAAAATTGATATAAGTACAATCTCACATGACACACTTCTTTTTTACAAGGGTTATGGTGAAATTTAAGGTGAGAAGAGATAAAACAAAAAAGAAAAGAAAAGAAAAGAAAAGAAAACGAAATCACTTGAGCTCAATCTCTTCACACACACATTAGCCATGGTGAAGAGGATGACGTGACATTTCAAATATTATTGTTCATAGTAATGTTTGATCGAAAGGAAGTGTGCCACATGCCAATCACTTTTATCTATGTTTTAATTAGACTTGTATTTGTTAATAGACTAAATTACCCTCATTTAAATTAATTATAATTAAAAAAAATATGATAAAAATACTAAAATACCGTTGAATGTTAGTTTCATTGCGACAACCTATTTGTTAATATACTAAATTACTCTGTTTGATAATTGGCAAAACGATCATTTCATTGCTACAATTTACAATAACATGTCTTGATGCATTCTTGAATGTTGAGCTGTATTAGTATTTTTTTAATTAAACTCTAGTATTATATTTTAAAATTATTTTAATTATAATAATTGAAGAAATGACTTAATAGATGGAAAACAGTTAAAATTCATATATATATATATATATATATATATATATATAAGATCATGATCTGTACGATCCAAGTAATTGATGATTAAAGTCCATGTAACCAATTGATTCAATGTTAGCTTTTATTGGTGATTTTGTTGACCGTCTTCAGCAGATTCTTCATTGTTCTGGTTTTATTTATTTTTATATTTTAAAAATATTTTAAAATAAATTAAATTTTATTATTATTTTATTTTAAATTAATTTTTTTTAGTGTTTTTAAATTATTTTGATATTTTAATTTTAAAAAATATATATTATTTTAATATATTTTTAATTAAAAAACACTTTAAAAAGCAATCATAATTATATAATTTGACCTCATTGAACTTGTTTATTATTTTTTTTTTAATTTTTGTTTCATAAAGTATTTATTGAAATTACTAAAAAAAATTATTAGAGATTTTGTCAAGAGTATTTAACAAATTAATTTACTATCGAGATTAAATTAATACTTGCTTGGAATACGAGGACAATATTTATCATTAACCCATAAAAGTTCTCTCTTTCGAAGGATTAACATCATTCTAAAGTTTTTTAAAAAATGAATAACAAATATTAATAAAAAAAAAATTGTAAAAAAATCAATTATTTTATATACCAATTAAAATAAACATTTCATATCAATAACACTTTAAAACATGAAACTATAATTTCATACTAATTAAAACTAAAAAATGAGTATTTTATAATGTTAAAACTGAAATTTGTGACAAAAACAACATGCTATGGTTTAAATGTTTTTCCTAAAGAATCACTCAAACACGAGGGTTAATTGAACAAATACATATCTAAATAAATAAATTTTTAAAAGTTAATTTGAGAATGTAGTTATGATTGTTTTTTAAAGTATTTTTCATGTTGAAATATATTAAAATAATATTTTTTTATTTATAAAAAATTATTTTTAAAATTAATATATCAAAACAATTTAAAACATATAAAAAAAAATTAATTTTTTTTTAAAAAAACCACGTTTTTAAAAGCTCTTCCGGTGACCTAATATACAAAATTGGATGATAGCTGGGGACAATTTGTCCGTTGTCCTTAACTTGCAGGGACATGATGCTTTATGCTTCGGCTGGCTGCCCACACATGAGCTCAAAGGGGCATTTTGATATTTTAGTTTTGAATGTTTTTTAAAGTAATTTTTATTTTAAAATATATTAAAATAATATTTTTTATTTTTTAAATTTTATTTTTAACATTAATACAAAATAATAATTAAAAACACTTAAATATTTTAATTTGAAACATAAAAAAATTCAAAATTTAAAACATAAAAAATTTGTTCAAACAGGACCACAGTCTTTAACAAGACAGCAGACAAAAAGAAAAAAAGACAACTCTTTTCCTGTAACAAATTATTTACTAGTATCAAAGTAGTCCAACATCTTTGGGGAGTTTGAATTTAAATTCTGCTGCTGAGAGACTCGAAAGGTAGAGATTAGATTCTGAGTTTCTTGTGATAATATAATTTACAAAAAGTATAATCTTACTAGTTGGTTTTTTTTTTCATGGCAAGAGTCAAGCAAGTTGATCTACAAGCTCCTGTAACAACTGATCCAAGATTCGCAACCCAAAATCTGCACTGATTTCTTCAAAATCTTCTTCGAATTTACACATATTTTTGTGTGCATTCAAATTTGTCTCGACCACTTGAGTTTCTGTCAGCTTGCAAACTTCATCCCACATGTTTAAGTAGTCCTGATTATGGCAAACTTTCTTCCGTGACCCTGGACAAGGTTCTTCAGTTTTATTGGAATTTCGGTTGTCGAAGATCAAGTCACCATCACTGCGTTGTGACAAGTGTTTGTGATTTTGATTCTCAAGTTGGGGGGATAATTTCCTCCTCGAATCAGACTCCCCTGACTTTGTATCTTCCTCTGTTACATAAACAAAAAGAAGCAAGATTTTTAGAACACAATACACTCAGCTCTTGATATGAAAAGAAGAAAGGAAAATGAAACCAACTACTAGTTGTGCCTGAAGGTGTTAAAATTTGAGCTGAACTGAGGAGAATGATACCTGATTTAGTAACTTCTGGATCAACGATGAATTGATCAAAATCAAGAACAGAAACAGGGCTGGAATCCTGTGAGCTGAACTCTGCTTCCTCATTTTTGAATGCACATCCTTTTGTTTTCTTGTTTCTCCTCCTTAATTCTGCTCCAATGCCAGAGACTTCCTTATGATACAACCATTTATTTTCCAAGGAAACTATTTCACTGCCCTTTAGACTCATGTGAGCTGGTGAATCCTCAATTTTGCCACCATTGCCAACTTCTTGAGCAGGCTTATGATCTTCTAATATTCTGTTACTCAACTCTGACTCCCTTAAAACTTTCAAAACCATCTTGTTGATTTTCTCTTCACTTTCTCTCTTCTCTGCTTCTACTGCTTTCTCTCTTCTGTTTTCCTTCCTTTTACATTTTTCTCTTCTTTTCTCCTTCAATTCTCCAGAACGCACTTCACATTTCCTCTCTTTAGATCTAACTTTCTTGCTTTCACTTCCAATATTCTCAAAGCTAAGAACAAAGTATTCCTTATTCTCTACCTCAAGAAAAGTTGGCATCTCCCGAAACGACAATGTACTCTTAACCCTTCTATGCTGCCCTTGCATCTGATCGCTTTCACCTCTGAACTCCACAGAATTCATCGACCGACTTCTTGATATCGAGTTAGCACTGGCTTTCATATCAACTGAACTCGTTTCTGGGAAAGACTCCAATCCCATTAGCCTAGCCACAACACCAGGAGTAGCAGCAGTGGTCTCAAGTTTCTCATTTGACTTGATGAGTTCTTGGTGTCTACCATCACAAAGTATTGAACTTGTTTCAGTGATTTGATCAGATGGGTGTGTAGGGAGGCTGCGAGAGCATAGAATTCGACGTAGAAGACCTGTAAGGCAACTAGCAGTGGCACTTTTTGAAGTGCACATATTTGGATCAAAAGAAGAAGTGGAGGAAGCTGAGAAAGATGGAGACGGTAACAGTTTCATCTTCCCCCCCAAAAAGGTAGTAGTAAAAATCAAGAAACCAAGTATATTTTGAAGTAGTGTTTAAGAGTGAGAATTGGTTATGGGGTTTGTGGGATTTGAACTTTGCCGAAAGGAAAACTGGAGTTTAACAAAGAAAAAGGGATGAGTTGAAAAGAACAGGAGAGGTTTGAATATATTTCTTTTTTAGATAGAGAAAAGAAAGAAACATGGAAACGAAGAGAAGGAAAGCAGGGACAGGGACAGGGACAGGGACAGGAGGCGGGCTTTAGATTTGAACGTGAATTTTTTTTGAAAAAATAACATAAATTAAAAAAATACTTAAAAAACAACAAAATTTAAACACTATCACAATGGTAATAGCAATTAAAAACTACCCCTATTTATAAACGATCGCTACTGAGAATAATAATTATTTTAAAAGTTATTTTTTATTTAAATTAATTGATAGCTATAAAAATCAATTTAATTTTTTATAAAAAATCAAAAGTGATAAATGAGATTTAAGATTTAATGGCCAAGAAATAATAGATTATCATAAATATAAATATATTGAAGCTTTATTTTTAACATATTCAATACAATTAGAAAAATTTTAATGAGATAATTATAAGCACATCTTAAAAAACCATCAAACATAATTATAATTTGTTATGAGTTTTTTTCATGTTAATTACTATCTTGTTTAATGATGATACAATATTTAATCAGAATCATTTGATTAAAATCTTTTTAATAATATTAAAAATATCAAGAATATATTTATGATATATCCTTAATTACCAATTTTTTCTTTTAATTTCTCTTTTCTATTATATTATTTTATTTTTTTAGTCATTAAATATTGAATATCATCATTGAGCCATTAAATTTTCATGGAATTTTAAAATTCGTTTTTATTCAACAAAAAATCTTTAAAAAAAAAGAGTCATTTTTCAAAAAAAATATCCAATAGTTGATGGAAGGAGAATTGATTCAGAAACACTCAGAAATTATGTTTCCACGCGCATTGACAAGTCAATTTGTTCATTTTGTTGGCTTTCGCTGCTGTTGCAGGTACTTGGTCTGTATCAGTACAGGGTAATAATACATGCTACTACCACTTCGCATCTGATTGGTAATAATAACCAACTGACAGGTTTCAGTACGTGTTTTGTAAAACTACATATGTGTTTTTACAAAAACCAAAAAAAAAATATTTTTAATATAAAATAAATTGTTTTACTTGCCGTGCTATATACCTCATGTCAGGCTAAAATTATTTTAACAAAACAGTTAAAAGTCATGGGAGACTTTATAACATTGTAATTAAATCCTGTCCTGAAAGGAAATTTAATTCCTGATTTGTTTTTATATTTTAAAAATATTTAAAAAAAATTATTTTTTTATTTTTTATTTTAAATTAATATTTTTTTTAATATTTTTATGCGATGATATTAAAAATAATTTTTTTAAAAATAAAAATATATATATTATTTTGATATATTTTTAAATAAAAAATATTTTAAAAAATAACCACAACCATACTTTTAAACATATTATAAATCTTTCTATCAACTCTACCTGGCCTGGCTTCAAAGTGTGTGGTAGCTTTTTTTTTCCTTCCTGTAGTTGATAACATATGTTAGTATTTTAATACATATAAATTAGATAAATAAAAACAATCACAACAAAAAAATTTTAAGGTGCAATATATTTTTGTTATCTTGTTGTGTTCAGTCGGTTGGGTTATTTTTTTTATTCTTTCTTTTTTATATTGTTATCTCTCTTTAATTATATTTTTATTGGGTTAAGTTGGGATAAATTTTAGGATTAAATTGAAAAGTTATAAAAGAATCATGAACAAAATTGAATCAATAAAGAAAAAAATAAATGAGTTATTGAAAAATGAATACCTAAATTGAAGAAATATTAAAGACTAGA
This sequence comes from Populus tomentosa, assembly GCA_018804465.1. Lineage (NCBI taxonomy): Eukaryota > Viridiplantae > Streptophyta > Magnoliopsida > Malpighiales > Salicaceae > Populus > Populus tomentosa. The sequence goes on from CM031985.1 coordinate 4,048,846, forward strand.
AGATTAAATTGAATGAAATTAGACAAGATATTATATGCACCAACGTGTAAGGAAGGTTGATGCATGGTGTGTGCAACTTCCTCCAAGCACCAATGATGATTATTCTTGATATTGTTGGAATTATCTCGACGAAGTCTTCCTTCCATGATGACGTGATGGATTAAGCTGCTCTAACAATCTCTTTTCTTTCTTCCTTTTCTATATTGAGTTTCACACATAGTTTATTAAAAATATAAAATGGGCTTTTATTTTTTGGAGTGTAAATTTTAGTTTATACTCTTTAAATTGTTTTTTAAACAACAATTATAATTCAATTTTACAAAATCGGTTCCAGTAAATAATGGAATTATCTCCAAGACCATGAACACGCCAAGAAATGCAAAGTAGAAGAAATTCTTGAAACAAAAAACATATAAAATAGGACATAGGATGACGAAATTAAAAAATCAAGACTTTAAGAAAAGAAAAAAAGCAGATGAGAAAATAACGAAAATGCAACATGAAAGCAGCCAAAAAAAAGTTGAGAAATTTACAAAACTTGCCATATTTCTACGGTGATTTAACTGTTCAAAAACACCATTTTATTTTAATATTTTTGTTAATGTGTTTTGAAAATTATTTTTAAATGCATCTGTTTTACTGGGTGCAGACCGTGTCCTGATTGCAAAAATGTTTGAAAGCACGTGCTCTTTATATATATATATATATATATATACACGAGATGGCATATCCGCACGCTGCCGCGAGTTTAGAAAACAAATGCACTTGATAGTATTATAAATGTGAACCAATGCTAGATAAGTAATAAAAATTAAAGATATGATAGAACAAATATTTCATGACGTGCAAAAAAATTGTGTTGGTGATCAAAAACTCAGAGACTGAACAAAATGATTTGTAGATATCTATAATGTTTTATGAGGAAATATACAATGCTTTCACTACATGATTTAGCTTTTTAGTTAATAAAAAAGAAAAAAAATTACAAAGCTAAATTCTCTACCAACTTAGTATTAAAAAAAAACCAATAAAGATAATTTTGGAAGGAAAAAAACCCATGAGAAAAAACATTGTAGCAATTGACAATGTTCTGTAAGGAAAACTATAGTGCTTTTTTCAATAAAATAAAATAAAAAACCATTTAGAGAAATATTGTAGCAATCCACAGTGTTTTATGAGAAAAACTACAACGTTTTCCTCATATGATTTAGCTTTATTGTAATTATAATTATTAACCAACTCAATATTAAAAAAAAATCGACAAAGATAATTTTGAAAAAAATAATAAAAAAATCACATGGAAAAACACTGCAATAATTCATAGTGTTTTAAAGAAAAAAAATATAAAACTAAATTCTTAATCAGCTCGATATTAAAAAAAAAATTGACAGAGACAATTTTAAAGAAAAAAAACAAAACAAACACCAAAAAAGGGAAAAAATATCATGTTGGAAACACTATAGCAATTTACAGTATTTTGTGATGAAAGCTACAGTGCTTCCCCGCATGATTTAACCTTATTTGTAATGACTTATAATTGTAATTCACAAACAACTCAATAATAAAAAAAAATAAAATTGAAAATGATAATTTGAAAAAAAAATATAACAAAAAAAACCATGCAGAGAGACACTGTAGCAATCCACAATGTTTTATGAGCAAAGCTACAATGCTTTCCCCGCATGATTAAGCTTTATTACAAAGTTAAATTCTAACCAATTTAATATTAAAAAAAATAAAATGGACGAAGATAATTTTGGAAAAAAATATTACAAAAAAAAAACACAAAAGAAACTGAAAAAAAAAACACATGAGAAAAAATTGTATTAATCCATAGTGTTTCGTGAGGAAAAACTTGTAATTGTAATTCTTAATCAGCTTAATATTTAAAAAATAAAATTGACAAAGAAAATTTTAGGGAAAAACATAACAAAAACAGGAAAAAACCATGTGAGGAAAAAAACTGTAGCAATCAACAGTAATTTTTTAGGAAATTTACAGTGTTTTCCTTATATATTATAACTGTAATTTTTAACCATCTCCATATTAAAAAATAAAATAAAAAAAAATAATTTCGGAGAAAATAAAAATAAAAACTATGCGGAGAAACATTATAGAAATCAACAATGTTTTAAAGAAAAAAAATTACAAAACTAAACTCTTAATCAGCTCAATATTAAAAAAAAAATCGACAAATATAATTTAAAAAAATAAAGAAAAAAAATAGAAAAAAATATGGAAAAACATCGCAGCATTCCACAGTATTTTAAAGAAAAAAATTAGAAAGCAAAAATTTTAACCAAGTCAATATTTAAAAAGTAAAATCAACAAAAATAATATTGAAAAAAAATTAATAAAAAATGAAAAAAAGAAAAAACAGGAAAGTTAAAAAAAAAGTAAATTTGAAAAAAAGAAGAAGAAAAGAAACGGAAAAAAAAGGAAAAGTTATAAAAAAAAATATAAAAGAAAAAGGAGGAAAGCACTGTGGATTACTGTTGTAATCCACAGTGTTTTGTATGTGAGGGAACAGTGATTCCCCCACACCATTTAAAGTATTGTATAATATAAATACAGATAAACACTACTTTCATTATTCTTTTAAGAAAAAGTTCAAACTAGTTTGTAAGTGTCATTACAATTATTTTTTAAAATAATTTTTATATTAAAATATTTTTTTATTTTTTAAAAATTATTTTTGAAATTAGTGTATTAAAACGATCCAAAATATATAAAAAAATTAATTTTTAATTTCAAAAATTAAATTTTTTATAAATACCTCTTGAATTGCCTCATAATTTTATAAATGTTAAAGAAATTCTAATTTACGGAGTACATTACTGTAAAGGAGATATAGTTTTTTATACACATGGCTTGACGAATTTTATCAGAGATCTTTATACATTTTTTAAGAAAAACTTCGCAGAGTTATATTTTTATCTAGGCACGAAGTAGATATAAGACCATGAACAAATGCATATGAATTTTTTTAATTATCAAAATACACGACATTCTTAGAAATCTAGCGACATAATAAAATATTCAAAATAAAGATTAATCAAGAAAAAGAGGGGTGGCTGTTATTCAAATTTAGCTTTTATTCAGACTATACTTTAATCTATAACAAAATTTCATGTATTGATACAAAGTGTTGTCAGATATAGATTTGAAATTAATATAAATTTTAAAACACTCTTCCTGGTGAAATATTTTTTTTCATTTCTTTGAAAAATAATAACCAGTAAAGTTCTATAACTGTTAATCATTTCGTGAGGAGGAAAATATAATTGATATGACATTTGAAAAATTATTTAGTTAGTTAATACAGTAGCTTGCTTTTTTTTGTTGTGGGTTAGATTTAAATTTTTTGAAATATAAAAAATTTTGATATTGTTATTATAATGATTCAAACTTGAAAGCTCATGAATAAACTATCTACTTAGTAATATAAATATTACATTAAATTATATGAGAATTACCCTAATATAATTTTATTAATTGGACATATTTTAAAAAAGAAAAAGAGATAGGTCATGTTAATTCTGGTTAATTCATTAAATTTATGGCTTGAGTTATAAACTCTAATAAATTGATTTTTTTTTATTATATAATAAAAAAATATAAAACATGATTTACTATTAATTCAATACTAAATGATAAAATTATATATAAAATTATATATAAAAATTCATATTAAATAATGAAATCAACATGAAAAACCAAAAGATTTAAAAAAAAGATAAAATTATTAAAAAATAAAATTAAATAAAAACTTCATATTTAAAAAATAAATTTTTTTAAAAAAAAACATCTTAGATATCTGCTTTAATAAAGCCCAAACATGCGGGCTTGGACATGTCACCCGCCTCTTCTTTTTTTTTAAAAAAAAAAACATATACAGACAATGAGTCGTTTGCTAAGATGAAAAGATTCTATAGCTGCCAGCAAAAATCAAACCCTTCATCTACCTCAGTCTAAGCATGTGGTAATGTTATTCTTATGTTTTAAAATTATTTTTAAAAAAATTTATTTTTTTATTTTATATTATTTTGATGTATTAATTTTAAAAAATAAAAAATATTATTTTAATATATTTTTAAATAAAATATATTTTAAAAACAAAGCTATTATAATGGTTATAAATTTAATTATAATTATAATGGAGCTCACATTTCTTTCCTCTTTATTTCTATCACATCACGTTTAGTACCTTGTCACCTTCCAATGTCTCATTCTTCATCCTTATCTTAGCCACGTGTCAAAATCTTCAAGCTTCAGTCGCTTCTCCCATCGCTTCACATGTAAAACACTCTCTCCAGTTTCTTTTTCTGAAAAATTATTTTAAAAAATTATTTTTAAAATTTTATTTATTTATTTATTATTTAAAAAATTAATTAATAAAAAAAACTTTTCAGTTAAAGGATTAACTTGGTTTTCAGAAAAGTATTTTCCTGAAAAATTTAAATGAAAAATACTTTTTAAAAATTATAAAAAATTTAGAAATGTCATATTATTTACTGATTATATCAAATTTAGTTTTAAAATTTTTAATTGTAATATATATTTTGTTTTAAATATTTATTTTTCAATTTCATATCTTAAAATTTAATTTTTATATTAACTTTGATTATCATTTTTATAATTGTTATTTGCTTTTTCCTTATTATTTTTTTATTGAAATTTTTTATCTTTCAAATTAGATATTCATTCTTTTGATTGTTATTTATTTTATTTGAAATAATTTATGAAATTTTAATTATTATTATTTTAATTTCTTAATCTTTTATTTTTTTATTTTTTAAATTTGATCTCTATTATTTTGATTATTATTTATTTTTTTTAAGATGATTTATGAAATTATATTTGTTTTCAATTTCATTCTAATTCAACTTTTTAATTTGTAAGATTTGTTCTTTATTATTTTAATAAACTTAAGAAAAATAAAATATTAATAAGTTATTTTCCAGCTCATTTTCCATGACATAACCAAGTACTAGAAAGTATTTTCTAACTTATTTTTCATTACACTATCAAATATCAGAAAATAATTCATTTTTTCGGAATCCATTTAAAAAAAAAACTATTTTTCAACAAATAAACGGAGCTTAAATTTCAATAACTTTTTTATAGATAAATTGGTTTAAAATATCATTAAAAAATGAGGTTGATTCTGGGAATTTTAATTTTAAAAGTGATGATGACTAAAAAAAAATCTTTTCTATAGCAACTTATTTCCTTTCTAATCTTTCCTTAAATTACTTTTTTTCACGGTACCAAACACATAACAAATATACTAAATAAAAAAAAGAAGTTTATTAGTATTTTCATCATAGTTCTAAATACATTTCATCATGAAATATAACAATAAAATTATTTATTTATCTCTAGTTCAAATAATAAATGGCTTTTCATAAAAAGATATTGGGGTCATTTTGTTTTATACAAACATTCAAAATACTAAATTGCTATTAGAGATTAAAAAAAAATTATATGCCTTTGATTCAGGAGTATTATTAATTTTTTTTTCTATTTTAGGTTGTGGTAAGATTGCTAAAATGCCTTTAAAACTAAAACAATCAAAGTTTTTGTCCACAAATGATATTTATGCATTTTCTTGGGTGGTTATTTTATTATTTATTTGTTTTATCAAGGGTATTATTTTATTTTTTTCATAATAAAATAATATTAGAATTCAAAAAGATGTGGCGCGTGGGAGATGTTTACACACTTTAGGCACCACAACACCTCTCGTAGTTAAATCTGACTATCCATTATGTAATTAAATGCGTTGTTGTATCATCTTTTAGCTAATAGAGCGTATGTCATTAATGAACAAGTGATTTATCACCGATATATATTTCTTAATTTTTTTTTCTCTCCTACCAAAAAAATTATTAACTGGTCTTCTTTATTTTTCAGTATTTGTAATTTAGTTATTCTTCTTTTGATTTCTCTTTTTTTTTTCACTGACTCTTTAATAAGAGTCTTGTTCCTTTTAATTTAGTCCTTCAATTCGATTTTGTAATATACTATACTTTTCAATTTGATCTTTATTCTTTTAATTTTTTTACTCGACCCTTTTATATAAGTTTTTTTTTTATTTTACCATTCAATTCAAGTTTATTTTATATTATTGTTTTCAATTTGATCATTCATTTTTTCCTTTTCATCAATTATTTTTATCTTCAATTTAACCTTCCATGCAAAAAATTGTATGATTTTTTCTTTTAATTTCCTTTTCTCTTCCTCTACCCTTTTATATAGGTGTTATTTCTTTTTGATCTAGTATTTCAATTTTTTACATGTTTTTTGTATTTGGTTCTTATTTTTTTCTCAGTTTTGTTAGTTTTTAATCTCGTATTTCAAACCAAGTTTATGTTTGTGTTATTTTTTTTTTAATTTTCCCTTATTTTTTAGTTGTTTTTTTCTTCAATTTAACCCACTTATTGAAAAGATTTAGTTGCTCTCTAAATTATTTTTTATTTTAATTTTAACCTTTATTATTTTGTGCAATTATTTTTTCCTTGTTATATTCTTTATTATTTTGTGCAATTATTTTTTCCTTGTTATATTCTTTAGTGTTTGTTTGTTGACACAACCCAAATTTTTAATCTATATTTTATCCAATTTCATGTCCTTATTGTTTGTTTTAAAGATATCATGATTTTTTTAATAAATTATTTAGTTAATATCATATTTTTATCATCTCATTGAAATAAATTAACTTATTAATTTCAGTCAGTGTTATAACTTAAATCACTAATTACTTTTATTTTTTAAAAACATGTTTACTTCAACTAAATATTATCATCATTTGTTTTTAAAAAATACATATTCGTAGCGTGGGCCGTGCCTAGTCCTTGCTAGAATTGCACTCGAACCGAGTAAAAAATATTACTTGGTTAATGCGCGTGATGAATGAAATGGTGTCCGTACAAGCGCGTTGGGGTCTCTCTTGTCTCGTGGTGGAGAAAAAAAGAGAGAGGCTTTGAATTATATGGTATTATACTGTTCCTCCGTACGTGCGCCATGTCTGCGTAAGAGAGAAACGGATAAGATTGAATTATGAAAGACAATGTCTGGCTGCGATGTCCAGGAAGCCAGGGGAACGCACCCAGAGGGAATTCCTTTTGGGTCTTGCAGCCTTCATCAGTCAAAACTCATTAAAGGAAACAGAGAGAGAGAGAGAGAGAGGGAGGGAGAGGGAGGGAGGGGGGTCCTGCAGGCCTCCCCTGCCGACCACCTCTGCCCTCTGTTTCCATCCACCTTTTGGTTTCCAATTCAAAGCAATCAATCGTCGCTGTGCACTCACCTCACCTGTGCATACTATACTTTATCGATAACATGAGACATCGTTGAATTTGCAACGTAAGATTACTCGTAATTATTGATGTTGGTAGCTGGGCACCACCTTGAAAATTGCCTGCACAAAATGTTATAGGGTGCCAGGCATGGCATGTCCCTGTTTTTTTTCCTGTTGTTGTTGCAAGGAAAAGGGAATGATGAGGGCGATAGGCTTGTGAGATTATGTTACGCATCATGTGATTAAGATCTGATCTGAAGTTGTTAGAAATGAGATGACCTAATAACACAATAATCCCGCTAAACTCTGCTGCTTCTACCATTACAGATCTCAAAAATAGCTCAGTCAGGCAAGCTGATAGGCATCCATGCATGCGTCCTTCACATGAGAAAAACCCATCTCCCATTCCCACCTTTAAAATTTGAAATTCATCAACCAAATTGATGGGGGCACTTCCATGTTTCTTAGAGCTCAGGTAAGCAAAAATTAAAACGTTAGACTGTAATAATGAAGATAATTGATGGAGAAGGGTGGAGTCCTTTTCCCACGAAAGAAGAAGAGAAGACAAAGACAGATACTTGATTTGAAATTATTTGGGCCTATTCATCTAGAAATTTCAAATCTCAGCCTCGAGATGTCTTGTGTGTATATCGCTACGGGAGACCTGGATTTTCATGAGCCCGACTTTCAAGTTTTTCAATGGGCCTCAGGCCTGCAAAACCGAGTAAAATTTTGGGATAATTGCGATGTTCCTACAAAAGCTTTATACACACATCATCATCACCATCTGTTTTTTTTTATTTGTTTTCTGATGATGTGGTAGTTGACTTTGAAACCTAACTTAAAATTTGAGGCTTATTTGAGAAAAGCTGGCCCTGCAAAATAATATATATATATTAAAAAAAAATTATTTATTTGGTTAAAACAGGAAAAAATATTTATTTTAAAATAAATGTATCTATTTGAAATCATGTGATATTAATTAATTTGGTTAGAACAATAAATTTTTTAACTGAATCAAAAATATTTTTTTTATCTCCATTAGATGTCTTATATTTCATTGGAATAAAGAAACGAAATTAAGTGATTGTAAAGTTCAATAAATCATAAATTAAAAAAAGAAAACAATCATTTCGATTGAGTTTTATATTTTTAACTAAATAATTAGATTTATATTATTTTAAAAAATATCATTATTTATTTAATACAATAATATTTTCCTCCAAAATTACTAAGAATTAAAGTCTAAAATTTGAATTTAGTGGGTTAAAGTCAATGGATGTGTTAACAAAAAGTTGAAAAAACTAAGAAAAAATGTGGTAAATGATAATGCAAACAAAAATAAAATACATGTATTGGTCGGTTTGGTTATGCTGTTGAGCATGTTTTTGCTGAAATTATTATTTTTTTGTTTTAAATTTATTTTTTTATGTTTGTGGACAGATTTAATGTACTATCAGAAATAAATTTTTTAAAAAATAATAAAATATTATTTAATTTTAATTTCAAGTAAAAATACTTCAAAAAAACAATTATTATCACACTAGTAAACACCATTTTTATTGAGAAAAGTGAAAAATAAATGGAATAAGAATGCTTGCAAAATATCCATCTGGATTAAAGACAATGAAACAAGAATTTGGATGCACCATAATTTCAATAGAAATTTAATGGTACTTGAAATAAATAGGAATTTTTGATACTTGGATTCCTAGATGTCATTTTAATGCGATTGCTGAGAATATGATATTTGTATTTGTTTAATAAAATTAAATAATATATCTTTATTATATGTGATTTATGCATGGAATCCATAAAGAATTTAAACAATTCTACTAATATACTCTTACAACATAAAGTTTGTAAGATCCAATCATCCATTAATAAATCTAACTTTACAAAAAATTAAAATTACTTGGTATGATAATAATCTACCAACAAATTACATCTATATATATATATATATATATATATATATATAAAATATCGTAATGATGGCTCGTGATTTTTTATCCAATGCACACGGAGATGATGGCTTGTGATTTGTCCTGTTAACTGACTAAAAAATTAATGAAATAAAAACCTTGGTTTTTATTTTTATATCGTGCTAAAATATTTTATAACTACAATAAAATATTTTTTATTTGGTATTATGATGGCTTTTATTATTATAATTTGAAAAAAATTATTTTATAAACAATATTTTTGGTCAAAATTGATTTGATATTTCTATATATTTTGTTAAAATTATGGTTGAAATTGATATTGAACAAAAATTATTTTAATGTATTTGATTAAGAATGATTTTTAAATTAATAATATATATATATATATATATCAATATTGATAGTTTTTAATTTAAATATTATAAATTTAACTACTGTTATTATATTATAAAATAAATAATATTTTATATAAATTCATCTGACAAGAACTATAATTTTTATGGTTTTTAAAGTGTGCAACAAACCAAGCAAAATACCATGAGGAACAAATTGAGATCACAATTAAATTTTGTAAATATCATGTTTTTATGCGATTTTCTTCTAATTTATATAGTATCATTGAATAATATTAAATACTAATTTTTTTTAAATAAAATACAATTAAAATTTAAAAAAATTAATTTTTTAGTAGGACTCAGTTTAAATATTTAATTCATTCTATACATATGATAATAGGAAGTAAGTGGCGTGGAATGCAGACAATAAAAAACAATAATTTTTAGCTTTAGCAAAATCGATAGTATGCATTTAAGTTTGTGTCCAGTGGTTAAAAGGTCTTGTGTCCTTTATCTGCACCAGGATTTAAGTCTTGTTTATGTGCACTTGTTATTTTTACAGTGTTTTACCTATTAGGCTTACAGGATATTCAATGAATTTAAAGATTAATTGTAGTATGTGTAAACTGATCCGGATACCCTGAATTATCAAAAAAAAAAAAAAAATCGGTGGTATGACCTCTATTTTAGCGGGATCTATCTCTAAATTGGAGTTCAAATTTTTAATCAAATGGTTATAAATTATGATTAGTTTCAACTAGAATACCAACAGATTCTAAAGAGAGAGAAAGAGGGAGAGCTGTCATAAATAACAGAAGTATATAAAAAATAAAATATACGACGATAAAAACTAATTTTTTTTTTCCAAACTGAAAAAAAGATGGGACAAAGACCCACCATTGGATCAACTAAAAGGAGATCCAATGGCTGAAAAGGCATTTACGCATCGGCGAACGTGCAATTTCTAGTCGTTCCAAACTCTCTTCCTGGCTCTCGCTTACTTTTCACACGCACACACAAATTGCTATGGATCGAGCACAGATTTTGCTGGTAGGATTACCTCTATTTCTCTTATGCACTGACCTTATCCACCTCTTCACTCCACCACCTCCTAAACCCTCTCCCCACCACCACCACCACCATCACAAACAACCACCAGTGGGTGCCCATGAAACCCCAGGATCTCCAACGCAGGTGAAGTATCACGTTTTATCCTTAGTTAACTCTCAAAATAATTAAAATACTGATTAATTTTCCGAGGTGCGTGTCTCTATTGCAGAAGCCAGTTGTTGGAGGGATTGGTCTTGGCAGCACTGTCAGAATTGACTTTTGCGCTTCCTGCTCTTACAGGTATCTTTGATTCCTTGATCCCCCCTCGTTGTCTAAAATTCTTACGGGTTTTTTTTTTAATGTTTACGTGATTAAAAAATTCCATGTGTAATTTGATCAATTGATCAAGTAATATGACCAGCTGAATGGGTTTTTCCCTGTCACGTGAGAATCTGAAAAGAACCCTTGATTTTCATGGTTTTTGTTAGTGGTTATTGGTGATTCATGTCGAAATTTGGTGAACTCTGCATATGCTCTTGTAATCTCATTAGGTGTAATTTAGGTTTGGGTTTTGATGGGATCGATTTGGTTTGAGCTGCTATTGATGCTCGGATTACTATTCTGTGTTGCTCTCTGCAGAGGGAATGCGGTAACAATGAAAAAGATGCTGGAAACGCAGTTTCTAGGAATTGATGTTGTACTTGTAAATTATCCTCCAACCCTGCTGAAGCGGGTGGCAGCCAAATTAGTACCAGTTTTTCAAATAGGAGTAATGGGAATTGTTCTGGGTGGTGAACAGATTTTTCCGATGCTGGGACTCATGACTCCGCCTCCTTGGTATTATTCTCTACGTGCCAATAAATTTGGGACCATTGCATCTACTTGGCTTCTAGGCAATGCATTGCGGTCCTTCCTGCAAACCTCTGGGGCGTTTGAAGTTTATTGCAATGATGAATTGGTTAGTGGCCTATCGCTTGAGCATGAATTGAATTTTTGTTTGCTCAAATGCATTTATTTTTTGCCAGTGGAGTATCTGAAAGGATCTCTGCTAGTTCATTTTGAGGATCTGATAATGTAAGAGAGATTGTATGCACTGGCTACTCTTCTCACTAATAGGATCGTGTGTGCTCTGCTAATCAATCTTTACAATTGAAACATGGGTTGGATGGTCCATACCATGTAACCAGATACATTTATAACCAAGTAGATCCCATCAGTTTCCCAGAGCCACCGATGCCAGTTGGAGTCGGTATTTAAATTTACAATTGTGCTTAGCATTTGAGAATCTTTGTTCAACTGTTTTATTTAGTTGCTTGATAAATTTGAACCTTGATTTCAATTTTGTTAAGAGAAATAGATTTAAGTTTCCCTTCTTAATCTTATTTTCTCTCTTGTGAATTGCAGGTTTTCTCCAAATTGAGGGAGGAGAGATTTCCAGGAGAGATTGAACTAAAAGATCTTATTGGCAGAAGGTTGGCTAATTCTGTCATTTCTGATATGCTGCCCTAGTTCTCTGCCACCTATGTGGGGCTGAATTTGAAACAAGTGGTTATGGTGGCTGAACGCCTGATGGTATACTGTTTGGAAGGCAGGCTATGATGCATGTAAATATGAACCGTATCTATCTTTCAAAGAATATAAACCATGTTAGTGCCTTGAATTGCTATTGGCAGGCAAATCAGCTAACCCGGTTATGTTACTTTCAAAATGCATGAAACTAAAATTGAGAAGTTGAGGGTATTTTCCTTTTCTATTTTCAGTTTTCCTTTTCCATTTTCCATTTTACATGTTCATGGATTTTTTCATAAAAGTAAAAAACGTGATTGTATTAAGATTATATCTATTTTTTATAAGAAAATCAAAATTTATTTTATAATTGTTTGTGATGATTTAATTGTAAAAAGTTATATTGTTAATTTAAAAGAAGTCTTTGTACAAGGTTTAAAACAAGAAAATCATGACAATAATTAAACATGAAAATATAAAAAAAATTAATTTTTTTCTTAGTGTTTGTATATATAAAGAATTTTATATTGTTCAAGTTATTTTTTTATTGAGAAAATAGTGGAAAATTATATAGAAAAATGATAGAGAATATCAAAAAATATGTTTTTTATATTTAAAAACATCGAAAAACCAAATTTTCAGTTTTCTAGATCTAGATGAAAAAAAAATATACTGCATTTAAATTAAAAATTCCAGTTTTCTTTTTTCTTTTAGTTTTCTAGAAAAATAGAGAGCATTACTCGTGCTTACTTTGTTTTTCTCCAAACAGCAAGAACATGGTTTCAAGTAGAGCATGCTGTAGTAGGCTATTTGTAACAAGCTTGATTCCTTTTTCCTTTTCTCTTCGATATTCCGGAGCCAATTTATAGCTTAAAAAAAAAAAAAAAAACTCAATTTGACAGATGTCTCAGAATTACACTTCTTCTAGACCTACAGTCAGAGCTGCATGACATTTCTCGGAGTTCCGGGATTCGTTTGCATATTCTATCAAATGCTGGAAATTACCCTGCAAAGGTCTGCTATCTACTTGTAGGGAGCAAGTTAATTTCTCGGAGTTCCGGGATTCGTTTGCATATTCTATCAAATGCTGGAAATTACCCTGCAAAGGTCTGCTATCTACTTGTAGGGAGCAAGTTAATTTCATACATCTTTTATTGGAACAAAGTCAAATTCTTTAAAGCTGTGAAATGAATGTACAAAAAACACTTCAACATATCCTTATAAAAAAAACTATACAAATCCGATCCGGAGAGAGCAGCCCTCAAAGTTACTAGCAGATTCAGGGAGAAGGAATCAAATATGAGGCTACTACGAGGATAGGAAAAAATCTGACGTGAACACATTTTATGCTGTGAGGCCTGACCATGGTATCCTTGAACTATTCAATCCCTTCCTTCCAAATGGACGGAGGTTTCTCAAGAACCTGAGAAACTGCAGTCTGATGGCATGCCTGCAACCTGGCATCCAACCTTCAGGATGTGAAAACAAAATTGATATAAAAAAAATGCATAAAAACAAGCTCCAGAGAGAGATCAAAACCTGTGCCTCTCTTCAGCGCTATATTCTGCTTATATCACGGCCAAAGACAAATGTTGTAGCCCAGTTAATAGCCACATAGAACCTATTCCTCCAGCTTATAACACGAGTCAGATATGCAGAACGCCATATAAACCAACTCGCAAATCCTTTCAGAGCTAATCCTTTTGCCTCCTGCAGAAATCATCCCACAAGTGAGTCAACCGAATTCATCATATAGTAGCTCAACCAAGGCGGTTTGAAAGTGAATGGATGCTCTCACTTTGCTCTGTCTAAGATCCACAAGCGCCTTGTAGCGACCGATTGTTGCCATGCTTCCCAGATGCCTGTAAACAAATGGATCCCCTAATTCTACTTCTCCACCACTGTTTCTGCGCCCTCCACCATCTTTACCAATTTTATTCAATAGATTTGCAAGATATTTTCCTTGACGCTCTGCCACCTGTTGAAGAAAACTCAACAGAGAAACATATCAAAGAAACAGAACCAGTTTTTCATAAATGAAGAAACACCAGCAAGGAGTCAGGAGAAGACTTGATAACACACGCAATTGCACAAATGATAATGAAAAGAAAGCTGACACCTGGAAGCATGCAAATAGCTTAGTTACAGAGATCTAATTAATTTACTTCCTGCAATCATACAAGACCTATTTCGTGGCGAGAGGGGAGGCTTCAGAAATGAAGAGGGACAGATTTGAAAACTCAAATAATCTCCTTATTGAGCTAAATTGACAGGAGTCTTTTAAAATTTTTCCTACTTATTCTGCGAATTTATTATAATACCCGCGTTAGTAAATTTTAGCTTGAAGTTCTTGACTTGGGAGCCTAAACGAAATTAAAGGTAGCTTATGTTGTTCTTAGTTCTCACCTGAGCCAACGCGGGAAGAACTGGTTTGCCAGTACTTTCAAGAAACCCACTGCAGTCACCAATTGCAAACACATCTGGCACTGAAGGAACTCGCAGCCACTCATCAATACCAATCCTGTAAACGTATCAAAAGCATTAGACAAAAGCAAAACCCAGTTAAACATACTTGTAGAATAGAAGGGAAGGGAGACATGTTTGGAACCACATGGGATGTCCAAAAATAATGTCAGTGCAGCTATGCAGCTTTTTGAAAGGAAGACCAAATCAGAAACATAGGGATAAAAATAGAAGGCAAAAGGAGAGCTATGGTTAGAACCACCATATAAATCATCGAACTATCAACTTGAGTAATCACAATCTTTCCCGTGCACTTCCAGAGCAATGACACCAAAAACTTGGCCTCTTTTACAAAGAGATTATACCAGCTATGCTTCTAAATTTATATCAACCAGAAACTTGTCATAGAGAACGAGTGAGTTACCGTCCACCAGGAGACTTGGAAAGTTCCAGAGATTTTACAAATGATGAGGGGCCAACACCTGTAGACCACACCAACAGACCATATGGAACCTCTGTGCCATCGGTTAGAATTAGCTGCTGCGGTTTAACATCCTTGACAATCCCACGGACAAGATGAACTCCTGACTGCGAAAAACAGGAAAAGAACAATTCCTAAATAATTGGAATGCCAACTGGTTCCAACAGTCAATTAGAACACAGATAAAAGAGAAGCTCCAAATCCTTTATAAAAGCTGGAATTGATGCCTTTCATTAACATATAGCTAAGAAAGATCAGCATCATGGGCAATCCTCTCACGTTAAGAGACTAAATGATGCAAATAAGATAGGGCAGCCTGCATTTTTTATTTTGCAACAGTCAAAACATTTCTAACCTTTGTCAACTGCTTAGTAGCATAGCGACGGAGGCTATCATCAAAGGAAGACAAGATCTCATTTGCCTGAGAATAAGAAATAATTTGCTTAATCCCTCATAATCTTTGGCAACTCCGAGATGTAAATTAGCAAATGAAAATCCCAGTAGCAAAAATGAATTATTTTTAATGCACAGTATAAGCACTAATGACTTGAAAATGATAAAAATAAAATTCTACGTTAACACTACTAACTGCTTAAAATTCATAACAAGCAGACCTCAATCAAAGTAACATGTATGTAATCTTTCACATGCGCGTATGTTTGACGAACATCTTTCAAGATAAAATCGCTGAGTTCACCACTGAATTCAACTCCCGTGGGACCACCTCCTACAACAACACAATGTAACAATCTGCTCTTCTCTTCTTCTGAAAGACCTGTCTCGGCACAAAATAATAATAATAATAATATTAAACAAACATACTTGACATATAAATTTATTTTCCAAAAAATGTTAAAACAAAAGCAGAAAAGCAGTTGCATACCAGGCATATCAGACAGCATCAAGTTGAGTAGTAGCTTCCTGCGGATTTCCTGAGCATGGCGAACTTCTCTAAGAAAAATTGCATGCTCTTTCACGCCACGAATTCCGAAGGTCGATGCTTCTGCTCCCAATGCAATTACTAACTTATCATACGAAATTTTAAACCTCCATGGATCGACTGTGTCCAATCCATCCGTAACAGTCTCACAATGCACCTTCAATAAATAAAACCGAATTATGTACCATTTTAAATTGGAAAATCAAGTAACAAGGCACAATTAATTGAATTTAACAGTAGTAAAAAGCATGCAAAGAAGTCCCTTTGTTTACCCTCTCCAAAAACAATTAGCTAAATAACTTTCTCTAAAAAGAAAAGGTAACCCAAAAAGGTCCCTATTTTAGCAAACACAAAAAAAGTGCAAGTCACACCACATTACCATTTGTTTCTCTGCATCAAGGCTAGTACAATTCGCAAGAAAAAAGTAAGACCCAGGTGCTTTCGATATGGCAGGTTGGATCCGACCAATGGGTTCAGCCACGGACCTAAACTCCAAAGTCCCAACACACGTGGATGCTAACAGAGGGGTGAAAACCATGTGGTTTCTCGGCGACACGCATACGACATCGTACAAATCAGTGTCAATTCCTTTCATTAGCCTACATCCCGCCCAACCCGAGCCCAGCACCACCACTCTGGGCTTCTCGTCCCCCTTGGTAGGCTCCAGGCCGGCATACCTCGTCGGCGTGTCGGTGGTGAAGTGGGAGAGTGAAGTGAAGAGGAAATTTGGGTTTTGTAAGAGAGGTTTGGATTTGGAAGTAGAGAGTTGAATTAGATTTCTAAAGAGAGACATGGATTTGGATTGTTTAGTACTGTTTGATTGCTTTGCTTCAGAGAACAACTGAGTTTGTTTTGGTTCAGGTTTTCTGTGCCCAAAATTCAGGAGATCTGCGTGTCCGTCTGTTGCCAGTTTGACTGGCTGTATTGAAGAATGATGGAGGCATGCACGTGCTCCGCCACAAACATGTGGATATGGCTGGTTGGGTGGTTAGTTTTATTACAAACTGTGAGAAATTAATTTCACTGAGTCTTTTATTACAGAGCCACTCACCTTTCAGTTACAATTTCAATTATAAATATTATAAAATAAATTAAAAGGAGAATATGTTCCATTGTTTTTTTTTTAACTGCAGAGCTACTCATATTTACACTATAAATTGCTATAAATTGCTATGGTGTCTCAACATTATAAGATTTAAGTACGATTCCTTAATTTTATATTTTTTCACAATATAATCCCTTAATTTTGCAATTTTTACATTTTGATCTATGTAATTTTTTTATATTTACGTTTAGATCATAGTCACTTTCATTATGTTTCACTTAATGCTAAGAAATGAGGAAGATACTTGTCAGAAGATAAGAAAGGAGAGAAAAGTTCTAGTCAATGATCATAAAAAGATCATACTTGGTGCCATTAGTATCTTCTTGGAATAAGAGTTCAATAAAAGTAATCTTTCCTTTAATCATGACAGAAAAAGTAGAGTGGATTTTATATTTATTGGATTTTGAGTTTTTTTTTTTTTAATAAGTTAGAAGATGTTTTGAGATTCAATGGATTACTTTGAGTTTTTATGATATTTTAAGGCGTTTTAAAATTAAAAAGATTAAAAATTTTACTTTTTAGAATCTGCCAAAATTTGTTGTGCACTTAACTTTATTTATTTTTTTGTTTTAAAAATATTTTTGAAAAAAATTATTATTTTTATTATTTTTTTTATTTTAATTTAATATTTTTTTGGTATTTTCAGATCATTTTGATGCACTGATATAAAAAATAATTTTTAAAAAATAAATAAAAAATTATTTTAATGTATTTATAAATAAAAAACATTTTAAAAAATAATTACAACCACACTCCCAGGACTACTGAATAATAATATATTATATCTTCTATTTAAAAAAATTCTCCTAAGTTTGAAAAACACAGACATGCAGGCAGTATCTTTTTTCTTTATTTAATTGTTTCATTTTTTATCTATAACAAAATTCTCTTTAAATAAAATCATCATTGATATCTGAAAAATATTCGATCATACCATGTTTTTCAAATAAAGTTAGAGTTTTTGTGATTATATTAAAAACAATTATATATGAATCTAATATATAGATTTTTTTAAAAAAATTGCTCATGAATATTAAGTGAGAATAAATTATCTATTTTTTTATATAATTTTTTCAAATCAATTATTCTTTTAATTTTTGATACAGTTGCATAAAAATAAGCAAAACCTTATTTTTGTTTTTTTAATTGATTAATAAACTTTTATTTGAAAAATTGTGCTTTTTTTCATCAAAATAAAAAAGAAATGAATGAATAACAAAGTGAGAGTTTTGACTAAAGAAACACATTTTTTCTATTAAATTTAAACCATTTAGATTTTTATGATTATTTATTGTTAATAAAAAAACAACTTTTCTTCAAGATAAAGAAAAATGCATGGATAAGAAAAAAAAATTGACTATTTTTTTTACTCCAGAATTTTAATCGTTTAAATTTTTAAAAATATTTATTTTAATAACTGCAAAATTAAATAAAAATAGGCTTTTTAGAACAGGCTCGCGTCATCGAGCAGAAAAAAACTACTTAATAGCTAAAAATCATTAGATGTTCCTTTATTATGTGCATTTTATCAAATTAATACATCTACAATAAATTTACTTAAATAAACCCCTACCCTTCCTATTTTTGGCCGAAAGAATCCTCTGTTAGCAGACCGATTTGAAGATCCTGATAATGGCACCCTTATTAGTAGAAGGTTTATCTTAGCAATTCTCATAAGTCATGACGATTAGCTATAAATTAGCCTTATAATCCGTTGTTAAAGATAATCTACGTCAAAACTGTCTTCCATACCATCTTTATACTTCACACGGGCATGAAGTCCATGATCTTGATTATCCTTAAGACCCGTTGTTAAAGATGTTCTCGGATTTACTGCGGACAATGCATCTCCATTCTCTCTGAACATAGAACGAGGACCAAGGTTCCCAGCAAAGCAAATCGTTGAGAAGGTGAGCAGGCAAAAGACCACCGAGTCGAACCATTCTGTGTGTTTTCGGAACCATAATGGCAGTAATTTCTTGTTGAAAAGAAGAGTGTTTAGGTGTTCATACTTGAGAGTTTGCCGACGAGGATGATAGCTGGATTTGGAGGCCTCTCACGATAAGAGAACATGGACATCGACGGGTTATGTTTCAAAATATAATCACCAGTAAACTAGAGAGAGGAAACAAGGCAATATATTATAATTTAATTAATATTAGTGTTCTCTCTTCTTCAAAAACATCTCAAATTTAAACCTTTATTTGATATAACTAAATACACGATTGCAGTGGGGCTGTGGCCTGTGGGGTTCATGGTCAAGCAGCATTCTGGATCCTTCCATGGCATTATGCAATGAGTCAGCTTTTTTTTTTTCTTTTTCTTTTTTCAATTTAGAAATACAAAAACTTCTCAAAGAAAATGAGTTTTATTCATAATATCTTGATATCCAGCCATTAGCTCCATCACAAAGCAAAACAAAAAGGGAAATCGTTTTCATTCCCACCTGCGAAACCACATATCAATTTTATGTATTCTCATTTTCATCTTCAATGATTCAAAGGGAAACTGTTTTTATTGATGATCTTGAGCTTTATCACCAAACTCATCACCAGGGGGTGCAGGACGATGCTTAGTGCTTGCCCCAGGCTCTTGATAATCATTGATTCCCACCTTTACTGCTAGCCTTCTAGCCACAGCCAACTTATTTTCATTCCCACCTGCGAAACCACATATCAATCTTATGTATTCTCATTTCATCTTCAATGATTCAAAGAGTAATTGTTTTTATTGAATTACCTGAGACCAGTCGAATGGTGTTTGCAGAAATGCTCATCATCATCATCATTAGGGCAAAGAACACGTAAGCGAAGTGGCAAATTCCAAACCTCATGATCCCTGCTTCTGTCTGAAAGCTGAAACTATTGTTGACGAGATCTGTCGAAGAGACGAGAACACTATTTGTAGGAAAATACTCGGTGCAAGAAGCCAAGAATCCCCTTCAATCCTACGTATTAATGGTAGCAAAACAGAAACATAAAGAGACGTTGAGATATTGGTTGATTATAGAAACAAATTAACTACAGCAACAAGAAAGGTTATGTTGGAGGATAAGACAGAAACTGAAAAAAACGTTGGCTGATTATGGAAGTAAAACAAAAAAGAAGACAGATAATTTTGAAAAAAAAAACGTAAAAAAAAAATAATAAAAAAAAAATCTTGCGAAAAAAAAACAAAAAAACATGTAAAACCCAAAAAAAAAAAGGAAAAAAGGAAAAAAAATGTGGGGAAAGAAAAAAAAGAAAAAAGAAAAAAAAGGAAGACAACAAAAAAATAAAAAATAAATGAAAAAACAAAAGAAAAAAAAAACATATAGAAAAAACTACGTACTTTTTCCACGCGTTTTAGAATATTTGTTAATAGGATGTGCTTGTCTTTCACAACGTAAAATTCTCGTGTGGATACTGGATAGTCTGTTTTAGTCAAACTGGAGAGTAGAATTGCTTTCGGGGTTCGGAAGAAGGCCTCAAGAATTTCCCTGGCCTCGAGACCATTAAAAAATAAAAAAAATTACAAACATTAATTATTGAATTTGATGAAGCAATCAAGAGTTGTACTAATCGCGCAAAGACTGGCAGTCTGACAGCTTAAAAAATCATAGGGAAATTTCATTTTTTTTTTTTTTTTATTTCTATTAAATAATTTTTGGTAATCCAGCACGAACTCTGCTTCTCGAGGTTTTGACAGTGCACAAATTGATGTATTCAGGGGCTCGAGAAGACATGAACGGCTGCCCTGAGCTTGTTGCATTGTGACTGAGATTGGTAATGCCTGCAACATTACATACCACCTGCACGGCCTCTCCGACAGCTACTAGTCACCTTCATGCTTCTTCTGATTTAGGTTCCAGCATGCTGCTGCATTTCCAGGGCAGAAGGAGCTGACATTACGCTGGAAAAATGACCTTTGATAGACAGTTGAACTAGAAGCAGAATAAGTTAATGCAAGTTATGAACACAATATCCATGTCTCTTGGAAAGAGCAGGACTGATGACCAAAGACAACCGTAAAAATGAAGAACGAGGGAGCAATTCTCAGATAAATCCGAAAGTATACACTTTGATGGTAACTATCTTACAAGAAAATTGTGTTATAAAAAAGACAACCTCTGAAGTTCTTTCATGTAACGAAAGAAACAAGAAAGCATGTATTAAACCACAATTTAGTTTTGGTTTCTGCAACAAGTACGTCATCAAGTGTATTCCTCGTGCATATCTGTGATTATCAAAGGTCGCATCAATTCCTACGTGCAAATGCTGCAGCAATCCCACCAGCAACCAGTCCAACAGCAGTAGCAGCAATTCCTATGCCTATCACACCATCTACAAACAAACCAAAAATAAAGGACAACAATTCAGAAGCTTCATCCATTCAGTTCACATGAATAACACAAGCAGTATCACCAACATTAATTGTTACCTTTCTTGATCCGGTCTTCAATTGCTTTCTTGAGGGATTGTGCCTGTCTCCATTCCGGCTCAATCTATAAAATGACATGCCCTTGCGATTCAGTCACAAAGCATTAGAAACTAAGATAGAATAGCATACAACATATGACCTTAAATCACACATTTGGCTTCTCAATGACCATGCAGCTTCAGGGCAGAACATCATTTTAGGTGAACCATATCTACAAAATGCACTATGACAAGGCAATACAATCATAATACTGGAATGAGGTTATGAATTATGAGCAAACAACATTACGTAGAAGGAAAAATCTTTCCACAATAATTCAAAAGAAACAAAGAATAAGAAATGTGGATACAAAACCTTCAAACAGTCTTCCACCAGCTCCCTGCTTCTTGAATAGTCACCACTTCTATAATAACCCACAGCTAGAAGATAAAGCTTCTCTCTCTGTTTCAAAGGGCTGGTAGTGCTGCCCAGTGAAGCTGCAAAAGTGAGTATTAGTAACAGAGGGAAAACCATGGATGTGTGCGTGTGTAGAGAGAGAAAGAGAGATGGTTTTGTATTTTTGCTTACACTCAAGCATAGCTATGCCTCTATGTACATCTTCTGTCTGTCTTGAGTGAACAAGAGCCCACGACAAACGCATGATGCATTCATTCTTAAACTCATCAGAAGGACCTTTTTCAGCTTCATGAACCTCTTGCTCACATCCCTATGGATGCATCAGTGAAAAGAATAAGAAATGAGAACAACAAACAATAATACAATCAAGAATGACATGTCATATGAATGTTTCAAAAGTCTGGAGCAAAAAGAATACCATGCCCGAAGCCCTGATATATCATTAACTTTTGACACAAAAACTAAATAGCAGTTAGAAAACAATCGCCTCCGGAATCCAAAGGCTAAAACTATGCAAGGAGTAGAAGCGGTTTCCATATATGACTGGCCATACATTGCTAGCAACACGCAGATGTTTGTGTTTGTAAATCTTTCTTATTTATCCCACATCAGTAGTTATCCTTTTTTCCTCCATTTTTCCTCATAAAGCCACGAAATGAAGAATGGATCAAGTTAAAACATTGAAAACTCCATGCATCTTTTAATCTTTTATAATTTTGAGATCATCTAGAAACTTGAGAGGTTGAAGGAAGAAAATCGACCTCGAAAAAAGGAAACCCAAAACAGTCACAGATAAAGTGTAAATAAGAAGAGAATCATTACTAGGTTTAAATGATTCCTTTTCAAGACATTACAGTACTGCTACTTAATAAACCTCGATGGGTCAGCGCTGGTAATAATCAACCAATCTATAGCTATTCTGCAACCATAGCTAAACTCTAATAAATCATGAAACTTAAAAATTCCCAAATCTAAGTAAGTAGATGCTAAAAAGTGTTATTTAAAAAAAATATATGAATTGCTACCCAAAAGATAAAACCCAACATTGCAAAGATACTTATTGAGAGGAAAAGGAAAAAAAGAAAAAGAAAAGAGGAATGACATACAGCGACGATATCGCGATCGCACCAAGGGATCTGGTCAGCGCCGGTGAAGAAGTTGGTGATGGACTCGAACACCTTCCCTAACTTTGCTTCCATTCTCTCTCTCTCTCGCTATTTTTGCTACGCTTCTCCTAACTATGATAACAAGTTATAATCCGAAAGTGAAAAGAGGGATATGCTTGCGTTTTAAAAATATTTTAAAAATAAATTAAATTTATTTATTAATTTAATTTAATTTAAAATTATAACCTTATGACATAATTTTTTTTAATATATTTTTAAATAAAAATACTCTAAAAAACAACTATAATTATAATTTTATTTATAATATATAATATTAATTAAATAAAACAAATAAAGCGGCAAGTTATTTAATTTTTTACCACTTTAATGATTATAGATTTTTTTGTAATATATACAGAGAGAGATATTTAATTAGTTTAACTTTACGTACTCTATATTATTAAGTTATAAATTAATATATTGTTTGTCGTGTAAACAAATATATTGATATATTAACTTATTAATTGTGAGGTTGATTTATTGATCAAGCTGGCCATCTGATGTTGATATGCTAATATGTTATCTTTCCATATTATAGACCACGGTGATAATTATTAATGAAATTGAGTTTTTTTTAATTAAATAATTATTAAATAAGAAATGATTATAATCTATTACTAAATATATCCCGTATGAGATAAATAAATAAAATAGTAAAATATAGAGTTGGGAAATAAATAGTCATTTTTAGATTTAGATTTTTAATCAAATCCCAACTCAATTATTAAAGGTAGGTATTCAATTGTCAACTTTTTTTTTTCACTTTATAGTTAACATATTAATAATAGATTCCTGGATTACATAAGTAAATTAACTGTGATTTATTTCATAATTAATTTTACTTATCATTAAATTCAAAACCATTATAAATACAAAGTTGTATATTTATATATTTTCTCACAACTTGATGATTTTTTTTTGGTTACATCATTTGGCATGTAATATATTCTATATTTTTATACATATTAAATTTTTAAAAATAATTTAAAATTGTATTACATGATTTCATCATTTTGTTAGTAAATGGTTTAATTAAAAAAAAAAGGATGCAAACGACACATACTTCCACTATTATATTATTATAATTTTTAATTGATAAGAATTGATTAAGCATGTATACAATTTCCTTGTCTTTTTTCTAGTTTTGCTTCTTAACAAAAGTATTCAATATGCATCTTAAATCAGAGCTTATAATATGAATTCTTAGTTAATTTAAATGAAAACAATAAAACACAGATATATTATAGGAGATCTTGATCTAAAGTTTTTTTTTTCTTGTCTCTCTCCAAAGCTTCATTAAAGTTTTATTTTATATACATTAAAATATAGAATAAGAGGCATATCTCACTTTATAATTTTTATACATGTGATTAATAAATAATACATCCATTACACATATCATTTATCAATATATAAAATAAAATAAAATTTATAATCCTGAAAGATGCAGCTCAATTGGTCATGTTCTAAGTTTGCTTTCTAGAGATCACCAATTGAGTCTCACAAATTTCAAGACTATTAAAGATTTACATGGTCGTTAAATTTAAAACTTGTGAGATTAGTTGAAGTGCCTACAAGTTGATCACACATCCACGTTAATTAAAAAAATTACTATGATATTATATGTAGATATAAATTATTTATTTTTTAGATTAAAATGATTATTTAACACTATTAAATGTTTTTTTAATTAAACTAATGGTTAATTGCACACAAAAATAAAATCATTGGTTAGTGGAATAATTTTTCAGGGAATTAGCTCAACCTATGCCTACATTTTCGGCCAAGAGTATTCAAAGTTCAATCTATTCCTATAAGTCTAATTACTTTCAATATGTTCTTATTCTATCTTTTTAATAAATAATTTCATACAAACAGAAGAAAATACCCTCATTCAAGAAATTCAATCATCACCTAATTTATTAAAAATTAACCAATCTATCTTCTTAGTAGATAATTTCATGCAAACCGAAAACATCCTCATTTTAGAAATTCAAACACCATCTAATTTATTAAAAAAAAAAATTAAAAACATATATGAAATTCATTGTTTTCATTATAATATTTTAAAATAAATTATGTTAGATTTGAGTTTCTCACGTGATGGTATATATAGAGAATGACATGATATTCAATCGATATTCAATGATAAATTGAAAGTAATTAAACTTCTAGGTTAATCTCATATCACAAAACGTTATTTATTCAATATTTTTATTTATTTTTATTTTTTTAACATTTATTTTATTATAAATTGAGTTTCTTGATTTGTTATAATTTACTTTTTATGTGGTTATCTTAATATCATGACTTTACATTACAGGTAAAATGAGTTTAACCTTGTTGACTCGAGTTTTTTTTTAATTGATTTTTTTTAATATATATATATATATATATATATATTTCAACATTAGATTTATTAAGAATTAAACTTTATGATTTGTTTTGTTTTACTTTCTATTAAGTTATCTTGGTCTTATGATTCGGATAACGAGTTTTATGGATTCATCCAAATTAACTTAAGTCGTTTTATTATGTTTTTTTGTTAGATTGAATTTTTTTTTTCTAATTTTATTCTTGAACAATGCGTTGATTGAGAACCGTGATTCATAATTTATTTTAATTTGTTTTATATGATGTTATCTCAGTTTTATGATATGAGTTGCAAATTTAACAAGATAACCACGGTTTATTCAAGTTGTTTTTTCAGTTTAATTTCTATGAGATTATTTCAGTCTCATGACTCGGATTATGAGTTTGACGGGTTAACTTAGATTGACTTTGGTTATTTTTTTGTGTCTTTCTTTTTTATTTCATTTTCATACTTCTAATTTAATTGATTAATAATATAGTTTCATAACTTGTTTTGAATAACTTTTCAAGGAGTTATTATAGTTTTATGACTCAAATTGTGGAATTGACAAGTTAACTCCGGTTAAATTTAAGTAGCTTCTTTATGTTAGTTTTAAATTTATTTTTTTAATTTTATCATTTAATATTGGATTGATTGAGAATTATATTTCATAATTTATTTTAATTTATTTTTTATGTAGTTAACATAGTGCTTTTTTTTAGATTGTGAATTTGATAAGTTAATCCAATTTAATCCGAGTTGATCTAATATGTTACTATCTTAATATTAAAAAAATAACATCACCTTAAATTTTTTTAAATTAAACTATATTTTTACTGGTTGTCCAAGTTACATTTAAACTTGACAAATCAACCGGATCACATCGAGTCGGTCCCATTTAATTTAATTTTTTTTATATTAAAAAAAATTAATCACTCCCACAGCAGATCAAGTGTTAACTAATTCCCTTGATCTTTGAAAACAATTTTTTTTTTCCTTACATGAACGACAACATGAACTTAATTTGTTTTTTTTTTCCCTGACAATTTAATTCACTTAGTTCCAACAATTAAAAAGTATACGAAAGAAGAGAGGAAAGAAAAACTAGTTTCCTGATAATAATTAGTAAGGATCCATTATCCAAAATGGAGCAAATTTTATTGATACAAGAATCAGATTAATTGATTATGTTTCCTTTTCTCTATGCGTGTCTGCATCAACATACTGGAATTGAAGTTAAAAATAAAAAACACCGTGGGCCAATGGAATCACCTTCAACATTTCGTTTTCACATATTATTGTCTTGCTGAAATGTGAAGGATACACATCTCACTCTTTGCTCAATTCTCTAAAAAAATCAATCAATCTACAAGCCTACAAGTAATTGATGAACAGATATTATGCTACAAGAATATCTTATTCTGCGTGTTCTCAAAGAATGAAACCTATGGGACAAGGTAAAATAACAAAAGGGACTACCTCCGAGCTCAAGTTTCCAGTAAATCAATTGCAGGGCATGGACTCCATTTAAACCTTTCTTCACAGAAATAGGTTTCTGGGTCTTCTGATCACTCTCTTTGCACTGCCTTTGACAGCTAAAGAAGTTGGATGAGCCAACCCTTTCAACCAGCAATCTCAAACACGCTGTACAAGTATCAACAAATTACGCATCAACGACCATTCCATAACCCAACAAATGCATGTGTAGAACACTCCGATTCAGTGTTTCCTCATCTCACATCCACGTGCAATTCACTTGTAGATCACACATGAGAATGAAGACGTACTACTCCAAGGCTATCGAATGATTTCTTCCGTAACTTTGCAGGAAAAAAATGAAAAAGATGAATTCTCAAGGATTTCTGAGGGCCACAAAACAAGCTACTCAAAGTAAATTTGTTCGCTTTCTGTTTGGATGTAACCAGAAACTCCGCGGTAACAAAACCATCTCACAGCAATGCTGCCAAAGAACTCGAGATACGGATCATGCATCGTATGAAATAACATGAAGCATAAGAGATTTTTTCGTGGAGCACATCTAGAGTATTTCTTGTCTCTGTAAGCAAACGGCTTCAGCAGGCAACTGGTTTTCCTCGTCATGCTTCATAAATTCTCCATTTCCACTGCAAAGTCGGGCAGATAATGCAGGGGATAAAGATGCATAGCTGCCTGATTTATTTGAACATCCATAGCCACATGAATTTAGTAAAATATACTAAAGAATATTACTCATAATTCAAGATTGATTACACTGATTTAGTGGAAATCAAAGAGAAAGAGTTTGAACAAAGCACCTCTAAAGGATGAACTTCTTTCGAAGTCTTTGGTTGTGTGTAGTAGGATGGTCCCTGAGAGAACAACAATGAAGCCACATATTTCTGATATAATGTTTCCCACACTTTGGCCATCCCAATCCTGTTGTAATGTATTTTTACCAATAGATAGTCAAATCAGGATCAGAAATGAAACACTTTACTGTTTGAAATAATAAGGGTCTGGAGGAGGAAAATGGAATGGTTCTCAAACTAAGCCTAGTGATAGCATCTTCATCCTGATGACTAGGCTTGCTATAGTTAGTGAGGCATAAAAAATCACATGTTAGAATGCAATCAAGACATTTTGTTTATCCTATCTTGCATCAACTCACAGATCCATGCCTCAACAGGCTGAAGCTACAGTATTGTTCTTCCAGTGAAATCCAATTAAAATGAAAAGAGCATCAAGCAAAAAATGCACAAAGTAATGAAATACATGCAATTACACAATGTAAGCTTCTACAAAGTGAGTAGCAGTACCTTGAACATGATTACACTTGCAAGAATCGTAAGTGATGTGAACATGACATAATAAATGGGGGATACAACTGCAGTATTGAATGTATCAAGCGCCTGAAACACCAAAGGTCACAGTTTTTTAGCAAATAAGAATTATAGATACAAGATACATTTTAACCATCTTTAGGTTCTAAAGAACCAAAAAATACATGCAGCACAGATGAACGTAAAAAATAAAAAGAAAACTTGCAGTTTTGGGATAAAAAACAATTTGATAGTTTCTTTTTCTGGCTTCAGTAGCATCATTCCTTCCCAACCACCATACCTCTGAAAGAACTATAAACAGAAGGTGCCTTGATAGCTATGGCCTAAGGCGTTATCTAGTACTTCACCTAAGCAGTGTTTTCTAGGTCAATGGGATGTTGATAGCGACACCCTCTGGAGACAAAATTACTCAGTTTCCTGCAAAACACTCGATCAATTTCGGAACTTTTTTATAACTTGATTGCTTATTGCATTTAATATCAGGTCACCAAACATCATAGTAAATGCATGGTTCGGCTTGACAACTCATTTTCTAGCAATCCTAAAACGCAAAATCTATTTTTGGAGTATGTCCCCCCCCCCCCCCCCCCCCAAATCTCATTTCTGTTTGTGAAATGTTAGTGAAACTATGACTACCAATCAGCTATATTTGACCTTATCATGTATCCTGGTTGAAAATAAAGGTAAAGGAGGTCGGATTAGCCCACAATCTTGTGCATTCCACATGGAGATAAGGCTGAAATAGATTGGATTAGGATACCTTTGGAGAAAGACATAATAGAGTGAGAATCAGGAGAGAAAAAATGGAATGTAACAAATGGGCTTGTAGTTCGTTGGCACTCTCACAAGCACGAGGAGTGAGATTCAGAGTTCAAGTCTCACCTTTGTCAATTCATCACCAATCACCAAAACAAGAGAAAATCATGATAGAACAGTGAAAGAATAGAATTGGTAGCATTTTTATAATAGACAGTATAGGGATTTGCATAAATTTTAATGGGCATGTTGATGGCAGCAATCTAAATTCCATTTTAACTCTTTAGAAGGAAAAGGTGTAAAAATGAAACTGCACTTGTGACAGAGAACTTTTCTCTAATTCACTAAATTATACGTGTAGAATTGGAAGAATGTCAAATATTCTAGACAGTAACTTGCTGCCAAGTAAAATGAAGTCAAAATGTGCACTGGGTCATGCGATATGTCCAACAGCAAGTTGAATTCATCGCACATGCCAGCTTAACCTTCTGGAGGGATGTAAGCACAATATCAGAAAAGCAAGCAATGCAGAACACGGAGAAAAGACACCAAAAAGTAAGCAATACAGAACATAGAAGATCAAGGAGAAAAGGAGAACAGCGCAAGAAAGAGGGAACATGATTTATGCAGAAGCAAAATATTGGAAATATAAGCACGATGAGCTTATTCATATAAACAAAAAGCAATATTTCTACATTTCTAACCTTGTTTAGATAATTCATTTGCGTGATGACACATGTTGCCACAATAAACACAAAGAACCATGTCTCTGGGTAGAGCAATTGGTTGTTTCCTTCAAATGTTAATTTAAGTGCAGTTCCAAGGGCCTTAACACTCATCACCTGCACATGATGAAGACAAAACATTTTATGATAATAAAAAAATGACAAAAGGAAGTGGGGTTTACTCATTTCTTCCATCCCAGTAGAAGAGTTGAAATAGTAAAGCAATTGAATTGGCCCAAGCTCCATTACATAAACATGCAACATCACCAAGGGAAATTCTTTCCGCCTTATGTTGGCCAAGAAAAGCATAGATAACATTTTTATCAGTCACTTCTCTTGATAGATCTGGTTAACAATTACCACAGGAAAGTTCACTGCACATAATTAAAATTTTAGTCATTGAAAAGGTGAATTTTCGCAACCATTGAAGGATTGTAGAACTTTTTAACTTCAAAATGCATGAAACTTCATCCCCGTCAATACAGAATGGTTTTTTATTAAGTTACTTTATCTTTTAAAACTGATTGAATGAAAAAAAAAAATCATATCTGCATTCATAACTTTGGTCTTACAGTTAAAAATCAAAGTAACATCACTGGTTCAGATGATTTACCGAAAGTGAACCCATCAATGAACAGATGCCAGTGAACACTAACACATTCGAGTGCCCGCATTGTGGAGCAAAATGGAAGATCAGAATGAAAACCAACACAATCACTGAGGCCACGTAAAGCAAAAAGGCTGCAGCAGATGGTAAAATGGTATATAAAAAGGAACCATTTCAATAAAAGAAAGATGCGCATGTGAAGGTGCAAACTAACCTGGTTGAGTTGCCATACTACATATCTCCTGAACAGACGTTATAGGGTGCTCCTGTGGTGCATGGATTACGATTACAACAGAACCAGCAATGCACATCACACAACCCAAGATCCCTAGCTGGTGCAGCTTCTCATTCAAGATAAACTGAGCTAACACAGCACTACACACCATGAAAAAAGAAATTAATACACAAGAAATGTGGTTAAGAAGAGATTTAATATAAAAATTCCAAAAATTTAGCATGCAATACGAACTTAATAAGAGATATACCTGACAATGATACTCAATGCACCAAGAGGGGTAACGAGAACTGCTGGAGCAAATGCGTATGCAACAAAGTTTGCAACCTCTCCAATAATCACTATATGAGAAACCAGACAACAAGAGATATTCTACAAACAATCAGCGAATAATCAGATGGTCATTACTAATCATAATTCGCGTACTCTAACCAATTACCACTCCTCAATTTGACTAGAACAAGAAAACTTAATCAATTCCTTAAGTTACCAAACGAAAAAAGATATCAACTGAAAGAAAAAATCTTATTAACATTAAGCTGACCAATGTAAGAACCTTAATTCAAAGACAATATGAATCATTAAATTTCACAATTAAATCAAAAGAATCACAAGATACAACCAACTTATAAATAACAAAAGTAAAACATCCATTCATTTACATAGAATAGAGCAAATGGAAATTCAGACACAAGAAATATATCAAATTTTCCCAAAACCAAAAGAAGAATCATTGACATAGAAAAAGGACAACTTACTCGTGATCATGCCCAGCCACCATAGTGGCTCTAAGAGATATGAGAACCCACCAATACCTACAAAAATCCCACAATCCAAACCAGACCTATTTCACAAAACCAAAATCTCATTTCAAAAAACCGAAAAAATAAAACGTTTTTTACCAGCTCTGACACCAGAAGCTTCTGCAGCTCTTCTAAGGCCTTTCTTTTTTATAATGAAACTGGCACCAATAAATAGACTTGACATCAAAGCCAGAATGAACCCTTTTAGATTGTCTTCTGAGAAACCCATTTGAAGGCTGAATCTCTCTCTCTTCTTTGTTTTTTAAGCTGATGCTCGTTTTCTTCTCTTCATCCGCCAATCAATCATTGATTGCGTTGCCTTTCCTCGTATCGTTACCCGTTTTTGTTAATGGAATATGCTGCTCTATTTTTTTTTTGTTTGCTACTAAACATGAGAAACGCTACGGTGTTGTTTTCTGTACAGATAATTTGTGTGTGAGTGACTGGACACCGCATTTTACTTCGTTAGTTTTTGCCTTATCTCCACTCTTTCCTTTTTCGTAAAAGAAAAAACAAATTTAGAAGTTGTCTTTATCTTTATTTATGTTTTTTTTTTTTTCCAATCTTTGCTGGTTCCTTAAATTTTGCTATACTAAATTAGACAAAAAAAGAAGAAGAGGATTTTGATATGTTGGAAGTAACATGTTAACTTGTGTAATCAAGTTTGGATTCACGATTACATTTAATTTAATTTATGATATTTTATAAATTATAAATTTAATTTATTTATTTATTCAAATTTAATGTTAGATTTTTTATAAATTTACAAATATTTACGAAAAAAGTTTATGTTACTAATTTTTATGGGTTTGTATTTAAAAACATTTCTATGAATATAAATAACATGATATCTCTAATGTTAGGTTTAAATTTAATCCCATCTCTTATTTTTAAAGAGACAAACCTTTTAACCCTTTGTTATTACATTAAAGAAAATCAAAACATTTCTAAATAATAATAAAAATAAATATTCAATTAATAAATTATTAAATATAAAAATTAAAAAAATATAAAAAATAAGGACTCGATTGAATTGATCAAGTTTTAAAAATCATGATTCATCATCCAACATGTGATATTTATTTCTTGGATCTTGTAATTCATTATTATTTATAATATCTATATTATCTATTTTTTATATTTTATAAATTAAATGGGTCAAATAATATAAATATTATATATTTATCTATTTTTTTAACACCTCTATTGATAATAGTATTTACCTATCCCAAATTGTTATTAAATATGCCATACAAGGGTCAATTTAAAATATAAAACATAGCCCAGATTGAATTTAAAAATAAATAAATGAGAGCTGACATGTAACTTTAGTCGACGGTGAAAATCAAGTTGATTTAAAAAAAAAAACACCTCAAAAACGTCTTTTTAACTTTATTTTTTAAAACAAAGTATTAAAAAAACCTCTCTTTTTTCTTCATCTGCCAATCAATGGTATTAAAAAAACCTCTCTTTTTTCTTCATCTGCCAATCAATCATTCCTAGCTCAATAACCTTGATATCATGGTGATATTATATCAGAGCACATGAACACATCCTAATAAACGACTGTTTAAAATCATAAACTCGCCACTCTATATCAAAGGCACTCCAGAAGCTTTTGTTGTTTTTTCCAGTCATATAAATGTTTAAATATCCGGTAAAAATGTAGAGTGTTGTTTCAGGAGATTTTTAAAAATCTTCAAAAATATTTTTTAAATAAAAAAACAAACATATTCTAACAGCTAAGTAGGTAGATATTAAGCATTGCAAGGTACATGTATGTGAATGATTGATTAGGAGGTTTTTGAAAAAAATTACGGTGCTAATATTTTTAACTAGAATTTCTTCTTTTTTATATATTGTCTATTTTTTTAAGGTAAAATCAGAAAATAACTATTAAAATGGTATTAGTTATTTCTTTAACACTTCAAAATTTCTCGAGGTTTTACACATCAACCACCTAGAACACTTTTCATAAAAAATTAAAATAAAAAATAAAAAGAAATTGTTGTCTTGCCCTGCTTGGATCCTTGTTTATCAAGATTAATTAAATTACCTTTTCAAACCCTTCAATTATGAATACATGTAGGAAACTACTTCCAAACAAGAGGGAGTAATTTATTGGAAATGGAGGGTTTTATCCCTTGCTTGCTAGTCGGATCATTTTGTCCTCCAAAAATTATTAATAAAAACTGCTCATATCTCAATTTCCAAGTTTATCCACGTACAATGTAATTAATGTAATTATGAGCGATAATATGGTGCAAAATATTTTTTAATTAAAAAAATTAATTTTTTTTACATCTATATAAGAAAAGAATAGAGAAATATCAAGAAAAACAAAACTTCGAAAATAAAATATATAATGACTTATGATCCACTAGAGATCGATATTAAGGTTCATGAGAAAAGTTTACCGACTGTAGTCAAATTAAACAAACCGACTGTAGTCAAATTAAACAACACAAAACCACCCTTGCTTGTAATCTGCAATTTACCCTTTAACGGGCATTGGATTATCATTTTTTTCCCAAAAATTACAATTAATTTATTAATGATAAGTTTTCAAATTACATCTATGATTTCTCTCATGATTAACTTTAATTATTATCGAAGTAAAAGTCATTACAAATACAAAGTTATATATTTATATATTTTCTCATGATTTTGTAAATTTCTTTCGGCTATATTATTTTATGCAGTTATTATATCAAGACATTATACTGATTGATTTAATTATTTTTATTTTGTTATATTTAAACATGAAGAAAATAACAAATCAGATGTTTGTAAATGGTGTTTATTAATCCAGATTTTAATATATATATATATATATATATATATATATATATATATATATATATATATAGTGTTAAATGATAGTAATTCACAAAAAATTTTCGCTAGGATGGACGTTTTCATCTTGACACGTGGACATGCCACAGATGCAAAGGACCTGTTGTTTGTCAATCAAAACATGCCAGATGTAAAGATTATATAAAATGAGATGGGTATCTTATGCCCTTTATTAATATTAAAATAAAAAATAAATAACATCGATGAAGCTTCGAGAAGAGAGAAAACAATAAAAATAAATAGCTAAATACCTTGAAAAATTATTCTTATAATATATTTGTTTTTCTTGTTTAGACTAATTAAAAGTATGTCTTACATGTTTTAATTATTTAAAATTATATTAAAATAATTATAAATATTTTTTAAAATATTTTTCATGCTAAAATATATTAAAATAATTTTTTTTATTTTTAAAAAATTATTTTTAAAATCAACACATCAAACCAATTCAAAATATATAAAAATATTAATTTTTAATAAAAAAATTAATTTTTTTTAAAACAAAATTACATATTTCCATCCACTTTCTAAATATTTGTTCTTTCACAAGTACAACTAGAAAAAAAATAAAGACGATAATAAAACAAGTGCACACAATAGGAGTGCCTTGAAAAAACAAATTATCTTTGCATATAGGTTGAGTGCGTCAGCTTGTCCTAAAGCCAGGAGTCTCATCTGCATGAAACAGCAGAGCATTTCCCCATGCATCGGTGCACGGAATTAAGAAAAATAGCAGCAGTGACGTAAGAGATTATTAGCATGCAACGCATTTTGAATTAATCAATCACACGAGAAGAAAATGCGCAAGGAAAGGAAATGAAATGAAATGATAAATATATAGCAGCTAGACTCGCATAATCCTGATATCAGATTTTGCACCAGGCATGGTTGAATAGATGTCTCGTTTCCTATTCTTGTGTTGCTTGAAACAAAGAACAGGCCCCCCAGAACAGGCCCCCCACAAAAGAGATCGACAGCAAAGACTTACCTGAGATAAAAAAACACACTTTTCTGAAGAGGAGAATTACAATTTGAATTCATTCCCTCTCACTAACTATATCCTCGAACATTGTAAGAAACACAGCATACGTCGTCAAAGCAAAGCACCGCTGCCATGAAAATAGCATCTCTAAAAAGTTTAACCTATCTAAACTTCAAAAAGGACGGGGGGCAGATAAAGGGCAACTTTAAGCAGCACAAGCAAACTGGGTGACAATACCCATGCAGCCAACACGTGTAAATCCATTAGCAAGAGACAATCATTAAGAGAGTTCAGAGTAGTCTCTTTCTGGTCTCCACTTCAGTATATCCTGGCCACTGCTGGTTCATTCTTGTCTTTCACTGTTGAATATGAAGTTGAATTTTCCAACACCAGTTACCCTTCATTGTAATAAAGGGGGACTTGAAGGAAGCATGTGTCAAAGATCTGAAAAGGATCGACAATCAGTACCATGAAAATTTCAAGGTGATAATTGATTTCATTAAATGACAGAATGGACCCAATTTGTCAGGATAAACCTACACACGATATAGCACTGATATTCCACTCATTTGAGATGGTGTAAGAAAAGAAAGAGGGCAGGCCTCTCTCTATCTGAGTGTTATACAGGGCGGTGACATGGAGCTTCCATGACAAATGAAACCAAAAGGAGTTCATCAAAACGATAAGCAAATGGACCATGTTCCCAAAAGACTGCACCGGCATACCTGCAAGGTAGATGTTTTTCTGCTCAGAATTTCATCTAACTTCCTTTCATGCTGGGAGAAGCT
This sequence comes from Populus tomentosa, assembly GCA_018804465.1. Lineage (NCBI taxonomy): Eukaryota > Viridiplantae > Streptophyta > Magnoliopsida > Malpighiales > Salicaceae > Populus > Populus tomentosa. The sequence continues at coordinate 4,084,877 of CM031985.1, forward strand.
CTCTTTCTCCTCTTGTTCTTGGGCTTCACAGCATCCTTCAATGTTTTCTCTCCATTTGTTTGCAGTGCAGTTCCAGATGTATCTGTAGCTAAAGTTGCTTGTTTAATATCTTCGGTTGGTTTCTCTGGATCAGTTTTGGGACTATTTTCCTCGCTTCCTTCTTGTTTCACATGCCGTGTTGATACTCCTGCATATTTCACACACGACACAAATCACTAATAAGCTATGTAGCATTGGCACAAAAAATACTTGAAAAAAGTCTACAAGGTTGCCCTTTCAAAGAAATATACACATTCAGAATGCATATATGGGTTCATTATCCATTATTTCACCAAAATAATGATTAAAGCACCTTGTATACAGACAGAAGGTCTGTGGCCACCATAAGATGTATTAAATCAATCTATGATAACTGCACCCTGTTTTATGGAATACTACTGCTACTCTACTCTCCCACAGCCAATGCCCAGGCATAATTTATTATTAATTCACATAAAATGCTACCAATCAGAATAAAGAAGGTTAACTTTCTTGCCACGGAACAACAGCATAGCAGGAGATCTGCAGCCTCTTTGTCAACTTACTCATGAAGCCCCAACTACCCATTCTGTACCTTTTGAGGAAAAAAAAAGATTTGTTTCTTTGTGAAATTTATTTAAGAGTTGCCTCCCATAAAAAAAGGATAGTTTGAAGTCTGCGTTAAATTCTCTTTAATGGGGGGAGTTTTGCTTCAGAATTTATACAGTATTACTTATCGAGCGAACTAAGAACCTCGCAGGTGCAAAATGAGCGAAATCATTTACAAGCAGGAGAGAAGCAAAGGTAATTTCTTGTACTTTTAAGAAAAATGTGCAAGTTGCATACCACGTGAGGCTAGAGAGGCTTTCAGGGAATCAGGATCAACGACCTTCGAATAAGGATCCCTGAGGAGAGGAAAAAAGAAGATTTGCATCACTTTTTAAAAGCAATCACACAAAAAATAGGAAAAGAATCAAGTTGAAAATTTCTTAAACCAAATAGATTAGAGTTTCCAAATCACAAGAACAAGAAGAAAGGCCTATTATAATTCTATAGAATTTCTAATTACCGCAAATCCAGGTGAGTTAACAACTAACCAGCTTATGAGATATTTAATTAGATGCCAGTTCCACAGCTCTCACTCTCTCTTTGCATTAGTCATAATCATACAGACTTGAATCCATCACAAAGAGCAATAAACTAACATTAAAGTATATAGCAGGGAAATGGTCTGGAAACTAATGTCATTAAATTGCTTTAGGGTCAAGAGATCATTCTCAGGTAATCAAATTCATGATTCAGAAAACTTTCTTCTATCTTCAACAAACTAAGCTCATGATTATGATTTTAATGATGGATGCAAAATCTTCTTTTGGAAGAGCAGGTTTGCATTTCAAAAAAACATTGGAGAGTGCTAGCACCATACCAGCTTGATGGACCCCCAAGAAAATTCATAGCATTGCCCTGTCCTCGACCTGTTCCACCTTGTTTAGATGGTTTGATATCACCATCATTGTCATTACCTCTACCACTGCAGGTTTCATCAGGTACCAACTTTAATCTCTCCATATGATGCCTTGACAACTCACTAACTTCCACCTGCTCAACGGTTTTATTTTGCTCTGTTACATCAAGAGCAGCTACACTAACATTGCCAGCACCAGAAGTAGGGTGGCGCTTGATCTTGCGTAATGCTCTCTCTGTGTTGTATGCTTCAACCTAAATCAATTCACATAATAAAATTAGTTTTGGAGCAAAAGACAATCCCATGGCCACGTGTTTCTAGAAGCAGCAAACTGACAAAGGAAAAGGAAAAGAATAGATTGCATTAAAAGAGCATGCATATTTGGCATTGGAAAAGAAATGGCACCTCAACATTCAAAAAAATTTCTAGAGAAGAAACTCACTGCATTTTTTATCTTCTTTGTTATGGATTCAGCACTCAAAGAAGCAAGTTGCAAACAATGCATAATAGCACTCTGTGGCACACCCTCCCCTCCAGGTTTCTGAATTGCACAAATGTCACCATTCGCATTAACCGTTACAGTCATTCTTCCACCCATAACAGCCTCCTCACTTTGGGTAGGATCAACAACCTACATAGCACAAGTTCAGATTAAAAGAACCAGGTGATGAGCTTTTCAAGCTCAACATCAATATGCATCAGGAGTGGACACACAAAAAGAGTTGTAGTATAAATCTGCCCACCATTTTGCCCTCACCACCGAAAAATGCAAAAGTTATTGCTATAGGGAGATGGTGGACTATCAAAGGAAGCGGCTCTCTTTCCTGTCACAATGCAATGGATAACAATCAACTTAACAATATGAAAAATGCAAATGGCTAAAGTTGATAAAACATAAAAAAGTCTGACATGTAACTGCCACAACAATATCATCACAGCCTATTACATTTACTGGGAGAAGAAACAGGGAAAGTTTCTAGCAAGGACCTCTGAATCTCCAGTTCAGAGTAACTGGTCCATTTTTTTTATGTGGACAAATTCAAGATGTAGATCATGGAAATATGGCTACTTTTGAAGTTATAAAGTTTTCCTCTGTCTGTGACTTTCTAGAGACCTTATTAAAGAGTGTTGTGTTAGGATCTTATTCTGAAGGTAAACAGTCTATTTAAAATACAATTCCTGGGTACAACTTCCACACAAACAATTGCTCTTAACACCAGTGATGAAAGCTTTCAACTACTTCTAATAAGCCGATGATATCGTTATTTCTATGAAGTAAATACACACAGCTGTAATGCACGATGATGATGAAAACAGTTCTGCCAAGCACACCCTGTTTTACCCTTATTCTAAACAAGACACAATTCAATCTTCATTGCTACTTCCAAGTTCAAATTTTAGGAAATTTCATGGACATTAAGCAACTTTAAGAGAATAATTTTGGACCAGCATGGCATCATGAACCACAGTTTCTAGGATTATCATTTTGTTAAGGCCTAATACCACATTACCTTGCATGGAACACAATTAGTCAAATGAACTTATATAAAGAGGCAAAAATTCTTTACAGACTCTATCCCATACATTATGATGAAACCATTCTCCACTCCCATACAACAGTTATCCAATTAATCTGATACATTAGTAATTTTCACCGCTACTGTCAGACTTATAGAATGCATATGAGATTGGAAAGCACCGATCATCTGAGTTGTGTATAACAGCAACCAGAATGATGGCTAGACAAAGAAGGATAGTCAGCTTGAAAAGGTCTCAAATGTGACATGATAAACAAAATAAGTTCAATACTTTTATTTTCTGATTGTTTGAGGTATCAATTGATATAAAGCACGACTCCAATAAGGGTAAATTTTACAAGCCAAGTTGGTTCTTAAAGGTAAAAACACAGAACTAAGAAAATGCTTCCTTGGTTGAAATCCAAGCTTCCATTACAAGTAAATAATTAAAAGCATTAATTAGCCAACCTCTGGTGGATGTACTATCACTTCTTGACCATCTTCACCTCCTAAAGTGCATTCTGGTCTTCTAAACGTTAAGAGAGAGGCTAAGGCAGCAATATTGGCAGCATCAACAAGATTTCTGTTTGAAATTGATGAGTGAGTATTAGTCAAATAATAACTATGTAGCATTAGTAAAAGAAGAAACAAAGAAAAAAATATTCAGGAGATCTTAATGAGAGAAATTTCTACTTAAAATAATTAGCTTAAGAACATACATAAAAGGCAGAAAACTAAACAACAAATTAACATAGCTTACCCCCCATTGTCTAGGATATGAAGGTCAATACGAATGGCCCACACTAACTTCCCGGCAAGAACACAAAGCGATTCTGTATCCACAGCCCTGCTCTCCCTGAAAGGTCACTTAAATATTTAATCAAAGTTGAACTATATTATAAATCTGTATTCTTTAGAAGGGACTGACATAAGTTTCATATGCAGTGCTGACACTTTCTAAGAAGGCCCTGACATAGTATCCCTCAAGGGAGAAAAAAAGTGTAAAAAAGAAAAACCAAATTTACTCCATCCAAAACAATTTGGCATCATCAATGTCATATTCACATATGATTGTGAACATTCATGTAAACACACATATATACACATGTTTGTACAAATACAGTATTCTTAGGGAAGCATTTCATGCTAAAACTGAACAGCAAAGAAAAACATCGAGCCAGTAAACATAAGAAATTATGCTAAAAAATTATAAGTAAAGACACTAATCACCTTAGACCACGATCAACTATACGGCCCAACTCCACTGCAGATTCCCCAGGGCGGCCTGGTTCGAATGAAGGATCAGCCATCGGAGAGAACTCGGTAAAAATAGAAAGTGTCCCTTCATTCTGTCGGTCTTGATAAGGCTGAACTAATTGACCTGTCACAAAACCCATTACATGAGTCTGTCCTAGCTGCACCTCTGATGATCCATCTTCTCTGCAAATTTACAATGACCAAAATACCATTCAATCAACCCCAATCCCAATATACATTAACAATCAACCATAAAGCTCTCCAATCTTCAAAAACAAAACCAAACAATGGCAAGACACCAGCAATTATGACACAATAACAACTCATCAAAGGAACCCCATTATTCTTTTCCTCTTGCAACTCCTATGCATCATTTAAACCAAAAGTAAATCAACTTTTATATAGCAAAAAACAGGTATAATAATACGGGAAAATGTGTAAAACCAAAATGGAGAGCTTGAAAGATGAAACATAACTGGAAAACAAAAGAAATACAAGAAAAAGTACTAAAAAGCAACTTGCCTTCCAAACTTGATGGTAATTTTGCGATACTCAAGAGGATTACGACCATCAATTCTAAGGTTTGAAGCCAAAGCAGTCTCTATGAATTTCTTCTCGTTCACTGTTAATCTCCATGTATTCGCTAATCTTCCATCCATTGTCTTCTGTGCTTTCTCAAATTCTACTTTCAAGTTAAACCCAAAAGGTGAAAAAAAAAAAAAGGAAGAAAAAGCTTTAGCTTCTCTCAAGCACTATAACAAACAGTTTGCAGACAAAAAACTAGCAAAGCTAAGGAAATGGGAGATCAAGAAATTATTATAGAGTTAAGAGAAACGGGTTTTGCAAATAAAGAACAAAAATTTGAAGCTGTAAAAAAAATAAAAGTAATTGCTACAAGTTAATTGGTGTTTGTCTAGAGAGCGAAGGGCTCCGTAGAGTGGGAGCTCGGAGTTTGCTGAATTTCGACCACCCTAAAACCCTAACAATTTTTGGAGTCTGCTGTCCTCTCGAGTTACAAATAGGCGGGGCTAGGCTTATGGTCCATTGGGCCTTCTCTGTTTCGGTGCTCGCACAAACTGACCCGATTATCAGCTCATACTGGTTCCATTCAATCGACGGACCACTTGTGATCATAAAAAAAAAGTAAAAAAAAAATTATTACGTGCATTAAATTAACTTCAAATGGTTGGATTAAAATGTAAGAATTTCTTTTTTAGTTAAATTTTGGGGTTAACATTAAAATGATTTATTACTCCATTGGATTGATACTAGGATGTCGTTTTTAAGATTATTCCTTAAAATACTTAGTTTTAATTAATATAAAATAGAATTAAAATCTCTTGAGAGAGTACTCCAGCTCAAGACTTATTGTAATCTTTCACTGTAACAGTGTAAGTGACTTTTTTTTTCCTACACCAAAAAATTTTAAAATAAGCTTATAAGAGCATTGAGGTATTTTTTATTAAATAGAATTGAGACAATGGATATATATATATATATATATATATATATATATATATTTCTCATCTTAATTACACAATAAAACAATTAAAATATCATTATAAAAAAATAAACATGGAGTCAAGGGATTTTTTATTTTCACAATGATTTTTTTTGCTATTATAATTGAAGTTGGAGGTACTTTGATATTTGCATAGATATAAAAAATAATGAATAATTAAAATGCATAGTCAAGATATAAAAATATCTTTTGAAAAATTAAACTTGAGGTCAAATGATATTTTCAGCTTTTCATAGTGATTTTTTGTAATTATAAAGCTAACTCATGAGGAATTTTGTATTTCGCTTAACAAAACAAAAAACTGGACATGTGTGTATTGCATCTAGGGATGCATGGAAGTCATTGGCCCCACCACCTCCCAACATCAAACATATCATCCCCATCATGTCATTGGAAGCATTATCATGTTTTATTTTTATTGGTGCGACACGTGTCTTCATTGATGGTTTGTTTTTGATATTAATGATTTTTTTTATTTTCCTTCTTCTTCTTCTATAAAAAACAATTATAACTTGATCTTATTTGTTGTTGAAATTTCAACTTCAATCCCTATTTTTTTTTTATTTCTAGTTTTTGGTATTGATCTTTTTATAGATATTTTATTTATTTTTAATTTCATCATTTAATCTTAATTTACCGGATATTATATTCTTTAGTATGGTTCTCATTCTCACAATTTTTAATTTTTATCCTTGGCTCTTTTGTAGAAGTTAGTTTTGGTTTCTAATTTTTTTTCTTAACTCTTTTATAAAAGTTATTATTTTTTTTAATTTTACCCTTTAATTACAACATTATTTTTATTTATTATATTAATTTTGGTCATCATTCTTTTCAATTTTTTTCCTTTTAATATATATTTTTTAATTTCACTCGTTAATAAAATATAAAATTTATTTTATATTTTTATATTTATTATTATAATTTCTATTTTTAAAATTATTTTTGTATAATTAAAATTATTTTTTTAATTTTATCTTTTAACACTTGATTGATTGAGAATTAAATTTTATGATCTTTCAATACTTGATTAATTGAGTCATATTTTTTTATAAAACAATATTTTTTTTTATTTTTTATTGGATTTTTTAAATCTCTTAATTTAGATGACTGACTTAGCATAATATTTTAAATTTACTTAGCTTTTACTATTACTACTACAAGAATTATATTTTTATCATGATTTTTATATATATATTTTTTTAATCTTATTTCACCTCTAACACATCAATTTTTTTTTTTTTTAATAATATTTCAACCCCACCAGTGCCAAGAGTTGCTATAAGTGCTCATTCTGGCACCACCTTAAAAACAGTAAATGGAGAGGAAAAACATTACCTCAAATATCGTGCTTGGCTGTGGCCTTAGAAACGAGGGTAGTTAAGGTATTTTAAAATCAGTGAAGGTGTTGATTCGAGGGCTGGCAGGTACAATTTTGAAAAGGACACGTTGCAAGAAAGTTTTCATACAAAATAAAGGGTATTTTCTGTAATTGACTCAATAAAAAGGGATAGAATTGGGCATTACCAGCTCAAATTTTCAATTTAATACTGTCAAGATTTATGTGTTACTTTATAGAATCACGCTCGTGTGTGCTGATAATTAACTCGTCAAATCAAAGAAAATTGCGATTCAGACATTTCAAACACATGAATCATGTCAAAATTAACATAAATTGTGTTTCACTTCACAAATCAAAAGGAATCCATTGTCATTACATATCTCTTCTTCATCTTCCCCATCTCTCTCACAGCTTCATTAAATGCCTTCTTTTCACTTTCTTCCCCATCAAAACTAAACAAATCAGACTTGCTGCCATTTCCAATCTGCCCATCATCATTCGGCCTAAGCACAGCTAGGGTGGCTCCTCTCATTGTGTACCCATTTTCTGGCAATTCGAGCACGGGCACATACCACAACTTCATGCTCAAATCAGGCACTTGGGTCCTCTCCAAAGATGAATCTGTACTTGCCACCATTGATTCCATTGAATTTCTTGTCTCGGCGATCTCATCTTTTCCCATACAAACCCTCCCTTGCGTGCATACATCACTTGCTATGATATTTTCAATTGCGTGATGTTCTTCCAAAACCTGCTTCATCAAATAATGCCTTGCTGAAGCAGCCAGCAGGCAAGAAATTGTCCTTACAACTTGTAACTTCATTTGACCGTCAGTTAAGACTTCTCCGTTGTTTTCAGAAAAGTCGTCTGATGATAAAGGTTGCATTCTTTTCTGAAAAGATGTAGCACTAAGAATAACAAAATTCTTTATCTCGCTGCCAAACCTGGCTTTCCATTTTAGCAATGAATCATTTCCCTCCAATCCTGTCATGCCACCATCAGAAGGAAGCTCCATGTGCATAGTTTTAGCTTGTTGGAAGTGCTTCAAGACTTCTATAGGTGAATAAAAAGAAACAGTTTTCCGGTCTGTATCTGACCTGTCAGCAATGAAACGATGAAAGAAATGGAGTGGTTTGGCTATCAACTTACTAATAAGAATCCTGAAAAGATTTCTTCTTAATCTGGTGTCTGCTTTTGGGTCGTGTTTGCGAGGAGGGATGGAAAGAAATACCGTGTCGGCTTCGAAGACAAGCGAAGCGAAGCGCTTGGATACTGAGATGCATCGGGTGAGAGATTTAGCATCACCTACTTTGTTGAAGATAACGAGGAGAAGAGCATCAGGAAGGCGATCAAAGCAATCTTCCTCCATGGAACTTTTCCAAGATGTTGAAGTGAGGAGAATGATAGGACATTTAAACAGATTGATTGGACAAGTGGAAGTCCTTCTTTGACCAAAGGTTTGAAAATGTTTCCGAGTAAGCCCCAGTTTCTGACTTTATAAAAGATAACGTTAAAAAACCAAGATGGTTTTGACTGGCCTTTCATTTTATAGCAGCTGACGCCACGAGAGTTGACCAAGAATAAGAATAACTGAATTGGGGTTTCAATTTGTTGTTGGGATCTAGAGCTTGATAAAAAAATTCCCATGTCACAAATGGAACTTGGGCCACTGTCCAAAGGAGATATGACACATTTATTCCCGGCCATAGCCAGAAAGGAGGCAGAAATCATGTCATATGCTTGCTTGGAACAGGAGTACCGTGTGTTCGTGTGCTAACTATTGAAATAATATTTGGTTTCAAACATTATGTTATACGAAAGCCTCTAAATTAAGAGAATTCTAAGCATGCTGTAACTGAATCTGATTCCAGTAAAATCCAGGTATTTACGGCTTAGATGGAGAAAGCCAATCAAAAAGCGGGCGTCACCTGTGAAATACTATCCATTCCAAAAGCCAATGTTGGAAATCTTCAGCAATCAGCACCCATGAAACTTCAAGCAATGCTAGCATTACATATGCTTTGGTATCCAGTGATAGCTCTTATAACCACAATACACGGAACAATTTAATTCCGACGAGTACTTATCTAATTCTTATCTGCATTAGAAATCACCTGTCTTGTTGATGAATTATCAGATACGACATTGAATGTTAAATGTGCTACAAAAAAGAAAACTAGACTGGATTTGAAGGTGTTTCAAATACATGATCTTGTAGTAAAAGGCAAAGATTTACATAACGAGACCTCGGGAGCCTCAGAATAGTACGAGCACAGGAAGGAGAACATTATTTCAGTGTTTCTGGAAGCGAATGACAGAAAAAGAATAATTACATTGATGGTATTTCAATCAAACCCTGGAAGCGATCAGAGGGGTATTATTCTGCAGATAAGCACAAGCAGCTGCTACTCCACTTCCCAACTTTACTGGGTAGCCCACATCCTTGAGTATCATCTCCACTCCAGCAAGGCAGCCCAGCAATTGCAGCTGAGAAAAGAAATTGCATGCAGAAAAAGAATGAGGCAGGGCTACAATTAAATATGACTGTTATGGTGACTTATATTTTCCTAGACATTAACTTGAAAGGAAATGACAAGGAGAGGAAATATTACAGAAAATGGTTGTGTTTGACTGAGAATGAGGGTCTGATTAAGGAACCAGGACCCATTTGGCAGAGTTATGACTGTCTTAGCACAAACAGGCTAGCATGACTGGTAATTAAGACTCAATTTCTCCATCTCCTTGTCATAGTTATAAAAGCTTAAAGTTGCAGTGGTTGAACATTTTTGCTGGAAACTAGAGCTAGTTAATCCATTATATTGTGATCAGAGTTTAAGAGTTATCTAAAGAAGCTTTGAAGTTTAGACAGTAGAAGGATTTTCAAATCCTCGGTTTGGGTCCTTAGACATTATGACTCAAGAATACGACTCCTTAGACATTCCAAAGCAGTGTCTCTGCCCACAATTACCAGGTCAAAATGCTGATAGGTTACAAATTGTAATGACTTCTTACCGTTAATTTTATTATTTTTCTCCTCGATGCATGGCTAACGAATACATTCACACAGGCAAATTGTTTCATGATTCTTTAATGCAATTTGAAGGATTGTTTTTAATTTAATATACACTCTTGTGTCTTCATGTACTCAAGTATCCTTCTTGGATTTATTCTTAAGATGGTGTTTCTGAATGATGTTTAATGAATCACATGCACATGTCAAAGGATTTGAGAAATGAAGGTTACCTCGTTCAGGTTGCCGAGATGCCCTATTCTGAAAACCTTGCCAGCTACTTTGTTAAGGCCCAAACCTAAGCTTAAGTTGTATCTTTTCCATCCCCTCCTAACAATTTCTGCACTATCAATGTACGGGGGAACAACGACTGCAGTCACTGTGTCACTGAACCATTCCTCCTTTTGAGTACAGTTCTTCAAGCCCCATGCCTCCACAGCAAGCCTACATTTTAAAATTCAAGGAGTCATGAATTGTGCATCTGTCAGACAATTCAATGATTGAGAGATAACTTTCTGAAATAATTAAAAGGAAAACATAAAAGAAAAGGGAGTAACCTTGTTGCTTTTCCCAGACGAGCATGCCTTTCAAACACATTCTCAAGCCCTTCCTCAAAAAGGAGATCCAGTGCTGCTCTGAGTCCATACAACAATTGGATGGAAGGAGTGTATGGCCAAAATGTTCCGAGGTTGTAGAACTTCAAATAGTCCTTCCAGTCAAAGAAGACTCTAACCGACTTTGCAGTTTTAGATGCCTCGATAGCTTTAGGGCTTGCACACACAATACCCATCCCGGTAGGAAGAGAAAGAGCCTTTTGAGAGCCAGTTAAAGCCACATCTACTCCCCATTCATCCATACGGAAATCAAGGGCACAAATGGAGGACACTCCATCAACAAGGAAGAGAGCTGGATGGCTGTAGTCATCTGAGAATCATTGAAAAACACGAGATCCATCTTACGTGATCAAGATTAAAATTAACGATGAAAGAACTGAATTACAATATCCAAAGTCATAGAAACAGAGAAAAGCTGAATGCTGAAGCAGCTCTATGTTGTTTGTCAAATAAAGCATATAAGCTAGTCTAACAATCCAAAAAATTAGAAGCTTAGAACTGATCATTTCCAATAAATGGGTGAGGAACGCTATATTTTCCACGTAATTTGCACTGCATAAGTCCCACTTCCACGCTAAGAAACTCCACCACGAAGTACTCTGCAGTACGCTTCACTCAAGCATTTTAAACTCCATTGATTTATAAATGCTATGAAAAGCTTCTATTAAAGCATTTATTAGGGATAGGTAAAAGAAGCACTACATCACTGGAGCAGATGTGCAAATAAGACTTAGAATCAACCCCCTGTAAGAGGTACTATTTTGCACAGTGAATAACCTTCAGGGAACCAACATCAAGCTTGGAGATCAGCGGACACCGCTTTCGAGTTTCAACCCAAAACTCTCGAGTAGTTAGGGATCTTTCTCTGTATATAGGTGCCTCAGTCGGTCCCCAGGCAACTGATGCAGGCCTAGCTTTCATGTTCCAGAAGTTAGACAAACATAAAAGGTCAACGACTGTAATAGGATCATATGCTGAAGACAATGCATATTTGAACTAGTTTATGCTGGAAAAGATCCTTGATTTTCTTTGGAGAAACATCTAAGCAAGTAATATAACCGATTAAGGACTATTAGCATACGTAGGCACTTTATCATTGCTGCTAAGGTTTGCCACTGACAAGCACTAGCATATACACTTACCAAGTATTTTTCTAACTTTAGCCAAGTTGTTGGTAACTCCAGTTGCTGTCTCATTGTGAACAATGCAAACAGCCTTAATGGTGTGTGCAGTATCTTCCGCAAGTTTTGAGGCCAGGATGTCAAGGTCGGCACCTTGACCCCAGTCACTTTCTACAACATCAACATTGAAACCAAGGCGTTGTTGCTGATCAATCCAGAGCAAACTGAATTGGCCTATCAAGAAAGACACAGTTCGATCTCCAGGAGACAATGTGTTGGTAAGTGCACTCTCCCATGCACCAGTGCCTGAACCAAAATAGCAACGTCAACTAACACAAACTACTATTAACTGAACTATAAAAAAATAAATGTCTCCAATAAGATGGCATAAGTTAGCAAACACTTCCAAAATCCTTACGACATACTGGCATCCAAGAAGTCTAAAGCATTTCACTGTATTTGGATTTGTGCTCCAGATGAAGTACAAACATTTTAGAATTTAAGACCTGGTCAGATGACTGCTGCAACAGTACCTGTGGTTGGGATGAGAAATGGAATTCCTGAGGTAGTCTTGAAAATCTTCTTCACATCCTCAAGAAGAGTTTTTGTCATGGCTGGAATTGCTGGTGAACGGTAATCCTCGTTGTTCCTATTCATTGCCCGAATGACTGGTTCCGGGATGTTAACCGGCCCTGGAACAAACAGATGATTCCTTCCTGGTCCATAAAAGTAGTCCATCTTCCCCCCTGCAGAATACCACCAACAAACTATATCCATCAAAACACCTTAGCTAGAAAATCACAGTGCAGAAATCAGTGTTCACAACCCTCTTCGGAACAATTCATGTAGGTTTATGTACTTTACTAAATTCTTAAACCAGGAAAACATTATATGTCCAACTACACTTCCTAGGAATTTTTCTGCCAGCACACAAAGTTAAGAAATCAAGCTGAATTTCATTTTACATAGTTTCATTTGGACAATTCATGCAGTGCTGTTGTATTCAAAATAGGCCTAACCCAATACAAAATACCACATACAATTAGATTTTGGAATGAAAAAGAATCAAAAACTTAAATTGCAGTTGCAAGTGCTTTGGTATGAAAGAAAGAAAAATGTAGGAAGGCTGGAAGCTATATATAGCTTATTGGAAGAATCTGTGTTAGTTTGTTGAAAGCTGTAATTCTGCCCTTCACTCTCAGGATTTACAACTCCTTTTCCTTTCCTTTCTTTATTGTTTTATCTTCCTTTCCTTTTCTTTACAAAAAAAAAAAAACAAAACTCAAGCTTTTTCCAAGAATTATTGGACATCAATAGTCACCTCAGCCCTAGTCATCCTTGTTGTATAGGGTTCGTTTGAAGGCATGTTAGGTCTTAATACAGGAACTGTCTTCTAATTGCCTAAATCTCCACCATTCATCCTATGATTTAAACTTAAGGCACCCGAGTAAAATCTTAAAGTTTAAACCACTCAGCTATATATCTCCTTGGGACATCATCATGAATTTTTATCAGTTGCTTATTTTCTATCATTAATTAAAAACTGACACTACATAAAATCTAAAAGATAATATGGACTTAATTATATGTTTTGTCTACCCTTAGTTTCTCGGCTTCAAATACAAAATTAAAAACTTCTTCAACTATAGTTCTATAAGGAGTGAATAATACATTTATAATAATGTATAGAAAGGACATCAACACCATGCCTTTTCTCCCTGGTAAAAAAGAAGTTTGTATATAGGAAAGTAAAGCATGCTACGTACGTAATGATCAAGGAAACCAGAAACAGCTGATATCAATGTATTCATGCCATCATATCTTATAAGAAATTATGAAAAGCATGCCAGTGTATTAATCCTGGTAAATCAACCCTTTTCAACTCCTTAAAGTAGAAGAACCAAAACAAGATTGAAAGCAGTAACTAGGTCGGTGTATTTCAGTATTTGTGTGGTTGTGTCAGTGTCTAGCAAACCATCAAAACAAGACCACACCTCTGATAAGAGCAGAAGATGAACTAAGATATATAGATAGATATACAACAAGTACATACACACAAAAAAGAAAAGAAAAGATGAGAGTAACAGGAGAAAGAGTTGTCAGGTATAAATTACCAGTTGTGGTGAGTTTGATCAAAAGTGTGTCTCTGCCTCTCCTTTTCTTTTTCCTGGTTCTTTGGCAGTGTTAGGGGATGAGTGCCTATAGGCTGTCGTGAAAAAGAAGCTAAGGAGGAGAATTCCGTTTAATAAGAGGGCGGGAGAGCCAATCAATATCCCAAGTGGGGTCCTCCTTTCACTTACGTGGCAGATAAGAGTGAACCTATTGGAATCCTGCGGCTAAGAATGACTGCCATGGCCAACATTTTTGGCCTGCATCAGGTTTCCACTAACGACTGCTACCATGTTCTTGTTGATGGTTTTTCTTTTTCTTTATTTGCATCTTTGTCCTTGTATTTTGCTCTCTTTCAATTCTAGCTCTCAAGGTATTTGCTCAAGTGAAGTAAAATAGTTGGAATTAAACGTTCAGAAATAGGTGTAGTCTTTGTTGTGTTATTATCGCAAGGGCAAGAGGGAAATATATTTCTTTAATTGGTGGACACAAAACAAATTGTAAGAAATCAGGGACTGAACAAAATTAATGGATTATCCACTCTCTTCTTCTTTTCAAAAATAAAATAAGAGAAGAAGAAGAATACCTCCCTTGTTTTGGCACGACATGCATGGTTTTTGGAAGCAGGTAGTATGAGGTTGAGAAAGCAATGTGAGAGATAAAGTGATAAAGTGCTATCAACCACGCTTCACTTGTGGGAATCAAGGCCACACAGCACTTTTTAATCTTGTCTCTTGACTTCCTTCTCATAACTTTTGTTTCTATCTCCTCTTTTGCTTGATTTTTTCATATAGATACAAGGGGGTGTTTGTTTGTGAATATCGTTCCTTTTAAAAATATTTTAAATTTAAAAATATATTAAAATAATATATTTTTTATTTTTAAATAATATCAGTGTATTAAAATAATTTAAAAACATTAAAAAAATATATTAATTTAAAATAAAAAATAAATTTATTTTTTAAAAAAAATACAAAAATACTTTTAAAATATAAAAACAAAAAAGCCATTGCTTACCCTCTTTATATATATATATATATATTTCTTTAATTTTTTGACATCTACCATGACCGATATAATATGTTGGATATTATTTTGGCCTCTCGTCTTGTACGAATTTCTAACCACAAAAGGTAGGATTACGTTATTTGAAGTGCCAAAATATAAAGAGACATGCCCAGAAGTTTTATATACTCTTCGTGATTATCAGTACTAATAACTACAATTGTCCTCCAAACATGAGGGCTCTTCTTTGACAAGCTACAGGGATTAATGTCAAATCGCAGCTAACCCAAAAAAAAAAAAAAAAGAGCCTGCTCTAGCAGAAATCATGTTATTAGCCTCCTACACTTCTCCCTTTTGATGGGAGATTCGTGGAGCTTGGGGAAAAACCTAGCATCCACACATTCAATTAAAAAGTCAATCGGCATAATATACGAGGCCATTGCACAGGACATACAACACACATCCAGAAAATACAGACCCAGGCTAGGGGATAATATACAGGGACATGAGAAAACTCAAAACCTGAAAGCATCTGAAACCCTTTGCACAGGTAGCATCAATGGCATGTAAGGACAGAGCGCTTCCTGTCACAATCCTCATATACCAAAGTGTATATCTTTAGATGCACAATGTCAGCATTCCCGATTTCTAATACAAAGCACTCCACTCTATTGAAATGAGGCAAGTTGATAGAAATGCATATACAGAATAGCATCAATGCACACAGAACTTCTCAATGTGAGGTGAAAACAACAGCTTTCAGTTTGACAATTGATCCAAAGCTAAAGCAGATTCATTTTTCTGCATTACCAAAGCGAGGGCATACACGTCCTTAGTAATTCATGCTGATTAAGAAAAAGCTCACCACATAAAATAGCGGAATGCAGATAAAACAATAAATCAGACATCACCGTAACACCACCACCTACAGTAACAATTAGAGTAGAGCTGAATCAGTGTAGAAGCCGATAACTATAATACATGCCATGCCCAGAAGCATCGTGCGCCAAGGACAGAACACAGCTACTAATAACTTATTGACAAGTTTTATTAGTGTCTCGACAGGAACAATAAGGTTCAGAATAATGAAGAGCTGAAACTGTATTGGTAAAAGGGAATCAAAATTATTCAAAACTGATAGTCTGATAATGTACACTTCTCTCAAGGCATAATACATGTAATATGTTCCGCTCATTTATGTATATTTTAAATTGAATGAAATTCTAATATTTCTTTCACTAACTCCACTATATACGTAAAACCAATTGCCCAACTCATTTCCTTGAACAAAAAATTGCAACAAGACCACATCCATCCTTCTCATGTTAATTAATTTTGGCCATCCCCCCAGGCACCCTTTGTACATTTATGCAAATTCCCCATCCAACGGATATTTCAGATCTGCCAGAAAGAAACTAAGTAGGAATTGGCACCTTATTACTCTGATGTTGAAAAGAATTCCACAGTATAGCTAATGACTGAAGCAGTGATGGACCATGGGAAAGCCATGGGGCTTGTGCCTTTAATCAGTTGCTCTCCTTCCCTCGAGCACTAAGACTACTTTATACCTTATGTAAAATTTTGTTTTGGAGTAAAACCAGTTTGCCGCACTCGGTGAGGTCTCTCAAAAAAAGGCCTATTATCAGGTGGTCCTGCCCCAAGAATCCCCAATGAGTTAGGGTTGGATAACCGGGTGCCCGATGGTCTTTGTAAGGGGGGTTGAAATTGGGGTTGAATATCAGCTTCAGCTCTTCTGCGTCGTTTCCATGCTACAAATTTCCCAGAATCACGACCTCTGTTTATTGGTTCTGACATTGCATAGGCACTTTCATTTTTATATCCAATTTGCCGCTCAAAATTCCTAGAAAGGGGAGGGAAATTGTTGGGATCACTGTCTTTGTCAAGAGAACCATATGCAGCACCATTGGCATGAGAGGGTCCAGCACTTGCATCTTCCTCCTGCTCCTGTTTAAGTTTTGAATAAATCTGACGAAGTTTCTCGCCAGATAAATTTGAAAAAGTAGAAACATAATTCCATAATCGCATTGTCATCCCTGGGAAAACATTGATTTAAATGAAAAGAAGCGGCAGAGAAAACCAAAGGTAAATAAAAAAGGGGAAATAACTTGAACATGTATAGGATGGAGAAACACATACTATCCTGTTTATAACGCTCTTCCTCGTATTCTAAGACAATCTGGTCTATTCTCCGTCCAATAAGCTGTAAATAGTTCCGAATTTTCAAAAGCACCTGCAAGAAAAGGTTGAACATAAACTTCTAGCATCCAAAAAATACCACTACACAACAGCCTATCAGAACAAAAGATGCTGTACCTTTTCCTTTGGAAGGTCAGCGCTGGTAGTCTGCAACTTGTTAAGACGTTTCAGGGTTTTAATTTCATAAAACATGACTTCTTCACACCATTCCATCCATTTTACTTCCTTAAACTGCTCACATAATTCCTCATTGTCTGACATCTCACCCTCCTCTTTTACTAACTGTTCAACTCTCTGTGGTCTCTGAGGCCTATTCTTGCTCGTTTGTACACTAACCATTACAGACCCAGGCTTCGCTTTCTTGCCCGTGTCCCGCGAAACAGAGATGTTCAGAAGATTCTCTCTCCCCTTCTTAGAGGCCTTCCGACCCCCTTTAGCATTTGCTTTCTTTCCACCAATAGCTGCAAGTTCCTGATTGAAAAGGTGCTAGTTATCATCACATAAAATCCACCTCACTTCAATGCAAATTATCAATACACAAAATTCACCACACTTCCAAATTAGATATGTGACAGAACTATAACGAACAATTAAAAAAAGGCACGCATGCAAGTTCCTGATTGAAAAAAAGAAGTGCTCGTTATCAGTGCATAAAACCCACCTCACTCAATGCAAATTAGATATGCGACAG